>OZ008367.1:22582372-23782372 GCA_963931995.1 Phaonia tiefii
CAGTTTGCTGGGGATAAAGACTGCGGTAAGTAGTGTGATATTTTTTTTTGTCTTTGATTTTTTATTATAATTGTAATATTTTTTTTAGAAATAAACCCTATTCCTCCCCTACTGTGTATAAATACATATTGCCGCGTATTTTTTTACTGGGAGTTAAATTCGCTATCCCCGCAGGAATAACTCAGGTCGCAGCCATCGTCAAGGGATGATTTTTATTTATTCGGCCTTTTTATTGGTACTTTTTAATTTTATTGTTCAAGCTCGAGGCTATTCTATATCTCTATTAATAGAGATATAGTTTTTTTAAAAGGAGTTTTGCAAATGTATTCCTATGATTCCTGGCAAACCGTATAGATCTTCATCAGCGGTTGTTTGCTATTGAAAAATTCATCAAACTAAATGCAAACGAAATCTCATTTGAATTGAGAATTCACTATAATGCAAGTGTTCGAAAAATACCGCAAGCACTAATCTCCATTTGCAGAAACTTCTTTCCATCTCCAGAGAACCATATCGGTCCCCATTAAAAATGTTTTTTGTTGTTGCCTAAAATTAAAAATGTTTTTTTTTACATACATACATACAATTAAAAATGTTTTCCCTATTAAAAATGTGTTTTGTTGTTGCCTAAAAGACAACACAATTTTTTTACATACCATAACAATTGCATGCAGTTTCGTCGTGCTCCACGTTATTCAAATTCACCAGGGATGATTTTTATTTAAATAAATAATTAAACTTTTTAAACTATTTGTTTTCAGATTTCAAAATTTAAATTGTTTTATAAATAAATATTTGTAACTTAATAAGAAAAGCTCTTTAAAGTTTGAATATTATTTTCGTATTGAAATCAGTTTAAAGTGAATTTGAATAAAACTGTTAAATTTTATAGAAAACACGTATTACAAATTAGAATATAATATACATTTTTTATTTAAAATTAAAACGTAATTTTCATATTTAAATAGAGATGTGAAATTCATAGTTATGAACACGAATAATTATATGAAATGGTCGCTAAACAAATGAGTTTTAAGTCTACATGTGTAACTTAATTTAAAGGAGAAAAACAAAAAACCCGGTTCCATCGGTATTTTCCAAAATTAAAAACGGGAAACCTGTTTCTTTAAAAATTAATTTTTCGAACAAACCGTAAACCGTTTTCTTGAAAATTTGTTTTTCGAAAAAACTGAAAATCGGGGTTTAAAAAATGCCGGTTTTTTTGGACACTCTAGATTCAAGTAGAAAAGTATATAAAATATTAAAAAAACTACATATTTCGATGTTGTATAAAAATGGCATCAAATTTCGATTATATATCTCGCTTTTTCGATCGGATCAAACTCTTGCCGCCCGCGTTTTCCTCGTTTGTACTATATTGATGACGGCTATAACAATCCATGTAAATACTGCAGTCCAGGCAAATATTAAAGTTAAATGAAAACATATTGAACTGTTGATACGACCATAACGTCGCCGTTCATACGAAATGCTATCGACCAAATAATCCATAAAATCAAATATGGCCGAGCAAGAGAGGCGACTCTTAAGAACAGGTACAATATTGCCCACACCTTGGATCTCCTTCAGCAAGGCTTCACGATATTGTTTACAGGTCACTTCAAATCCATCCGTGAAGATAGCAGCATATATCAAAGAGTATAAGGCCATAATGGAGGCTATAACACCAGTGGGTAACCAGTAATAGGGTGATATACCATTCTCCGTTAGGTCAGATTCTGTGGTCACAACAATCGTATCACCAGATCTACAAAAAACGAGATAAATCATTGTAATTTATTCATATCCAGAAAATGTAAATTGGTTTTTTCTAAATTTGCATTCTTGCCTCTTATTTTTTGTCTTTTTAACTTTTGTTTTAAATACAATAATAGTTTTACGTTCCATAGTAAACAAACTGAATCATCAATTGATTCTGCTTAGTCCACATATATTACTTGATGTTACTTACTTAACCTCTGGCCACAATTTAGAAATTAGCCACTCACTGCTTCTCAATTATGTCAAATTTTTGCACAAGTGAAGTCAGTGATCGTCACGCTACACTTTTTGTATTCTGGTGCAAGTCATTGCGGCTAAAATGACTGACCCAAAACTAAGTGAGTCAGAAATAAACAGCTCAGCTTAGTGCTTGTGAAAGGGACCCCTCCACTACTGCTATGTCTCCACCTAGTGTGATTAACCCGATATGTAATTAGTTTTGAAACTATTGTTACCAAAGATAATAGAAAACCCTAGATGCTGAAATATAAGTGGAGGAATTGAAAGTCAAGGGAAATTTTCTAAATAGCGCAAACATGGTGTAAATGGACAAATTCCCTACAAATCAACAACTATTGAAAAACCTATTTAAACATCGAGAAATTACATATAGAGAAGCGATTTGACTCAGTAAATTTACGAAGTTTGGTGTGTTGCATATCGACGTTGCATGTTGGAAAGTATTGCTTTAATAATACCAGATAGAGGCAATGGCTCAAACCTACCAACAACAAAACAGCAACGGTATTTCGTTTTGTGTGTTAAAAATGTTGTGTAAATACTCCACAAAGATATACATACTAACAAAAATTTATAATAAAGAAGTCTAAAATACGTTTAACTTCCGCAGTTTTTCATCAAAGCGACATGAAAAATTTAAGTCAAAAATTGTTGTAATTCCACCTGGTGTAAATTAATACGTCAAACAACTCTCTATCGCACCGACCACACCACGAAGACTGTGAAATGAGAAAGAAGGCAGCTCTATATGATATTACTCTATGTATTTAACTATACATTTTTCGTTTTGTATCGTCAAAATATTATTTCGTATTCGTTTCTATTATTATTTGGCCGTCTATATATATTTTAGCCGTCTATTGTGGCCGTCGGTGGTGCAATTGTTAGTGTGCGCGACTCTTGTACATGAGAACGTACGTTCGATCCATGGTCTGACCAACTTAGATCTATTTCAACGACGGTCACCTCGCTTAGTGACGGCGACACTGTCGAGTAGTTAGCCATGAGAATGCTTCTCAAAATACCGTTCGGAACCGGTGTAAAACTGAAGGTCCCAATCAGTGAGTCTAATACTATAAAACGCACAGCTCATTGATTGTGAGAAGCTATCCTCTATCCCTTCAAGGGATGTAATGAGAAACTATTTTATCTATATTTTATTTTCAAATTCAAACAAAATTAAAAAAAGTAAGACCTGTAAGCGTCGTTTCGTAGTATCCGAGTGGAAACAGTCCGATCGTACGGAAACAGCCTCTGCCATCTAGTGAAAATAGTGAATAATTGAAAGCATCATTCATGGTGTTTCTATTATCTTTGCAGCAGTCAAATAATTTCATAATATCAAAAGCATTCCCATATTTCACTGCAATTGACATCCGATTCCACAACCATGCCTGAGTAAAATGTTCAAATTGAATTTGTGAACAATACATTTCTTTTTGAATTTATATTAGATAAAGTAATGAAGATTAAAATCCAGTGTAGATTAAAAAATCCCACAACTGATATCTAGTTTCGAACTGCGTGAAAAGTTCATTATCAGATGCCCAACTACTGCCCCTGAATTGGTATCATCGGTAGGTCATCAATTGTATACATGTACATTAGGGTGTACTGGAAACTGCGTTTTTTTGGAATTTAAACTGTGAGTGGTCTCAAAAGATGCGTGTAGAAAAGCTGGTTACGCGTCAAATTTTTGTTTTATATGACGGTAATTATAATCCCCTACCGGCCGTTGAAGTTTCGATTCCTTGTGTGTTTGAGTAAAAAAAAGATTATTTTTTCGTCAATATTCAATATACAAGATGTCATGATGAGCATAATTAAAAAAATATATTTTCAATATTTTGACAGATCATTTTTTTCCATGGCAGAATTTTAAAGTCTTGACCGAGCATATTTCTTTAAATTTTTTCGCGTATTTCATATTGTAGTTTGCGAATTATGTATTATTGTAATTATGTATTTATTGTATATAATTTGATAGTATTTTCATGTAAAGCGAACCACAGTCTTGCCAATCATGAGCATGAGCTTGGTCGATAACTTTTTATCGGCTGATGAATTTGAAAAAATTTTGTGAACATGATAGTGATGCGAACAACTTCGATTACATTCTTGTTTGGTATGTTTGGATGTTCATGCTCATGAATGACAAGTCAGTGGTGCGCTTAGAATTGGCAGAATTTTAAAGTCTTGACCGAGCATATTTTTTTTTAAAATTTTTCGCGTATTTCATATTGTAGTTTGCGAATTATGTATTATTGTAATTATATATTTATTGTATATAAATTGATAGTATTTTCATGTAAAGGGAACCACAGTCTTGTCAATCATGAGCATGAGCTTGGTCGATAACTTTTTATCTGGCTGATAAATTTGGAAAAATTTTGTGAACATGATAGTGATGCGAACAACTTCGATTACATTCTTGTTCGGTATGTTTGGATGTTCATGCTCATGAATGACAAGTCTGTGGTTCGTTTAGAATTAAAAAAAGTGAATTGAAAATTAATTGAAAGATTGGGAAGAAAAAGTATGCTTGAAATTAGAAAATATATTTTTCATTTTGTGCTCCGTTATGCTACGTCATTTAAGCCCCATATTGACGGAAAAATCTTTTAATCTTTATCTTTTTAATTTATTTAATTTTTATGCTCTTTCTTCAATACACATCTTTTGAGACCCACCACGACTGAAATTCCAAAAAACCCTGTTTTCGGTACAATCTAATGTACATACATATTCAAAATTCTAATGAAGTCAACACTAAAATTCAATTATTCTATTTTTTTTGCATTTTATATAGAAAAAGAACAGCTGTTCCTGCCAAATTGTAGCAATGATCTTCGTATTGCAATATAAAGCTCTTGATTTCAAATAGAAATATCGGCCTCAAGTTGCACCTGAATTGTGGAAGCTATTTTGAAATTGAACGACTTTAAGGCAAATTAAAGATGAACAGTAATAAAAAAAAAACGGTTTATTCGACCTTTCGTATATATTATATTCAAAATTTAAATGTTCGAGCGTTTGGCCGTTTTTCAAATAATTTTATTTTCCAATATTTGGGTAGCATCGTCATTTGCTTATTAATTAATTTAATTTTTAATTAATAAAGTAATTGTGTTTATCTTCCTGACGATGATACCCAAAGGGCAGCGAAATATTGTTTGAAAAAAGACCAAGCGCTCGAACATTTTAATTTTGAATATAATACGAAAGGTCGGATAAATCATTACATTACATGAACAATAATTTGAAAATTGTATAATTTGACAGAAATTAGCTGATAATTCTTTTGATTTTGTAAACAGCCAAATCAATCATAGAGGAATAGACAAGAGTTTACATCAGCGGTTTTGCGTTCTCGTGCGATTATCGATATAGTTGGGAATGTTGTAGGGTTTGAGTTGCTGTTGTATGTTACTCATTGGTTGGACATAAAACGGATAGAACTAAAAGAAAATGCAACCAACTTAAAACATATTTTTGCTGTCATTAGTATCAATCAAACACTATTTAAACTTAGTTTTGCTTCTAGTTGCTTACCGCGCATTCTCCTATCTACATTTCACATTTGTAATAGATCTTAGTCTTGGCTCATTAGATCTTAGTGTTGGCTCATTAAGCAACGGACTACAGGCGGATGTACAGAAAACCATATCGAAAGAATCAGGCAAAAAGAGAATCAATTTCTGTGAGTCTATACAAGAAGCAAATGACGCAGCACGGTTTCACCAAGTGGTATCTAAGGACTCTAAGATTTATGGTGTCATTAAGCGAACAGATGGGTCTTGGACTAACTCTGGAGGTGAGGCACTTTAGCTCCGCGTGGAGACTCACTTCCTGAACTGTAGAATTATCGAAAACGATACTGGCTGTATGCAAGTTGTTCTGTTTCTGATATCCCACGCTTGTGGCTGATTGATAACGTGATCGATGAAACATAGTTGCTTTGGGTTATACATAGCTTCAACTCTTTTAAATCCCCTGATCCGTATAGAAAATAAGATATAATGCTGCAAAAGTATCGGTATTTATAGGTCTTGTCCTAAAAGGTTATTCCAAAACGGGTTAAACTAGTCATGTACCACCTGAGAAAAATAAACCAACTAGTTGGTACCACCCTAGTTCTGTTGAAAGCGTTGGAGATGTTAATTAACTTAAACTATATAAAAAATATGGTGCGTCCATTAAAGCCCTTGAAGGAATTGCGGAGAATTTCTCACAACCTGAGATCTGAGCGAATTCTAATTTTACACTTATTGATTGGAACCTACAGTTCTTCACCGATTCCAAACGGTATTATGAAAAGCTTTTTTTATGGCTAAATACTCGATAGTGCCGATATCACTAAGCGAGGTGACCGCCGTCGAAAGAAATTTAAGGTGGTCAGAGCAGGGATCGAACCCACGATTTCATGTACAAGAGGTGCGCACTCTACTATTGTACATTGCACCACCGATGGCCACTTTATACAATATTAGGAATCGGATTATCTCGTTGTAGTTTAGTTGCAATCAGTAAGCCTACACTTGAAGGGGAAGTCTGTAAGTGACATACACGAAGATATTGTTATATATATTGTCGTCGAGGAGACAGAAGCCCATGCATCCACATCGAGTGACTGTTTGGTGTGGTTCATAGGGCCTTTTTTCTTCGGAAATGAGCAAGGAGCCGCCGTTACCGTCAAAGGCCAGCGTTACCGTGCCAGGTTCAGCGATTTTTGTTCTGAAAAGTTGAAGAGGATGACATGGACGACGTATAGTTTCAACACGATGCCGCTTTGTACCACACAGCCAACGTTACAATCGATCTATTGCACACGGTGTTCGAAAACAGCATATCCAGGACGCCTCGCAGCTGCGATTTGACCCCGTTAGACAAAATTAATGGTTTCGACAAGCAGAACATCCACCCGATGGGTGGAAAGGGTGAACGTTGATAACCGTTATAATTTCGAGGTAGTAGACAATTTATTTACCTCGGATTTGCCGTGAACAGAAGAAATAACGTCAGCCTAGAAATCAAACGGAGTATCGTGCTTGCAAACAAGTGTTATTTCGGGCTAAGCAATCACTTCAGAAATAAGATCTTCTTTCGAAAAACGAAGTTCCAACTATATCCGATTCTCATACAACCTGTCTTGCTTTATGGCGCAGAATACTGGGTCATATCGAATGCTGATGAAACATCACTGGGAGTTTTCGCGAGAAAAATGCTCCAAAAAATGTATGGTCCTATAATAGAAAACGGGGAGTATTGACGACGGATGAACCATGAGCTGTAAAATTTGTATCCCGACATCAACCTAGTTTGCGTATCAAAATAGCCCTTTTACTCTGGCTGGGCCATATCAGTATGATGGATTAGAGTGAACCAGTGCAAAAGGCATTCGAAGGACATCGAAAAAGAAACGTCCAAGTCTTGGCTTCAGGAGAAAAGCTGAAGGTCGTGCCGGTTGGAGAAACATGTTATCCTCATTTTGTGCTGCCCTTGACCCTTCTGGGTTGTTTGAGGCAACCTAAGTAAGTAAGTAAGTAAGGCTATTGTCTCTGCAGCACCGTGAAAGATTAGTGTTTCGTAAACAATCTCGAGTACATTGAGGCCTCAAAAGACGAAATCGAGACTGTCGTTCACTAGCTAGAGGCCCAAACAATCGAATATATATTAAAAAATTGGTATTAGGTACTGTAAAGGAAATTGTGGAAGCAATTTGAACGATGTTGTGTTTCATTCATAAATGTCAATGGTGGGCCTTACCAATAAAATCATAATTTTGAAAAAATGTCTATTAGTATTTTTTTTTAAAGCTAAATTATGTTCAAAATTTTACATGGCTCACCCTTTATTTTAAATATCAAGTACTGTTATCGAATTCTAAACATTATTTTTGAAGCAAGTGCTGTTTTTTGAATATCAAACATAATTTTTGAAATTAAATTTATGCGCCTGAAATATTGAATATTTAAATATCAATATCTTGTAAGAACAATGTTTTTATTAAAACTGTTCAATACATTATTTCCTATAGAAAACATTTTTTGTTTTTACATTTTTGCAGTAGAAAAAAATTGAATTAATTTTCGGGCAAAATTTTCTTTTCCTGCAAACAGCTAAACCTAGGGGACACTTTTACATACACACATTTATCTAAGGAATGGACTAAATCGATCGAAATACCCTCTTTGTATTCTACGGCTATTCATTCCACTTACCTCTGTCTAATTGTTGTAGTTCCACTCTTTCTCTTGCCTGTGCCCAAACATACCCGATACACATGATAGATGCCCAAAACTATACAAAATAGTAGGGGCAAAATTAAACCGTATGTGGCATAGTGGCAGTAAGCTATATGGCCACCTTCAAATGATGTGTATGTGGAGCGAGCATGCAGGTAACACCCACAATTGGTCTCGGGGCAAGCATTCAGAACATAGCGCCAATGTGACCATGCAACGGCTGATGTGATGCAGCATATCACGGAAGAAACAATAACCAGGGGATAGAGGAAAGCTAAGGCACGTTCAGTGGCGTAAGTCATGTTGTTACTCGAATGTGTATGACCGATGGTTTGTAGGTCGTTTACTTAGTACAGTTTCACTTTTGTAGGTTGTATTTTGGTTTTATGTATCTTTAAGATACTTTAGTTGTTTGAGAATGTTTATGTTGTTGTAGTTATAAAATTAAATAATTTATTGTTAATATATGCTTTAAAACACTTTTATTTTTCATTTACTTTCCTTCACTCAGCACTTTTGTTTATTTCTTTATTTGTAAAAATATAGAAATCAAAACAAACCAAGGGATACATAGATATGAGATATTGCATTCGCCAGATAAACACGTTTAACTACTCCAAGTATTCAGCCATAACTGACGATATTGAGTTGTATGTTAACAACAGCACAGCGCAACAGTACGAGTAACAGACAGGCCAACAGATGTAAGCAAGTTAAGTATCTACTCACACAAGCGCACTCACGCACCACTACTGTCAAGGCAATAGCAGTATTAGTAAGGCGCTCTTCGCTACGTAGAGAAAGATACTTGTAGAAAAGAGACACCAGTTAGTTCACCTGTGGAAGAGCGCTATCAACCCGCCACACAAAAACACCTTTGTTTAGGACACAGATTGTGTGTGGGTACATTTAGCTATTGGAGTACCACAATCAAATTTCGGATTCGTATCGTTTGTTACTTCTCCCGTGAAAGTTTTATAAACAACTAAATTGAAAGTGTCCAGAGTTCTCTCAGACTGGTGTCTTCTTTGAGGGTTCAGTTCAAGTTTCTCAGTAGCCTACAACTCATACGAGGGTAATGTGGATCGGCTGGTAATATTTTTCTATTGTACACAGAATAAAAGAATACAATTTCCATCGTAAAAATTTTCAAAGTTCCATTTCTAAACAGGAGCTTAATTTCCCTGTGAGAAAAGTAAGGCGTCTCGAACGCTTATCGGAGTGGACGGCCTCACTTCAATGATACAAATACAAGGTAGTAGCATTAGCATTGTCGTAATTCCGTACCGGCCCAATAAGCACAAAGTCGGACTCGGATCCGATTTGAGTCCAACGCGTCGGATTCCGCTTACGCTGATACGATTCGGGTCCGGTTTGAGTCCGGCAAATCGGATTTCTGATCCGATTCGGATCCGGTTTGAGTCCGGAACATCGGATTTCGTTTTCTCTGATCCGATTCGGATACGGTTTAAGTCCGGAACATCGGATTTCGTTTTCTCTGATCCGATTCGGATCAGGTTTGAGTCCGGAACATGGGTTTTCGCTTTCTCTGATCCGATTCGGATCAGGTTTGAGTCAGACACAACGGATTGTTTTTCATGTTTTTCTGTTCTCTCTTAAATTCTCTTACTACTTTTACTATTTTCTTGAGTACGGCAACGCTTTTTCAAGGAAAAGTCGTAAAAGTGGTAAAACTAGTAAGTTGTAGTACGTACGGGAACAGAGCTAATAATTTTATTTTGAAAACTTTTTTTATATGTGATATATTGTGCTCACTGAGGAACTTTTCGTATTCAATGTAATTTGTTTTGAATATATAATTAAGACTAATTTGAATTGAAGAAGGAAGTTTGTCGACTATTTTCAATGGATAGCCATGCACAATTTAGTCATGATGCACTCGTTTAATATATTTTATTTCGTATATTTTATCATTGCAGAAATAATAGTTGTTTGGGTGCTTCAATGAAAAATATTTTGTTGTTTTTTTATTTATTGTTATTTTAATGTATGTATAAGAGCCATCTTTAAAATCACCGAGAACAATGTTTTCACAACCTTTATTGACAAATTGTTTAAAATTGCTTTCCTCTACAATCCTTTTGTATATTTGACTTGCAAGCTGAGTCCTTTTCTTCAATGTTCGTTTAAGCTCTTGCAAATAATTTTCATATTTAAAAGCACTTAATCTATTTAATGATCCGAAATTTCTGCAGTCCGATGCCTAGTGCGTTAAGCAATGCACATTATATGAAAAGAAGGACTCGTTATATAAAAATGTTACCTTCTGAACAAAATCTAATAAGAGTCGCTGTCCTTCATTAATATATGCATCTTTATTTTGAAGTAATATATTTATTCCCATATGGCACATCACTTCTAGTTTTCATCAAGCGAATGTCTAAGTACCGTAGTTTTTTTGATGATTGATTCTCCTTTGACCATGCCATTAGTAGCATTCTCATGATTCCAAGTAAAACCACATGCATGTAATCCATAGGAAACTGCTTAACCATATCGATTGGTAACAACTCTAAAACAGTATTATATAATTTAGAATGATGTTCCGAATATGATTTGCTTCTAAAATCTTCATCGGATTATTATTTGAAAAAGTGTTAAAAATTATTTTTTCACCATGTATTTTACATTTGTGACAACAGAAATAACCAGATTGATATTGATTTCAATGATTCAATTCAGTTCAATTGAATTCAATTCAATTGAAATTCAATTCAATGGAATTAAATTCAGTTCATCAATTCAATTTAATTCTTCAATTGAATTCAATTCTTGAATGTAATTAAATTCTATTGAATGCTATTATTCAATTGAAAGTTGCTGAAGAATTGATTAAATTTAATTCAATTCTATTGTATTCAGTTCTTCAATTGAATTTTCAATTAAATTTAATTCAATTCTATTGTATTCAATTCTTCAATTGAATTTGCAATTCAACTGAATTCAATTCTTGAATCTTAATTAAATTCAATTGAATTGAAGAACTGAATTGAATTTAAATTCTATTGAATTCAATTTAATTCTTCAGTTGAATTCAATTCTTGAATTCAAAGTTTAGGAACAAAGCCCTCTCTCGACGGACAAAAGTCCAGCTACATATATCAGACTCTCATTTTACCTGTCTTGACATATGGCTCTGAAACTTGGGTCATATCGCAAGCGGATGAAAAACACCTGGGAGTTTTCGAGAGAAAAATTCTCCGTAAAATATATGGTCCTGTTAGGGAAAACGGCGAGTACCGACGTCGCTGGAACGCAGAGCTATATAATCTATATTCTGACGTGGACATAGCTAGACGAATCAAAGTGTGCCAATTGCGTTGGCTAGGCCATGTTATCAGAATGGATGAAGATGAGCCAGCGCGAAAGATTTTTGATAACGTACCCGATGGAAGCAGGAAAAGAGGACGACCAAGACTCCGCTGGAAAGACCAGGCAGAAGAATCCCTCTGTATCCTTGGTGTTACCAACTGGCGAGAAAAGGCGAAGGATAGAGCCAGTTGGAAGAATATGTTGAAATTTGTTTAATTTGTTTGTTTAATTAATATGTGTAAGACGTAATATGTGTAAGATTACAAAGCTGCTTTCGATAGCGCCATACGGGGAAAACTGTACGAAACTATGTCTGAACTTGGGATTCCGGCAAAACTGATCCGCCTCTATAGAATGACGCACCAAATCAGCAGTCAAAGTGGGGAAAGACCTCACTGAACCATTCTGTACCAAGCGAGGATAGAGACAAGGCGATACACTTTCATGCAATCTCTTCAACATCTTAATGGAGATAATAATGAGAAAAGCTGCTGTAAATACCAACAAGACCATTAACACGAAAAGCCACATGTTGCTGGCGTATGCTGACTGGATTCCGTTTGAAATGAGGAAACAGGGCCTAAATCAGATAATAGATGTTTATATTTCATGTCATGTTTTCTCCGGTTAGTAAAAAAAATGTAAATGCCGCGGGTGGGATTCGAACTCACATTCGCTGGACGATCATTTCGATGTTTGTGAAGCATCATCTTCAGCAGCGTTTAATAATACATAAATCTTGTCGGTTAACACGATATTTCCTTACCTTAATACACCATCCTCGTGCAATGAGAACACAGAAAGTTCACTAAAACATTATCAGATATAAAGAGTTAAAATTCAACACAAACCACCCATGTCTCATCGCCGTATCTTACTCCATTCAGTATTTCATTAATGAATGATTCATTCATTCACGCGAGAGCTCATGCCCGTCATACTTGTATACTATTTTGATGTGTAACTCATAAATTGAATGCATTTATTAATTATAATTATTCATTTAGATTTTTGTTGATCATCTCCAAGACGTTCTACATATAAATAATTGTAGCTATTGTTTTCTACATCCAATTATATAGTGTAAGATTAATTGAGATAATACCCGAACTATTTTGAATTCTTCATTTCAATATTCACATTAGAAACGTTGTACAGTATGCGGACAATTTATTGTGATACTGTCGTTTAATCAATGTTTTGAGAACTCACTTAACCAATGAATTAGGATATTTGTTAGGTTTCACAAATCAGTTAACTTTGCTATATTGAATCCGGTACATAAGAAATATTTTTTTTTGATTTTTGATATCTAGGAAAATAAAGTTTCAAAAATGTTCATTCATTTAAAATATTGGAAGCTGATCGGTTCATTACTGTTAACATTGCAATAAAATTGCGATAAAATAGTTTTGTGTATGAACATTAGTTTTGCGAAGCTTTGCATACCCTATTTTCGGGGCACAGTAATTCACAATCAATTTCCGTCGGCCAAAATTCAATATCTTTTGATCGATTACACATTTTTAAGTTGTGCTAACACCTGATGGTAGGCAAAGAGTTTGAAGATAATTAAAATTAAAATTAAAAAGATACTAAATTTAAAGGAAAAATTTTTTTTTATGTTTTAAATATATTTTAGCGAATTTATTCATAATGCGTACAAAAAATATTGAATATTGAAAATCGAAAAAAATGTATTTGTTTCCTCCAATTAAAGTATTACTTTCTTGGCTTTAACACGACGACTAACTTTAGTTTATAGCTAATATACAAGGTGGCGCAAAAGCAATCCTCCTATCAGAAAATGCTATAAATTTTGCGATTGGCCCCTAATGTCAGTTCTGTTTTGACATTTGTGTAGTAAACACATGCGAAATACACGTTAATAAACAATGTTACGCTACACTGCTCCAGAACGCGGAATATTGCTGACTATTTATTTGACCAATAATCGACCAGAGGAAGATGATTTTTCATCAAAAATAATCATGAGTGATGAGGCCCATTTCCATCTTAGCGGGTACGTAAATAAGCAAAATTTACGCTTCTGGGGCACGGAAAATCCGCGTGTAACCCACGAAGAGCCATTACACCCGCTCAAAGTCACTGTATGGTGTGCTGTTTTCGCTGGAGGAGTCATCGGATCTTTTTTTTTCGACGACGTCGCGGGCCAAACGGTTACTGTGAATGGTGAGCGCTACAGAGCAATGATCAACGAGTTCTTTTTGTCGCAACTTGATGAATTGGGATTGGAAAACATGTGGTTCCAACAGGACGGTGCAACGGCACACACTGCACGTGCCACAACCGATATGCTGAAGGATGCATTTCCCGGGCGCCTAATCTCCCGTTTTGGCGATTTGCACTGGCCAGCAAGATCGCCTGATTTGACCGCCTCAGACTCTTGCAGCTCTTAAAGACAATATCCGTGAAGAATGTGAGGACGTATCGCCGGCCAAAGTGATGGAAAATGCCATAAAAAGGGCTCAACTGACAATCTTGATGTAAAAAAAATTAAAAAACCAAATAAAAATAATCCACAAGAAGAATCAAAGTTTTTAATTTTTTTTTTAAATTACAGCCAAAAAACATTGGAAGTTTACTTTTGCGCCACCTTGTATAAGTACTCGTGGTTTGGTTGTACTAAATATATCAAAAAATATCGTTATTGAAAAAAATTTTGACTTTGGATGAAAATAAGTTTTGTGGCTCAGAATATAATAGTTGAAAACGTTGATGTGTTGTCCAATTTCCTAGGATAACTTTGGCATGTACCAAATTAAACCCTCAGAATTTAACGAAAAATTTCACAATTTGATGTCTCAAACTTTAAAAAAGTTAGTGATTTTCTAGTTTAAATTTTGTAAATTCAGATAAAGGGTTTTCCCTATTTTTCCTTTAAAACCGTCAATAGAAATATAAATTACGATTTAAATACGAAAATGTACAGGTCTTATAATAAAGATGATTACATAAATTTAAAAAATAATATATAAATAATATATAAATTTGTAAAGATAAAATTCTCTTTCTCATTTTGGTTTTTTTTATACCAATCAGGGTTAATTTGCCAGAGTTTAGAATATAAATTGAATTACTGCAGGTGAGTTGAATACAGGTGGTACTGAAATACTTAGTACAGCCAAACTATATTAGCTATAAACAAAAGTTATCCCGTGTGTGAAAGCTTAGAAAGAACTATTTCTATTCAAGGGATTATGAGTGCAATATCTCCAAAACTGTATGAGATACAGTTCAAGAAAGCCGAATTTGTTTTCAGATTTTCAATATCCGAAAAAAACATCATCTGTAATACTAAACAAAATTACAATTTATTGCACGCAATTACAAAAACAAGGGTCTCGAGGACGATTTTAAAAAAGAGTAGGTTTGATAAACTTTTTTTTATAGAATACCTCAAAATATGAGGAAAAAATGAAATACAATTTTTCGATAACTTATCGGAATATACAATTTTGAAAAAACGGGTCTCGAAGATTATTTTAAAAACTACCATTTTGATGACAGTTTTTTGTAGAATACCTCAAAATTTGTTATCGGAATATACAATTTTGAAAAAAAACGGGCCTCGAAGACTATTTAAGAACTACCATTTTGATGACTGTTTCTTGTAGAATACCTCAACATTTGTCGAAAAAATTACATAAAATTTGTAGATATCTCGTTTACTTATCGAGTTATCGGAATTTAATATATTTTTTCCTCTTATTAGTAAGATTTTTGTGTCTTCTGCCGAGCTTAGGGTCTTCTTCCTCTGGGGTAGGTCCAACACCGGGTTCGCTGCTTGGGTATAGTATTTTTGTGTTATGAAGCTTAATTTTCTTTCCAAAAAATTATTTTTCGGGCGGGAAGAAGCGTCGCATTCAATTCAGCACCCGCACTTGCTGTTTTATAGCTAATATCCGTTTTTCGATTCTCAGGGCCCACATATTATTATTATTATGGATGGATTTATCTCGGCCCACAGATATTTCACGTTAAAAATAAGTTTAGCATTAAATTCGTGAGAAGAATTCCTTTCATTTGAGTACCCACACTTGCATGTTGCTTGTTGTCTCTAGATGGACCCGTTTTTTGGATCATGTGGTCCGACCACCAACAATTTTTGTCATTTTTGGTGTTGTTATTTTTACTGTAATTTTGTTTTATTTTTGTTTTTGAGACCCGCTTGATATTCGGCAATTCAGACAAAATATATTTAAAGCACATAGAGAAAAAAAAACTGATTTCATATTTTCTTTAAAATCGAAAAATAGGAAAGTAGTAAACTTTGGAATATTTTAAAATATACATCCAATTATCCGATTTTCAGTCTTATTATCTGAAACAAATCCCTGACTCCTTACCTACAATCAATTTTTTACAGAACTTTAAAATATTATATTATTATTATATGTATATATATTATATATATATATTTATATATTGATCAAAAGATATTGAATTTTGACCGACGGAAATCGATTATGAACCACTGTGCGGCGATTTAATGTGACATAGGCGAGTTTAATGGATTATAATCTTTGTCAGAACTTTGTCTAAAATCGGTTTTGGATTGTTGTTATTTTAGACCAACGAATATACTAATAACGAATATATTAAAGGATAAAGCTGTGGAATTTTATCCCACAGCTTCTCAATATTTATGCATTTTTATGAGAACCGGAATGTCTGAATAATTATTGAAACTTCCTATATTACAACTAAAAATAACCAGAATCAGCGACATAGAAATGGATCAATTTAAATCAATGAAAGAGTATACATGATCCTGCAAGAAATTATTGACATGAAGATTCCTGCCGAATAACCAAACGAGAGCATTAACGGTTATATAGAATTGTAAATAGGGGGATTATAATAATTATTGGACCCTTGTAGTTTATTATTATACTTCGTCCGGTATACCTACACCAAATGGTGTTGTTAAAAATTGTATTTGAATATTTCACCTAGTTACTAGAGGATGCGGGAATTCCCGGGAATTTGGTTCATTTTCTGTTCCAGTTTGTCCGGAAATCCCGGGAAATTTCCAAAACAATGGTATGGAATATGTTAACAAAAAAGTGTAATCCAGCAAGCTCTTCTTGCACTTGAGTATTCTATGTTTTACATTTTTGTATTTTCGTACAATATTAGCATCATTTCACTGAAATAAAAAAGATTATTCATAGGGATGTGATTTTTTCGTTAGATGGTTTACATTTTCAAACTCCCCACGATGGTAACGTTGCTGCAATAAAGCATGTTCTACAAAATTTGTGTAAGGTCCAATTAGTCTTCACGGTTGACTGTTGACGGTAAGCGATCAGCTGTTTGAGTTGGGGTTGCATTTTGCATGTGTTAGAAAGAGACAACTAAAATTGACGGTTAACGACGCACAGAGGGGTGAAATCGCAAAAAACGGAGATCCATTAAACTACTCATCCGATTTTAAAAATTCTTTCACTATTAGAATGCTACGTTATCACTGAGTGACATAGGCTATAATTTTTTTTGGAAAAGTGGGCGGTGCCACCCCCCCCCCTAAAAATCGCTCTGGCGGCCATAATAATAGAGTGATTGTCACAAAACTTTCCCAATGTTGTACTGTTGACCTGCTAATAGACCTTGGCTATACTTGGTTATGATTGGATAAAGGGGCATGGCACCGCCCATATAACTCAAAACTTAGAACGGATATATTCATGAACTATCAGAGGTATGAAGATGAGATTTGGTATATATGTTGATCGTACAGTATGAATTACATCCAAGGTGGAATAGGGCGGTGCCACGCCCCCTTTTAAAAAATGCTTTTTTGGAAAAAAAAATTAATACAATTTTTACATAGTAATCAATTTATTTTTAATATAATTACGTAGACGAAAGGGGGATTATTGTATCATATATGTAACTAAATTCGGGACTCAAAGCAGATATTAAAATTAATCAATGTTTCGAGAACTCACTTAACCAATGAATTAGGATATTTGTTAGGTTTCACAAATCAGTTAACTTTGCTATATTGAATCCGGTACATAAGAAATATTTTTTTTTGATTTTTGATATCTAGGAAAATATAGCTTCAAAAATGTCCATTCATTTAAAATATTGGAAGCTGATCGGTTCATTACTGTTAACATTGCAATAAAATTGCGATAAAATAGTTTTGTGTATGAACATTAGTTTTGCGAAGCTTTGCAGTCCCTATTTTCGGGGCACAGTAATTCACAATCAATTTCCGTCGGCCAAAATTCAATATCTTTTGATCGATTACACATTTTTAAGTTGTGCTAACACCTGATTGTAGGCAAAGAGTTTGAAGATAATTAAAATTAAAATTAAAAAGATACTAAATTTAAAAGAAAAAAAATTTTTATTTTTTAAATATATTTTAGCGAATTTATTCATAATGCGTACAAAAAATATTGAATATTGAAAATCGAAAAAAATGTATTTGTTTCCGCCAATATGAATTTTCCGCCAAAATGAATTTTCCGTACAGTATGAATTACATCCAAGGTGGAATAGGGCGGTGCCACGCCCCCTTTTAAAAAATGCTTTTTTGGAAAAAAAATTATTACAATTTTTACATAGTAATCAATTTATTTTTAATATAATTACGTAGACGAAAGGGGGATTATTGTATCATATATGTAACTAAATTCGGGACTCAAAGCAGATATTAAAATTGTTCGATCGTGTACGGATGTGTCCGGTGAGCGTTTTGTTCAAAAATATAAATAGCTTGTTCCTTCATATCTACAAAATAGTAAAAAAGTTTATACATAAGTATTTATATATATCGTATTATATTATTATATATATATAAGTATTTATATATATATATATAAAAGAACTTTTGGATGTATCTAATGTATATATTTATTATAAGACATGTGTTTCTGACCTGTTATTTTAAAAAATATGCCCAAAGTCATCAAACTCCAATGCATCGCCCTCGATATAATCATCGTCGTCATCTGTATCATGATTTGTGCCTTCTGGTGCCACGTTCGTCAAAACTGAAGGCGAAACTAGTAGATCTACTACTGATTTTGGAAGTTGGTGGAGTTCTTCGCTTGTTGGACGACTTTGTAAGAAGGAAACTTATCCGGAGCAGCTTTTCTAATCACCTCATACTGACTGCGCGTTAACTTTGCTTCTACCATAACAAGTAATGCTGCTTCCGCACTCAGTTGTTTTCCCTGTTCTTTTGATGTTAAACTTGCCTTATATAATGTCGCTTTAGAAGGGGACGAAGTAACATCTTTCAATATTTTTGACGCCTCTATTTGGCCAGACGCTCGCAAACTCATTTGAGTGGCATAACTTAACTCAGACAGCGATGAATTATCTCTTAAGGCCTTGCATTTTTTTGTTTTTGTTTTTATAGAACATTCATCAAATTCCAATTCTTTGCTGGGTGATTTACAAACGAGTGTTGGGTGATTTACAAACGAGATGGAAGTGTCTAACCAATTTTTGTATTGCACAGAAAAACGCTCATGATGTCTATTCGATTTGGACCATCGCTTCTTGAATTCAGAAATGAAAGTGCTGAATTTCACTTCAAAATCTTTCATGTCAATAGGGCTCGTACGCTTTATTATTTCTTCTTTCAATATATTAATTTTTTCATTAAGTTGCGAAGAGTCCGCATTTCGAATAATATCGTAAAGGCTCCGACGAGAGAAAAATTTTGTTTTGCTGCTTATTCCTAAAAAGTTTAGATAGGAGTTTGCAAAAGATCAGAAGCTTAAAGTATTTGCATAGTACCAGTTACCAATTACAAGCTTTTACATCACTTTCAATACGTTTGACGTTTTCACATTTCAATACACAACACATAACGCACAATAACAAATACTCTTGTCATTGTAACACACAGTTGCTAACGGTATACAAAAACAACAATTATAACAAAGAAAACGAAGACAAAGCAATCAAAAGACAAGAACTGGTGTTCTTTGCTTGAGTGACTATTTTCACAGTTAATTTAATAAAAAAAATTCGCGCAAAAACGCGGCACATTTTATTACTGAATATGAAAGCCTAGGAACTGTAGTTTGTTAAAAAATTAATATACTAACGCCAAATAACACCATTCATATTTAAATATCCACAAATATTTTGAAAATAGCCAAAATTTAGACACATTTTAAAATATTTTTAAAAATATTTCTACACATTTTTTGTTTACACAATTATTTTTAGAACAACGCTAAAATACCTGAGGTTGAAGATTCCATAGTGAAAGTATTACTTTTGACTTGCGAAAAACTATATATTAAGCGTCGAAATATACCGAATTTCAATTAACACTATTGTGCGCGAATAGCTCAAAAATTACTTAACTTTAACACAATGCAGCTTGACAAGTAAACAACATATGACATTGAAATTTTCAGTAGTGATGTAGAATTTTATATACTTTAATCGGATACTAAGTATTTTTCAAAAAAACAAATTTTCATTTTTCAATTAATATCCCTTTTTTGCGATTTCACCCCTCTGTGCGACGGTAGACTTCTGCAGGTCAAGACCGATCAAGACCGATCAGCTGTTATTGTTATTGCTTTTACTTCGACATTTTGTGTGCGGCAATACACAATTACACGGCAACCACAATTTTCTTTTTATTTTTAATTTTTTTATTTGACATAATCATTGTTTAACACAAAACTCATGCATGCAAATTATATTTCCTACAAATGCTCTCGATCAGTTGTTTTTGTTTGGTTTGTCTTTCTACCGTCTAACCGTCATAACAAACCGCGCAATATTGAGTAGAACGTCAACCTTCAACCGTCGAGACTAATTGGACCTTTAATGTTCATCGTTGCGTTGCTCCAGCAACTCAATTGTTGTTGCTGCAAGGAATACATAAATTGTGCATTTTGGAGAAAAAAAGTTTAATAATGTAATAGTTAAGTTTGGGGTTAAGTTTTTAAGGTTTGATTTTTTCCGTTTGATTTTTTCAAAATTTTATTTTCTATAACATTTGAAATTAACAAAATGAATATGTTACTGCTGCGTGTAAATCATTAAAGCCACGATACTGATCTGTCTCAAGTAAGAGCAACTCTGTGTTTACACCAATTTTTACTACCTTTTTAACAACAATACTCAAACACATAACCGACAAATTGTCCGAAACTACATACATATATTCTGCGTCATTTATTAATATAAAAATTACACATTTTAATTTTTCCACGAAATAGCAAAGTGAAAATAATATAAAATGGGAAACAAGTATCACCTATCCGCAAGTATCATCACATATGGATTGAAAAAGTAATGATTTATCCGACCTTTCGTATTATATTCAAAATTAAAATGTCCGAGCGTTTGATCGTTATTTAAATAATTGTATTTAATTTAAAATAAACACGGGAAGATATCTTGGTCCCCAAAGGGCAGCGAAGTATTGGAGAATAAAATTATTTAAAAAAACGACCAATCGCTCGAACATTTTAATTTTGAATCACATATGGATAACACTGTGTGTAATTTTTTAAGTCATGGAAATATAACCAAATACGGACACCACTACGTGACAAGAGACCAAAAACAAAAGACCCGTGTCTCCCAGTTTTCCGAAAGTCATGCACTTTTTGTTATGGGCCCCCAAAGATGTGGGGCCTCAGTGTCATTTTTACAAAAAAGGGATTATTTTGTCAGGCTCATATCTTGCAAACCGGTCGGAATTTTGATTTACTCTCTGAGGGAAAGTTGTAGCTCTTATCATAAAGAAATTGCCTAATTCCAAGCCCTCAGTATACCCAGATCGAATGGTAGCATAAGTCAAGTAGGGATAGGGTTTGAAAAGATACTACTAAAAAAGCTTGCTCACTTTGGCGAATGGTTCCATCGAAAGTGAGCTAACGCATAAATGCATCGCTTTAAAGTAAATACTCATTGCAGCAACGCAAAATCATCGCAGGGCGACACTGATAATTGCAGTCATGAATATTTACCTTGTGACGATGAATTTATAATTGAGCTCAGCTTCATTTAAACTATTCGTCAAAGTGACTAAACATTTTGTTCAGTGTGGTGTTATGTTACTCAAGTAAAACGGTCCTAAATGTAGATAACATGTTTGTTGAATTATGTGCGAAGTTCCTTTATTAACTTCAAACATTTAAATTCGAAAATTGAAATTATTATCTTGAAGTAGACTTTTTGCGATCAGATTTTAACCCTTTTAATAAATTGGTACTGATGCTCGAATTGATGAAAAGGTCCAAAAAATAAGACCAACTTCATAGGATTAGATGTTAATTTAGAAAGGGGAAATAAATGTTGCAGTGCTGTCTTGGTAACAAGAATTTCATTTCTAGTAACTGACAGTCCTCTTAGTAACCAAAACATTGTATTCAATTTGTTTTTCGTTATAGCTTCACATTTGAAAATCTTTCGAATTTACATGTTTAAAATACATTTGAAAGAAAAAAATTGAGATTTAATTAACCCTTTCACAATGGATAACAATCAGCAAGTGGACACCCATAAATTGAATGACTTTGGGTTTATTGATTACAAACAGCCCTTAAACAATCAACAGGATATGAGGACATCCACATATTTCGGCAACAAGCACATGACAGACCCAATGTTGGGCAATAAGATTCATGCTAAATTTGAGGAATCCCAACCCTTTAAAGAGGATGCAGTTTTGAATCAACAACGTATAAGTGATTACAAAGCAAATTATGTGTGGAAGGTAGGAGGGTGTACAAAAATCGGAAACTTTAACCAATAATGTGTTACATTTTCTCCACAGCATGCAGACCCTAATGAGGTACGCAATCCCACCTTGGATAAGATTGACAATGTCAAACCCTTCTATGAATGTAATATTAAATTTCTAAAACGTCCCATGTTGCCGGCTAGTAGTGTATCTCATTCAGATTATCTTTGGCATCCGGAACAACCTAGAGAGCCACTTCCTTCACTGCCCTTACAAACGCCTGTGGCGGCCGTTAAAGTTAATATGGATCGCTCAAAACCTGGATACACTAAATATTTAGACCCTGCCGCTACGACATCTCGTCTGGATTATTGCCATCGTACTGCTGAGGACGTCATGAGTGGTATTGGAGCCAAAGATAACATAACCTTTTGGAATTGGCAAAGTATGGAAAATAGTATAAAGAAGGAACATCGTGAGAAAGATCCCCAGCAGTGTGATCAAGTAGCAGGGAATGAATGTGTCAAGGAGCGTTGTGAGTTTACAAGTTTAGTTAAAGCAGTGCCTAATTCCGGATTAACAACCGAAGTAAGGGAAAATTATGTGGAACCCAACATAAGAGCAACCAAATACGATAGTACTCAAATACGCAATGATATGACATTTGTAGAAGAAGATCCATCTCAGGAAAAGTCGGAATATGGAATTTTGGGTTCGGGAGAATGCACAACGCAATATGTTTAAATGGTAAACAATACTAACAAATCTAATAACCACCCTTGTTCTATCTTCCGTTTGCAGGTGAAAGTGCAACGCTTTCACGCAAAACCTTGTGTAAGGGTTTCACTTTCCTATGACTAAGTGGAAATAAAATTGAAACTCTTTTTTATATATAAAAAGTATCTTTATTCAAAAAGTGCATTTACCAGATGAAAATTTCATTGTCATTGTTGTCATTGTTTAACAAATCTAATTGATTACAAAAATTTTATTTTTTGTAACCGATGTCGTTCATGTTGTCCAGACTCTCGTTCTTCTTGTGCATCCTTTTGGTTTGATTATGCGCAACAGATGATTTTGTTTGCCGTTTGTTGTTAAATAAACCATGATTGTTAAAATCGATAAAACTATAGAGTAATCATATATCTAGAGTAGTGACTTCTCTCAGTAAACTAACGAAGTTTGGTGTGGTTGCATATGGACGTTGCATATTGAAAAGTATTTCTTTAATAATATATAGCAGATAGAGGCATTAGTTCAACCCAAACAAGAAATCAGCTACGGCATTTTGTTACGTGTTAACATTTTTGTGTAAGACAAAAATTTTTATAACTCCACGTGGGTTAAGTCAATTCACTTCAAATATCTCTCTATCGTACCGACCTCGCCACGAAGAGTGTGAAATGAAACGGCAGATGAGAAAGATAGCACTTCTAGGTGACATTCCTCTATGGATAAAACTATTCCAAGTGGAATGTTGTTGTTGTAACAGATTTTCTGTTTACACTCGCTCTAGGAAGTTATAAGAAAACAAAATCATCAGTGTCACTGGAGATGGCGGTGGGGTGTTGAAGATATTGTGCCACCTCCATGGGTCTGGTCCATAGGTCTACTGTGTCCAAATCAGTAGGCCTATCAGGACAGTTAAAAATACAAATAGTGTCCTGGGAGTGCTTGTCTAATATGCCTGGGATTATCCTCGATCTGTATGAATTCAAAAGAGAAGTCCAACCAGATCTAAGCTGTTCCAGAATATTTCTGTTGTGCCAGGGCAGAAGCCTCTCATCATAGAGTAATACACATAGAGTCTGCAACAGCTGTTATTCTTGTACTAGAAACCAAGAAGTCACTGGAAAATTTGGAGCAAGAGTTATACAGACTTGGCAACCCATGCAGAATGCGAAAAATCTTTATTTTAATATACTTGTTTTTTAAAACGCAATCTCTATAAATAATTTTACTCTAACAATTCATTACATTTTGTTTATTTCACCTGATATCCCTTTTTTCCTTGATTTAATTATCACAAAAATACTTTCAGTTGATGAGTTTTGTTCTTTTGGTTCAATACACAAAGGCAAATGTGTGAAAACGCTTTGAACAGCCCTACATACTTCCAGTCATCTATTGCTATTTCTCTTTCTTACTTTAGTCTGCATGTTTCCCCAACTATAAGGTTGATCAGCTGTGGCATAGAACCCCCTTGCCTCTCATTATTCGAAATCGCGGGTGGGTGTTCATTAAAGACACTGTTGCTGGCATAACCACTTATGGCCTCTGACACTGCCGTGCTATGCAACATTTTCTGGGTCACGTGAAATGTAGAACAAATGGTGGATCCACCTGAGTGAAATAAATGTCAAGTGAGTCAAACTCACGGTGGAAGATAGAACATGTGTGTATAAATACAAAATGTTGGTTGTATTTAATGTATTAGTAAATAATTATTCATTAGGTTTATGATGACTTAAAAAATTAGTAAATCTTGGAAACACTTCAATTAAACATGAACAGAGTGAGAAATTGAAAATTAACTCAAAAGGCACCATAAAATACAAGTCAAAGCATGACTTAAATTTTTAGCGAAGGTCGGTCGAAATGTAATCTATAACATAGTTCCTGACTATAAATTCTTTATATATGACCACGCCCCTTTGTCCAGTCCCGCCCATATTTTCAGCAGAATTTTGTTCAAATACCGTTAATGGAAATAATGGATTTTTAATTTGTATGGGAGGTACCACGCCCCTTTAGTTTCAGCTCGATTGGATCACGGGAAAAGGGTAAAAAATCAATCCAAAGTTTTTTTTAAAAAAGGGGTTTATGTGCCATCTCCTACTGACTTAGGTGCCTTAGAATCCCGATTAGAAAACCCAATCACGCCAATATGCTCCTGAATGCAAATGTGTTGGATTTAATAACACGGTTGGTTTTCTAACATGTAAATTAACCTCTTCTCAATAACCATTACAATGATATATCGTTGTGGAGACTGGAAAAGGATGTATACTTTAGCAGGAAAGACGACCAAAAGAACAAAAATAAACATGCTGCACATTTGTCATATGGCTCTCTTCTGATTGGCTGAACGACATAAGATAAATTGCAGTTGTAGGAGCGTAAATTTTGGTTGCAATGCTACAATAAAACAAAATTTACTTTTTTTGACATACAGCCTATTGCAGTCACCACGACGATATATTTTATGGAATCTATCAATCTTCCCCAACAGCCCTTTGTATTTCCAATAATAAAAAAATGAACACATGTAATTTTTTAAATGTATTATAACAATATTATATTTATGTATACATATTTTTTCTCTTCCTTTTATAATTATAGATTGATTAGTTGTTTTCTCTTTATTATATTTGGTTATTTTTAAATGTTTGTTAATCATATATATCAAATTTAAAAACAACATAAATATACTACATTTTATCGTCTCGTATATTTTGACCTAAACAAAGAAAACGTTTACTAAGCAAACTTTACTAAAAACTTATGCATTCACACACAAAACTTAAGATTCGGATTAAATTAGTACAAAAATAATTGCAATATTATTTACAAATCGATTAATGAAATAACAGAAGAAAAAAAATCATCACGAAACTTTCTTTACGACCAGTTTCAAAATAAACTTAACATTTCGCATTAATTAAGTACAGATACATTACAAAGCTTCATTATAACTAGAAAATTTTGCTTTTATGAAAATCACAACGAAATATGATGAATACTAATGGTAGGGTTTATATGGACAAAGGAATGTTTAGACATAGGTTTTATTTTTTCCACAGCAGCTACAAAAAGAGATATTCTATTAATTCCTGTTTCTCGGTGTCGAATCAAAGCTTTGGTCGTATTCTAGGAGAAAGAAATTTGATCTGGGTTCCTCAATCTTGTATTTCAAGTCGCACGAAAATGTAAAATTTATCTAGTTCGAATGTGCTGTTATTTGCGATCAAAGATAACGTCAGTCGACCACCATCTTATGACTTGGAGAAACCCAATTTCAGTGAATGACTTTCGTACGAAATCGAGAATCAATGCATAAATGTTTATTAGAAGTGTAGATTGTAACCAAAGGCAAACATATGGAGACATGTAATAGAAATTTTTAAAAAATAAACAAAGATCTGTAACAGAACATTTGAATAAACTAATTTTCATGTGATGTGTAAAAAAGATTCTAAATTTTTCCGAAATATTCATCCTTATTACGAATGTCATTCTCGTACTACGACAGTTTTGTAAAAGATTAAAGATAACACGTCAACTCTGTGTTTAATCTTTTACAAAACTGTCGTAGTAGAAATACGAGAACGACATTCGTAATAGGGCTGATTATTACTATATCAAATTAAACGGTACACTATTTTATAAACTATAATAAACATTAAAAAAAAAGACACAGATCCGGCTGAAATGTATATAAGGACATTGCAAAATATTAAGAGAGTCTGCAAATAATAATGTCTAAGAAAAATAAACATACAAATCTTTTTACATATAGAAAATAATTTACTGAATGGACACATACCAAACACTTTCTAAAGGATGGTACTAACTAAGTTCGTTCTTGCGATAATGTTTACGAAACATTTTTTTCGCAACGACATTGGCCAGCAATAAATCAAGGTTGTGAACTACATGAGAATTGACAACATTGATAATTTTCGTCGATATTTCGCACATTTTGTTTATATGGAGTTTACTAAAATTTCGCGCGAAACATTAAACTTAGTACAGACCTTAAGACACAGTCTTTTATTTTACTTTCAACAAATTTTTAAATAAGAAATCTCCTTTTCTGAACTGTCTTCTTATGTAGTAAATAAACCTTCAGACAACACAACATTAAAATTAACAAATATTTACCAATGCAGAAAATCGTTTCTCCAAACAAACTTACATTTGTCTACCGTAATTAGTTGATTATTGTGTTGCCCTACATCCTGGCGAATAAATTCGAGTAAAATCTTTAAATTTGATTGATTGTTCAGATCCAAATCATTTGTGTTGAACAACGTAACATTGGTTTAACAAAAATGTAATGTTAGAACTTGATTCTGGTATTGTCTTACAATTTAGAGACTGGTATTAACAATTAAATGTTTTCAGCCATAAGGACAATTACGTTTTAATTTTCATAAAAGCAAATTTCTACACAAAAACTCATAATCATTACACATACATGCTATAGGGAGATACATTTGCATTATTTTTTTGTTTTGTTTTGTAACAATCATAGGTATATAGCTAGAATTCTAGACTAAAACTAAAGAAAACACGCTGACATACACAATTCTAAAGACTAAACATTTTAAAATTTGGTTCTATATTAAAATATCATCACTGTAACTTGAAGCCACACATACATTTGCATTGTTGGTACGGTAAGTAGAGTTTTTCGACGTGGACATGGTCGTCGTCGTCATTAGCTTTTGAAATGAACGTTGATGCGAACGTTGGGAATGTTGTAATTGTTGTTGCTGCTGGGAATTTGCCAGGGTCTGTTGCTGATAATTGTGATTTGGATTATTGAGCAAACGTCATTTCTTTGTATTAATACTTGGCTTGGGCAATGAATTGATGAATGAGGTGTGTGTCGGTATAGCGGGTGCCACAAATCCCAAATCGGGTATTAATGCTATACTGGGAGCCACCTTCGCGGAGCCTACTTGAAATTGGTTATTTTTGGCAGAAGTTGCAGAGGCGTGTCTTTCTGGCGTAGGTACTGGTGCTGTGGAGAAATTTTGCATTATATGAATCTGTTGTGGACCTGACATTTGAAATTGATTGTATTGAGTATAATTGTTGTTGTTATTAATATAATTTTTAGGTGCATTGTGTTGATTGGCAGCAGAGTTAAGATTTAGGGGACCTTTATGATATAAACTCAAGGGATTGTTGTAGAAATTGGCATTTTGCCACGCACCACTATTGAATTGGGGCATGGATCGATATGCCGAACCTTGTTGTTGATTAGGTGGTACATGAGCGGCGGCTGAAGTTGGGACACTCGATACAAAATCGGACCACTCTTCATCATTGTTTGAATTACTATAGTGTTGCGGAGGCATTTTAAGGGGATTAGCAGGAGATCTTTGTTTGAATGGGGAATTGGAGGGACTCTTCGCTACCGCTAGATTATTATTGGTTATCATTTTATTATTATTTGTTACCGGAACTGACACAAAGTCAGACCAATCGTCATCATCGTTGTTGCCTTCCAATTCTTTATTGGCCACTGCAGCGCTTATTGAGGGCGTCGTAACAATAATTGGGTTAGCTTGGTGGGTTGGCGTTGACTTCTGCGAAGAGTTGGTGTTATTCGACTTCACGGACTTCGGCTCGGGGAACAACTCTTCAATGCGTGCCAATTCTTCGGGGTTGATAGAAGCTGTTGAATCACCCCACTCAATTTTTGGCTTTTGGGATTCCATTGATATGGCTTGAGGTATTAAAATTGCTGGACTTAGAATCATGCCACATGCCGAAATATTCGCTGGCCTGGCTACATCGGGGACTACAGGACTAGGATTACTAGAAGTTGATAGGGATGGTTTCAAACTAGAGTTGATAACTTGTGCGGCATTAATAGGATCACTTGGCACAGATTGAAAGTCTGAAAACTCATCGTTAAATTCATCTTCATCTGCACTTAGCGCGTTCTTTGGGCTACTTTCTTGTGGCACATTAGCGGCAAAAGTGCTTGCAGTTGTCGTTGATGTTTTCATCAATGAATCCGCTGAGAATGGAGAATTATATTCAATGTCGCGATATTCTTTTTTAACTACTGTCTCATCGATTATAACGCCCATAGCGGCCTTTTCATAATCAAAATCTATATTTGTAGCCTTTGAGGGGGATGTTGTTGATGTCGAAGATGTTGAGGATGAGGAATTTTCGACTGTCTTTGGCGGTGTGTAGATATGAGTCTCTTTAAATGATCCAGCAAATGTTGTAGATGCGACAACCACTTCAAGAGTGTCTCTCGAAAGATTTTCAAGATCATTTAATTCGATATTTCTTGTATAATCATTTAGAATTTGTGTTGCCGTGGATGGTAGCTCGATATCTAACGATGTTATTGCTGTTGATATGGGTAGCGCAAATGTATTCACGGATTCCATTTCACTTATGGGCGGCGTTTTAGACAATTTCTCATCAGTATCTAAGGGATTCTTAAAAATCGTACGTGTTTCGGATGGTTCGGTAGCTAGGTAAGGCACAGAGGATGCCATCGGTGCTGTTGTTGTGGGTATTGGAACATCTGGCGTTAATGTATTGTCTTTAAAAGCTAAAATAAAGAGTATTGATTGACAAGCAGTTAAGATGGGCGATGAATAAATAATATGTTTATGTTAGATGGTGCATTAATAGGAACGAAATTAAATGATATTTTCTTTTGGATAAAGACTTGCACCAAAAGCTAGTCGCTGGACACACGGTTGTCTAATTTTATTCAGATTTTATTAAATTTTCGTTGTGTGTATGAAAAAAAAGAAAATATCGGACACTTTTATGTCGAGTCCGCTTCCGAGAAGAACCAGGCATTTTGACCGGTTGCGGTTCTCAACAAATTGCTGTCCCAAAGACGCTTGAATGCAATATCTTATTATAAGAATATAAAACTTAATAAAAATACATATTTTCATACCCTCACCCACAGGTTAACAGTTTTGGTTCCTTTGAGCCGAGTCTTGTTATTCTGAAATCGTTTTGCGGTTCGTTTCAAAACGTTTTTCTGTTCTTTTATAAACAGTTTTCGGTCTTTTTGGAACCGTTTTGGGTTCATTTAGGCCCGTCTTTCGATTCGTGTAAAATCGTTTGCGGTTGCTTTGGAATCGTTATTCGGTTCTTGTATGCACCGGTCCGGTCGGTTACTGTAATGCACCGCTTCTGCAGAGTCGGTTCCTCGATTTTGTGCAGCACTACTTTTCATTTGTCTGGTCTCACGTTTCATTTGTCTGGTCTCTGGTACAGAGTCGTTATTTCAGACGAAAACAATTATTTGATAATTGTTTGGTACCGGAATCTTGACATTTTGACTATTTTAACACATGCGTTAAAAATAAAATGAAGCCCGAGAGGAATTATTTATAAAACATATGCAATGTAAATCAGAGATAGGTGGTACCTATTTTCCTTATGGAGATAAATCACAAAATTTCTTACGAAAATTTTGCAAGAACTGAATCGGGGCTTTAGTCAAGAATTGATTCATAAGTTTCCTATCCACTGTATAACTCTAATATGAACATGTCTGATTTAGGAAATGCCACACTGATTGTGTGATTGTTATGAGTAAAACACCACAGGTTAGTGGAAGTGTTATGAATTAATAAACTTTAGACTATCATCTGTCTTGATGATTACGTGAAGCAAGAATTTAAGAAACACTAATAGAAAAATCTCGGGTTATATAAAATAAATTTTCATCTTGAAGATAAACGGAGTTTTGGAAGCATATGTTCTGGAGGGTCCTTTATATTTTGGAACACAATAGTTGGTCAACAAACCATCTTGAACGAAAATTGTATACAAACGCTCAGAGCCGATTAAAGAAAAACATGGGCCAATTGGTAGGAAACTAACGCTAAACCGGGAATCTCTGGATAGGTCATTTAAAATGTTTTTTTTTTTATTTCAACACTGTTCTGATAGTTATGATAATAAATTGGACGAAAACTTCCATAAAAGAAATTCAAAAAAGATATTCAAGATGAACGTTTCACTCGAACTGTTTCTCCAGTGAACATTTCAGTTGTTTGTTCTAAACAAAACCTTTATTACTATTTCACACTCACCTTCTGCTGCTTGCTCTGTTGCTGTTTGTGTTGAAGATGATTTCCAATCTAATTCAATATTAGTATCTCTCTTGGTACCTAAGGGATTTGTTAAGGTATTATTATAATCACTTTTACTATTTAAAGTATCAGGTTCTAAGTTTGGACATGAGGAGGAGTTGGTAACAGCTCCACTACTATTGGACGTTACAGGTTTCATGGGTTTCAAAGGGTTAAAACTTAAATTTGCTGCGAATCGTGGCAATGAAGGATTCCAATTTTCACCATAAAGCTAAGGGAGGAAAAGAGAGCGATAAAACTAATTTGAACTACAATTACAAAATTACAATAAAAAAGACTACTCACAATATTCCGAGAGTCAATGCCCAACGATTTGATGAAAGAATGCCGCGTTTCAGAATTTAACCATTGGTATTCTAGAGCTTTGGCAGCATCTATCGAAGTGAAAGGTATATCTTGTATTTTGTCCATTTTGGGACCGCCACAGAGTTCTGTTGGTGTAGAAGGAGCACTCCCCGCGGACGTAAACATAAATTGTAGAATTTTAGATATGCGTTCGTTAAGATTGACGGGTGTTTGCAGTGAAATTGGAGCTGAGGGGGTTTGTTTAAGTACCGGCTGACTAGTATGTATTGTAGCTGTTACAGTACCAGGATCGGCTGGTAATGGTTCTGCTGTATTGAAATCGCCAAAGTCATCATCATCTTCGTCATCAAAATGCTCTTCGTTTGTTTTGCTGAATTCTGTTTCGTTCACCGTTTCTGGTGATTTAACGTTTTGTGTTTTAGTTTCATGTTCTTCTTGTGGAGGCGTAACCTGATGTTGCTCAAAATCGGCAAAATCACCAAATTCATCATCATTATCATTATTGTCATTCTGGTTATCAGCATCTTGTGGCTTTACTTTATCTTCATTTTCTGTATTTTTATAAGCGCTTTCTTGTTCAAAAGCAGCTTCATTAAATTCACCAAAACTTTCATTAAAATGAGACTCCTTAATGTTCAGGCTATTTTCTGAATATGACACACAATCTTCATTATTTTGACTAATATCTTGTGACTCTTTATGATCTGAATCATTTGAGGCAACATCGTTTAGCGACGCGTGAGATGGTAATTGATCATGTTTTTCGATTTCAATACGTCTTTCCGTTTGTTGTTGTTCCAATTTTAAGACAACACAACCTTCAGTTGTCTCAGAGTCCATATTCGATTTCTCGTCTAGACGATTATGTGGCTCAAACTCGTCAACCAAATCAATGCCCAACTGATGAGCCTTACTATCATTTACAGGTACTAGATTATTACTATTAGTTTTAGGCGACTGAGTTTGAGATGTTGCCGAGGAAAAGTCTTGGAAATCCGCGAAATCGCCAAATTCATCGTCGTCATCAACATCCAATTTATTAAATTCATCATCCAGTAGAGGAGGCAAATCATAGTTTTGCGCCGAATATGCTGCATGACTTGTAAAATCTGCAAAAGTTGTTCCTTTATCTAGTTCCGAATCGTTTTCTGTTATTTGATTTATATTTAAAGCGATTGATGTTTCTTTTTCTTGTGGTTTTAAAGTTTCTGGCGTGATTTCATGTATGGCAAAGAAATTACTCATATCTTGTATTTCGGTGAAATTTTTAGGAGTTTTTGGTGAATATAATTCATCTTCACTTAAATCATCCTCCAAATCCTCAATAGATACCATGTTTGTTAGGGTACTTAGATTTTGTTTAACAATATCTAAATTGCTTCCCATAGCTATTACTTGTGGTTGATTCTCATTCTCCGTATTCCCGGTTAAATCTTTGACAGTTTGGTCACTTACGCAAATTTCTTCTATATTCTCGTTATCCTCGACTTTTGCATGACCTTCACAGTTATTTTCTAATGCAACTTCTTGTTCTAAGGTTGATGGTCCCGCCCCGTTAAATATCTGTGGACGATCTTCTTCTGTAATTTCTTCAACATCTTCTTTTACTTGATTTGTAATACTATAATTAAATGCCTCTGTAATAGGTGTACTCTGCTGTAAAGCAGTTTTATTAGGGTTTGTTTTGTCCACTGGGGCCGTTAGATTCAAGTGATTTCCATATGTTTCAACTGGCGGCATTGAACCGTCATATATACTCATTGGAGGTGAATCTATCACTGAAGGTGGTCGGGGTGAAGGTAATGATTCTAAAAGTGAAGACGAAGTTAAATTATACAAGGGATTATTGAGGGAAATATACTATGTATGTATGTAGGGGATGGAAAAATATATTGTTTATAAAGGTATTTCGATCCAGTACGAGGGGAATACCGGAATATCTGCTTAAACTCAATGTGTCTTTTAATACAATACAATATTGATATAGTAGTCGAATATATTTGCCGAGAATTCAAACAGCTAGAAAAATAAACTGAAGTATGAACTTCTCCTACATTAACATGCAAATTATTAAATAGGGCAGAATTTTGGATCAGTACGAAGTCACATATACACTATAGTTACACAATTACCGAAATGGATAATTTACCTACTGATTTGCAAAAATTGGTGTCCCCTAAAATCCTATGAAGGGATTGGGGAGACCTTCTCACAACCAGTGAGCTGTGTGCTTTCTAGTTTTACACTCAATGATTGGAACCTACAGTTTTACACCGGTTCCGAACGGTATTTTGAGAATCTTTTCATAGCTGTCTGTTTCCACTCGTTCTTCTCTGGAAGTTAAAAGTGTTCCCCTTATGTCTCAACACTGGAGATGGCGGTGGGAAGATGGAGAAATTGTGCCACCTCCATGGGTTTGGCCCATAGATCTACTGGGCGCAAATAACCAGGCTTGTCAGGTCAGTAAAAAATATGAAGTGTCATGCGTACTGGTTGGCGAAATATGTTATCTTCGTTTTTTAAGGTCCCTGGCCCCTCGGGGTTGTTCGTGACCGGATAAGTAAGTGATTTGTAGGCAGTATGAATACTGGTTTATTGTGCCTGGGATTATTTCGATCTATATGAATTCAAATGAAACTCCAACCACATCTAAGTAGGGCCCAAATAGTTCTTGAGCCCCTGGGAAGAAGCCTCTCATTATTCGAAATCAGGATGGGTGTTGATAGCATAGCCATTTATAACTGACACCGCCGTGTTGTGCAACATTTTCTGGGCTACTGTGCTCGACAGCTGGAATGGCGTCTTGAATGCCGTGTAGTAGCGTCTGGTGTCTTACCGGATGTGGATTCTGCATCTGAATCAGATGGTTGGGGTGACTGGGCAGATGAAACTGTATCATCAACAACACATTCTGTTGTTGCACTGACAGCATCTTAGTCTCCTCATGTAAGTGATCCACATTCATCGTTTGTGTGCATACAGTTGCGATTCGAAAATCGCTTTTATGGATTCTCTTTAGAACTTTTCATTGGGTCTCACTTAGGAATGAGATCCATACTGGGGTGGCATAGTTGAAGACCGAACAACTTAGCTTTATAAGTCACTACAATTGTCTCCCTCTCCTTGCCCCATGTTCTTCCTGCAAAGGTCTTTAGAAGCTTGTTTCGTGTTTGGACTATTCTCCTAATGTGCTCCGCGTGTTTTGAGAAAGTAGGAGATTATCGAAAATAACTTCGAGAATTTTCGGTTTCCGGACTGTGGGTATAACCCAGCCATTAACAGAAATGACGTGCTCTCTCCTTATTTCTTTCGTCCAGGAAGTAAAAAGGGTAACTGAAGACTTCGGCGGAGATAACGCTAAATTCCGTGCCTGCAGGAAGTTACTGAGGTTGACCAGATATCTGTTAATTGTGGCATATATGCCATCTTTGTTTTCGCTTGAGGATATGATCGTGCAATCATCATTGTACGACATAATACCAACTCCATGAGGGGATGCAGGAAGATTCGCAAGATAAATGTTGAAGAGTATAGGTAACAGTACTCGTCCTAGTTGCACACAATTTTTTATCCTGTGATAACGAGAATTCTGGTCCCTAAAGTCTACAAATGCTTGTCTCCCATTGAGATAGTTACCAAGCCATTGTTTGATAAGGTTCGGGAGGGACGAGTTCATGACGTCGAGTGATCGACCGTGTCGAATGCTTTAGACAGGTCTAAGGCTGCGACCACTGAGCGTTCAACGGGTCTGCTGTGATAAAGGTCATTTGGGCATTTATCTTGTTTAAATCCGTCGAAGTGATATGCTATCCACGTTGATGACTCCAAAACCTTTGCTACAGGTGACAAGTGGGATATCGGTCGGTACAAGTTTCGCTGCTTAGTAGGTCTATCGGGTGTTAGGGGTGGAATAACTCGAGCAGTCATCTGTCACAACGGTGCTGGTTAGTGAGTAATTATTAAGATTATCATATCATCCGTCAGAGGTACGATTCGTTCATCGGCCGGGTTCCTGGTGCATATGAGGACACGCTGGTCCGCTAGGCGAGCAGCTTAAGATGCGTAGTTAGGTCTATTGTATTTATATTATGTGACATCGTCGGTTTAAAAACTACAGTTTATAACTAGATGGAGCAATAATATCCATTTATTATTGCCTACTTACATAAACGAATCAAGATGTTACAAACCAACTGACGAACTTAAACAACCACAAATCTATGGAACTAGACATAAAAAGTAATTATTTCTACTTACCAATACTGTTACTATCATCTACCACTAAGTAATCCCCGTATTCCTCATCTGGAATACCACCCAATGTGGGTGGTAGAACATCGACATCTTCATCCTCTTCCCCGAAATCTATAGGCGGTGGCGTACTGCATAATAATGGAGGTATTGGCGGAACATTGACCATCTTCCACAAAAGGCCCACTCAAAACGAAAAACAAGCCTCCTCCTCTTTACAAGTGATCGTTCAAGTTGTAGATTCAAAAAAATATCGAAGCAAAAAAAAAACGGCTAGCCAGAGAGAGATAGAGTGCAGGCGACAGACCGAGAGGGGTGATGTAAAGTTGTTGTGTTGTTTGGTTGACTGAAAGCAGCAAAACTAACTCGTACTTAAAGGTAACGTTGAAGTGCACTCAGACTGAAATGAAAACAAAGTTGTTGGTTGAGTCATATGGTTAGTACAATATTTTTACAGCTGCTACATGGATTCATGTATGGCTTTACACATCCAGAATGCAAATCAACTGCTAACGTCTGAGGTGTGTAAAACGTGGGTGGGAGGACCGTGCACGGCACTGCGTGACATCCTCAGAAATACAAATCGAAATTAGTACACTGATTCCATTTCCTAATCTCACACACCACATCAGCAGCAGCACACGTTAGTTAACGCAATACTCATGATGTACTTATTTTGATTCGCTTTTATCACATTAGCACTTGATATGTGGGAAGATACAAATGAAAATGGAATGAAAAACAAAATCTCAAAAAATAAACAAAAGAAAAAACCTCAAAAAGGCAATAAACAGACGGACAAACAGACAGACACATTGATGAACACAAGAAGCACAACTAACAAAAATATCAATATTTTCCCTCATATACAGGATTTTCTTCATTCGCGTTTAAATTTTTTGTCTAGATGTTCACATTCTATCACTCTACACACCTGCGCTAGCAAGTAAATCTCTATCGAAATATAATTATCGCAAAATATTTATATCAAAGTTGTGGAAAATTGTTTAGTTTTCACTGTTTCTTTTGTTTCTATTGTACTTTTTCCATTTAATATTGCTGGTGTTTCTTCGTAATTGACACAACTTTTTCTCTTCAGTCCATTCACAAAAATTACACTACTATACCAAAACGGGGTTAACGATGTATCAGAATTTCTTGTTTTCGTGACACTACCAACTAATGCAACAATGTAGGCAGCTGTCAGGGATGGGAGATTGTGCGACAGCTGTGATTAGAAATGAAAAAAATGCGTGTCAACCGTTGATGTATCGTTGCAGATTGTCGCCAGTTCAATTTAAGCCATGTTAATTTCATATATGTATATGAAATTCCTGTTAAAATGGCTTTAGAATCTTGATTGATATATAAGAGATTTTTTTTGGAATAGTTGTCCATTACATCTCATGCAGGGATTGGGGACAGCTTCTCACAATCAGTTAGCTGTGCCGTTTCTAGTTTTACACTTACAGATTGGGACCTGCTGTTTTACACCGATTCATAATAGTTTTTGATAGACTTTTTCATGGCTAACTACTCGATAGTGTCGCTGTCACTCAGCTAGGAGACCGTTGTCAAAATAAATGTTAAGTGGTCAGAACAGGTATCGAACCCACGTTCTCAGACACAAGGACCGCGCACCCCGACCATTGCAACGCCTGCGGCCACTTTTCAATTTACCCGTCGAAATTCTTTTGTTTTATATTTAAACTAAAAATTCAAACATCAAAATCAGTGGTAACACAGTTGACATTAAATGAAATAGTTTAAGGAACGTTCAGGTATACTGAGATTTCGAAGTTTTTGGGATTTCAACCCACCAAACATGTGTTTGCAGTACAAAAATCAGCTGTTTATTGAAATGAAACTGCAAAATCCCAGTATACCTGAACATAGTTTTAGATTGGTAGACATACTACATACAAACAAAATGGTGGTAATATTGCCTATACATGTTACATAAAGCTTGTTTTTTATTCCCTGCTAAACTAATTTTTTCGACGACTTTGTATGGAGTGCCGCTTAATATCGCTTAGTTCCCCATACAAAGTCGTCGAAAAATTAGTTTAGCAGGGAATAAAAAAACTGGCTCAGTGTCAGCATGGGCAACATGGTATTTTCTGTTTTGTAGGGAATAATACTAAAAATTATAAGTGATTTCTATGTTCGAATAATTTCCTAAAATTTTTGATAAACTACGTACACAGAATAAATTACTACGCTACGCAAAATAATATAAGCCAGAGAATGAAATCTTTAAGCCATTCGGCGCCGGAGCTGGGGTTTGATATACCTGGAGTAGAAAATCTATAAGACTGCCCGAAGGCCTCCTATCCAAAACGTTTTCTATGCGAATCCAATATTGAACATCCTACGGAGAAGAAAATGTTTAATCTGAGCCGACGTATTTTTCGGCATTGTAATCGTCTTCATTTCGCTTCTATTAAAATTTACGTTTTCATAGAAAAAGTACTTTTTTGATTTATCTAAGGCATTTGATGTAGTTGATTTATTATATAGTTACCTTCATTCTAGAAAGCAGTTTGTTAAAATTGAAGATCTGCATAGTGAAATATCCCCCGTCAAAGTGGGTGTACCGAGGTGTTGGGGCCATTATTGTTCACAATTTTTATAAACAATATCTCCAACCTAAAACTATATGGAAAAATTATAATGTACGATGATAATATTAGTTTGTTTTATCCATATAATCACGACGTTATTCTCAAATTCCAAATGGAACATGATGCTAAACTAATTCAAGAATATATTCGCCCAAATAGGCAAGTTTAAAATGCGTATAAGACTAAATTGTTGCGATTTCGGCCTTATGCTACTGGCGGTAATAACTTAAGTATTCAAACTGGTGACAAAGACTTTTTTGAATAAGCCTCAATAAAATATTTAGGAGTACACTTGCAAAGTAACTTGTCATGGAACATGCATATTCAACATGTGAAAAGACAAGTTGCACAAGCCTTTGGTTTGCTTTTTAAATTTAAAAATAAATTTAATAACGCAACAAAATTGTTGATTTATAATAGGCTTATACACAGCCACTTGAATTATTTGCCTTTAGTTTATGCGCACCGTAAAGCTGCTGAGTTAATGGCACTTCAAAGAACTCAAAACAAAGCATTGAAAATTGTCTATAATCTCCCCATCTTACATCCTACACAATTTTTATATCAAACTGTTACTAAGGCCTAATTTTTGAGTGGAAAATCATCTTTGATCAACGATTCTGATTTCACTTTTTAGGTTAATACTTAATTGCTGTTTAAACAGCCAAAGTTGGGCATTTAAACTATGATCAAGTGACCATATGATGAAAACAATAAGAAGAACAAACACAAAGTTTTTTAAATCTATTTTTTTTCGATTATTATTTAACAATTGTAAGGTAATATATAATAATGTATTTGTGAACAATTATAATTACCATCCTAGTTGAAGTAACAATAATAGTTAGAACTTTATTTCTGCTCAAATATGCTCCAATTTCATTAAAAATTTTGTATTTTATCACTTCACTTTTGTTTTGCAAATGGCGTCAGTTTGATGCATTGTAACGATTAGCCGAAAAATGTATGAATACCGGTTATTTTTCGTGGCATTTGCCACTGTTGCCACATGGTAGTAAGATACCCGCATTCATGGTCTGATATCAGCCAACGTACTGGGCAACATAGTGCCAGTTATTTAATTGGGCAATATTACCAATAAACGTAGGCAATTTTACGTTCACCAACAAAATGAAAAATTGCCTTGCATATTTATAGATTTACCCGATGCAAAAAGGGCAATGGACATAATTTATTATAGGTGAATTAGATTTATTTCAATGTGCAATCTTACCAAATGTTTAGCCCATTTTTCCATATTTACAGAAACAAATTTTGTTTTTAATTAAAGAATTATTTGATTATTATACTATACTCAGTTGTTGCTTATAATAATACAATTTAAATAAATGATAATATTATAATAAAGAATAATGTAGGAGCCACTCTCATTTGTCACAGCCGAATTCTCCAGTCACGTTCCCTGTGAAGAAATTTATTAATCACAAAGGACACATATTTCGATTCTTTAAGTGGCATGTACATTTTCCTGGCAATTATTAAAACATCGATCAATATACATATGAGAAGACACAAACAACACAAAACACTATTCCATTTACAAAAGTTCTACAACATAGACTTTTGGCCAATAGAAATGTATTCTTTGTTAAAATCACTTGCAGAATACATTTTTAATTACATTTCTTTATGAAATTGTAAATTTATACATCTTTTTTAAGAAATTGTATAAAAATTTGGCAAAATTCCTTATTTGTTTTTCTTTTCACAAAAGAATGGTTACACACATACCCAGCGACACAGAAGTAATACAAATTCTTAGAGGTTTATATTCGTCTCGCTCTAACACATGATGTCTAGTTAGAAAGCTGCCATCTCGTCACAGTCCAACATTCATATGCAAATTCAGCATTGTTGTTGGTAGTGTGGTTTGCACTTTTATTTAGGCAATAATGCCAACTTTCTTGTCTTCATACATAAAAAAATCACCAAACCGAAAAAAGCCTATATTACTGATGGTTATTTTTTCTGTGTATGTATTACATAATTTTGGCCATTAGACAATAAGTTTTAGTACAAATTAGAACAGATTATTATATATATATCAAAACCGATGTACAAGTAGACAGTCAACATTTCTCTTCACTCAAATGCCAACAAACAAAACGTGTGAAACCGTAGTACTTCTCTACTCTCTCTCTTACTCTCTTCATTGAATATTTCAAAACACGAGCAGCTTGTGTTATTGTATATAACTATACAAATTCCAACCATGTTGAAGTAAAATTACATAAACTATGCAAAAAGTATGAAATAATCAAGATATGACGCGAGAGAGAAATGCGTTTGAGTGAACTCCTAGCACTTTTTGGTTCTCTTTTACCATGGTTGCCAAGTTGCGCACATCTTCTGGTCGTCTAATTCTAAATCGTCTTTGTACATACATATATTATTTCTCTCACTACTTGTTTATTTATTTTAACTACTTTTTTTTATTATTATCTTTATATCATACATATGTTGAATAAATAAGTTGTAATAATGTAAAATATATTTTGCCAACTTAGGCCTAATTTTTGAGTGGAAAATCATCTTTGAATACCGTTCAAACATAATTTATACTCTGAATTCACTTTTTAGGTTAATAGTTAATTGCTGTTTATACAGCCAAAGTTGGGCATTAAAACTATGATCAAGTGGCCATATGATTTTGACAGAAAACAACAAAAAGAAAAAAAACACAAAGCTTCTTTAATTGTTAATGTGAACAATTATAAGCACCTTTCTAGTTAAAATAACACTAAAAACGTATCATTTAACTCGTAGTGCAGTTAGCACTTTATTTCTGCTCAAATATTCTCCAATGTCATAAAATATATTGTATGTTATCACTTGTTTTGCAAATGGCGTTAGTTTAATATATTGTAACGATTAGCCGATAAATGTTTGATCTTACTTATCGTACTTAAAGTCAGTTCAATCAAAATCAACTGATTACCAATTTAAATAACCAGTCGAAAATTGTTGCAATTAAATTAATGAATAATGCATATTAATCGGAAAAAGTACTTTTCATAATAATTGATCTTGAAGAAAAAAATTGTCAAAAAACAAAAATTTATAAAAAATTAATTGTTTTGAATTTTTCATTTTGTTTCATAAAATTTACAGCTATGACAATTTGTACACATAGTTATTTTTTAAACGTTCTTCAAAAAATCGCCTTTTTCGGTTCGTTGGATGGGTAATTTTTCCATCACTGTTGTTAAGCGCCTCTATTGTGAATGATAACTTCAGGCTTTCCAACTATCAAATACAGTTTGAAAAGTATTGTATTTGCCTGCTGAAAAACATCTGACTTTGACAGCTTGTCTTTCGCCTGCGAGGTAAGTTCTTTTTACTTTTGTTATTTAATATTTGTGAAAATTTTCAATAAAAATTTTAAAATTTGACAAGATTTCAACATGAGACACGCTCAGTTCTTAGCGCGCACCGTTTTGGTTCAGAACAACAATGTGGATGAAGCTTGCCGGCTATTGAATCGCATTTTGGGCAAGGAGGAGATTTTCGATCAATTCAGGCGTACACGCTATTATGAGAAACCATACCAGGTAAAGAACAATCATACAATTATCAATGGATTTTGAGATTAATGACTTTATCGTGAAATTCTTTGGTGCAGGTCAGACGTCGCATCAACTTTGAAAAGTGCAAAGCTATTTACAATGAGGACATGAATAGGAAGATTCAATTCATTTTGCGTAAGAATCGTGTGGATCCATTTCCCGGTTGCAGTTAAATATGCACGATCTTTAATGGATGTGTTAATGGATTTAAATAGTAAATTGCTCTAGAGCTGTTATTACAATAAATATTGGAACGCTAAGCTTAATTTGCTGCCTTTAATTTGTATAATCTGGAATATTGAATGCAATATGATTTTGGTGTTTTAACAAAAAGTTCATTTATATGACTACTAAGTGCTTTATGTAGTCTTTGTGGCAAAAATTCAGGACATGGGGCAGGCAAAAAAATTTTTTTTTAAAAATAAACCAAAATTAAAGAAAAGGTAAAGAATGTGAGAAAATGGAAAAGTAGCCCTCGCAGGGACCTATGTTGCTCGTACCGTGTGGTAGAACTTTTGGGAAATCGTTAAATTTATATTGCACTTAGTCGCCCGGCCGGGCTCAGGCAGGGGGGGTAAAATTCCCTCTGTACCTTAAGTCGATGTGTGGCAAAATCGGAATAATCACTCGATACTTTAAAAAAAAATATTATTTTTCTGGATGTTACCATGACCAATCTCATGGTTACTGTATGCACAAAAGTGGACTTATATGGACTTACAGACATCCCACGAAAAAAAGAATGACACCACGGAATTCGTGACACAAATACCTTTCGTTGAAGTACCCACATTAATCCATACCCAAATGGCCCTGGGTGTGACAGTTTTTTGGACCCTGTGGGCCCCATAGGTCCGTGCGACGGCTAGTTTTCAACTTTCTCACATTCTTTAATATTTCTTTAATTTTGTTTTTTTTTTAAAATTTCTTTTTTGCCTGCCCCAGGTCCTGAACTTCAGCCGTCTTTGTTTTACTTAGAAACCTTCTACTTATTTTAATAAGATTGATTTTTACAAACAAATTTTACACTTTAAAAATCAGAATTGAGTGAAAGCGGGCCAGCATAATTTTGGTTTTGATAATTTTGAATCTAATGACATTTACCATTTTTCTCTATCACGTCTAAATTTTGAGATATTTGGCCACAACGTTTGCTGGGAAGTCAAAAATGCTAAGATCATTCAGACTATATGAGCCTTTTCGGAAATGCATCACTGCTCTGCAACTGATGCGCAGCACGTTCGTAAATGCAACATCAGACAACTTTTCAGGTGTTTTGAGACCGTAATTGCAAACAAAATGCGCAACAAACAAGCATCTGCAACAGTTGTTGCATTTCCGAATAGGCCCTAGATTAGAGGCAGAAAGCTTCCGAATGAATGTTTGACTTCTGAGAAAGAATTGAGGAGCATCCTTATAAGATTACTATCTTTATCACCTACCCATTACCCTTAATAATTCGACAAACACAAATTGTATGCATTAAAATTAATGGAAATTGTGGAAACTTTGGAGTAGTCTGTTTGAGAACAATTTTTCTCGTAAAAAACTACTTTGAAACGCACGTGCACGCGAGTACTTTCGAAATTTAAATTTTAAACGCTCGCGCTCGGAGTAGGTGCGGGAAACGAGCAGTAAAACAACTCATGATTACCTTCGTTTCTGTAAAATTTTTTAGCTCCCGATCGCGTGCACGTGCTTTGAGCAACAACTCACTGCTCGCACTCGCATTAAAACCCTTATAGTGAAAGAGATAAATATTTCGAAAATAGTACGTAATACACTATCGATGACCAGATCTTTTTAAATGTTTTGTCAGCAGCTAAAATGTTACTACCATCGGAAGTGGCATATTCGCAAGTTGACAAATACAACAACAACAACATTAAAGTTTAATACAACAGTATTATAATTAAAAAAAGTTTTCCGTTCATATGATTAGAACCATTTAACTAATTTTAATTAAAAATTCATTGTTTTATAATTGAATAATAAGATCCATTAATATTTAGGTTATTCATAATGTTGTAGACTTTTTAATAGCGTGTGATACCTCCCTTGTTTGAAATAGCTTCAAATATACGGGGTTTTTTATTGATTCATAAAGTGCTGTTAAATAATACAAGGAAATCTCATTCCAGGAGTCCTTAATGGCTTGAATAAGTGATTGCTTATCGTCGAATTGTCTTCCTCCTTCAAAAATGTTATGGGAAAGCCAACCCCAAACATTTTCAAAAATGTTTAGATCGGGAGAATATGGTGGCCAATAAAGCAGCTGAACATTTTGGTTTGAAATGCTCCATTATGAATAGGAGCATTGTCTTGTCCCAGAATCCATGGAATCGACCAAAAAATATCATTTACTTTAGGGAAAGCTGATTGTAACAGAGTCTTGTAAGCTTCCCCAGCCATTTTTACACTTTGAAATTCTAAATAGAGTGTGCCATAATACATTATTGCACCCCAGACCAAAACTCCACCCTCTATGCTGTGATGAAGATTTAAAAATAGCTCCTCTTTTCTCGTATCGAGATAATAAAATTTGTAGCCATTAAATTAAATTTCTTTTCGTCAATAAAAACCACAGTACGCCAATCATTAACATGACCCCTTACTTGAATGCCCCATGTCTTATGCTCTCTAGCAAATAGTAACCGATTTTCTCATTCCAATTTCAGGTACTTACAGCTAGCAATGACTATTTTTACTCTCGAGATACTTGCCGGGATAACAGCTTGACAACTGATTTTTAGTGCTGAAAGGGATGAGTTTGTCGCAGTTCTCAAAATGTTTCTGTTTTCGATTGGAGTTAAAGCGGTTGGAATCCTGCGTTTGTAATTCTTTCCATAGTTTTCCACATATTTTAGGTATCCCAGCACAATTTCCCGCGCAATGGCCCGATAAGAATATCCTTGCGAAGGACAGACATCGATTTTGGCTCTTTCCGCTATATTCAAAATTCTTTTCTTGCCCATTTTTCGCTAATATTTATTAGAAAGTAGTATTTTTCTTTTACTAATTGTTAGATGCATAAATCAAATGCAACTTCGTGCAAACAATTTAAAAAACAAAGTGGATCTAATCATATGAACGGAAAAAATTTTATTAATGTTTGTCATTTTTTGGTAAAGATCCTTTATAATACTGTTGAATTAGGCTTTAATGTTGTTTTTGTTATTTTTGTAATCTTAAGGAAATGCCCTTTCCGATGGTAGTAACATTTTAGATGTCGACAATAAATTTAAAAAAGATAAAAAAATTTTAAAAGAAATTTAAAAGTGTATGTACAGAACAAAAATGTAGAAAATTTGTCGAAGAGCACAAAAAATACAACAAATGCATCAAGTTGTACCAAAAATCGCACATCGACGTTTAAATACCAAAACCTCATACGTCAAAAATTAGCCACTTTCGGATTGCTGATGATATGAGTTGAAAATATTATTCTGCATGTACTGGAACTTTGTAAAACAGCATTAAATGTTTTTTTTTAAGAACGTATCAAAAGAGTACAAAAATTTGCATAGAATGTACCAAATAGTGTACCCAAAAAGTACTTTTGGGTACATTTTATGTACTTTGTCGTAATTTTTATATACTTTTTTAGTACACTATGTACTTTTTGTAGCCTTTTGGCATACTTTATGTTCGTTTTTGGTACACTATGTAATTTTTACTACACTATGTACTTTTTGATTCACAATGTATGGAGTTCTTTGGTACACATTAAGCACTTTTTGGTACACTTTGTATACTTCGTAGCACACATTATCTACTCCTCGGTAGATTACGTACTTTGTGGTATGTTCTATGTACTATTTGGTACACTTTATGTAATTTATCGTACACTTTATGTACTTTTTTGCTACCCATTATATACGTTTTGTGCATTTTGTGTACTTTTTGTACCATTTACGTACATTTGTGAATGTTACACAACCATTTGTTTGCCAGCAATATACACTGTCTTCCACAATCATTACCTCCTGAACTTCTGTGGAAGAATCTGAGCGGAGTAGAGTGGGAAAGTGGTCTCTCCATATTCTAAGCACACACTGCTTTTCGGTCACCAGGTTCCCATTCTCGTCTTTGAAGGAGGGTGGCCCATTATTCGGATCTCCTTACCCTCTGGAAAAATGTTCGGGATTCACCATTCATCTTGCACAATTCGGTTTTCTCACTCTCCCTTTGCTCCTACTGCCATTTTTTCCGCTTATCCTTCTGCGATTTTTGATATCCAAGTTCAGTTCTTTCAGCGGTTTTCAAAGAATGGGACAAAGAAGGGGGGCTATTCTGCCTTAGAAGGAGAGAGAGCTTCTGTTGATAGGACATTGAAATCTCCGGTATTTGTAGCTTGCCCATATCTAGCTTTTCCTGTGATCGGCCTCATACGTTTTTCGCTCTGCTCAGTCTTGTGCGAACTTTCGCAGCCACCACGTAATGATCCGAGTCGATATTGGCACCTCGAATCACACCGTACATCCATTACACTAGAAGAGTGCCTGCCATCTATTACCAAGTGATCAATCTGGTTCCTCGTCCGCTGATCAGGAGATATCCAGGTCGCCCTATGCATGTCCTTATGCTGGAATCGTGTGCTACTAACTACCATGTTCTTTGCAGCGGCGAAGTCTATCAGTCTTATTCCATTATGGCACCCGTCCTGCATAGCGTTCGCATATTCATGGCACATATCCTTAAATCGAGGGTCGTCGACAGTTAGGTGGTTTCTTTGTTCATTATTTTTCATGTGTATTTTCATTGCCTATATAGCGGTGGCAGGAGGCAAACCCAGCCCAGGAGGTGATCTATATATTCAGTTCATATGCGCCAGTGATGGTCATGTACGCGTTTCTCTTCACTTTGATTAAAACTTTCAACTTATCAATCTATTCGAAGGCTATCCGCCCAACCATACATTCATTTATGATGACGGGACTTAGAATTGCGCTATATACCCTACGTTGTGGATACCAAGTCTTGTTCACGACTCTTGTACATTCCTTGCTCTGACTACCTCACATTATTTGCGTCGATGGTCATCTCCATCTCCAATAATATTTATAACTTCGGAGTGAAGACCAAACATATCTAGTTTGGCTAATAATAAACCGGCACTCAATCTCTATATAATCTTAATTTATAACAGGAGTCGAAATAATTAAACATATGCACGAATGTGGCACATACGAACGCAATATACACCTATAATTCCTTGTGTGTGAAGATTACACTATCAAGACATAAGTTTGACCGTCCCAACCTGATCCTGATCAAAGAGTCTCCTCAATGTATTAACTATATATGTATTTTGTATTAATTTCTCTGTTCAAATATAATTTATCACAGCTACCGACCATATTACCTCTGTTTCTACAAATATCCTTCCTTATCCTTTGATACTTTATTTGGTCAGAACCAAACATCTCTCTAAACAACCAATATACCTCAATTTTCCGATTGCTGTGCATTTGTATGAATCTCCACATATTCTACTAATTCAATTATTTAAAGTACAACTGGAACGCCATAAGTAGGTAGGCTGAAGTTATACTATTTGGATCCATGACCATATGTTTTAAGGGCATCAACGAAAAATTTGTTTAATCATTAATTTACATTTACAGGCCATATGTTCCAATCAAGCCATACCACTCATTTCGACAGTCACTCACTTACTCTTCCCAGAATGGAATGAAATCCCTTCTTTGTTTTCATTTTCCAACAATAACAGATCTAAAAATAGAAATAACCACAAAATGCCAACGTTGTGAGGACTGATGGTGTTGTTGTCTTTACCAGGATAATACCACTGAACCGAGGATACACGCACCAGCACCAGTAACAACAGCACTAACAACAATAAGGACCAAACTACGTAATACAAATAATAACAACCAGAGAAGTGAACACGAAAACCTCCTCAACCTGTTAACTAAAATTAAAGTAATACACAGACAAAGCAGCGAGCGACCCTAGCGAACTCAATTCATTCATGCGAGAGATGAGATAGAGCGGTGGCCACAAAGCTTTTTACAAAAGCTCACAAAAGCTTCCTGGCATATCAATTGTCATAGGTTCAGAAACATCATTGTATGAGTTTGGACGTTTAAAGTGTTTTTAACCGTCGACCAGAAAAGTTATCACAACAAAACGGATATACGGGAAGATACACCAATAGAATATAAGAACGTAACTAAAGACCATAACAGTTTCAAAACGGGTCATAAATATACTATAGATGAAAGAAGAGAACAAAAACCAGTAGGCAGTGAAAATTCAAGACATATTACATATAAGCTATAATATACACGTGAAATACAAGAGGAAAAAAGGTGAATACATTGCTTGAAAACTGTAAATTTCTTGTAAATTACGATAAATTCAATATATAAGCAACTAGACGTATAAGTGATATCAATTCACATGTTCACATGGCGTATGAGTGTTTTAGGATACAAACTTGCCTACAGCGTATGATTGATAAGAGTATCGAATAATTGACATGAATAAAAAGAGGTTATCGAAAAGGCATGAATGATATTACTGCAAAGGCATAACTTTCTGATGAATGACAGAGGAGTGTTTTGTATACAAATGTACTTTCGACTTTAATACAATGGATTCAATAGGACAACATTCTCTCCATGAACGTGATTGATATCATTCGAACGACGTAGACGGTGTATGTAATACCATTTTATGTAAATTAACCTCAAGGAGTAAGATTAACTTTTGTACAAAAGTTTTGCGGGCTAATGAGTGACTTGAAGACTAGTGACTAAAGACATATAAATAACTTCAAAATGTGATTGAATTGCTTCTCTAAGACGTATGATTAATATTAATGTGTAGTCCTTGGGGAAAATGAGTGATCTTAACCACATATATCAGTGATTGGAATGCATTATTCCTGAGGGCGTATGATACACCCAATAAATATAAGGGTGTGTATCATACGTCATATTACTACTTAGTTTATCACTATACTAGATTGGATTTTTTTTTATAATTAATGTCTTTCTTACAGTTTTGATAAGAGAAAGATTTTATTTAATACACAATTTCTAAACCTTTATGGGGGAAAAGTCGTGTAAGGCTTAGGACTGTCCTAATTATAAGACTCCATGTATAACGTATAATTTATTGCGTCTCAGGGATTTTGTTCAATGTAAATGTTTAACACTACAATGTGAATTTTTAAGTGTATGAGTGCAAGTGATTTTTAATTCCTGAAGGCGTCTAATTGATTGTTATATAAGAATTTTGAAGGCGTTGCAGTAACATGGTTGTTGTGCTTCGCATATGTATTATAGCTCTCGGTACAAAGTATTTTGTTGTAACGTATAATTGATATTAATAACAAGAATTTTAAGGAGTACAAGTCAAACTTAATTCCAAGGACCTTTCAAATAAATTAACAATTTTGGAGGGGTATGTGAGAATTCATAATAAGTTTGAAAGATTTATTGCAGCTTTGGCAACAAGAACAACAACAACCATAAAACAGTATTCAAAATATAGAAGTTGGTAAATTAAAATTGTCGAATTTAATTTAGAACCCACAACTACTATCGGGGTCCAGTAGATGTGGTGGCTATAGGGGACACACATACGTTGATTTACGTAAAACTATTCACGTATGAGTAAAATACGTGAAAAGGTTGAGGACGACTAATAAAGGGTGATTATTTTGCTATTTGGTTTTTGAGTGTTAAGTTTTTGCAAGTTCACGCTTGATTCGTGACAAGTGCTAAAGTAAACGATGTACAGTTTGTCTTGCCATTTCATCATGAATACTTTTAGACTTACAAACGATCACTGTTTTCAAATCATTGAGTTTCACTATCAAAATTCGTGACCTGTAAACAATGTGTTTCGCAAGTTATGTCCATTTTATGGTCGCCATAATCGACCCACCGAGTAGGCTATTCAAGCCGTGGTGAACAAATTTTGCACCAGTTTCACTCTATTAGACAACAATCCATCAACTTGTATTCGTAAAGAGAATATTGCTGCTGTATCCGCCAGCGTTAATGAAGATCGCGATATGTCCATCCGTCGCCGATCGCAGCAATTATTCGATCACCTGGAAGATTTTACGTATGGACCTCGGTCTAAACCATACAAAATACAGCCGGGCGACCTACCACATCGTGAGTTTTTCGATGAATGGGGCTTAACGAAGCAAGAAGATCACCTTTTTCTTTATCGAAAAAGTTTCTTCAGCATGGCTCATTTGTGACTCAATAAACAGAATTGAATAAGGTACCCTTCGATGATCGCTGACTTTTTTGCCCAAATGGAAGAATTTTATTGGCGTATTTGATAATAATTATTAAACATCAGAAAGTACTATTAGACACATTTAAAATTACACATATTATTAAATTAATGGAACAAGAATCAGGTATTATGTGAAAGTTATCATTATAAAGTTTAGAAAGCTGATTAAGTGGATTAAACAATTCATTTTTATATCTACAAAGAGATAACTTTAATGGAAAAAAGTGTCTGGATGGGCGCACTGGAATATTGAAATGTAATTGTGTGAATCACCTTTAACTAATTTAGCCATAAATGTCACACCTAACATAACTCTTCTCTGTTGAAGAGTTGGAAAATGCATCAAATTTAATCGATTAGTATAGGGCGGTAGATCTATTAAATTATTCCAACCTAAGCCTCTAAGTTCGAAAAGAAGGAATTGTTTATTAAGATCGCAGTTAAAGGAGGGAAGCCATACAACAACCCCATACTCAAGAACAGGTCTAGCTAAAGACGTAAACAATCGTTTAGCCGAATGTGGATCTTCGAACTATTTAGACCATCGTTTTATAAAACCTAATAATGACATTGCCTTAACTATACATGAGTCAATAGGTTTGTTTCTTTACTTTTTGTGTAAAGTTTGGGTAAATGAGAGTAAAAACAAGATTCGCTGTCATATACTCAAATTTACTCTCATTTACCCAAAAGTAAAGAAACGCAAAAACCACTTTTCTTACACGCAAACAAATGTCAAAACACAAAACATATGGTTGACATTTGTTTATGTTTGAACATTCATCGTAAAATTGTGTGAAGTGATATTTTGTGTTATATAAAAATGGGATGGAAATATACTGAATGAACTGAAACTGAATCAAAAACAATTTTAACTTCACAAACTAATTACAACACGATTAACAACACGATCAAATTACAAAACACTTTTAACACTTTTACTACACAAACAAAATTTTATTTTTTTGTTTTGACGATTCGAGCAGCTGATTGTTCACTACTTTACACAGACTTACCCGAAGAAAAAGTCTGTGTAAATTTGGGTAAAGGAGAAACGCATTTTGACGTTAAGAGAAAAAAAATCTCTCATTTACACAATTTTGGAGTAAAGAAACGCTTTTGTGTAAGTTTGTGTAAATTTGTGCAACTTTGTGTAAAATTGTGCAAGTAAAGAAACAGACCTAATATGAAGATTGAATCGCAGTTTGTCATCAAAAATTACTCCGAGATCCTTAAACCTTGTCACCTTCTCTAACTCATAGTCTCGAATGAAATATAGCGTACGTCATGAGGCTATACGAGAGAGCAACATGTGCGTACACTTGCTCAAATTCAATGAGATAGAATTTGCATCACACCAGCTTTGTTTCTTTACTTTTTGGGTAAAGTTCGGGCAAAAGAGAGTAAAAGCTAAATTCTCTCTCAAATACTCAATATTACCCAAAAGTAAAGAAACGCAAAAAACCACTTTTCTAGCCCGACAACAAATGTCACAACACAAAACATATGCTTGACAACAAATCTTGCGTATCATGTTAATTTTCACTGTTCATTTGCACACTTCCCATCTTCTTTAAATAAGCACTCTCAAAGCAATCACTTTTCAAGTTAATAAAATTGTAAATTCAATAATTTTTTTTCACTTGTGTTATTTTTTTCACAAATAATACATATGTTTTTATGTTGACGTTTCGAACAGCTGATAGTTTGACACTTTGCCCAAACTTACCCGAAGAAAAAGTCTGGGTAAGTTCGGTAAAAAGAGAAACGCATTTTGACGTTAAGAGAAACAAAAAATCGCTCTCATTTGCCCAATTTGTGAGTAAAGAAACGCGTTTGGGTAAGTTTGGGTTCCCGCGGGATTCCGCGGTAAAGTAAAGAAACAAACCTACCAATTGGCAAGTCTTGTAAGGCCCTCTTGCAGAATAATGCTGTCGCTAATTGTGTCAAGAGAATAGAATAATTTAATACCATCTGCATACATCAAAATACGGAACGAGTGAATACATGAAGGCAGATCGTTTAAATACAATATAAACAGCACAGGGCCAAGATGGGGTACGCCAGAAGTAACACAAACCTCACTAGACAGCTTGGATTTGAATTTTACTCTTTGTGTTCTGCCTGATAAGTATGAGGATAATAACCACAGTAATAAACGCGATGGAAACCCCATCAAATTAAGTTTATGGATCAGAAGACTGTGGTTGACCGTATCAAACGCTTTACTGAAATCAGTATAAATTACATCGGTTTGAAGTTTCCAAGAGAAAGCAGTAAAGACACACGTTGTAAATTCAAGAAGGTTCGTGACTGTTGATTGTCCCTTAACAAAGCCATGTTGATATTCCGATACTATTCCACCAATTGAGTGCACAAGTCTACTAGTAACAAGCTTCTCAAAAAGTTTCGGGATTGCATTTAATTTTGCAATACCTCTATAGTTTTTCACCTCAAACCTACTACCACTTTTATGAAGAGGAATAATATAACTCTCCTTCCACAAATCATGGAAGTAGCTTGCAGACAGGGAATAGTTAAACATATTAGAGAACGGAATATAAATAATCTCAGCATAGGCTCTTAATACAGCAGCAGAAATACCATCGGGGCCAGAAGAAAATTATGGTTTCAGAGATTTTAAACCCCTCAAAACTTCGTCGTAAGTCAATGACATATTCGGAATTATGTATATTAAATGTCTGTATATTAAACGGATATTCTGATATTAATGAATCAAACAAATTTGAGACCTCACTCTCACCTGAATAACCCCTATCATCAAACTTCAAATAATTTGGGAATCCAGTCGTCCTTCTCTTAGACTTCACAAAATTAAAAAACGTTCTAGGATTGGCACATGATACAAATACAAGGTAGTAGCGTCAGCCCATATGATTTTCTTTGTTTACATTTCATCGTACCCAGTAAATGTCAAAGTTGTTTGTGTGAGTGCGTTCTCTTTTGATTTCATCTATCTATGTTCACAATTGCATATGCTTGTGTACATTTTTATCAGCTGATTTTGACAATAGCTGGGTATTGAAATTACAACAATGCTAATGCCACTACCTTGTATTTGTATCATGGATTGTCATTTAATTTATGCCTCATGTGTTTTGACAACTGATGCGCAGTTACGCCGAGCATATAAGGTTTATTCGAGAACATGATAATTAGCACTAATTATCACTATTTTTTGCTGGAAAGTGTTCGATAACTCCCAGCAGCCAGAAACGAGAGAGCCAGAGAGTGAATATTTTGACAGTTCAATGATGGAGAAGTTGATGGTTTGTGCTGGGAAAATTTTTGCAAGCACGAATTAGCAAGCCAAACATAACAGCTGTTTTAAGTAAACAAACAAAATTAGGACGTAGAAAGAATATAAAATAATAAATTTATCATTGGAATTTTAGTTTTTAAGAGAAAATGTGGCATCGAACATAATGGCATCGAACGTACTTTCACAGGAATAAAGAATTTCATTGGTATCTAAACCCAGTTTTGTTTTATTTAAAAAAAATTTTAAAGCGCTCTTATTGAAAAACCTGTTACATTACTACCAAATATAGGTAAGCGCTATCACAAAGTCGGAATGAGCTGTGGGACACAAACTGATGACACCTTTTTGACGTAGAATACGTATTACCTTACGGTATGAGGAGTCATGTCAGGTTTTTATTGTTGTAATCTTTATTTCATTGAATTTGAGGAAACGGCTAGATGAATTTTTTTAAAATTTTTTTTGTAGGTAAATGAAGATGTTATCTTTCGTTTGATATACATTTCATATTGGTTGATATATTTCTAGTATTTTAATTTCTCAAATGAAAATTGTTTAAACACATACACTCAAACATATGTGTGGTGTTTGGTTGAGTGTTTTTGGTTGCTCAACATTGCTTAGGAACATGTATCTAGTAAAAAGTGAAACGAACAGCAAGCTAATGTTGCTTGGCAACATGTATCTAGTAAAAAGTGAAACAAACAGTAAGCTAACGTAATAAAGCTTTTTTGCGAAAGCTTCAATAAAGCTGTTGTAACATTAATTTTGAATTGTAAAGCGTAAAGCTTTCACACAACGCTCGAATGCTAATGCGAAGACTCGATAAGGTAAACCTTTTTTAATATTAGGGCAGCCCTCTCAACATTCGCAGAACTTATTTCAATAAAAATATTAATTAAAATACATAAATTAAATTAAGTTTAAAAAAATTGAACATAATATTTTTTTTAAACGGACTTGAATCAAATGCCGTTGGTAAATATAAAAATTACAGTAGACAGTTGTCCGAGGCCTTCGGCCACGGACTGTCCCTGCAGGCTGTGTCAGAGACACGGCCATTAAGTTTAACGTAGAATACGCCATCCGATAAGACAGAAAACATACATATATAACAATAAATGATATATAATATAACCAATTGAATTTATTGTTATATATGTTTCTGTCTTATCGGATGGCGTCTTCGACGTTAAACTTAATGGCCGTGTCTCTGACACAGCCTGCAGGGACAGTCCGTGGCCGAAGGCCTCGGACAACTGTCTGCTGTAATTTTTTTTCGAGGGCCTCACTGATTTTCAGAATATTTTGAGAACCATTAAAAAAATTGGTCAGCAAACTCGACAAACCGAATATAGGGGTTTACTATCCATTGGTAGTAGAATCGAACCTATATGGCCAAGTCCGTTTATTTTTCAAAAAGTCTTTATTTCTCGCACTGTGTAATTTACCAAACGTCCTGACGCTGTAGGGTTTTTGGTACCAGTCCATTTTGGGAGCATTTCCTTGTTTGATAATCAAACTGTCCAAATATGGTAGTCTGTTGTCCTTTTCCTCTTCGATCGCGAATTATAGTTGTTCATTAAAATAGTTCAATGCTGTCATCAGATTTTCTGATAGCAACAAATAAATCGTACACATATTTTGTCAAGATTTTTGGCTTCTCCCTCACTGTACCCAATAATATCTCCATAACGATGTCAGATATTATTGATGATGCTGTGGACCCATGGGCATGCCCTTCCTCTGTTCATAGAATCTATCCACATACTGGAAATATTTAATAAAACTAAATTTTTATAAAAGGAAATACTTGGAGTATTTTGTTTCTATTTTTTCATCACCTTAAGGCAAAACAAATGCAAACCCACATATGTATCTACACTCCGGTGCACTTGATTAGAGGCAGCAAATGTTTCTGAACAAATTACTGAATACACCCACCGTATTTGAGCTAGCAAGAGATAATTATTTTTATAAAAAAGACCGAAGCTTACTGCAAATAGGAATACATAAAGATTGAGGTTTCTCAAAATTAACGGTATTTCGTTGGAGGTAATCCATTGCAGCTTCAAAATTTAGAGACTTATTTTGGTTCAGTTGATTAGAGGCACCTACCAAAGCTGCTATAAAACTGAAAAGAGCAAAAAATTTTTAATTGCTTTTATTTTATTGGGATCATTCATTATTTTGTAGTGAATTTAGTATTATGTATAATCACCCTTTCGCAAAATAACATCGAAAATATGGTTTGGCATGGATTTAGAAAGGGACTTGCTTCGGAATGCTTCGAGTCAATACATTTTTCGTTTCGAAATGTCTTCCATTTTCATATATCGAGATCTGGAGAATACGGCGGCCATGATAGAGTTTCCATATTTTGCGATAAAATCCTGTTTCTGACCACTCCTGCTGTGTGCACCGGCGCATGGTCTTGCTGGAAAATCTATGGTAAGGGTCCAAATATTTCACAGATTCTCGAAACATTATTTTCCAGCATCATTTTGTAGCTGTTTCCTATCGTTTTTGTACTGTCAACCTCCAACTCTAATGTCCCAGAATAAGTTATAGCCCCCGTACCATTACATTTCCTTCACGACTCTGATGACGACTCAAAAACAACTCTTCTTTCCTCAAATTATGGAAATAATAATTATATCCATCCGGCCAGTCGAAGTTAAATTTCTTTTCATCAGTGAATACCACTAATTTCCAATCAGTGGGATGGGATCATTGTTTCTTGTTGAACCCCAAGTCATGTGATCCGTTTTTGGTGATCCTTTACAAAATTGAGTCTATTTTGCTTACGAATGGCATTAATGACAGGTTTTTCTTGTAATTTCTTCCGCTGTAAGTGGGGTACGTATAAAATTGCTTGTCGAACTGTAGATTTGCTAGCCTCTACCTACGATTTTGCTTGAGGAAAGAGCGGAGTTGGATCCTAAGGATTTTACACTTCCTAAGGATTTTACGCTTTTCGTTTACTGTTATAGCTATTACATTTCTTCCTTTATAGTTTATCCCATATTCTTCACCGTGTGTAATGCACTGGTATACAACATTTGTAGTAGGCAGGGAGAATGTGTTTCATCCAACTATTGGCAATTTCAGTCTACATGCTGACAATTCCGACAACGGAATGAGACGGTATGAGACATTAGTGGTACAAGGATCCAGCATAAAGACATCCACAAGGCTACTTGGGTATTCCCTGATCAAAGAACGAAGAACCAAATTGATCACGTGGTATCGTAATTGATGGAAGGCACTCATCCAGTGTAATGGGCGTACGAGTGATCAGAGGAGCTAACATCGATTTAGCAGCAAAGCTTCGCACAAGATTAAGTAGAGTGAGAATCGTACGAAACCAGACGCAGAGAAAGCTAGACATCGGAAAGCTGCAATTACCAGAGGTAGCCACAGCCTACTCAAGGAAGCTCTCGCAATTACCCTCCCCCTCCCGATGGCGATCTTGAAGCCCAGTGGAAACCCTTTTCCGACTCTAGAAAAACTGCCGCAACAACCGTACTTGGTTTTGAAAAACCGCTTCGCAACAAACCATGGTACGATGAAGAGTGTCGCACTGCAAATGATGAAAAGAACGCTGCACGCATGGCAATGCTTCAGTCAATTGCAACGCGAGCTGCGACTGAGCGGTATAGGGAGAAAAGAAATGAGGTTAACCGTCTCTTTAGGCGTAAGAAACGGCAGTGGAGAAAGGGCGAGAGTGAGAAAATTGAGAAGCCCGAAAATTCTACCAAAAAGTCAATAACGGAACTAATAGACATGGTTCAGGGCCCTCCTTCTGTAAAGACAAGGACGGAAATCTCATCGCAGATATGCAGAGTATGTTGGGAATATGGAGAGCTCATTTCTCCGCGCTAATGGTATCTGAGATATCCAATGACGATGGGACAATCGATCACAATTTGGACGACGACGTCGATTGCCCACCTCCTAACCAAGACGAGGTCAGAACAGCTATTGCCCGGCTTAAGAACAACAAAGCCGCAGAAGCCGATGGATTACCGGCGGAGCTGTTTAATGCTGGCGTCTATGAGCTGATAAGGTGCATGTATCAGGTCATTTTCAAAACTTGGTTAGATGAGTGCATGCCCAGCGATTGGAGTCTCAGTGTACTATTTCCCATATTTAAAAAAGGTGACCCGAGTCTCTGTGCCAACTACTGTGGAATAAGCGTTTTATCCATAGCATATAATGTTATATCAAGTAAATATAATGTGCGAAAGACTGAAACCAATTATCGCTGACCTGATTGGGCCATACCAGTGTAGCTTTAGGCCTGGAAATTTTCACGCTACGCCGAATCCTAGAGTACACCCACAAAAAACAAATCGACATCTATCATATATTTGTCGATAGTAAGGCGGCTTTCGATAGCCCGATACGGAGAAACTCTACGAAGCAATGTCTGAGCTTGGTATTCCTGCAAAACTCATACGACTTTGCAGGATGACCTTAACGAACACCAAATCCGCAGTGAAAGTTGGTAAGGATCTTACCGAACCTTTCGAAACCTGGCGAGGCCTCAGGCAAGGCGACACCCTATCGTGCGATCTCTTTAACCTCTTAATGGAGATTATTATGACTGTCGGTGGTGCAATGGGTAGTGTGCGCGCCTCTTGTACAGGAGATCCTGGGTTCGATCCCTGCTCCAACCACCTTAAAATTTCTTTCGACGACGGTCACCTCGCTTAGTGACGGCGACACTATCGAGTATATAGCCATGAAAAAGCTTCTCAAAATACCGTTCGGAATCGGTGTAAAACTGTAGCTCCCAATCAGTGAGTGAAAACTGGAAAGCGCACAGCTCAGTGATTGTGAGAAGTTCTCCCTGGTCCCTTCATGGGATGTAATGGGAAACCATTTATTTATTTTTATTATGAGAAAAGCTGCAGTCAATATGAATAAAACCATCAGCAGCAAAAGTCACAGTCGCTTATGCTGATGATATCGATATCATTGGGCGCACAAGTAGAGAAGTTACTGCGGTGTTTTCGAGAATTGAGAAGGAATCAGCAAAAGTGGGTCTGAAAGTAAATGAGGACAAGACCAAATTAATGGTTTCAACGAGCAGGGCCTCCACGCGATTAGACCAAAGCGTGAACGTTGATAACCGTTATAATTTCGAGGTAGTGGACGAATTTATATACCTCGGATCTGCCGTAAACAAAAAACAACAACTTCAGCCTTGAGATCAAGCGGAGAATTGTGTTTGCGTATATATATTATTTTGGGCTAAGCGAGCAGTTTAGAGATAAAGCCCTCTCTCGAATGACGAAAATGCAGCTATACCAGACTCTCATACAACCTGTCTTGCTTTATGGCACAGAATCCTGGGTCTTTTCGCAAGCAGACGAAACATCTGTAGAAGTCTTCGAGAGAAAAATCCTCCGAAAAATTGATGACCCTATAGTGTACAACGGTAAGTATCGGCGACGCATGAACCATGAGCTGTATGAGCTTTATCCCGACATTAACATAGTTAAGCAGATCAAAATAACGCGATTGCGCTAGCTAGGCCATGTCAGTAGAATGGATGAAGGCGAACCAGCACGATGGGTTTTCGAAACCGAACTTGAAGGAAGGCGAAAAATGGGAAGACCAAGACTCCGCTGGAGGGATCAAGTTGACGAATCCCTGGGTACACTTTGTATTACCAACTTTTTTGAGCGATTTTGAGATTATAAAGCCCTTCTTTCCGTAAGATGTCAATTTCAAAAAGATTTTCCCATCCGTCAAACATTTTTGTTGTCCCATTCTGACTGATTTTCAAGAATTTACGTTGACCGCAGTGACTTTAAAAATTTTACAGGATTCCACTATGGTAACTCCACAAACAATGTGAATACTAAACGTGCCTTTAATCAACTGAACCAAAATAAGTCTCTAAATTTGCAGCTACAGTGGTTTAGCTCTAACGAAATTCCGATAATTTTGAGAGACCTCAATCTTTATGTATTCCTATTTTCACTCTTTTTTATGAAAGAAATTATCTGTTGCTAGCTCAAATACTCTGAGTGTAATGACTAACTTTTTCAGAAAAATTTCCTGCCTCTAATCAAGTGAACCGGAGTGTATCCACAAAGGCCAACTATACATACAACTAAAAAAAAATTAGATTTTTCAAGAAATTGTAGGAATTTCCCACATATGTTTCTGGGTAAGTTAGCTCTGTTAGAACACATGAAGATAAGAGAATTAGACTAAAGATTTGATTTTTTTTAAATCGACCGAAAGCTGTGTAAAGATAGGAAACTCTGGTATTCATAAAATGAATCTACATTTACGTTCATGTAAAACATGTTGTTCAAAAACAACAATATTCAAAGTCTTATAAGGGTTCAAATTTTGTTGACGGCCGAGGTAGCCAACTTTAGACACCCACTGTGCGGCTCCAGTGGGGTCTAAGACATTGTGATATATATTATATATATGCTGAATTGTTTCCGTTTTTTCGCCGTATATTTTATTTCGTCCTTAATCGGAACATGCATATTTTGCAATGCAATACAGAAAATATGCGTTTTATTTTTAAATCAAATTATCTTTCGTGCGCTATTTATATTTCGGATCCAGCAAAAAAAACAATCATTTATCATTGGAAATGGTTTTATTGTTTTTGAAAATATTCTCATATTTTCAATATATTTTATATATAGCATGCGCTCAAACCAATTTTCGAAGCATTTTTCCAACTCCGATTGAGACACCTCCTAAACGTGGTTTTTGGATGCTGCAACAGATGTTCCGGGCGTCGAAAAACGTTGACCATGCAGTAAAAAGAAGTCATTGGGTGCCAAATCAGGGCTGTACGGCGGATGACCCATCAATTCGACATGTTAAGTGCTCAAATAGGCCGTTGTTTCAGCTGATGTGTGAGAGCTCGCGTTGTCCTGATGCAAAATTATCCGCCTTCTCGTGTTGTTTTTTCTTATTTCTTCGAACACTGTTGGAAAACAGATGGTGCTATACCACTAAGAATTTACCGTGTCTTACGTTCCGCTGAAATCACTGTGGTCACATGACCGGTTATACCGAAAAAAACACGATCATTTGCTTCGACGTGCTTCGTCCACGAACAACTTTTGTTGAATTTAACTCGCACTGAAAGACCCATACGGTCGATTGCTGTTTTGTTTCGGGCTCATATGCATAGATCCATGATTCATCACCTGTGACGATGTTATACACTGCATTTGAGTTACCGCGGCTGTATTTTTTTCAACATTTCTTTACTCCAATCGACACGAGCCTTTTTTGAGCATTCGTCAAATTATGTGGGATCCAACGAGAACAAATCTTTTTCACGGCCAAATGAACATGCAATATCTTACTGATGCTTGTCATGCTAATGCCAAAGGATGCCTCAATCTAGCGGTGTGTCACATGTCTGTCTTGCTTTATCAGTTCACGCACGCATTTCCGGCAAAATGACTGAAGTTGGACGACCATCACGAAATTCATCCTGGAGTGAACGACGTCCGAGAGTAAATTCGCAGTGAATTTGCAGTGGTTTCTGTTGGTGTTTCATTACCATAAGTCGAAACAAGTTGATTGAGACACTCTTGTCCCGACAATCCACGCCGAAAATCGTAAAAAATCATCGCACGAAAATTTTCACGGGTTAATTCCATTTTTTGATCGAGATGAATTTTTCAACACACTGTAAATACAAGAAATAGTGCTCGTAAGTGAAAACGTTCTATGTATGTTTATGCTAAAAAATTTCAAACTTTCCAATGGAAGTTCCAATTTGCATCTGGCAAAACTTTTTGTATTTGCCAGGACCCAAAATATAAATAGCAACCCTCTAGAAACTGAATCTGCTTTCGAATTGTACACGCAAAGAAAAAACTAGTTCCTCCCAAACGAAATTTCAGATGACTGAAGTTCGTTTGGGGACTGTAGTTGGGAGAAACGAACTTCTGTTAAGCCATGCATGCCACTTCGTTTGGGAGAACCGAGAAATGTTTGCAGCAAACGAGTTATGAAAAATATAAGCTGAAAACGTTTGCGATAAACGAAAAACGGTTCCGCCATCTATTGTTTCCGTTACAGCAACCGAGTTCTAGTTACTCCAAAATTAAAAACGTTTACGAGAACTGAAAAACATTTACAGCAAACGAGTTATGATAAATGAGAGCTGAAAAAACCTTTACGATAAACGAAAAGCGGTTCCGCCAACTGTGCTTTCTGTTACAGCAAGAAAAAGTTTGGGAGAATTGAAAATCGTTTACAGTAAACGAGTTATGAAAGCTTAGAGATTTTCAATTTGTATGATTTTGGTTTTACCCATAAAGTTTGTTTTATTAAAGTTGGAATTTTTGTCTATTTTTGCACTGTCTACTTACACGTCTGTCTCGCATTGCATTCAAATAACAACTAAAAACGTAGCAAACTACAACGCGTGAATTGTCCATCCAAGATATGTATATTGACAAGGTAAAAGCATTAGAGTGTGTGATCACTTTTATGTGGATGCGTGAGTGTGTATGTCAAACGAGTGGATAAGACTGTGTATACAGTCGACAGAATGATAGAAATTTACATTACGAAGAACGTAAATTCTTTATTCATTCTCATTAGAAAAATGGCTAATAATAAACGTTTTTTTAAATTTGCGGCAAATGTAATTTTGTAGGCGTTTGATGCAAACGAGAATTCGTTTGCAAAAACATGATTCACATTTGCGATATATGAGTTTATTTGGGAGAACTACATGAGCCGTTGCGATTAATAAATTAATACAAATCAATCAAAGTATTGTTGCGGCAACCGAGCAACAAACGTTTTTTTCTTTGCGTGTACACAGAAAAAAATATTGGCCTGTAAATTTCAATTAAAAATATAATTGCATTTTTTAAAAAAATTCAATTAAAAATTAATTGAATCAATTAAATTTTTAATCATATTTACAATTAATTTTTTGAGTTTACAACAGAACTTGGAGTTGGCAAGGCGCAAATCTACGGCGCTAAAAATGTTTAATTTTTGAGAGCATTATCGAATTTTTGCTGTGAATCTTTCTAAATTAATATAAATATGCAGGATGCGTTCTTAACAGACCTTAATATAAACAATTTTTGTTTACAATTTTTGTTGTGATAAAGTATTTTAAAGAAAGTTGAATTTTACAGCGCAGTTGGGAGGCAATATATGTGGCGGCTGACTCACCAGCCGTCGTCGTCACTTTTCGTACGGCTCTAGTCTTTGATATACAACACTGTTGTTATTTGTAATTCGTTTATTGTTTATTGAAAGATTTTATTTTGTGAACTTAAAGAATAATAGTGTTAAATTGTCTTGTTTCGTTATTAAAACTGCGTTTTTTGTAATTGTGTTTAATTGGCCAGTGTTTTTGAATAAATTTTATTGGAAATGTGCTGGCATTGAGTGTTTTGTTTGCAATGGAAAAAGTGGCTGTCCCCAAACATTTTTATGCACTTGTTTACACGACAATTGCTTTCAAAAATTTTACGTAAAAAGACATTTTGAACGTGTAAGACAAGACTGCCCTAAATTGGATAAAATCAATACATTTATCCTACAAAGCTGTGAATATGCAGAAGAGATGGAATGCGACATAGGAGTGACTGTTGCTGCGGAAGCAGCAGATACATTGAATGTTTCTCCAGAACCACCAGAGCAGTTGCACTCTTTCAGTTATTTATTTATTTATTCATTTCAATCTATTGGGCTGAGCCCTTACAGATCCATTCTTACTACTATTTACTTAATTCTAAATATAGTAATATTTAAATAATTAATTAAATGCTAAGACAATATATTCGAAAAGCTCCTTTTTAAAAACTGAGCGACTCATAAAAAAATCTAAATGATTGCACGCATAATTACCTAAAATCAAACTTCTCGACACAACTTCATTCAAACCATAATTAAATCTATGAAGATATTTATAAAAAAATTTATATCTTCTCAAATTTTTCGTAGGCACATTAAAAGGTATTAGTTGCAAAAGCTCGGGGGAGTCTATTCTACTGTCTATAACATCCTTGATAAATATAATATTATGTGCGATTCTTCGCTGCTTAGAGTATTCAAACTGAGTAATTGACAACGAGTCTCGTACTCGGGCATGTTATCCTACCCATATATGTGACGTAAGGCAAACTTAGAAAATCTTCTTTGAACTCTTTCGATCCGATTTTTATGTAGTATGTCGTAACTCTGATTCCATATAATGTCGCAATATTCTAATTGCGATCGAACAAATGCAAAATGCATTTCGTTTAAAGAAACCTAACTGAGAATTTGCTCTGCCGACAATGTATCTAAATGTGGAACAAATGAAAGTTGAGAATCTATATAAACTCCAAGGTCCCTTACTACCATTACTCTATCATATGTATTATTACAAAATTTATAATTGTTCACTAATGGGAATCTCTTATGGGTGATTGTTAAAATTGTACACTTAGAGAAATTTAACTCCATGCCATTATAATCACACCAAAGCAAAAAACTATCAATATCATTTTGAAATAACATGAAATCATTTAGATTTTGACCAACAGAATATACTTACAAATCGTCAGCATGTAACAAAACATTAGAAAATTTAAACACTGAAGGAATATCGTTAATAAATAATAAAAATAAAAGTGGACCAAGATGGCTACCCTGTGGTATACCTGACTTTGCTTCAATAGGATCAGAAATTAAGTTATCTATCTTTACAAATAGTATTCTATCGGACCAACCAACAACATATTTGAATGAAACCCTAACATTTTTAGTTTATAAATTAATACAACATGATTAAGTTTATCAAACGCTTTTATAAAGTCTGTATACTATAATACATCCGTCTGAAACCCACTTTCTAAAGCAGATATGCAATAATTACAAAAAATGGCTAAATTTGTCGTTGCGGATCTACCACTATAAAAGACGAGAATAATTTTTTATTGACCAATTTATCCATTAATTTTGGTACAGCAGATAATTTAACAATAGGTCTATAACTAGTGATAAAGCCCTTTTGACCCGACTTAAAAATATGTAGGTGAAATGAATGACATCTTCCATTCTTGTAAAAAAAACTCCTGTTGACAACGATCTATTAAATATTATTGTACGAGGTATCGACAACGCGGCTGCACATTCCCTTAAGAATAATGGCGGAAGTTTATCATAGCCCGCACTCTTAAAAAAAATAAATGGTTTCCCATTACATCCCATGAAGGGACTGGGGAGAACTTCTCACAATCACTGAGCTGTGCACTTTCTAGTTTTCACTCACCGATTGGGACCTACAGTTTTACACCGATTCCGAACGGTAATTTGAGAAGCTTTTTCATGGCTAGATACTCGATAGTGTCGCCGTCACTATGCGAGGTGACCGTCGTCGAAAGAAAATTTGTAGGTGGTCAGAGCCGGGTTCGAACCCAGGATCTCATGTACAAGAGCCGCGCACACTAACCATTGCACCACCGACGGCCACACTCTTAGAGCTCTCTAAAATTCGCGTAGCCTCAAACACTTCACTACATCAAACTCCAATTGACCAACGTCAAACAGTTCATGTAAATGTGAAAAATTATGAATATTATACTCAGGATTAATGTTGTAAACTGAAGAGAAAAAGTGACCGAAAGTATTACAAATACATTGGGTACCATTGATGGTCATCTCATCATACTCCATACAGTTTGGAAGCCCATTTGACTTCCGTTTCAAATTATAAAATGACCAAAAACATCTAGAATTTCTTTTAATATCACATTCAATATTATATAGGTAGTTTTTATACAAAAAGTTGGAAAGAAAATCAAATTCCTTACACCTTAAAGTAAATAAAGCTTTATCACCAGCTAGATTAGTTAATTTATATTTTTTATTTGCTTTTGATCTAAGATTTTTTAAATGCATTAGCCTTTTGTTGTACCAAGGCAATTTAAAACGACGTCCATTTGTTTTCAAAGGAACATACATATAAATAGCTTGATTTACTACTTGTTTAAAAATGGAATAAACTCTCTCCAAGTTATCCTTATCTCTTAAAATCATCTTCCAAACAAAAATAAAAATAGTTGTGACAACGCAATGAAATTTATTGTTGAATTACATTCCCTCAATAACTGTTCTCGTTTAAGAAACCCGGACATTGCTTCCGATTATGAATCCATATTCCAAAAAAATTGAATTTTTTATAGATATAAGTACATGTATATCTGCGAAACCTTGAATAAAATCGCTTCATATATAGAACATTTTAGTTTTTTTTTTTAGCCTCGTCGCAGGGGGTGAGAGTTTCATGCTGAAAAAAGCAATAACGGTTTAATTGATTCAATTCAAAATTTAATCAAAAATCGCGAAAAAGAGTCAATAATTTTTTTTAATTAACTTGATTATATACTTAATCAATATTTTAGAAAAAATTCAATAAATGTTTTAATGAAATTTACATATTTTTTAATTGAAGTTTTTATTTCAAATTTAATTAATATTATCATTTCCGTGATTACACCAAAATCAATAAAAAAAATTAATCAAATAAACAAATTTTTTAATTGAAATTGATTTTTATTTTTTCTGTGTTGTAACGAGAAAAATTTTCCAAAGTCGTTTCAGCCTAACTGTTTAATATTAATGGCCATATAATTGACTTCTTTCCACACTTTACCCTAACCTAAAAATACCATTAATCTTATGCGTAAAGTTCCTTTAGCCGCTCGCATAAATTTAATGTAAAATTTAACTGGGCGTGTAATAGATTTCAACACAATGCCTTTCAATGACATCCCATTTTTTATATGTCAAATTTTAACTTACAGTTCTGCCACTTTAAATCGGAACTTTTGAAGTGTTAATTGATTTTATGGTTCTATGCTATTGTTCCCAAAGGACATTTTATCATCAATCTAATTATTAAAGTTCTTATCACTATAGTGGGTGGCCCGTACAAAACGCACACAATCTAGTCAATCCAGACCATCTACTAACACTCCCCCCACCCCCCCCCCACCCTTAGTGACACAAAATGTTTCTATACAAATAGATATTCTTCAAAAATGCCCTGAAATTTAAGACCCACATATATGTGTATATGTATGTAAAAGTATTATGAGTATGTATATGTAAGTGCGATTTGTTGGCGTATATGTCAAGGAATAAAGTGTATGTGTGTGTGTTTGGGTAACTTCCGTTCGCTCTATTCCTTTTGTAGGCTTCTGTGTATGCAATCACTCCCTTTCCCGTGTGACCCTATCCATCCCTCTCTCCCACACCATTTCCACTTTGCTTTATTACATTTTTCCGATTTTAGTCCATTGTTTGGCAAGAAATTTAAAACCAAAACATACACATACACATACATATATACTGTGTGTGCTTGTGTGAGTATGTGTGTTAAGTTGTTCTCGTATTGGTGCATAATAGCTTACATGTATTTTTTTCCTGGTTACCATTTGATGTTGTGTTTTTTTTCTTCTTCTTTTGTTTCCTTTGCTCTGTTTGTTTTTGTTTTACGTTCGCTTTTTCGTTTGTTATTATTGATTTTACTGTTATTGCTGTTTGTTTCATTTCGTTTTGTTATTTTTAGCCAATTGTACAGAACTCAAGTTACGTATACGTTCCTCGTGCTCACTCTGCTGCTCAGTCTCTTCGCCTTGTCCCGTTCCATGCACTTTGGACACAAACTTAAAGTTTTGGGGTGGGCAACATCATATTTGCATTTGTATTTTTGTGTTGTTCTCGGTGTTAATTACAGGAAAATGTAGGCAAGTGACAATATTTTACGGTTACAGTAGTGGTCGGAATTATAGCAGGAGTCGGTTAAACAACAAAGTGTGCGCGCTTCTTGTACATGAGATCTTGGGTTCGATCCCTGCACTGACCACCTTAAATTTCTGTCGACGGCGGTCACCTCGCATAGTGACGGCGACACTATCGAGTATTTATCCATGAAGAAGCTTCCTTAAAATACCGTTCGGAACCGGTGTAAAATTGTAGGTCCCGATTAGTGAGTATGAAACTAGAAAGCGCACAACTCACTGATTGTGTGAAGCTCTCTCCAATTCCATCATAGGATGTAATGGAAAATCATGTTTTAATGTGTCGCGATCATTAATAGTAAGTAACTATGACCTTGGCCAACGAGGGATTCAAGCCCATTTGTTATGCAGACCCCATCCGTACACGTAACCCGGATAAAATGGAAATACATATGTTTATTTACAAGAAATAAAAGATATCAGGTTTCGTGGAGCCTAGATTAGGGTAGGTGTTGGCGGCAGTCGATAAATATCTCCAATACCTTTTTAGTTCATTGTAACATCACAGGCTAACGAAATGAAGACCTACCTCACAGGAGATGCAAGTAGTTTGCTCCAAGAAACCTGTCTACGCCTATCTGAAATAATTCTTCCTCGTCAATTAATAACTACACGCTAAAAGATCTGTCTTTTTTTCTTGTTTGAATGCAAACATAACGTATGATTGGAGCTTGTCGTAAATATAGTATACTTGTGGCCAAACACATTGTGTGTGCTATACAATATTACATGTTTGAGACATAATGATTAATATGTTATAATATATGTGTTTGTGATCTAAATAAAGCTTTGTTTGTGATACAAATACATATTAATTAAACAAATTTCAACATATTACTCCAACTGGTTCTATCCTTCGCCTTTTTTCGCCAGTTGGTAACACCAAGGATACGGATTGATTCTTCTGCCTGGTCTTTCCAGCGGAGTCTTGGTCGTCCTCATTTCCTACTTCCATCGGGTACGTTATCGAAAACCTTTCGCGCTGGTTCATTTTTGTCCATTCTGATAACATGTCCTAACCACCGCAACTGGCCTAATTTGATTCGTCTAGCTATGTCCACGTCAGAATGTAAATTATATAGCTCTTGATTCCAGCGACGTCAGTACTCGCCGTTTTCCCTAATAGAACCATATATTTTACGGAATACCCTCGAATACTCCCAGGTGTTTTTCATCCTTTTGCGATATGACCCAAGTTTCGGACAGGTAAAATGAGAGTCTGATATAGCTGGACTTTTGTCCGTCGAGAGAGGGCTTTGTTCCTAAACTGCTTGCTGAGCCCAAAATAGCATTTATTTGCAAGCAAAATTCTCCTCTTTATCTCCAGGCTGACGTTGTTGTCCTTGTTCACGACGGATCCAAGGTAGACAAATTCATCTACCATTTCCAAATTAAATCGGACCAAGTCGAGAGGATTCTCTAGTCGTTGACACCAGCAATTTTGTCTTGCCCTCATTAATAGCAAAAATCCACCTTCGCTGATTCTTTTTCGATTCTTGAAAATATTCCAGTAACCTTTCGCAAATTTCGCCCAATGATGTGTATGTTGTCTGCATACGCCATCAACATATGGCTTTTCGTGTTAATAGTCTTGTTCGTATTTACTGCAGCTTTTCTCATTATTATCTCCATTAAGATGTTGAAGAGATTGCACGAAAGTGTGTCGCCTTGTATAAGTCCTCGCTTGGAACAGATTGGTTCGGTAAGGACTTTACCCACCTTCACTGCTGATTTGGTATTGGTCAGCGTCATTCTACAGAGGCGGATCAGTTTTGCCGGAATCCCACGTTCAGACATAGCTTCGTACAGTTTTTCCCGTATGGGGCTTTGTAAAAGGTGGCATGTAACGATTTGCTTTTCGTGGGTCTTTTAAAGAATTTGGCGTAGCGTGAATATTTGGTAAATCGTGGACTTGCCTGGTCTAAAACCAATCAGGTTTTCAATAATTGGCTTTAGTCTTTCACATAATACGCTCGATCATTTCCTGGATGTCAGCTTTATATTTTCCGAGGACATCCGCCAGTTGGAAAGTGGCACCCGTACTGTATAGCGTTCGCACATTCCAGTTGCATATCCTTAAATCGTGGTCCTTATAACGTTTTCGAGGGTAGTCAACAGTTAGGGGGTTTCTTTGTTCATTATATTCTTCGTGTATTTTCATTGCCTATATAACGGTGGCGGGAGGCAAACCCAGCCCACCGTGGTTTGCATTTTACCTACTGCCAGGATGATTATGTTGCAGCCGCCCATTATGGATCAGACGCTGGCCAGAATGCAGTGTGTCGAAACTGGATTTTGGTTTCTTCAATTTTGATCCGCCGTTGGCCAGGGCTGTTGGCTCATCCACCTTCAAAGGACAGAAGAAGATGTCCACTACTTCGAAAAGCTTCAGTGACAGGGTCATCTAAAAATCCTGAGACGTTTCAGTGATCGCATTACCACTCAGGCTGCTCATTAGTTTCGCCTTCTCATTTTAGCTAGCTAACGCAGGCTTCCGATTAGCCATTGCCCAGGACATACTGTGTAGTAGTAGTCCAAGTAATAAGCTGCTTGGACTGCCCAATGAAGGAATCATTTCTGGCCACTCCCAAGAGAATGGCTATCAGAGACTTTCCACCTCTAAGGACAGTCCCATGTCCCATTATTCGACAACAAATTTTAAAATAAATTTATGTTTGTGTAATGAGCTTTATATTTGAGCCAACAGTCGCAAACAAAACCATTGATGTTGACATATTAGGTCTGTCTGTTTACTCGATAATTTGTACAAATTATTACTGGATGTTGTCTGTTTACTCCAAAAGCCAGCAAAAGAGAGCCAGAGAGAGATTTTTTGACACTTCAATGATAGAGAAGATGGTAGAACTATCTATTAGGTAGTCACATTAGCAATTCCGTCGTTAAGCTGTCAAAATTAGCTGAATAATGAAAACCACTGTGTGCACAAAATGTGAAAAATTTTATAAGATTGTCTTACTTGATACAAAGTCTATGCTATTAAATTGCATTTTGGTTGAAATTCTTTGAATTGTATTAACAAACAAAGAGAAACAAAACCGAATTTGACAGCTTACCGACGGAAAAGATGAAAAAAACACAAATCAGCTGGGCTGATGCGTTTACCCGATAGATAATTTTACCATGATAGAGAACTTACAAGTTTTTACTGGAGATTTTTTTCCCAGTAAGAATTTGCCAGTAAGAAAACATATGTTTTATGGAAGCAGCTGTTTTATGAAAACAGATGTTTTATGCAAATAAACAAATTAAAGGAAAATAAAATTGAAATTGAAGTTGTAAGTAATAGGTCTGAGAAGTGTTTTTTGTGCATTTTAATATGAATAAAAGAATGGTAATAAAAAACAGTGCGATCGTTTTGTTTTTATGGCTTGCGCTTTTGCCTACTATTTTTTCGATTTATTAATTTTTATTTAATATATAATCTTTTGTATTATTTCTTTTTCTATTTAAAAATAAATTGTTTGGTCGGTAGGTCTATTTTAAATTATTTTATTCTTCAATAATTCGCTACCCAGTGGGTAGCGTCGTCGGTAAGATAAACACAATTATAATAGACCTAACGCTCGAACATTTTAACTTAAAATATGAAACGAATGGTCGAATAAAAAATCATCACATTTTTATAATTTTTTTTCTTTTAAAACGCCCCTTAACAGGAATTTGAAGTCGGCGAATCCAGTGTATTTTGAAATTAGTTAAATTAGAAATTAGAAAAATTTTGCTCACAACAAGCATCAAAATTAAATATATCAGATTAATGTAAAGAATAATAGACAAAATCCCTAATCAAATTATTGCAGGTAGTGACACACTTGAATAGATGTCAGTAGGTTACAATTGAGACTCTGATGTTGAAGTTCACAAACTTCGAAACGATCGTCTGACAAAGTGAATTGAAATCCTGCTGCTAATTGAAATCCTGCTGCTATATTAGGCTGCTAAATTAGAAAAAAGAGCAATATGAACTGACCTTAGAGGGAAAACTCGACACTATATTTTATAGAAAACAATGGTGGACTTTGCGAAGGAAATACGACAAGAGGACATATCTATTGGATGTAAAATTAATGTTGAAGTTTTGAAAACGTATTTCCAGTCCTTCCTGAATTTAAGTACAATATCTACACAGATACATTATGCACCAAATCAATACACTGATGAATATTTAGATGGCAATTTTACACTAGAGGAAATAGATCAACAAATAATCCAAATTAAACCAAACAAAGCGGATGGTGAGGATCGAATACCATACGAATTCTTTATAAACACAACGGAGGAGTACAAAACAACTTTGGGGAATGTATTTACAAGAATTTTTAATGGATTTAATAACTATGAGCACTTTCGCAAAAGTATTATTTTCCCGATTCACAAGAAAGGAGACCCAAATGATGTAAGCAACTATAGGGGTATATCATTCATAAACTGCATTACAAAGTGTGCTAAAAGAAAGATTATCATCGTGGATAGAGAGACATCGTGTACTTAATGAATTCCAAGCAGGCTTTCGTAAAGGATATTCGACCAGTGATAACGTATACAACCTTGCAGCAATCATTGGTCTGAAATTTGAGGAAAAACGGAAAGTGTATGTGTTCTTCATAGATTTTAGCGCAGCCTTTAATAGAATACCAAGGAACTTATTAATATACAAGTTAAACCAAATGGGAATATCATCAAAGTACATCAACTTCATTGAAGAAATTTATAAGGAGACAAGGGCAGCGGTTTGGACTGGAAAGGAAATATCAACTTATTTTTAAACCAAGTCTGGAGTAAACCAAGGTTGTATATTGTAACCACTTTCACGATTTTATAGAAGGAGGACTTTTTGTTGAGGAGTTAAATATTCAGATGATATTGTCTTGCTAGCAGACGATCCAATTATTCTACAGAGCATGATAAATAGGCTGGAATCTTATTGCAAATTAAGCGTTATGGAGGTTAATCTAGTAAAATCGGAAATAATAGTTTTTAGAAGAGGAAGTAGAGTTGGAGGACATGAAAAGTGGACGTATAGTGGGGAGGAGTTACGAGTTGTTAATCAATTTAAATATTTAGGAATTACTCTAATGCCAAAACTCTCATTTTCTAAACATGTGAAAGAAAGAAATAAGGCAGCGAAAACATGTATAAATATGGTATGGAGAACTTTGATTGAGAAAAAGAACATTTCCCTTAATGCTAAGTGGAAAATGTTTATGGCGGTCTGCAGATCCACACAGGCGTATGGTTCAGAGATTTGAGGAAATAAGTACTTTGAAGAAGTGAACAAGCTGTACAGATATTGCACAAAGAGAATTTTTAAATTGCCACAGAATACATCAAACTATATAATTAACCTAGAAACAGGTCAGGAAGAAGGTTGGCTATATACCTATACGTTGCATTTAAAGTATGTATCGAAAACTTTATTTAACTATGGCGATGATAGGTTACCTCATATGCTATCGAGGAAAGTATTGTCGAAAAATATATTTTGGTACTCCGAGATAAAGGACCAATTCATGAAACATGGTATGGAGATAACCAACTTTATCCATGATAGTAGATCATTCATCACTGAATTTAAAAATGGGTGATATGAACAACATGTCTGCAGAGCAAACCAAGCAGATTTTGTAGAAATCTAAATATTTCCAAATGGGTAACATACTGCTGCTGTTCGCCGTATACCCAAGCACAAATATCTAATATTTTGAAAGCAAGAGCAGATATCTTGTGGTTGAATGGAAACTGTCGGGGTACAGAAGAATCTACATTATGTTCGATGTGTTATTTATGGGAGATCGAGAATATCCAACGTTTCTTGGGCAGATGTTCTACAATGAATGAAATTAGAATAAAATATTTCCGATGCTTACGATTCACGGATGAAGATTTAATAATTATTTTTAACGGAGAAGGTTTGGGAAAATCTTTATAAATATATAAAACAGGCGACTGCCTACAGGAAAATATTGATTACAGAATTTAATTATGTTAAATGACTTAACATAGCAGACGGTTCTATTAAACCATGCATTAATATTCTTTAAATGTTTTCAAATTTGATTTAAACAATTATTATGAATTTTGGTTGAACAATAACTTTATTGTATGTATTTATATCATGTTGAAAAGACAACAAATAAAGAAATTGTATTCTATAATTAGTCTTTCCTAGTTCTAAAAACAAATACATCATAAAGCGTGACTTCTCTGCAAAAAGCGGTATTGAAATCCATGGTGGGATGAGACATCGAAAAGCGGAATGGTTGGTCAGGTTACTCATACACTTTCCAAATAAATTTAATCATTAGACGTCAACATATGGAGATAGACCACAGGTTTAAAAAAAGTTTATCATCTCCAATGTAACTGATTTGAAATTTTATGTATCTGAAAATTGTTTCTTTAAGAAATGAAAAATAGAGACACCAGACACCGACTATTTAAAGCATTGTTCGAAATTCCTGTGGCGTATGAGTATTAACAATACAACGCCCACCAAGGCGTATAAGTGATATGTTCAGTATACGTGCAATTAAACTATTCCCTTCATCTATAAGTTACATGACAGGGTCACATGTCCAACACTTCCAAAACGGGCTTCTCTCAATGATGGCTTGTCCTTCACACGTGTCAAATGCCAACTAAATGTAATAAAATATACTCGTATACCTTCATAAATACAACAAAGTGTTAATTATTGCACGTTGTTAAGATATTAAAATTCTGCTGCTTCACACTGTTCATATTTCGTTTGTCCGTAATTCTCATTTGTTATTCTTAAAGGGGTTCTTACACTTTGGACGGCGGCTATTTATATCAAATTCTCAGAAGTGGCAGTGTGGGTGCCACGGTGCTGTTACATCTGTTTGTGTTTTGTTTGTCGTTACTACGACTAATAAATGAATATTTAAATATTTTCTTCTTTCTCTTAATTTCTTGTAGGTTGGCTTAAATCCGTACATCGCCTTAAAATGAATTTGCATAATTCCCATTTGACGCTGGGACTCGTAGCGACGTCGTTGTGGATTTTTGCTTTGGCAGACCTTTCATTGGCATATCCCTCCTTGGTTATGCCTCGTTTACACAGTAAGTATTTTGGAATTGATTGCTGATTTTCTTTTAAGTTTCATTTATTTTGGTTTCCCAGAAACCCAAAACCTAATTTACATAATTTCAAACTGTATGGCATGATAGTAATGATGATCCCTTCGCTTGCTGGGATTTATAGTCTGCATTTTTGTTGTAGGAAAATTCTTGAATTTGATTATTGATTTCTCGATTTGTTCTGGAAATTGTTGTCATTGTTGGCGTCATAGTTGTCATTGCTAAAGTTATTGTTGCTTTTGCCTTTTGGTGTCGTTGTTATTTTGGCTTTAATCCAACTACTTAACAAAGATTTCATTTAACAATAAGAAGGGTTGGGATTGTTAACCCATTGTGGGTCTACTATAGTTTAGAATGGGGGAATAACGAGTTGGTATGAACAAAGTTGGAAGTTTTTATAAATTGAAAAGCAATGAAAACTAATAAGAATTCGTCCTATCATAACTATTCTTCATAAAGAGGGTGCTACGTTTTTCGTTTTTTATTATAGATTTGTAGATTGTTGATTTTAGATTTGTGCGACATATTAACCTCTTCTGGATTTGCCAAAAGGGAATGACCATAGAGAGAATTCCTTTTAGAATATATAAGTTACTTTGATAGATTTAAGGAGTTGTTGTTTTACTAAGCTACAGATAAGTCTGTAGGTTAAGTTGCAAATTTTTCCAAGTTGGATAAGTCACCTGACTTTACCAAAAGTAAGAAAACGCCGGGCCAGGCACTCCTTAACAACAATTGCATAACTTTTTAACTATACAAATCTGAAGTTAAATTCTCAAATTTCGATGAATTTCTATATACAATTACCGAATGTGGTTAATTTACCTACGAATTTTTATCGTTTAAAGTTACTGAATTATGGAACTGATATTTAACTTCCAATGAAACTACTCGTTAAGGCTTTACGTTACAAGGACTTAGTATTTCAATACAACGATTTAAATGAAAGGACCACCGAGTCATATAAGTCATCTCAATATAAAGTTAGGCGTATGAGTAATTTATATCACACCGCGTAGTTTGTAACTATAAATTTTAGCGGATTAGTAACGGCGTCAATATCGAGTAATTAATCATGAAAATGCTTCACATAAACGAGTGCGAAACCCATGTAAAGCTATAGGTCCCAATCCGCGAGTTTAAAACTAGACTTGGTATTTCAATACAACGATTTAAATGAAAGGGCCACTGAGTCATATAAGTCATCTCAATACAAAGTGTATCTAGGCGTATGAGTATTTTATTTCACACCGCGTAGTTTGTAACTAGGAATTTTAGCGGATTAGTAACGGCGTCAATATCGAGTAATTAATTACGAAAATGCTTCACAAAAACGAGTGCGAAACCGGTGGAAAGCTGTAGGTCCCAATCTGCGAGTGTAAAACTAGAAAGCGCACAGCTTTATAGAGAGAAACTCTCTTCTGCTCCTTCATGGTCTGTAATGGGAAAATATTTGTTTATTTTAGACACGAAATCGAAGACCAGTGAATGGAAACTCAAATCATTGCCATTTCACTTTACTAATTATTTTTGTTAGATTTCTATATTTTGAGTAGTACTGACCGAGGAGGTCGAAAGTTTCTGATAGAAACTCATTTGGGAGTGGTCAGAAGTGATTCCTTCATAGGACATCCCAATCAGCTCCCTACTTCCTATAAGTATGTCCCGGGTAATGGCTTTATCGGAACCCTTCATTAGCTAGCTAGAGTGAGAAGGTAAACAAAATGAGCAGCCTGATTGGTGATGCTATCACTGATGCGTCTCAGGTAAAATAGGTGACCCTGTCACTGAAGCTCTTCGACCTCGTGGCCATATTATTTTGTCCTTTGAAGGCGGATAAACCAACACTACTGACCAACGGCGGATCAAAAGTTAAGAAACAAAAATCCACTTTCGACATACTGCATTCTGGTCAGCGCCTGATCCATAATGGGTGGCTGAAACATAATCATCCTGGCAGTAGATAAAATGCAAAACCACGTTGGGCTGGGTTTATCTGCCATCGCCGTTATATTGGCAATGAAAATACAAAATGAAAATGAAAACATAAAATTCCCCTATTTGCTGACGACCCTCGTAAACCTTATAAGTGCCACGATTTACGGATATAAACTTGGAATGTTATAACACTATACAGATCTGGTGCCACTATCCAACTGGCAGATGTCCTCGCGAATTATTAGACTGATATTACTGCTATCCAGGAGAAGCGATGGACAGGTCATGGCTGTACAAAGACGAAGAACTGTGACATATATTACAGCGCTGCCATCAGAAAAAGCATGAATTTAGTTGCGGCTTTGTAGTTGGTAAAATACTGTGACATCTGGTCTCAAGGTTCAACCCCGTGATTGACCCCATCATCCGCATAAAAGCGAAATACTTTTATGTTCTCTAACTTGTGTTCATTCCCCGACAGAAGAGAAAGATGATGAAACGTATGACCGCTGCCCTGGCCATGACATTAAGATTGTTCTAGGTGATTTTAAACATAAAACTCCCCTATTTGTCTTTGAACTAACCATCGGTAAATTCAGTCTACACGCCATTACTTCCGATTACGGAATAAGACTGTTAGATTTTGCCGCGGTGAAAAACATCGTTGTCAGTAGTACGAGATTCCAACATAAAGACATCCATAAAGCTACTTGGATATCCCTGATCAACCGATGAAGAACCATATTTATCACCTGGTAATTGATGGAAGGTACTACTAGTGTAACGGACGTACATGTAATTCGAGGGGCTGATATCGATTTGGATCACTACCTGGTTGCAGCAAAGGTTCGCACAAGGTTAAGCAAAGCAAAAGTGATACGAAACCAGACATATAGAAAGCTGGACATCGGAAATCTGCAAATACCAGGGATAGCCACGGCCAATGCAGAGAAGTTCACTCAGACACTGGCGCAGAACGCACCACGCCCAGTGACCATGAAGCGCAATGGAAGTATATTTCCCAATCTATGAAACTGCTGCAGAGACTGTACTTGGTTAAGAAAAGCCGCTTAAAGCCAAACCATGGTGCGACGAAGAGTGTCGCATGACAAGTGATGAGAAGATCGCTGCACGTATGGCAACGCTTCAGTCAGTTGCACCGCGAGCGGTATAAGGAGAAGTGGAGAGTGGAAATCCGTTTGTTCAAGAAGAAACAACGGTTGTGGAGAAGCGTGAGAGTGAGAAAATTTAATCTTACAGAAGGAAGAATGAGGCCCGAAAATTCTAACCAAAAGTACAAAGCCAAACCAATGGAAATGGATCAGGACCCCCCTTTTGTCGAGATATGGACGGGAATCTTGTCACAGATGTACAGAGTAGGTTGGGAATATGGAGAGATCACTTCACTGCTTAACTTGTTCCAGGAGATTTCAATATAGATGAGGGTGCTAATCAAATTCAGGACGATGGCGTCGACTGCCCTCCTCCTAGCCCGATCGAAGTTAGAACTGCAATTTCCCGGCACAAGAACAACAAAGCCGGTAGTGCTGATAGACTACCGGCTGAGCTGTTTTCAGCTGGATGCTATGAGTTGGAAAGGTGCATGCATCAGCTCGTATATAGAAAATCTCGCTAGATGACTGCATGCACGACAATTGGAGTCTTAGCATACTGTATCCTGTTTACAAAAAAGGCGACCCGATTATAAAAAGTATTCATCCATCGCATACAAGGTCCTCTCGAGCGTAATGTACGAAAGACTAAAGCCGTTTGTTACAGACCTGATCGGAATTTATCAGAGTGACTTTAGAAAGTCTGACTCCTGGAAAGTCTACTATCGCCCAGATATTCACATTACGACAGATTCTGGAGAAAACCCACGAAAAACAAATTGACACCTATCGCCTCTTTGTAGGTTATAAGGCTCCCTTTGATAGTCCGGTACGTAACATTTAGTACGAGGATTAGGAGAGGACTCAGGCAAGGTGACACCCTATCATGCGAACATTATATTTAAGATCATAGTGATAAAAGCTGCAGTCAATACGAATAAAACAATCAGCAACAAAAGTTACATGGTGCTCGCATATGCTGATGATTTAGACACCATTGGGCGCAATCTGCGTGAAGTTACTGTGCAGTATTTTCGAGAATTGAGAAGGAATCAGCAAAAGTGGGTTTGGCAATAAATGAGGACAAGACAAAATTAATGGTTTCGGCAATTAGAAAATCCACCCGACTGGGTAAAAGGATGAACGTTGATAACCGTTATAATTTCGAGATGAGGGCCGAATTTATTTATCTCGGATCTGCCGCGAACGGAGGCGATAACGTCAGCCTGGAAATCAAACGGAGAATTGTGCTTGCGAGCAGTTGTTATTTCGTGCTAAGCAAGTACTTCAGAGATAAGAGCCTCTCTCGAGAAACGAAGATCCAACTATAGCAGACTCTCAAACAACCTGTCTTACTTAATGGCACAGAATCCTGGGTCATATCACATGATGATGAAAGATCACTGAGAGTGTTTGAAAGAAAAATGGCCCGAAAAATATATGGTCCTATAATAGAGAACGGCGAGTATCGACGACGGATGAACCACGAGCTGTATAATCTGTATCCCGACATTGAAGTAGTTATGCGAATCAAAGCAGCGCGTTTACGCTGGCTAGGTCATGTCAGTAAATAGATCAGAATGAACCAGTGCGAAAGGTATTCGAAGACGTTCTCCAAGGACATCGCAAAATAGGATGACCAAGACCTCGCTGGATAGAAAAAGGATGGTTTCCCATTACATTCCATCCCATTACATTTAGAATTACTGATAGGGACCTATAGTTTTTACACCGTTTCCGAACGGTATTTTGAGAAGCTCATTCATGGCTAAATACTAGATAGTGTCGCTGTCACTATGCGGGGTGACCGCCGCCGAAAGAAATTTTAAGGTGGTCAGAGCAGGGAACCCAGGATGTCAAGTACAAGAGGCTGGATAGACCAAGTGGAATATTGCCTGCGAGAGCTTGATGTTACTAACTGGAGGAGAAAAGCTGGAGATCGAGTCGGTTGCAGAAATATGTTATCCTCAGCTTGTAAGGCCGTTAACCTCTCTGGCCTGATTGAGGTCACCCAAGTAAGTACGTATGTATACTCTAGGCTGGTTTGATAGAAATATTTGAGGTGTGTTCGCTAAAAAGCCAGTCAATATAAGATTGAAAGTGGAAATCTTCTGAGGCATCACGGAGGCTGTAAAGAAGGTATTCCTTGTGAAAGATAGATCGAAAATCGAATCAAAAGATAAAAAACAAAAATTGTGAACATATAAAATCAAAAAAAACTTCATCTTCAAGGTCAAAATCGCAAAAAACTTTAAAAAATTCGATTTTTTTTGCCTTTTCTCTTCTGTTCAGGTCCATAGGTAGGAAACCGTTCAAAATTCAAGGAAAGAATCAACTAAAAGAATGTACCTAAGATCTCAATAAATAACTTTCTAGAACATATAAACTTCCTAGGAATGATTCTTAACACCTCAGGGAGTAAATCAAAATTCCTAACTGTTTGCAAGATATGAGCCTGACAAAATTATCACTTTTTTGCAAAAATGACACCGAGGCCCCAAACCTTTGGGGGCCCAAAAAAAGTGCATGACTTTGGGTAAAACTGGGAGACACGGGTCTTTTTTTTTGGTCTTTTATCAAGTAGTGGTGTCCGTATATGGTTAAATTTTTCGTGGTGCACTATGTTATCTGTAATATTAAAACGCAATATATACTAGCTGCAGTTACCATTGCCCCCATTAAAGAGTTAATGCTGTTTGTTCGAATGCTGTGAATGATTCAATAAATATTTCCAAAATTCCAGAGTAAAAAATATACGTGCCCACAAATTCCACTGACAACACAATCATTGCTTTCTTAACTACCTAACTACCTTCTACAATATCTAACTTTAATTTCCTGCCCTAAAGGGTTAATGTTGTTTTTCTCGGATGCAGTGAAAGTGATATCGCACAAATGCAAAAACTTCTAAAACATGACAATAAATTAAACAAACACACATAAGTTGCACAAAACTTTCAATACGTGTATAAAACTGCTGGGTACGCAATGTCCTTTTGATACAAAAACACATTATTGCCAGTCCTCGCTGTAACTTCTTCTGTCAAGGACTACGCACACACTGGAGTATTTCTTAAACATACAAATATATTAAAGTTATACAAAATCCTTTGGCAACAACATTACAAAATGAACTAAACAGATATTTATCTCCCTCAGAGGGTTAATAATGAATATATCTTTATATATATGTCCGCATGTATATAGCCTGTATATACAATCAAACAACTCTTGAACAAGATATTATATTACCAATAGTATTTCTTGGTTTACCCTCTTTTTCTATAAGAAACCAAGGCCAGTAATGCAAATAAATTTGTCTTTTATTCCTTTACTCTACATTACTAATGTCATACGGTATGAGAAGATGGCCAGTAGTTTGTATAGTACTTCTATGTTGCTCAAAAAATACTAAGGATGAAGCAATGGCCATAGACTAATACATACCTAGATAAACTTATTCTCTCATCTGACGTTTCATTTCACACTCTTCGTGATGCGGTCGGTGTGATAGAGAGATGTTTGACGAAAAGTGATATACACCAGGTGGAATTACAATAACTTCTTGCTTTAGTTTTTCATGCCATTTTGGTGAAAAACTGTGAAATTTAAATGTGTTTTAAACTTTTTTATTGCCTGTTATTGTTAGCATATATTTGTGTTGTATTTAACACATTAATTTTAACATACAAAACGAAATGCCGTTGTTGTTATTTTGTTCGTTGTTTTGAACCATTGCCTCTATCTGGTATTAGTAAAGCAATTCTTTTCAACATCAAACGTATACATCACACGAGGACAAATGGCAGAAATTTGGTGAGTGAAAGATTTTCTCTACCCATATTTACTCTATGGCAATGGCTGTGTGACCTTAGTCTATGTGAGTTCAATATTTTTTGAAGATGAGAAAATGTTGTCATTGCATAAGAAAATAATTTTGAAATTTTCCATTTAGATATATCAGATTATCATATCGTTTGAAAATAAACATTTGTTTACATTTAAATACTTGAAAAAATTTACACATGTACTTGAAAAAATTTAATTAAAATTATGGACCACTTAGCCATATAAGTAATATCAATACAAAGTTACCCTATGCGTATGATTGTTTAAGATACAAAAAATAACAATACGTATGATTGACTATTTTAGTTTGGGAAATTTATTAATTAAATTATTTCAAACTTGAAACCCGCATCATATTGTAGCAAATAGCAAAATTGTAATGTTATATTTTGTTTGTATAAATAAAGGCCGTAGACATACCACCATTTTAACAAAATGCGATGGAAAATTACGATTAAAGTCTTAACGTCTGTATGCGTGGTGCCGGTTATCTGTCCGATATCATTTTTATTTATTATTGCCAAACCTTACCCTTTACAATACAATAACAATTTGAATGATTTTCATAATTTTTTGTTTTAAAAAAATCACATGCGGAGGACACCCGGTTGGAACGAAGTTCCTTTCGCTGTATATTATGTACAAGTAGTTCCAACACGCCTAAGGCGGCCGTCGAAAAATACGATAATTGGAAAGAAAGAAGAAATGTTTTCTTGTGTGTTTTGCTTGCGATATTTTCGAACACTTGCATAGTGGAAAATTGTCAATTCAGATGGGTTTACGTTTGCATTTAGTTTGATGAATTTTTCAAAAGCAGTATTCCAAAAAAAACCACTGATGAAGATCTGTGGCGAGATCTGAAATAGCTATACGGTTTGCCAGGAATCATGAGGTTAGTTTTGCTTAATGTATGCGAAATTCATACTACAAGATTACAAGTAATAAACATTTTTCTAATTGAAGAATGGTTGGTTTTTGTTGGAAATAATAGACAATTCAGTTCATCACACACTCACTGGCATGACTAGTTTCGGATTCCGTGACAAATTCATCATCAGATGCTTAACTACTGTGCCTGAATTGATACCGTCGGTTGATCATCAATCGTATATATACAAACTCAATTCTGCAATTCACATGTGCGAATTAGTATCGATCGAAGATCCCTAAGTATCAACATCACTGAAAGGCCTATAATTCCAACAACAAGAGCAGACAGAATTTTTTCCACCCCGTTCTTCTTTTCCTCATGCATTCTCGCATTGTTGCAGTGCTTTTGAAAAACTATATCTCTTATATTTTTCAAAAAACTATATCTCTATTTATAGAGATATAGAGAGGTACTTCTTTTGTTAAAAGGTAATGTATTGATGTGTTAATATCTATAGCGGCGTATAGGGGCTAAATATATCAAAGTCAACACATGCAAACAACACACAGACAGGTTTTCTGCTGCTGCTAAAACCAGATTTTATGCTGCTGCTAAAAACCAGATTTTTTGCGACTGCGAAAGAGAATAATGACGTGTTAAACAAAAATGAGCGAGCAAGAGAGCAATGAAAGAGTGGTGTGGCAGGGGTGAGGCAAACGAAATTGTGTCTATAGCGTATATATTAACATAATAATGTATGTATGTACATGTGTCTGTTGCTGTTGTTGAACGGAGATATAAAGCATAGCCACGCAAAATTTCATTTGCAAGCCAGTCGACGTTATGGTGACACACTAATACGCCAGTTACAAAGTATGTGTGATGTTGTGTATTTGGTCGTTTCGTTGCTGTTGATATGGCAAACATGTGGTTATGTGACACACGTATACGTCAAATACTTCGGACAAAGTATGTATGATGTTGTGTGTTTGGTTGTTTCGTTGTTCTTGCTATGGCCAAACAAAGCCAGTCATTTAATGTTCAGCATTGCCCGGTGTATACAAAACAAGTAATTTAATTCAATAAACTATTATTTTTTATTTTCCAATGTAACATTTACTAATGTGTTCCTAGAAATCGAACAGGTACCGTGTAGTAAAAAGGTGTTAACACATCATCCGTGAGTTCGAACACTCATTGATTTTTTTTTAAGAAAGGGTACTTTATATAAGAAAAACCCATGAGGGTATGAATTTTTTTACAAAGAAGCACTTTTTTTAAGAACGTGTACTTTTTAAAGTAGTGGCACTCTTTTTAGGAAAAAGTTATTTTTTTAATAAAATGTGCTTATTTTCAGGAAGGCTACTATCTCCAGAAAAGAAAAGAAAATGTATTATTTTCTTTTTAAGAAAAGCTACTTTTAAGAAAACGAATTTTTGTTTTTTTTTAAGAGAAGGTATTTTTTTGAAGAAAAGATTATTTTTTTAAGAAATGGAATTTTTTTTAGAATTGGTAATTTTTTTCTAGAATATGTACATACATTTTAAGGAGTAGGTACTTATCTCAAGTAAAGTTATTTTGTTTTACATAAAAGGTACTCTTTAAGGAAAAGGTAGTTTTTTAAGAAAAGGCAATTTGTTGTAAGAAAACGTACTTTTTTAAAAAAAGGTAGTTATGTTTGAAAAATTACTTTTTTTACTTTTTTTTAGTTTTTGTAAGAACATTTACTTTTTTAAGCAAAGCTACTTCCTTAAGATAAGGTTTTTTTTGAAGAAAAGGTGCTTTTTTTAAGAATATGAGAAAATTTATTTTTTGAGAAAATTTACTTTTTTTAAACTTCTTTCACTTTGGCTTTTCTAAATTTACTTTATATTGGGTTCAAAACTACAATATATAATGAATATTGGTTACAGGCTCCACCTAGAAAACTTCCAATTAAACAAGAAATTTCCCAACATATGTGAGACCGCTGGTTAGTCTAGACATAAACCAAAATAAAAGTAAATAATATAGTTTATAATTGTTGTTAAAACAAAAGTTATTTACAAATTAAGTTGTCTAAGATCCTCGTTATTTTTAAAGTTGTAATTTCCTTTAGGCTAAGAGATCATATTCTCTCCGGTTAGTGAAAAAAATGTAAATGCCGCGGGTGGGATTCGAACTCACATTCGCTGGACGATCGTTTGGTTGTTTGTGAAGCATCATCTTCAGCAGCGTCTAGCTCGTTAAGCCACTGCGGTGTGTATTTACACAAGTCACTAACCGAAGACATTTATTGATTGTGTGCAGAGTAGTGATTGATTGTCGCTACTTACACCCACTGATGCAGAAGTTTTGAAAAAAGTTATATTTATAGAACGAACGATTCTAATTGTAGTTGTCTCGTTCTGTTCTGGCCTGGCCCTACCATATGATTCAAATTAAGTTGTCTAAGATCCTCGTTATTTTAAAGTTGAATTTCCTTAGTTAGTGGAAAAAATGTAAATGCCGCGGGTAGGATTACTTTTTTTACATTGAGCCCCCATCCCGCAACAACAACCTGTTATAAATATGTATATTCTACCAATCGGTAAAATTTTTACTTTTAATGCCACACCAGTGTCTTTAAATATGCCGCCGGTAGTGTACAAACGTCAAAAATGTTTTATTGGTATAAACTGTCAGTTTCCGTAATGTAATCTATCATCAGCTTGAATTTTTCAAATTTAATAAGACAAAATATTTGGAAAGCAGGGTAAACAAATTGAATTAACTTAGTCACTTCTGTTCAAACGTGCGATTATGGTTACATGCAAAAAAAAGTTTATCAAACTAATAGAATCAAAATCCAGCATAAATTATATTAAATCAAATGTCAGATCACAAGTAATCTTGTTTGTAAAGTTTTATGTATTACAATGTTGTAAAATAAACTGGGACAAAAAGAGATTTACCACAATGAAATGTATGGGCAAACACGTATTGTACCGTCTGACAATATAAGATATTTGGAAAAAAATCAAATAGTTTAGATAATAATTTCAATAGTTGATTTGGATGCGTCGCATTTTCTGGTCTCATTACTTGTTATCTTTTAGTATACACTTTCCCATATGGCGTAACACATGTTTACTATGACCGCCAGATAAACAGGAGCACAACATTTGTGCAGTGGTGCAACATTTCTCAATAAAATACAGCTTAACTACTTTCATAACAATCAATTTGTTTCAATATATTTATTATTGCGCCTCAACTTCCGCTTCCGATTGCCCTGCCTGTCACTCATGTAAACCCAATGTTATAGAATAAGCCATAATGTACACATATTATGTACAATACAATGCATAATCACATGAGAGCGGCAGAGAAAAAGAAAGAGACCGAAGGAGAAAGTGTGTGTGTAAGACACTACATTATGTTATTTAAGTTTAAGCTTAATTCCCTCATTCCCCATTGTCAATGGATTGAACGTACTGTAAACACACGCACACCCACACAATTAAACGAAAGTGGATTACATAGATTATTGACACATGTCCTCTTCAACAACCGCAGCAGTGACAGCAGTTGATATTTTACATACTGAGGCACAGACAAAGACACCCTGCCACCGGTAGACATCCGACAGCCACTCATACTAATACATTGTGTAAATGTTACGGTGACTCTTTCGTACCTTTTTAGTGCAATTTCCACATTGAATTACAAATGGGAAAACAAAAATTAACAACATTAACGAAAACGGAATTAAAGCAACAAAGTGGAAAGATAACAGAGGCCACAAAGTATTTCTACTTGCATACATACATATTTACAAAATATGGCGTTGACATTCATAATTTAATTTGAATTTTCTGTTTCTTTTCTCTTTCAACAGGATCCGTGGACAATGAGGTGGGAATGGAGAATAAAAATATGGGATTTCCGCAGGTAATTTTATAAATTTCACATATTAGAGTGGTTCATTTTTGAATTCTTCTTTTATACACAAATCAAAATTCTTTATACACAAATCAAATATAAACTAATCAAATATACACAAATCAACACAAGAACATTCAAAAGGTTACCTGGATAACCGCTGATCAGCATGAGAAAATCCAGACTGATAACCTGGTAATTGATGGAAGGCACTCTACTAGTTTAATGGACGTACGTTAGATTTGAGGAGCTAATATTGATTCGTATTAGTACCTGTTTGCAGCAAAGGTTCGCAACAAGGTTGAGCAGAGCGGAAGTCGTACGCAGATATCAGATTTCAATATATTTCTTCTTCCATCTCCAGAGAACCATCGGTCCCCATTAGAAATGATTTTTGTTGTTGTCTAAAACCAAAGCAGAATATTTACAGGCATTTGCCTGTTGATTCGTCGTGCGGCAACAACAAAAATCATTTATAATGGGGACCGATGGTTTTCTGGAGATGGAAAGAATTTGTTTGCCATTGTCTTCTTATGTGTTTTGCTTGCGATATTTCTCGAACATTTGCATAGTGGAAAATTTTCAATTCAGATGAGTTTTCGTTTTGCATTTAGTTTTATGAATTTTTCAAAAGCAGCATTCCAAACAACCGCTGATGAAGATCTGTGGCTAGATCTGAAATAGCTATACGGTTTGCCGGCAATCATGAGGATGCACTTGCGAAACATCTCTTTTTTCAAAAAAATTATATATATTATATAAAAAGGCCAAATAAATAAAACTCATCCCAAAAAATATTTTCAATAAAAACAAAATTCAAAGTTTTATAAGGGTTGACATTTTGTTGATGGCCGAAATAGAAAATTTTAGGCTCGCACTGTGTGGCTCCAGTGGGATCTATGACATTTGCATATGTACATTTTTCTAGCAAAATATCTCAGCTATGCCCATGTGAAATTTCATCTTGATCACTTCAGTCATTTAGAAACGGCTGAATTTTTTTCGAGAATTCCGTTGCGGCGTAGGTACTGTACTGACAGTGTGGATATTAAAGCAGTGTTAAGATTTTTTAATTTGCAGTTGCAAAAAGAATTGCACAGTTCGCAATTACAAGTCAAAAATTTTGCATTTGCTCAGACAATACAAATGCATCGTTCTGGAATTGGATATGAATTATAATTAAATATAGAAATGCTTTTGATATTGTTATGACTTTCCATAATCGTCCTTTTAGCGTTGTTTATTCCCAATAACAAAACAAGGTTCGTTTTTAAATTACGATAAGTACAACAGTTTGAATTTCTTTTATTTTACTTATACAACCGTTCACTTTTTTTACACAACCTAACATCCACAATTACTAATACTTTGCGTTGCTTACTTTCCGGCGTTTAATCACAGACTAACTCATAATGGAGAAAACCTACGCTATTTATATGTGTTATGCTACTCGTCACCCTGTTTCTAGATTGTTCTACCCGATTCCAGAACCAATATTGCCGTTTTTAAACCTTAACGCATAACAGATTCGTCAAATGGCTTTTGTAAGCGTATACTTTCAGGCGCAGCATTATTTCACCCCGTTATTCACATTATGTAAATTTGGTCATTAATGACCAGCTTCACAGTTGAAAATTCTCCATTTAAATGTTCTTTAAATGCCCGAGGCTTGTCACTTAAATGTCATTTAATCTGAAAATTTCTGTGAGCTTTCAAATTGAGCATTTAAATAACGAGTGTGAAACTGCCCTCAGAGTAAGTAAAAGCTTTTACTTAATCGTAACATTTTTTTGAATTTGTTTGTCTGCTGGCAATTCTGTTATTAAATAAGTTTCTATGTATATTAGGCCGGACCGAAAAAAAGTGGAAGCTACAGGATTTGGTTAGCAAAAAATCGTTTTATGGCTGAATATACTCACACAAAATTTCAATTAACTCCTTAACATCCCACAATGCACTTGAAGTAAAACCGAGATGCAATCTCACATTTTGGAAAATTTTAATATAATTTCTAAACACCTTTGCGAGGAACTTCAATAATTCGCTTCTATAAGTAACAAGCAGCAAGATAAATGATTAGCAAGAGGAAAAATATATATTTGATGTCGAATAGTTGATACTGTTGAGTTTCAATATTTCCAGGGTATTCTTGATGCGCTATATCGACAATTACATCTTCTATATAACCCATTTATTCTCAGTTCTCAAATTTGCGTTGTTGCAGTTGTAGCGACTGAACTGAAATGAAACATCATTCATTTGGTTCTGGCAAACTCAATTCGATCAATTTACGTTTGCTACAAACTCCATTCCAACAAATAGGTCTGTGAATGTAGGACGCAATATAAGGTACAAATAAAGCTTTTTATTATGGATTCTTTGGTTCCGGATTTGTATAAAATTATTTGGTCCTTATACCGGTTTCGCACGGAATAGAAAATCTCGTATTTAGACACTTCGGAGAAATCCAAACGAAATGAATGAGATTATCATATAAAATTTCATTTGATTTCTTTAGAAATTTATACGAAACATTAAACTTCTGTACGACATCACAAAATTCATCAAATTTCTGGAAGAACATATCTTCAATCTCGCCCTCTGAAGGATAAGAATGGCAACATAATCTCGTCAATGGAAGGCAAACTTCAGCTATTGAAGGACCATTTCTCCGAAGTTTCGAACAATCCCGACTTACCACCTCCAACACCCGTAGGTACTATAACACTCGCGGAACACAACACTCATTTCCCAACCATTTCTCAAAGCTTTAGAAGCTATGAAGACCGACAAAGTACCAGGAGTCGACAACATATCGGCTGAGATGCTAAAAGCCTGCCCTAGAACCACCGGTCAAATATTACAACCGCTCTTCTCGAAAATATGGGAGACAGAAAAATTTCCTCAGGAATGGACACAATTCAAAAATGGGTTATCTTAGCCAATGCAGAAATTTAGGTATCATATTGCTGTCGTGGCCGTCGGTGGTTAGTATGCGCGGCCCTTGTGCATGCGACCTTAGGTTCGATACCTGCTCTGACCACCTTAAATTTCTTTCGATGACGGTCACCTCTTTTAGTGATGTCGACACTGTCGAGTACTTAGCCGTGAAAAAGCTTCTCAACTTCTCAAATGGTTGACACATTAGATGCACTTTCTCGACTGAAAAATTCTTCGAAGTTTGCGAGCGGTCTCAGCATAACATTCCAAATTGTTGTAATAAGTTTTCACAATTAGAACGCGTTGTTCTCTCGTAAAGCGCTACATTTTTAATAATCGGAATAAACATACGTGACAGCTGCCAAATTTCATTTGCACAAAAAAAAATTACACTTAATTTTAAAAGTGCAAAAGTGCAAAGGCGAGGTGGAAAACATGGCAAAGGGTCGAAATAGATGACGAAATTTTGTTGAGGCCCTATGCTCCACGTGGAGCCAAAGGACATAAGAAGAGAAATCCAAAAGAGTGCCCGTACAATTAGAGTCTGTGAAAACTGAAGATTATTTTTTAACCCCATTACAATCTAGGCTACAATTTGATGCATCACTGCAAAAGTACAACAAAATGCAACCATGTTGGGAAATCAACCCATGGCATGTCGCATCATTACAAATATTAATTTTAGATTTTCGTATAAAAATATAATAAAGTACTTTTAAATTGCATACAAATTTAGAAACATTATTTTAAACAGCTTTTAATTTTGATTTATGTCTACATATGTTTTTTAATGACGGGGCATAAACGAAAAAAAAACACGGACTTGGTACCTGAAATACCAATTTAATCTGAATGTGAACAATTAGCTAAATACCAAAAATTAATAATCATCTAATAAATTATTATTCAAGCTCGAGGTCTTTGATTGTTTGTTAATTTATGTCTCTTCAATATTTCGGGAATGCATTTAATGCTTTCCGACGGATGGCGAAATATTGAAGAGAAGTAAATGACAAACAAACAAAGACAATAATCATTTATTAGAGCATAATAAGAAAGGACGAAGAAACATATTATTAATACTCAGGTTATCGTTAATCGACCTGCCGATAATTTACGGTCTTCAATTCAATAAATTAGGGAAAATGTTAGATTTGTTTTTTGTTAGTTCGGACTTGAAATGTTCAGTATATGCATGCAATTTTTATTTCTCTCCACCAACTGTTCATCATTCGCCTTTGGAGATTGAATTTGAATTCTATAACTTTCAAAATGGTTGCCGATTTGAATTGCCTAGATATGACTATAATTCTTGTAATTATGATTCAATCAATTCATTGATTGTTAATATAGATTGGTTGTCAGTTTTAAATAGTGGTATCGTAGCTATTTGTTATGAGGAATTTTTAAAAAATATTCTTAGAATCTTCGTTAAGAATATTGAGATAAAAAGGCCTAAAGTACACAAATTTCCATGGTATACTAAAGGATTAAAACGATTAAAAAATTTAAGGAATAAATATTACAATAAATTCAAGGCTCATAATAATGCAGATGATGAGTATTTTTATTTACATTATATGCGTGAATTCAATTTTTTAAATAAATTTCTCTATAATCAATATATTTTGATGTATAGTGATAGTATAAAAACAAATCGTAAAAGGTTTTGAAGTTTCATTAGGTCAAGGAATTATAATTCTTCTATCCCTTCATCAGTGGTGTTTAATGATGCTATTTCAAATACGTTATCTCAGTCAGTTAATCTATTTAGAGATTTTTTTCAGTCGAGTTTCTCCAGTAGTCAATTTGCTTTTAATGATGATGATTTTAATCATATTCTGGCATTTTTTGATTTTACTGAATTGCGCATTTGTGATGATGATATAGTTTCTGCGATTTCTAAACTTTCAATAGCGTATAAGTTGGATGTAGATGGTTTGTCTGCATTTCTTCTTAAAAAGTGTTGTACTGCAATAATCATTCCTTTAAAGATTATCTTCAATAAATCGTTACAGTCGGGCTATTTTATTCAGAAATGGAAAACTACAACTGTTATTCCTGTACATAAATCTGGTCATAAGAATATTGTTTCTAATTACAGGCCAATTTCAAAGTTATCGAATATAGCCAAGATTTTTGAGTATATTATTTTTGATAAATTGTTTTTTCAATTTAAATCATATATAAATCCTGCTCAACATGGCTTTGTCTCTGGTAGGGCGACAACGAGCAACCTGGCTGTTTTTACTCGTTATTGTGTTAACAGTTTTGTAAATGGATTTCAGGTGGATACTATATACACTGATTTCTCTAAAGCATTTGATAGAGTGCCGCATAATGTATTACCATTAAAGCCAGTTAAAATCGGTATTCCACCCACTCTAATTAGATGGTTCCGTTCGTATTGATCTAATAGGTATTGCTCCGTATTAATAGATGGAGTTTACTCTGAGCCTTATATTCCTTTTTCGGGTGTCCCTCAGGGAAGTATTATAGGGCCGTTGTTATTTAATATCTTCGTGAATGATATATCTCAGTGCTTGTTACATGTCAGGCATCTTCTATACGCTGATGACCTTAAAATTTTTTATACCGTGTGTTCAGTTAATGATGCTATACATCTGCAAGCGGATTTGGATAGGTTTGTTGCTTGGTCCACAAGTAATGGTTTACTAATTAATTTATCTAAATGTTTTCAAATGACTTTTCACCGTTGTAAAAATATAATTGTTTCACAACATCAAATTAAAGATTTGGGAGTAATGTTTGACCCGAAGTTAATATTTACATCTCACCTGGACTATATTATTCCAAAAGCTTATTCTACTTTGTACTTTATACGTAGAAATATGGCCCAATTTTCAGATCCATATACAAAAAATGTAATATTTTCATCAGTTTGTCGGTCAAAGTTAGAATATTGCTGTGTAATTTGGAGTCCTACAGCGGGTATTCATATTAATCGTATTGAACGTGTTCAGAAATCATTCTTAAAGTTTGCTTTGATTTCTTTGAATTTTTCTAACCCAATTCCATCGTATAAAAGTAGATGCTTGGAATTCTGTTATTTTTGTATGATGTTATCAATGGGTGTTTTGATTGTCCGGAACTATTATCGTTTGTTTCTATTCTATTTTTATGTTTGTCTACGTTCTACGAATTATGCACTTAATGAACCACTACTAAAAGCCATGAGACTTTATAATAAATATTTTGCAATTTACTTGATTTTAGTCTTCCTAAATCGAATTTTAGAAATTTGTTATATACTATAATTAATTAATATTTCAAGTAATGTATTAATTTATGTTTTATTTTAATTTTTGTATAAGTAACTCAATGAATTTATGTATATAGTAGTTTACATATGTAATTTAATATGCTAGTCTGTAAGGATTTTTTGTCCATAGACGTAATAAATAAATGAAATAAATGCCTCATTATTGAAACGCCAAATGACATGAACTAATTCAAATCGACTGTCCTCGTGGCTGCCGAAAACTCAGTAAAAGCTACATTTAACAGTGGAAAATGGCCTGGGCTTCCCAGATGACTCTGAAGCAAAATCTACCCAATACGGCGTTTACATAGACGAAGGTTACAGCATTACGAAGATTTCGAGGATTATAAATGTCAATTTCCACACAAAAGTGACACCTGTAATCCCTGTATTGGCATAATCTCGTTGCATGCAAACGCCGCATAATATTTTGCAGACCAAATTGAGCATTAAACAAACAACATAAATATGTCTGTAGTTGGATTACAATCATGGCGGCTGACGACAGTCAAATGTAAATTTGTTTTCCAAAGGAACATAATCGTCTGGCAGTGAAAGTTGTCCATAGATAATGTTTCCTTGAGTGCCTGCCAAATTATTTAAAATTTAGAAGGGCAAGTTGTAAACTGTCATAATATTCAGTGGGCCAGGGCTACTTTCGGTTTGAGAGCTGAATATAAATTGATGATTTTTTCAGTAATTTAAATATTTGTCGACCCGGAAACCTCCCATGGTACAATATTTACAAGGTAGAAAAACTAAAACAACAAATAGAACAAGGTAAAAACAACCGACTTTTGTGTTTGTTGGAAGATCTTCGATTATGAAATTCAACACAAATGCATACAATAAAAGTAAAGAAGAAAATACATTTGAATTTGACAGTTTGTGATCACAAAGCTGTAACTAAAGTTAAATTATCTGTTGTTAAAATGAAAATATCCTGGGAAATAACTTTGCCATGCTATGTCTGGGTTTAATATCTTGATATCTCAGCAAAGCTTATACGCCATTGGCAATGGTTCCAAATTTTCGGGAAAAATTCTAAAAATCTTACCGAATATTTCCATACAAAGAGAGCCTTTCGGCAAGGCGACAGCCTGTCGTGACATCTCTTTAACATCTTGTTGGACATAATAATAAGAACAGCTGCAGAGGACTCTGCTAGAATTGCAGTGATAAGCAAGTCTTTTCCAGAGCAGCAACAATTAAGCTACAGTAGAATATTATATGACTCGGAGTGCTATATGGCTCAGAAACCTTTGTTATCTTGCAAGCAGATGAAACAACACGAGCTGTACGACTTATGTATGTCTTGACATTTCCCCACATTAATACATTAAAGATCTAGATTTCCAAGACGTTTGACAAACGCCAAAACGTTATTGCCAAAAGAAATCGCCTAAACCTAATTGAGGCAAACAAATGTTTGTTGATTTAAACAACTAATTTTCTTTGTGAGAAAAAAATAAAATCTTTTACGGGAACTGAAAAACCATTACAGTAAACGATATATGGCAACTCTATACTAAAATCAGTACATAAATTTCAGTGGAATGAACCGACTTAAAAATACCCTCACACGAAGTCATTCATTGCGGCCGACTTCTGATTAAAAATTAATACACGCAAAGAAAAAAACGTTTATTGCTCAGTTGCCGCAACAATACTTTGATTGAATTGTATTAATTTATTAATTGTAACCGTTCATGTAGTTCTCCAAAATGAACTCATATATCGCAAATGTGTATCATGTTGTTGCAAACGAGTTCTCGTTTGCATCAAACGCGTACAAAATTACATTTGCAGCAAATTTATAAAACGTTTGCGATTACTGAAATTAACCCTTTTTCTAATGAGAGCACAGATTACGCAGAACATAAATTTATCTCATTCTGTCGACTGTATACACACACAGTCTTATCCACTCGTTTGGCCATACAGATTCACGCGTCAATATATCGTGTCAATATATCTTGGATGGATAATTGACGCGTTGTAGTTTGCTGCGCTTTAAGTTGTTATTTGAATGCAATGCGAGACAGACGTTTAGCATTTAGCAAGTTTTTAAAACAAACTTTAGGGGTAAAACTAAAATCATAAAAGTCGAAAATTTCAACAAAAAAGAGCTTATGGAAGCCAGAAATAAAAAATTTAATTACAATTCGGTTACTGTAACCGAAAGAACAGTTGGTGGAAACATTTTTCGTTTCTCGCAAAGGTTTTTTCGGCTTTAATTTTTCATAACTCGTTTACTGCAAACGTTTTTCAGTTCTCGCAAACGTTTTTTTAGTTTGGAGCAACTACAACTCGGTTGCTGTAACCTAAAGAACAGTTGGCGGTTTTCGTTTCTCGCAAACGTTGTTTTCAGCTTATATTTTCATAACTCGTGTGCTGCAAACATTTTTCGGTTCTTCCAAACGAAATGACATGTATGGCTTAAAAGAAGTTTGTTTCTCTTAACTACAGTCCCCAAACGAACTTCAGTTATCTGAGATTTCGTTTGGGAGGAACGAGTTTTTTCTTTGCGTGTATATTCATCTTTATGTTGAACGAATGGGCGTGGCAAATGTGGCCATATTCATTAGCAGTTTGACATTCCGCTAAATATTATTCAATACCCAACTTAGTTAGGATCCTAAGAGGATTTGGGAATTTTTGTGACTAACAACCAATTGCCCTCCCAGTATTTTTATGGGAGATACCAAAGAGGACATGGCGAAGTTTCATATTTTTATTAAACAGTAGCTTTTGCCAAAATATTGCCTACACTCTGAAAAATTTGTATTTTTTTGTTATTTGGATGCGAATATAATGTGTTTGTAGTTTTTCGCAAATATACTATACTTGTGCCCAAACACATTGTGTTTGCTATTCAATATAACATGTTTGAGACACAATGATTAATATGCTATAATATATGTTTTGGAGACCCAAATGTGGCTTTGATTGTGGAAAACCGCTAAAAACAAAAACAGGACACAACAAAGAAACAAAAAGGCTGCAGATCTTCAATTCATGAAAACAAAGCTTGCAAATATGTACATATTTCCCGTAATGTGTTGCTGGGGCCGTTATTTTTCAGCATGTAGTACTGAATTTCATTTAGATCGGTGGTGGTTTACGAGAGTTATCGTGTCGATGAACCGGACATCCGCCCATCTTTTGAATGGGAGGTACCAGAATGGATGTGGAAAAACCGCGCATTTTCCTTAACAGAGTGGCATTTGACCAAATATTGTCTAGTACAAAATTTCATAAAGACTGGTTCGGCTTTGCTTCTCGTGCCGAACAACCATTCGGCAAAACAATTTTTGTGTGGGAGGTACCAAAATGGGCGCGACAAAGTCACCCTTGTCTTAATCGGTCATTGGCGTATGATGACGTGGAGCCGGAAACATATTTGTATTATGGTCGGAAGTGTCTCACGTGATTTATCGCACGACTACCAGGCGTTTGTATGGGAGATACCAGAATGGGCCTCCAGTTAAGTAGACATTTGCAGATTATTAACTAATGTGTGAGCTGAACCTTATCACATCTACCAGAAAAAGTTGTAGAAGAAATATGATTTTGTAGTAAAGCAGGAATCACAATGCAAGCAACATTTTCAATAGGCGTTCGAAATGTAATCAACAATTGTCGCAGAACAAAACGTGCCTTTTTGATTATTTCAAAATGTTGGGAAATCTAGGACTAATTTTTTCATCCGATTATATGATAAAATTACGATATTTTCCTATCTCTAGTTATAATCTCTAGTCTATGAGAAGAGAAGAAAAATTATACAAATAAGATTTTTTCCAATAGAACTTAACCAAATTCATTCATTTTGTTCGAATCAAGCTACATGGCGCAGAAATTGATCTACTTCTGCTTCAACAACAATTTTGTTCGGCTCAAGCTACTTAATTGTCACCTAGATGGCGTTTCATTCCAAAACTAAGAAATATCAATGAAAATATAAACCATCTGTTTCAAAAACTGTATTTTCCAACATAATTGTATCTGTAGAATGTGATTATTGCAAATATTTTTAGTATTTGAGTATTTTATTAATATTCAAAATACAACACTGTATGTGGCATTCAAAAACGATGTACAAGTAGACAGTAGAGGTGCGCATGGATCGATCCCAAGTGATCCCAACACATTTTTTTTGTTTTTTAATTATGTCTGCTTGATCCCTTTCTGGCAAATGCAAATTTATGGATGAGTCGAAACAAAACGCTACAACAACAAGTAAACACAAATTATATTCCCAGCGAACATTTTCGAAGTGCGAAGATTTATGAGTTATAAAAACATCAAACCCAACATTTACCAATTGTACAATAAAATTTAGTTTATAGCATATTTATTAACTACATTGTATTATAATAAATAATCTAATAAAATAATTATTTTTTACTTAATTAATTAATGAATTAAATCAACTTTGTTTACTTTTTTTTAATAAATAACACAATAAAATTTATTTCATAATAACTTTATTAACTACTTTTATTTTTCAAATTTTCTTTCTCATAACTCAATGTCCAATTGTTTGCTGTGTTATGTTGGCAAGCATGAAATCAGACACACATACTCACACAAGTCACACATCATCCACTAGAAAGCTGTTGAGTACGATGGTTTTTGTCGCACAAGTGAACACACACACGCACGTACACATGCTTACGTTTTGCCTTTAATTTGTTTTTGTTTTTTAGGATGACTCAGGATCACAAATCACAAAACTGATCCCAAATAGCCGAAACTACAAAAACAAAAAAATGTGATCCATTTGCCGAAATGGATCGATCCATGCGCACCTCTAGTAGACAGTCAAAATTTCTCTTCACTCAAATGCCAACAAACAAAACGAGTGAAACCCTAGTACTTCTCTACTCTCTCTCTTACTCTCTTCATTCAATATTTCAATACACGAGAAGCTTTTTGATAGTGTTATTGTATATAACTATACAAATTCCAACCATGTTGAAGTAAAATTACATAAACTATGCAAAAAGTGTGAAATAAGCTAGATATGACGCGAGAGAGAAATGCTTTTGAGTGAACTCCTAGCACCTTTTGGTTCTCTTTTAACATGGTTGCCAGGTTCCGCACATCTTCTGGTCGTCTAATTGTAAATCGTTTTTGTGGCATTCAAAAAGGATGTATAAGTAGAGCAGAAAAAACCGGCGCAATTTGGCAACCCTAGTAGAAGAGAACCAAAAAGTCGACGCGATTCAATCAAACGCATTTCTTTCCCGCGTCATAACTTGATTATTTCATACTTTTTACGTATTTTATGCAATTTGATTTAAATATGGTTGGAATTTCTATAGTTAGATAAAATAACATCATCAGAAAACTGCTCGTGTATTGAAATATTCAACGAAGAGAGTAAGAGAGCGAGCAGAGAAACGACGCGCTTCATTAGTTTTCTTTGTTGGCATTCCACTCCATGAGTAAATTTTCTTCTCTATACCGAAGTTGCTTACATTGCGAACGCCTATTGAAAATGTTGCTTGCATTGTGATTCCTGCTTAAATGTGTCGATTTGTGTGGAAGGTACCAGAAGGACCGTGATCAAAATGCCCATTTTAAATCCCAAACTATGATTGGACAAATAATAGACACTGACAAAGTACCATTGTGATCGCTGAAGATTTTCGTGTTGACCACCCAGCCAGCCAGACAGATAGACGGACATGGCTCAATCGTCTTAAAATGTCCAAAAATTAAAATCGTCCAAAGATACTAAGGGTCTAATATGGATCCTTCTATGCGTTACATTTTCCGAAAATCTGAAAATTATTTCCATTACTCTTCTTTCATATACCAAGTTATGGTAACTCCAAACACATAAAAAACGTTTACGTGAAACGGAAAATGTTAGTGACAAATACAAATACATATTTATTTTAGTAGTTACCCAGTGTGCCATATAAATCCGTTACGAATTCGAGACGGATCCGTTTCTTCTGACATTTTGTCCGAAACGGACAATCGTTATGGACTCTCGAAAAAGCGTATAATGTTTTCTACTTTTCGGATCCGTCTCGAACTGGCAACGGACTTCATATTCGAAACCCTTTCGGGTTCGATTTTTGTAATTGAAATGGATTCGAAACGGAACTGCTTTTATTAAGTTTTTACGGTTACGAAACGGATTCGTTCTGATATTTAAAATTAAAATAGGTCATGAACTATATTTTCTATCTCTAATCCACTGAAGTTTTTCACTTATATTATATATTAGTATGTATTTGTAAAATTCATTTGTTCTATCAACTCGTACATGAATCTGCGACATTAAATACTTCACTGATTCGCTTTTTATGTTTTTACGTACTCGTAACGGGTTCGACACGGATCTCCAAAATCGCAATTTCACTGATTCACTTTTCTACGTTTTTATGGACTCGACACGGATACGCCAAATATCAATTTCACTGATTCATTTTCTATGTTTTTACAGACTCGTGACGGGTTCGAAACGAATCCGCCTAATCGCAATTTCACTGATTCGTTTTTTATGCTTTTACGGACTCGTAATGGAATAACAAAGAATATAAACTTTTATTTAGTCGATTATATAAATTTTCTAATCGTTGTTCACAATTTTCTTATTTCTTTATAAAGGGTTTTTCAACAGAGACGCTACAAAAGTAAATCGATAGGGACAGCAAACGAGGCCATATTTTTTCCCGCTCTTTTGACATTTCTCTTCAGTAAGGTTTGCCATTTCATAATGGAAAGATATACGAGCCAACAACGAGTCGAAATTATTAAAATTTACTACCGAAATTTGGAGTCAGTGGCCTCAACTTTAAGAGGCTTCAACAATCAGGCTCATTTCTGGCTGAATGGCTTCGTCAATAAGCAAAATATGCGTTATTGGTCAGACAGCAATTCACACGTAATCCATGAGTCATCATTGCATCCCGAAAAAATTACGGTTTGGTGCGGTTTATGGCCCGGCGGCATAATTGGGCCGTACTTCTTCCGTGATGATCAAGACCGGCACATTACTGTGAATGCGAATCGCTACCGTTCAATGATAACCGAATATTTTTGGCCCCAATTGGATAATATGGACTTGGAGGACATGTGGTTCCAACAGGACGGCGCCACAAGCCACAAAGCGAATGCCACAATCAATTGGAAATGGAAAACAAGTTTGGTGAACGTGTTATCTCACGAAATGGCCCAGTCGGTTGGCCGCCTTGGTCGTGCGATTTGACGCCGTTAGATTATTTCCTGTGGGGCTACGTCAAGTCTATGGTCTATGCCAACAAGCCAGCGACGATTGATGAACTTCGTACGAATATCGAACGTGAAATTGCAGCAGTATCGGCCGATTTAGGCTTGAAAACCGTCGAAAATTGGTTTCAGCGTCTGGACTTCTGCAAGCGTGCCCGTGGTGGCCATGCAAGAGAAATCGAGTTCCGTACATAATGGCATGGAGCGTACTTTCACAGGAATAAAGAATTTCATTGGTATCTAAAACCGGTTTTGTTTTATTTAAAAAACTTTTGTAGCGCTCTTATTGAAAAACCCCTTACTATTTTTTCACAACTGATGTCTTTTGTTGGTTACTTCATACATTAATATACATACACGAGATGATCGACCTCGTTCACCTGACGTTTTACTTTGTTGTTCTTTCGAGAGGAATCGATAGTCTGCCAGCTGTTTAATTACAACAAATTGTGCGAATATCGAGCAAACGCCTCCTTTTTTAATTTTGTGCATTCACGATGGTGATATAATAACATAAATTGGGCATTCACAGTAACAATTTTAGCTTTGTTTATCATACCTCAGAGACAGAATACTTCTCTTGACGTTAAAACTTCCAACTTTCAGGCGTTGGATTCCGTACAGTCAAAAAAGCAAGAGCGAGTTGGTTGGCGGTTCTTTAGTATTTTAGTCTATGTGTTACTCAACAGACAGATGTTTCAGCATTTACCAAATCCGATAGTGTAAATGTAAAACAAAATGAGGATACGATTTCTTTCCACTTTTCTCTCTACAAATCGTTCCACTTGATCTGACAGTGTAAGATTGGCTTAAACTTCTATTGAGGTGTGAATTGTAGCAGCCAACCTTTGCGACTCAATTTCTAACATAAGAAAGATATTGTACGTTTACACCGAAGTTATTTATTAATTGGCCACTTTTATGATGAATTGTAATTTTATCTGAGAATGAATTCAAATTTTGAACCATCTACTCAATTTATAGTCAAATTTTTTCAAACTCTTTCCTTTAACCCTTTTTAGACCGACGATGATGTCTTACAACTTGAACAATTACGTGAATACCGTGGCGAAGATCCTACTGTACCATTTAGCCATCAAAAGAAATCTGATCTCGTTGAAGCCGAAGAACCGCAACCTATTACCAATGATGACTCAACATTACCGGAATTGGAACAACAATTAGAATCAGCTACACCCCAACTTCAGAGTACTCAGGGTCCACCTCAATTAGCGGCAGAAAGTGCTGCTGAAACACCTGAAGTATCAAGCAGTGGCGGAGAACAAATCAAGACGAGTGTAGGTCATCGACCACCCACACTACAGAGCAATGATGGTGGTAAAGCCGAGACGACTGGTGAAAAACCCAAAGCTAAGGTAAGATTGTGATTTGTGTCAATGAAATGAGTTTAGTGTAAAAATGTATGGCATTAGCGGAGGCGTTAGAGGATTCCTGATGGGTTTTTATACATATATAATATATTGTAAAATGATGTTAACATTACGCACTTTGTGTTGTCTTAGTCCGGCTGTTGTTGCTTTTCCATCTGTATGTTCACATATTACGAACACTGCAATGCGTAATACAGTTTGAGCATAATACTCGTATTAATGTTAAATTACAGACGTTATTTTTGTCATTACAAGAAAATACATTAATTACCTTTTACGTTAGGTCCTTGAAGAAAATACGACAAATACAGAAAATTCATTGCCAAAATACCCACGCGAACATTTGGGGCTAAACGACTCATAAACAATTCTTAAAACCTTTTACAAATATCTCAGAGTATTGGATTGGTGGAAAGGCTTATTTGTTGCAGGTTATAGCAGGAACTGTGTGTATTTTGTTTTTGTTTGGGGGTCCGAAGCTGTCAAATTTAACACAATATACACCAAACAATAAAATTTAGAAAAAAAAGTACACAATCAAAATATGTTTGAATTTTCCAACATCGGACAACATCGACATAAAAAATAATGAAATAAGCTGTTCAAATGATTGCACCTAGAGTAGATACATCTTGATTGGTTACTTTTAAATCCTGTTGTTACCCAACAAGAGTAGTTTTTTTTAAGTGTTGAAATACCTCAATATATTTTTTACATTAGGACACTCATCACGACTGTTCACAAACTTTGAAACTTAGTCTTCAGAATTTCGTTCACATGCATTTTTTGGTTATATCTGTCAAATTCAGTATACACGCTGAAAAATCTGTCGTTTTTTCTTGTTTGGATGCAAATATAACGAGTTTGTAACTTGTCACAACTACAGTATACTTCTGTCCAAATACATTGTGTTTGCTATTCAATATTACATGTTGGTGACGCAATGATTAATAGGTTATAATACATGTTTTTGTGGTCCAAATGTGGCTTTATTTGTTGAAACTTCTGAAAACAAACACATACCAGATAACAAAGAAACAAAAATGCAGCAGATCGTCAATTAATGAAAATAATGCTTGGAAATATACACGCTGGAAAATAACGGCCCCAGCAACATATTGCAGGAACCATGACCATGTTTGGAAGCATTGTTTCCCTGAATTGAACATCTGTTGCTTTTTGTTTCTTTATTGTATGTCATTGTGTCCCAAAACATGTTATGTTGATTGAATGAGTGAATGGTTTCCCATTACATCCCATGAAGGGACCGGGGAGAACTTCTCACAATCACTGAGCTGTGCGCCTTCCAGTTTTCACTCACTGATTGGGACCTACAGTTTTTACACCGATTCCGAACGGTATTTTTAGAAGCTTTTTCATGGCTATATACTCGATACTGTCGCCGTCACTATGCGAGGTGACCACTATGCGAGAATCGCTTAGAATGGCTTAATATCGCTTAGGTATCCATATACATGGTGTTTCAAAAGAAGTCATCCGATGTTGTTTGGCTCTCATTTTTTTTTCCTAAATGAAAAACTTCGATTCTGTTTTTTGATTATGTTTATTTGAACCTTTAGAATTTTATTGGTTAAGTTGAGAAGATGATATCGGTTAAATGGGCGCCGTCACAATTGATTACCATACGGGCTCGTTTTATGGCATTTTTGTTCATAATGATTTGAAAATCATAATGAGCGATGAGGCTCATTTCCATCTGAGCTGGTACGTGAACAAGAAAACCTATCGCTTCTGGGGCACCGAAAATCAACGGGTGATGCACGAGCACCCATTACACCCGCTCAAAGTGGCTGCATGGGGCGCTGTTCAGTCATCGGGCCATTTTATTCGAGAACGCCGCTGGTCAAACGGCAACAGTGGAAGGTGCGCGCTATAGAGCCATGTTAACCTAGCTTTTTCTGCCGCAATTCGACGAATAAGGACTGGAGGACATGTGGTTTCAACAGGACGGAGCAACGGCACACACTGCGCGAGCCACAACCGATATTCTGAAGGCGGCGTTCGCGGGTCGCCTCATCTCTCAGTTTGGCGATTTGCACTGGCCCGTAAGATCGCCCGATTTAACCGTTCCAGACTTATTTTTGTGGTGGTTTTTGAAGTCCCGTGTTTACGTGAACAAGCTCGAGACCCTGGAAGCCTTCAAGGTCAACATTCGACACGAGTGCGAGAATCTGTAGCCCGAAGTTCTCGCCGAAGTGATGAAAAATGCCATAAAACGAGCCCGTATGGTAATCAATTGTGACGGCGCCCATTTAAGCGATATCATCTTCTCAATTTAACCAATAAAATTCTAAAGGTTCAAATAAACATAATCACAAAACAGAATCGAAGTTTTTCATTTAGAAAAAAATGAGAGCCAAACAACATCGGATGACTTCTTTGAAACACCGTGTAGTAGGGAAATGATAGAAAACAGAGTGGATGGGCGAGAGAGCGATAAGCATGAAGAAGCAAACTAAATGTAAACATAGAGAAATAGACAAGAGCCGCTATCCCTCTTTTCACGTTCTCTTGATGACGACGAGGTAGTAGGCAATTTCATCGAGTTCGAGTTGCTTTTGTAATGCTCTTGGTTGGATATGATACGGACAGAAATTATAGGGATTGCGTGTTTTCGTTCGATGCAAACGACATAAAATATACTTTAGCTGTCATTAGTATAAATCAGACTTTATTTAAACTGAATTTGCTGCATGGTCTATAATCTCTATGTCTTATGTGGGCTCTCATACTACATCATTTTCCTAGTACCTTTTCGATCAGCTGTGCCATAGAAACCCCCTGGTTTAAAAAGTGTTTGATATGTTTCGTGATGGTTGCATTGAACGAAAATACGCATTCTCTTTTGTTTCTGTCCGTGTTATTTCCATCCAAAGAGTAAAATTCAACAGCAACTCGAACTCGTTAAAATGTCCTACTACCTCGCCTTCATCGAGTGAACCATAGAGTAATACTTTCCATTACTCTCTTCGATGCCTCTTCATGACGACCAAGTAGGAGGCCATTTCATTGAGTTTAATTTGCTGCTGTATTTTACCAATTTTACACTTTCGTTGGACATAAAACGGACAGAAATCAAAGGGAATGCGTATTTTCATTCAATGCAAACAACATAAAACATAATTTAGCTGTCATTAGTATCAATAAACACTATTTAATATTAGTTCCTGTCTCTTTGGTTTCTCATTCTACATCATTTCCCTAGTACCTTTTCCATCAGCTGTGCCATAAAAACCCCCTGAGAGAACTCAAAGTTCTATAAAAAACATACTGTTATTAACACCCATTATTTTTAATTATTAATTGGTCAGCCAGACTTCCTAATTTTTTACAAAATTGCTAATATTTTTTAAATAAAAAGTTTAATCAAAATGATTGCAATTAGTACTCTGGGGGTCGAAGAAGTACAATTTTAGAACATCGTTGGTGCAAATTTTAAATTCTCATTTTGAATCCCTGCCACGAACAGGTGACTACAGTTGATAATATTCATAGAGTAAAAATAGAATAGAGAAGTTTATAAATAAAAAAATAAATGGTTTCCCGTTACATCCCACGAGGGGATTAGGGAGAGCTTCTCACAGCCAGTAAGCTGTGCGCGTTCTAGTTTTAGACTCACTGATTGGGACCTACAGTTTTACACCGGTTCCGAACGGTATTTTGAGAAGCTTTTTCATGGCTAAATACTCGATAGTGTCGCCATCACTAAGCGAGGTGACCGCCGTGGACAGAAATTTAAGGTGGTCAGAGTAGGCATCGAACCCACGTCCTCATGCACAAGAGTCGCGCGTACTACCATTGCACCACCGACGGCCAGAGAAGTTTATACTCTCAATAATTTTAACTTCATAGCTATGGTTGCATGTAAACGTTGTATGGTGGAAAGTGTTGGTTCAATAATACCAGATACAGCCATTAGTACAAAACGTATAACGACATAATGCCAACGGCATTTCGTGTTTGTGTAGTAAAATAGTTCTGTTAAATGCGACACAAACAACAATAATACCAACTATAAAAGGGGAAAACAGAAAAATACATTTAAATTGTACAGTTCTATATCATAACAACATGAACAAATTAAGTCAACAGGTCTTCTAACTCCACCTGTTGTAAGTTAATTTCTATCGAACATCTCTCATTTGCACAAACACATGATGAAGAGTGCGAAACGAAACGTCAGATGAGAGAAATGGCTTCTCTATTCTAATTTACTCTATGATAATATTTGGCTATTGTGATAATTATTTGTATAATAAATTGTTATTATGATAATTGTTAAATAAATTGTTTAATTTTTTACATTGAAATCACGATGACCAGGGCTTTTGAAATTCATTTGATGTAAGGAAAGTTTGAAGATAGTAAGTTTCGAGTGAATGCTGTATGTTTCTTCGTTTTCTGCCGTACTTTACATTTGTTTTACTCTTCTGCAAAAACTCCAATAAGCAGAACAGCTGACTATTCTACAGTGTTGCCACTTTTTCTTAATAATGAATATACTTCTTCTCTATTGTGTTGCTTTTCTTACACATTTAGTAGACACTCAATTTAACCGCTATATGGGAAAACCAAAATGTTTAACCGGAACTTTATCGATTTTAAAAACTAAAGTATCAATTACTTAACCATGACTCATGACTTTCATGCATGACTCTTGTACATGAAAACAGCCTTCCATTCTCACAATTACAATATCTCGTTCTCTGGCAACGATGCAGCTTAAATTAGGCTGAGAAAGGGAGTCGAAATATTGATGCTTCTTCTAATGGCCCATATCTGGGTATACACATAAGCCAGTAGGTTTTCGTATTGTGCGCTGTTTGCGTCCCCCAAGTAATTAACCTATTCTTATATGAAGTTCCTGCTGCGTAAAAATATTCTTAGTATTCACCAATCTGTTCGCTGGAAATGATTCGAACTTTGTATTTATCATTGGAAATGTTTTAAATTCTTAATATCAGGAAGACATGTGGCCGTCGGTGGTGCAATGGTAGTACGCGCGACTCTTGTACATGAGTACTTGGGTTCGATATTTGCTCAGACCACTTAACTTTCGACGGCGGTCACCCCGCTTAGTGACGGCGACACTATCGAGTATTTAGCCATGAAAAAGCTTGTCAAAGATACCGTTCAGAACCGATGTAAAACTGTAGGGCATAACCAGTGAACGTAAAATTAACGCGCACAGCTCACTGGTTGTGATAATTTCTCCCAAACCCTTCATGGGATGCAATGGGCAACCATTTTGTTTCTTTGCCTTGATTTTGAAATCCACTACGTACTTATATTTCACCATCTACGGTTTTCTATTATCTTTGACTTGGGTTAATATTTTCTTAATTTCAATTGCTGTTTCTTAATTAACAATTGATTTTTTAAATATATATAAATGTTTCTAAATATCCATTAAGATTTTTAGTATTTCAAATAATATGTTCAAACTTCAGCGACTTTTCAATTTGAAAAATATTTTTGATAAGTTTTTAAAGGGTGATTTTTTTTGCTATTGCGGGGTTTAGTTTTAAGTTTTTGTCAGTTCACTTGTGTTTCGTGAAATCTATCAAATGTGTATCAAGTTGTTGAGTTTTAATGTCAAAATTCGTGCTCTGTGCAAAATGTGTGTCCATTTTATAGTCGCCATAATATTCAAGCCATTATGTCGAAATTTCGCTTCAGTGGTAATGAAGATTGCAATATGTCCATCTGTGGCCGGCTTGTGTTTTATTTTGTGATTTTACTGTCTAAAGCCATACAAAATTTGGCCGGTGCAGGAGCTGAAGCCGGTCGAATTACCAAAACGTCGTCTTTTCGGTGAATGGGTCTTAGAGAAGAGGAGAAGATCACATCACCGAAAAATTATCTTCAGGGACGAGTATACATTTTGGCTCAATGAGTACGTCAATAAACAGAATTTGGTACGAAGAGCAACCAGAGGCTGTTCAAGGGCAGCCAATGTACCCTGACAATTGCCCCGTTTGGTGCGGTTTATTGGTCTGTACCAATATTGATCTGTACTTCTTGAAAAACGATGATGGCTGCAACGTTACGGTTAAGGGAGCAATGTTCCGTTCGATGACACAACTTGTTCCCCCCAAAGTGGAAGAATTGGATTTGGTTAACATGTGGTTGCTATAAAAAATAAAATAAATAGTTTCCCATTACATCCCATGAAGGAATCGGGGAGAGCTTCTCTGAACCATTAAGCTGTGCGCTTTCTGCATTTATACTCACTGATAGGGACCAACAGTTTTACACCGGTTTTGAGAAGCCTTTTCATGGCTAAATACTCGATAGTGTCGCCGTCACTATGCGAGGTGACCGCCGCCGAAAGAAATTTAAGGTGGTCAAAGCGAACCAAGAATCTCATGTACAAGAGGCGACCATGAATCAATTTAGAGGCAAATTGGGTGAGTAATTAATCTCAGGTTGTGGCACTGCCGATTGACCTCTTGTTCGTGCGGTATGACCCCAATAGACTATTTTTGTGGGGGCACGTGAAGTCTATCATCTATAGGGGAAAAGCAACCACGATTGTAGCCTTGGAAGGCAAAATTACACGTGTCATTGTTCAAATACCGGCAGAAATGTGGGAAAAGGTATGACAAAATTAGTCTTTCATAATGGACCACATGAAGTGTTAACGGTCGCAAAATTTGAATAAATTTATCTTTAAACAGTAAATGACATGCATTGATGTATCGGTCCAAATAAATATTTAATTTATTTGTAAACATTTTCTATGTTTTTGCCAATTTTCAAAAACCAAATAGCAAAAAAGTCACCCATTAGTAGGAATTAAAAAAGCGAAATCGCCAAGATAGGGAGCTTTCAAAAAAAATTTGAAAAAAAGACATAAGAACGTGCACATAACATCAATTTTCTCATCCAGATGGCATGGTTTTTTGGTATAGTCCTACCTCTTACCTTTCCAAAATTACCTAAACGAAGCCCAGAGGTCTTACCGTTCCAAAGTTATGACTATTTGACTGAAATGCTAAATATATATTTTTTTATTTTATTTGTTTTTGTAAATTAACACGTTTAACATTTTATTTTATTGAAATTTTTGGCTGAAGAATCAAAAACAAAGGAAAAGAAAACATTTGATGGACATATTTTCATGAAAGGAACCAAGGAATACGCTGGTGAAATTTGTCCAGTCGTGACTGAACCACCCTGGATATATACGATTGATGATCTACCGATGGTATCGATTCAGGCACAGTAGTTAGGCATTTGATGATGAACTTCTCACGGAGTTCGAAACTAGTCATGCCACTGAGTAAGCTTTACCGAACTGCCTATTGTTCGAACAAAACCAACCATTTTTCAGTTGGAAATTGTTTGTGACCTAGTAAACTTGTAGTATGAACTCTCATGCATTAACATGCAAATTGATTATAGAGTAATTCATATGCAGAGAGTAAATTTGTCTCATCTGACGTTTCCTTTCACACTCTTCGTGGTAAGGTTGGTGTGACAGAGAGCTGTTCGCCTTACATCAGGTGCAGTTACAAGAACTTACTTACTTACTTATCCGGCCTCGAACAACTCCGGGGCGTCAGGGACCTAACAAAATGAAGATAACATATTTTGCCAACTAGTTCGATCTTTTGCTTTATCTCTCCAGTTGGTAATACCAAGTGTACCCAGGGATTCGTCAACTTGATCCCCACAGCGGAGTCTTGGTCTTCCTATTTTTCGCCTTCCTTCAAGTTCGGTTTCGAAAACCCTTCGTGCTGGTTCGTCTTCATCAATTCTACTGACATGGCCTAGCCAGCGCAATCGCGTTATTTTGATCCGCTTAACTATGTCGATGTCGGGATAAAGCTCATACAGCTCATGGTTCATGCGTCGCCAATACTCGCCGTTGTGCACTATAGGGCCATACATTTTTCTTAGTATTTTTCTCTCGAAGACTAAGAAAAATGTATGCGATAAGACCCAGGATTCTTCGCCATAAAGCAAGACAGGCAGTATGAGAGACTGGTATAGCTGGACTTTTGTTACTCGAGAGAGGGCTTTATCTCTAAAGTGCTTGCTTAGCCCAAAATAACATCTATTCGCAAGCACAATTCTCCGCTTGATCTCAAGGCTGACGTTGTCGTTTTTGTTTACGGCAGATCCGAGGTATAGAAATTCGTCCACTACCTCGAAATTATAGCGGATATCAAGGTTCACGCTTTGGTCTAATCGCGTGGAGGCCCTGTTCGTTGAAACCATTAACTTTGTCTTGTCCTCATTTACTTTCAGACCCACTTTTGCTGACTCCTTCTCAATTCTCGAAAAAACCGCAGTAACTTCTCTAATTGTGCGCCCAATGATATCTATATCATCAGCATACGCGAGCAGCATGTGACTCTTGCTGTTGATGGTTTTTATTCATATTGACTGCAGCTTTTCTCATAATGACCTCCATTAAGATGTTAAAGAGATCGCATGATAGGGTGTCGCCTTGGCTGCGGCCTCCCTTGGTTTCGAAATGTTCCGTAAGATGCTTACCAACTTTCACTGCGGATTTGGTGTTCGTCAAGGTCATCCTGCAAAGCCGTATGAATTTTGCAGGAATATCAAGCTCAGGCATTGTTTCGTAGAGTTTCTCCCGTATCGGGCTATCGAAGGCCGCCTTATAATCGACAAATAGATGATAGGTGTCGATTTGTTTTTCGTGGGTCTTCTCCAGGATTGGGCGTAGCGTGAAAATGTGTTTAGTTGTCGTTTTCCAGACCTAAAGTCACACTGGTATGGTCCAATCTTTCTTACTTACTTATCCGGTCTCGGACAACCCCGGGGGGTCAGGGACCTTACAAAACGAAGATAACTTATTTCGCCAACCAGTTCGATCTTTTGCTTTATCTCTCCAGTAGGTGACTGATGTCACTGAAGCTCATCAAACAATCGGGCATATTCTTTTGTCCTTAGAAGGCGGATGAGCCAAACATACGGGCCAACGGCGGATAGAAACTAAAAGAAGAAAATCCAGGTTCAACATATCGCATCCTGGTCAGCGTCTGATCCATAATGGGCGGCTGCAATCAAATATCCTGGCAGTAGGTAAAATGCAAAAACCCGGTGGGCTGGGTTTGCCTCCCGCCACCGTTCATAATGGCAGTGAAAATACAAAAACGAAACAGAAAACATAAACAACCCCTATTTGTTGACGACCCCCGCAAACGTTATAAGGACCACGATTTACGGATATGCACTTGGAATGTAAGAACTCTATATAGATCCGGTGCAAGTATCCAACTGGCAGATGTCCTCGAAAGTTATAAGGCTGACATTACCGCTATCCAGGAAATGCGATGGACAGGACATGGCTGCACAAGAAAAAGAAACTGCGATATATACTACAGTTGCCATGAAAAAAAACATGAATTTGGTTGTGGATTTGTAGTTGGCAAAAGACTGCGACATCTAGTCTCTAGGTTCAATCCTGTGAGTGAACGAATAGCCACAATCCGCATAAAAGCGAAATATTTTTATATTTCCCTAATTTGTGTGCATGCCCCGACAGAAGAGAAAGATGATGATGCCAAAGACATATTCTATGAGCTCCTAGAGGAAACGTATGACCGCTGTACGCACGGATTCGTCAACCTGATCCCTCCAGCGGAGTCTTGGTGTTCCTATTTTTCGTCTTCCTTCGAGTTCGGTTTCGAAAAGCCTTCGCGCTGGTTCATCTTCATCCATTCTACTGACATGGCCTAGCCAGCGCAATCGCGTTATCTTGATCCGCTTAACTATGTCAATGTCAGGATAAAGCTCATACAGCTCATGATTCATGCGTCGCCGATACTCGCCGTTGTGCACTATAGGGCCATACATTTTTCGGAGTATTTTTCTCTCGAAGACTCCTACAGATGTTTCGTCTGCTTGCGATAGGACCCGGGATTCTGCGCCATAAAGCAAGACAGGTTGAATGAGAGTCTGGTACAGCTGGACTTTTGTTACTCGAGAGAGGGCTTTATCTCTAAAGTGCTTGCTTAGCCCAAAATAACATCTATTCGCAAGCACAATTCTCCGTTTGATCTCAAGGCTGACGTTGTTGTTTTTGTTCACGGCAGATCCGAGGTATATAAATTCGTCCACTACCTCGAAGTTATAACGGTTATCAACGTCCACGCTTTGGTCTAATCGCGTGGAGGCCCTGTCCGTTGAAACCATTAATTTTGTCTTGTCCTCATTCACCGTCAGACCCACTTTTGCTGACTCCTTCTCAATTCTCGAAAAAACCGCAGTAACTTCTCTAATTGTGCGCCCAATGGTATCTATATCATCAGCATACGCGAGCAGCATGTGACTTTTGCTGCTGATGGTTTTATTCATATTGACTGCAGCTTTTCTCATAATGATCTCCATTAAGATGTTAAAGAGATCGCACGATAGGGTGTCGCCTTGCCTGAGGCCTCGCTTAGTTTCGAAAGGTTCGGTAAGATCCTTACCAACTTTCACTGCGGATTTGGTGTTCGTCAAGGTCATCCTGCAAAGGCGTATGAGTTTTGCATGAATACCAAGCTCAGACATTGCTTCATAGAGTTTCTCCCGTATCGGACTATCGAAGGCTGCTTTATAATCGATAAATAGATGATAGGTGTCGATTTGTTTTTCGTGTGTCTTCTCCAGGATTTGGCGTAGCGTGAAAATCTGGTCAGTTGTCGATTTTCCAGGCGTAAAGCCACACTGGTATGGTCCAATCAGGTTAGCGATAATCGGTTTTAGTCTTTCGCACATTATGCTTGATAGAACCTTATATGTATGTTATGGATAAAAGGCTTATTCTACGGTAGTTGGCACAGAGAGTTGGGTCACCTTTTTTAAATATGGGACATAGTACACTGAGACTCCCTCCAATCAAGTCCTTACAAGTACTGTTGACTTAAATTGTTCATGTCGTTTAGGTTGAGAACTATGAAATTTAAATGTATTTTAGACTTTATTGTTGTCTTTTATTGTTAGTATACATGGGTGTTGTATTTTTAGCACAATCATTTTAAGACATAAATCGAAATGCCGTTGTAGTTTTCCATGTTTGGAACCATTGCCTCTATCTGTTGTTATTAAAGCAATTCATTTCAACATCCAACGTTCATATCCCAGCAACCCAAATGCCATAAATTTACTAAGAGAAATGTTAACTCTAGATATATGAGTTACTCTATGCAATTGCGAAATATTGCAATTGTTGAATTTCGTATGGAATTATTAATATCAGGAACTTTTTTTTAATTTCAATTGAGAATAATCTGGTAGAGGCAAGCAAAATGCAATATTGGATTACACAGTGCAACATGAAAAAATATAACCATATACGGACATCAGTACGTGATAAAAGACCAAAGGAAAAGACCCTTGTCTCCCAGTTTTGCCCAAAGTCATGCCCTTTTTTTTATGGGCCCCCAAAGATTTGGGGCCTCGGTGTCATTCTTGCAAAAAAGTGATCATTTTGTCAGGCTCATATCTTGCAAAACGTTCGCAATTTTGATTTACTCTCTGAGGGAGAGTTTTAGCTCTTGTGAACAAATTGTGAACATATAAAATCAAAAAAAAAATAATCTTAAAGGTCAAAATCGCAAAAAACTTTAAAAAATTTAGATTTTGTTTACCGTTTTCCCCCTGTTCAGGTTCATAGGAAGTAAACCGTTAAAAATTCAAGGAAACAATCAACTACAAAAATGTACCTGAGATCTCAATAAACAGCTTTCAAGAACTTATGAAGTTCCTAGGAATGATTCTTAACATCGATTAGGTAACGCTTAGGTAGCGTTTAGGTAGCCGCAAAAGTGAAAAATTTTCCGAAATTTTTTAAATTCATTTATTTTATCTTTACTTCAACATTGAGATACTATGCTATCTATTACAAAAAAAATAAAAAAAATATTCGTGTTATGTTTATAATGTTGATGGCCCTGGACTTGCAAAACGCACTCCCTTAAGCTATGGATCCTAATCGTCGTCCGAATCTGACTCTGATTCAGAACTTATGATGTCCACAGGCAGTTTGCTTTCAGACTGCCCTCCATCATCAGGTTTTTCTTCTTCAAATACTTCATTAACATCATACAGGGTGATCTTGTGACTCCACCAACATACCTGAAATAAATTAGAAAAGAAATCAAAAAAAGGAATGCAAAACAATGCATCAATAAAATTGATATTACCTTTGAAAGTTTTTTTTTGATTTTATACGTTCACATTTTATGACAAGAGCTACAACTTTCCCTCAGAGAATAAATCAAAATTCCCAACGGATTGCAAGATATGAGCCTGACAAAATTATCACTTTTTTGCAAAAATGACACCGAGGCCCCAAATCTTTGGGGGCCCATAAAAAAGTCCATTACTTTGGGCAAAACTGGGAGACGGTTCTATTTTTTTGGTCTTTTATCGCGTAGTGGTGTCCGTATATGGTTATATTTCCATGGCTTAAAAAATTACACACAGTGTTATAACACTAAGCCGTACGTCGTTTACCTCAAACTGAAGAAATATTCCAAATTTTAAAGGGATTTTAATTGAGATAGTTGGTTACTCAATGGTTATGTCCAAAATACTCTCGTGTAGATACGCAACTGATTGGGAGTTTAGATTTACAATACTACCTACTTCCAACGATATATTAAGTATAATAAAGTCAACCAAACTGCTTCTTAGTGCCGCTTGAATGGTATGCATGGTGCTGCGCGTTTAGTTTATGGTCAAAACCCTGAAGTTCTTCCAACTACAACAACGGCTTCCACCACAACTAAGTCTACCACTACGACAACAACACTTCCACCTCCTGCCAGAGCAGAAATTCCATCCAACGAGAATAGTGATGGTGACGCGGATGCCCCGGCAGTACCTGAAGCACCCGAAGATGCAAAAGATGAGACAATTGATGCCGCAGAGGCGGTAGATAACGCTGAACCAGCTGAAACTGCTGTTGCTGAAAATGAAAACCAACCACCTGAAGCTGAAGCCACTGAGGCGCCTGAAGTGCCAGCGACAACAGTGGTAACACAACCACCACCACAATTACGTCCATATAAACCGGTGAAAGCCACCAAGAAACCCAATAGGGAAGAGGAACCGGAGAGGCAATTAATCGGCGATGTGATAACAGATGAATCAGCCTTACGCAAATCAACTTCTCGACGCTCTGTAGCTCTAATGACGCCCAAGGTTTTTATGATTCCATAACAAATAGAGTTAGACTTCCTACAAACATATATACATATACATATATATGTAAATATATATTTACTCTCTTTCCATATATGTATGTATGTATTTATAAACAATAAACGAAGGACCTTTTTTAGTTGGCTTTAGCAATTGCATTTCAAAAACTTTAACCAATCGGCTGATTTATTGCAACAAAATTGTTTGCACTCAATACGAACGCTTTAATTTCGTTACAATGTTCCATTAGCAGCATTTACTGTATCCGGCGGAAGCTTTTTAATATCATCCCATTTCTTTTGGTTCCCACAGACAGCTGAAAGCTTGTTGAGGCATGGCAACGGCCAGTATTCCTCTTTCGATATGGCTCAATATGTTTTCTGGACCGGCGACGAGACTGGAGTAGCCAAGGCAGTGGAAGAGTTAATACAGCAAGATTTGGTGAGTACCAAATTTGAGAGCAATTATCTCTAGTATTCAATATTAAATGATCTGCAATTTTAGATGTCTCGAGAAGATGCCTTAAAATTCTTACATGAGATTCGTGTTGGCATTGAGTATCTACAGAAATCGTATGCCAATCGTATATTCCCCGAAGAGATCCGTCACAATACTGTTAAGGTAAGCTTTGCAAGCAAAGATATTGTATTAATCGTTTAAAAGCTCATACAGTCGTTTAAAAGCTCACAAAAATTTGAATGAAAATACAATTAAATGACAAACATCGGCCATTTTAAGTTAGTTTAAGCATTAAAGTGCCAACTATGGAACTGACCCTGAGTTTCTTGGAAGCTTTTGCAAAAGCTTTCGTTAGGAAAGTGGTAAGCCATTAAAAGGGGGTATACTACTTCATATACGAACGCTTTCATTTCCTTGCACTAGGATTATTAGCTACATGGGCTGTGTCAAACCAACCTACTCGGCATTGTCAAGCCTATTGTAAATGCATGGAGAAATGAGTATCTTAGGGTTAGCTGCATTGGCCTCTCCAAGGTTGAAGTTCCCACTTATTGCGTATTTTGAAAATTTTACATTTAAAGGCCAGTATAAAGTACAATTGACGTACCATGAATACGCAGCCACGAATAGAATGAAATATCTTAAGATGTTATAATTTTACACATCATTATATGTCCTAAAATGATACGTGAGTCCAAAATTTGTTTAAAACCGAATGACAACTAGACATCTCTTATAGCCTGTCAATTAAATTTCGCTTTATGCGAATGCAATTCGCCACATGGGTTTTAAAAAATTAAATCTTGATCAAAATCGGTCAGAGGATATCAGGACATTCCCTATATCCGGGAATTCTGAATAAAGCCGGATATAATTATTTTTTAAACTTTGCGTAGCTCCCCAAAGCATTTTATATTCGTCAAACGAAATTTTTGGAACGAAGTTCCTTATCGCACGTTACGGGGGCTAAACGAAAAAAATTAAACAACTTTTTGAACACTATTCTGCTACAACCCAGTATTATCAACTATATTGGGTACTTTTGCTTTGGTTTGTGTCTAGACTAAAATATGTTGGGAAATTTCTTGTTTAATGGGAAGATTTCTAGGTGGAGCCTGTAGCCAATATTTAGTATATATTGTAGTTTTGAACCCAATAAAAAGTAAATTTAGAAAAGCCAAAGTGAAAGAAGTTTAAAAAGAACAGATTGTTAAAAAAGTGCATTTTCTTAAAAAACGTTAATTTTCCCAAAAAAAAATATCTATTCATATTCTTAAACAAAGTACCTTTTCTTAACCAAAATACCTTATCTTAAAGAAGTATCTGTTCTTAAACCAAACACCTTATCTTAAAGAAGTACCTTTGCTTACAAAAAGTAAATTTTCTTATAAAAGTACATTTTCTTAAAAAAATGATACTTTTTATAAATAAGTACCTTTTCTTAAAAAAGGAAATTTTCTTACAACAAATTACCATTTCTTAAAAATCTACCTTTTCTTTAAAGAGTACCTTTTTTGTGAAACAAAATAACTTTTCTTGAGATAAGTACCTACTCTAAAAAATTTACCCACTCTTGAAAAAGGGCCAAGTCTAAAAAAATTCCCATTCCTTAAAAAAATAAATTTTCTTCAAAAAATACCTTCTCTTAAAAAAATTAATTTTCTTTCAAAAATTCCTTTTTTTAAAAGTAACTTTTCTTAAAAATAAAATAATACCTTTTCTTTTCTTGAGATAAGTAGCCATTCTGAAAATAACTACATTTTCTTATAAAAATACCCTTTTCCTAAAAAGCGTACTCCTTCTTTAAAAAGTATCTGTGCACGTTCTAGTTTCATACTCACTGATAGGGACCTTCAGCTTTACACCGGTTCGGAACGGTATTTTACGAAAGCTTTTTCATGGCTAAATACTCGATAGTGTCGCCGTCACTAAGCGAGGTGACCGACGTCGAAAGAAATTTAAGGTGGTCAGAGCACGGATCAAACCCACGTTCTCATGCACAAGAGCCGCGCACACTACCTTTGCACAGTCTTAGTTTATAAATATTTTATACAGTACAGGTTTATGAATTTGAAAGTACAACGAGGCAACACCAATCGAAGCCACAAACATCAACATTTAAAACAGAATTTCCAGCATTCAAACTAATTCAAAAAATAAAAAAGGCATTCATAAATTTCATTACAATTGGCATCCGATTCCACAACCTGTTATTGTCATTGCGAACAGTGACAATTATTTTGCATTTGATAAAGTAATTCAAATTAAAATCCAATGGCAATTTAAAAATACCAACACTGCTGTCTACCATTATATTGGCACTTCACCAAATTGTGTGGTGTGAATTGACGTCCGTACAAAGATCGAAACACATTTTAACTTTCTCTGCCCCATCAATTAGTTCACCCAGCAAATGCGGTGGTCGGGGTCCAGTATATTCATCCAGCAGAGTTCATATTTACCCCCATGTGTAACCCATACAGATCGCCGTGGGGAATAGGTAGGGATGCTTCCGATTTGAAATTGGTAAAATAAAAAAAAGCCTATAACTCGCAAAAATAATGAATTTTAGACCGAATATAACGAATATACTTCTGCTATTTATATTTCGGGTCCTGTTAGTATTAGTGTTGCCAGATGAAAACTGGAACTTCCATTGGAAAGTTTGAATTTTTTTTTTGATGAATCTCGGCCAAATAATTAAATTCACCCATAACAATTTTCGTGCTATGATTTTTTACGATTTTCGGCGCAGATTCTCGAGACAAGAACGTCTCAATCCACTTGCTTCGACTTTTGGTTATGAAGAACCATCAAAAACCCCTGTAAATCGCTGGTACCAAGAGTTCAGTCTCGGACGCCGATCGCTCCAAGATGAATTTCGTGAAGGTCGACCAACTTCGGTCGTTTTGCCTGAAACCATCGATGCTGTGCGTGAACTGATAAAGCAAAACAGACATGTGATATACCGTGAGATTGAGGCATCCTTGGGCATTAATTAGTATGACAAGCATCAATAAGATATGATATCAATAAGATATGTTCAATAACACCTATGCATATGGGCACGAAACAAAACAGCAATCGACCCTATGGGTCTTTCAGGACGAGCTAAATCCAACAAAAGTTGTTTGTGGAAAAAGCTCGTCGAAGCAAATGATCGCGTTTTTTTCGGTATAACCCGTCACAGCCACAGTACCTTCAGTGGAACGTAGGGCGGTGAATACAGTGTGGTATTCCACCATCTGTTTGCCAACAGTGTTGGCAGAAATAAGGAAAAACAACAAGAGACGACGGATAATTTTGAATCAGGATAATGCGTGCTCTCACACATCAGCTGAAACAATGGGTTATTTTAGCACTCAACATGTAGAATTGATGGGTCATCCATCAACGTTTTTCTACGCCCGAAGCAGCCATTGAAGCGTTCGAAAAATCATATTTTGGAGGTGTCTCAATCGTAGTGGAAAAAGTGCTTCGAAAATATATTTGAGCGCATGCATATATTGAAAATATGAGAATATTTTGAAAAACAATAAAACCATTTCCAATGAAAAATGATTGTTTTTTTTTATAAAAGGATCTCGAAATCGAAAAAAAAATTATTTTGCGCGTTTTTAAAGGTTTTTCGTAAAGTGGGAGAATTCGTATGGGATCATTGTTATATTAAATTGCCCAAATCTGAAAATCGCTAAAATACAAAAAAAAAATTCTAACTCGGAAACGGTGCGTACAATCCCAAAAATAATAGCGGCATTCATGCAAACGTGAAAGCCGAGAACTTTTGCTCAGCGCAAGTTTCCCTCGCACCGTTGCATGAGGCACCAGGTGAAGTTGCTCAGCGTAGTTGTGCTCAAAACCATATCAGCTGACCAAGATGGATACATAAGGTGGTAGCAGTAGCAATTGCATGTATTATGTATGTGTACTTTTTCTACTGTTCTAGTGCTATCACCTTATCTATCCATCCTAGTCAGATGACAACGAAATATCAAAAGTTTACACGTTTCTCCATCCAAATTTGCCTCGAAAACTTTCCACTTTTGAGCAAGTCGCTTTGTATGGGAAGTTTGTTTGTTTTGACGTTTACGATGTTTTCGAGTTTACGAGGTTCTTTCGAGCTTTCATGAAGACCACTAATAATTTTTTACCTTCATAGGTGGCCTTAATCACTGGGCATGTCATTATTAAGTTATCGTTTAAAAAAACCCCCTAAAACTAAAATTTTTCGAATAAAAAAATCGCTAAAACGCTCCCATGGTATTTTAGCTATTTTCTTATTTTGGCGATTTTTTGAGAAAAAATATTCAATGCGTATTGGACCACTTTATGAAAACCCTTTATGAAAAACTCTTACAAACTATTTTCGAATGGACGCTCCGTTTCCGACACATAAGAATGATTTTGCGATGTTTTAATCAAAAAATGTTAGTCTTAGCGATTTCTTTAAAAAATAGTGATGTCGTATTAAAAGCGATCATTGGCTAAAGTCTCGTAATGAGGTAACATATTTATTATTTTTGCAATTGGACTCACTATTTCCGAGTTATAGCAACATTTTTATTTGAGCCATTTTCCTATTTTGGCAATTTGTGTAAAAAAAATATTTCATACGAATTACACCACTTTATGCAAAATCCTTATAACACACAAAAATTTGCTATTTTTTCGATTGGTCGATCCGTTTTTGAGGTATAGAAAGTTCAGTTTTATCTATTTTTTAGAAAAAAAGTGATGCGTTGGTTAAAGTTCCCAGTTCCGTAACCATTCCGAGTAATAGCTATTATTTATTTTATCGATTTTCTTTTTTTTTTGTCATTTTTTAAAAACGTTTTCCATACGAAATGAAACACTTTATGAAAATCCTTTAGAAACATGGAAAAAGTTGTTATTTTTTCGATTGGTCGCTCCGTTTACAGAATAAGGACATTTTAGCTATTGTTTATTCGAAAAAATTTAGATTTAGCTATTTTTTTAAAGTGACGCCGTATTAAAGACATCCATCGGTTAAAGCCTCCAATGGAGGTAACAAAATAGTTATTTCCGCGTTTTGACGAACTGTTTTCGATTATAGCCATTTTTTAGTTTAGTTTTAAGTTTCTTATTTTGGCGATTTTTAAAACAAGAATCGCTCAAAAATTAGATATTTGATCGATCGACCGTCTGTTTCACAGGTTCAAAAATTTTTTCTAATCTTTTCAAATTTTCAATCAAAAATACGAATCTTTTTGGATCGAACAGACATTCAGGCGGTTAAGCTAAATTATCTTAGGAGCTTTTTGCGGAGCAATAATTGTATTACAGGAACTAATGTACCACGGTTTTTCAGATACATCCTGGAACATGGGAATAGGATAAACTCTGGCTTGAACGCCTCTTAACCATACCAGGCTAGTAGTGGTAGCCTCTTCTACATAACCTGGTACAGCCTAGCAGTAGAAAAGTTTTGTAGGTACTACAGTTTCTATATTGAAAGATTTCTGCAGATTCATTAAAACTATCATATTAACTCGCAGATAACCTGAAAGCTTTGCAGTTTATAGTATCAAAACATTGTTTAAATAAATATTTTCCCATTACATCCCATAAAGGGATAGGGGAGAGCTTCTCACAATCACTGAGCTGTGCGCTTTACAGTTTTCACACACTGATTGGTAGCTATAGTTTAACACAAATTCCGAACGAGTTTCAATGGCTCTTTCATGGCTTATTCCTTGATAGTGTCGCCGTCACTAAACGAGGTGGCCGTCGTCGAAAGAAGTGTAAGGTGGTTAGAGCAGGGATCGAACCCACGTTCTCTCGTACAACTGGCACGCACACTAACCGTTGCACCACCGACGGCCACATCAAAACATTAGGCGTGTTTTTTTTTACCCCGCTAAAGTTAATTATATATAGCTTAATTTGCACGAATTTGCGATATTAAGCTTCAGTTCCATTTTCGCACTTAAATTCCAACTTGAGCAATGACAATGTTGCCACTTGTTCAATTTCAAGAAATGACAACAAAAAGTTATCTTAGATAAATTTTGTTATTATTTCTTGCGAATGAAAATGTTATCAAGGAGAGACTCAAAATCAGAAATTTGCAAATTGGCTTACACGTGGTGTAAATTCATTCAAATTATTTTATTTAATGCAAGACTTCGATTTTTTTATATCTCTAAATTTGAAGGATATATATTTATTTCCGATTGAAAACAAAATTGGAATTAAGTTGGTCACAACTATGCGCGGTAAATGTTATACATATCGACAATGGTAGAATTATGTATCAAGTATAGTCGTTTAAACAGGTGATTTGATTTTCTCCATGTCATTTTTCATTTCATTTATCAAAATCATATTTGCTACCTTAATATAAAAAAGACCCAACTCATAATTTTCCGAAATCGAAGTTTTTACTGATTCTTCTTGAGTACGTCCTGATTACCACCTTGTATTAAAATTTCCTGCCGATTAGGTGAAAACTTAGGAACTTATAATTATATATTATTAACGGGCTTTTCAACAGAGACGCTACAAAAGTAAATCGATAGGGACAGCAAACGACGCCATATTTTTTCCCGCTCTTTTGACATTTCTCTTCAGTAAGGTTTGCCATTTCATCATGGAAAGATATACGAGCCAACAACGAGTCGAAATTATTAAAATTTACTACCGAAATTTGGAGTCAGTGGCCTCAACTTTAAGAGCGCTACGTCCAATTTATGGTCGTCATAATCGTCCTACCAGATCAACAATTGAGCGTCTAGTGGAAAAATTTGAATCCACAGGCACAGTACAAAATGTTCCCGTGCCAGTGAAACATAGAAGTGCCCGTATTGTCGAGAATATTGCTGCCGCTGAGGCGTCAGTTCAAGAAAGCTCAAATGTGTCTCTCACACGTCGTTCTCAAGTGTTGGGCATCTCTGTGACGTCGTTGTGGCGAATTTTGCGAAAAGATCTTGGCCTACATCCATACAAGATCAAATTCACGCAAGAACTGAAGCCGCTTGACCACCATAAGCGTAGTATTGGGCTGAGCAACAACTTGAAAATGATTCGTATTTTCATCGGAAAATCATCATCAGCGATGAGGCTCATTTCTGGTTGAATGGCTTCGTCAATAAGCAAAATATGCCTTATTGGTCAGACAACAATCCACACGTAATCCATGAGTCATCATTGCATCCCGAAAAAATTACGGTTTGGTGCGGTTTATGGGCCGGCGGCGTCATTGGGCCGTACTTCTTCCGTGATGATCAAGACCGGCACATTACTGTGAATGCGAATCGCTACCGTTCAATGATAACCGAATATTTTTGGCCCCAATTGGATAATATGGACTTGGAGGACATGTGTTTCCAACAGGACGGCGCCACAAGCCACACAGCGAATGCCACAATCAATTTATTTGAAACCAAGTTTGGTGAACGTGTTATCTCACGGAATGGCCCAGTCGATTGGCCGCCCCGGTCGTGCGATTTGACGCCGTTAGATTATTTCCTGTGGGGCTACGTCAAGTCTATGGTCTATGCCAACAAGCCAGCGACGATTAATGAACTTCGTACGAATATCGAACTTGAAATTGCAGCAGTATCGGCCGATTTATGCTTGAAAACCGTCGAAAATTGAGTTCAGCGTCTGGACTTCTGCAAGCGTGCCCGTGGTGGCCATGCAAAAGAAATCGAGTTCCATACATAATGGCATGGAGCGTACTTTCACAGGAATAAAGAATTTCATTGGTATCTAAAACCGGTTTTGTTTTATTTAAAAAAACTTTTGTAGCGCTCTTATTGAAAAACCCGTTATTATATATTTCGTTTTTATATTTTTTTTGTATTCTTGGTATTGTTGGTATATATTTGTGTAGAGGTTGACAACTGAAACGAATGGAAAAAAATGAAATGTCTTTTGCTACTGCCTACAACTACAACAACATCAAGTGTTGCCACATTGAAACCTGAAATGTCAATTAAATCTCAAATTCGGTGGTGTAAACGGCGAAGATTAGAGAACAAGGTTATCTCTAACCTAGCCGCGATAAACGGCGGTGTAAATGCGTTATAATGGAATAAAAAACAGCCCTATTGTCTAGGAACAAACATTTCTAGGGGAATTAAGGGACAAAATATGCAGTGACTAGTTAGAGCTAATCAACGGTTATACATACTTATATGTTTTAAATTGTGGTAATAGGGGTAACACTGTCGGGTTGACGTTGTATTGTAATGATATGAGAGCTTAAAGATGCTTTCGAGCTTTTGTATCAAAAAGCTATCTAATCAACGAATAAGGCCGGGGCCACACTGGCGTTTTCTTGTCGCGCGTTTTCAAAAGCTCTAACGCAAAAAAAAGCTCAACGTTGAGTTGTATACGTTGATTGTGTATACTTCTACGAAAGCTTTTGAAAACGCGCAACAACAAAACGCCAGTGTGGCCCCGGCCTAAGATGTGTTATTTTAAAGATTAAGGGCGAGATTCACACTCGTCGTTTCAAAGCTCACAGAGAGGCAGAGTTTCACATTTGTCATTTAAAAGCTCAATTTTAAAGCTCACAGAAAACTTTCATATTAAATGACATTTAAATGACAAACATCGGGCATTTAAAGTCCATTTAAATGAAGGATTTCCACTGTGGTACTTCGTATAAATGACATTTAAATGACGAACGTCGAGCATATGAGCTTCCTTAATAATGAGCATAAGCTTCTTTAATAATTTCAAGTTTTATTTTATCTTCTACAGAAAAGTTTTATACCTAAACCGTCCACTACAGCTACTGCTACAACAACGACCACCACTACAACAACTACGGCTAAACCAGCTTTGTCTTATTTAAATATTGAGCAAAATTTTGAAGATCCGGAGAATATGAATTTGGCCAAAACTTTGGACAGCATTGCCTTGTGGCATAAATTACAGGCCATGAACAATCAAGGTAGACAAGGTTTGTAAATGAGCTATTTATGTAACATTAAGGGAATTTTATGGTAACATGTGATTTTGATCTTGGCAGATACCACGGAATATGACAATGAAATAAGACGTCCGAAAATTTCCGATTGTGATCACAAAGAATATAATTTGGAGGAGATTATATACAAACTAGCAAGGGTAAGTTCGAATTTTGATTGAGTTGAAAGTATAGTAAGATTTGAAATCCACACGGAAAGAAAAAAACGTTTATTGCTCGGTTGTCGCAAAAATACTTTGATTGATTTGTATTAATTTATTAATCGCAATTGTTCATGTAGTTCTCCCAAATAAACTCATATATCGCAAATGTATATCATGTTGTTACAAACGAGTTCTCGTTTGCATCCAACGCGTACAAAATTACATTTGCCACTAATTTAAAAAACGTTTGCGATAACTGAAATTAGCCATTTTTCTAATGAGAGCACATATTACGAAGAACGTGAATTTCTCTCATTCTGTCGACTGTATACACAGTCTTATCCACTCGTTTGGCATACACATAGAAGTGATCACACACTCTAACGCTTCTACCTTGTCAATATATCTTGGATGGATAATTGACGCCATGATACAAATACAAGGTAGTAGCATCAGCCCATATGATTTCCTTTGTTTACATTTCATCATACCCAGTAAATGTCAAAGTTGTTTGGGTAAGTGCGTTCTCTTTTGATATCATCTATCCATGTTTACAATTGTACATGTATGTGTACATTTTTATCATAGAGTAATCTCATACTAGAGAGAATATTTGGCTCATCTGACATTTCCTTTCACACTCTTCGTGATGCTGTCGGTGTGATAGAGAGATGTTTGACGAAAAGTGACATACACCAGGTGGAATTACAATAACTTCTTGCTTTAATTTTTCATGTCGTTTTGGTGAAAAACTGTGAAATTTATTGTTAGCATACATTTGTGTTGTATTTAACACAAGAATTTTAATACACAAAACGAAATGCCGTTGTTGTTATTTTGTTAGTTGTTTTGAACCATTGCCTCTATCTGGTATTAGTAAAGCAATTCTTTTCAACATCGAACGTAAATGTCACACCAGGCCAAATGTCATAAATTTGGTGAGAGAACTATTAGGTCTACTATAAGTATTAGTCTATGATTTTTATCAGCTGATTTTGACAATAACTGGGTGCGGAAATTACAACAATGCTAATGCTACTACCTTGTATTTGTATGATGATTGACGCGTTGTAATTTTCTGCGCTTTTAGTTATTTGAATGCAAGGCGAGATAGACATGCACATAGACAGTGACAAATTAGACAAAAATTCCAACTTTTTTTTAAAACAAACTTTATGGGTAAATCCAAAATCATAAAAGTTGGAAATTTAAACAAAAAAGAGCCAAATAAAAGTTTTGATTACAAGTCGGTTGCTGTAACCGAAAGAACAGCTGTTGGAATGGTTTTTCGTTGCTCGCAAACAATTTTTCAGCTCTTATTTTTCATAATTCGTTTACTTAAAACGGGTTTCAGGTCTCCTTTCTCATAACTCGTTTACTGCAAATGCTTTTCAGTTCTCGCAAACCTTTTTTTATTTTGGAGTAACTAGAACTCGGTTGCTGTAACCGAAACAACAGTTGGCGGAACTGTTTTTGTTACTCGAAAACGTTTTTCAGCTTATATTTGTCATAACTCGTTTGCTGCAAACATTTTTCGGTTCTTCCAAACGAAATGACATGTATGGATTAACAGAAGTTCATTTCTCCCAACTACAGTCCCCAAACGAACTTCAGATATCTAAGATTTCGTTTGGAAGGAACGAGTTTTTTCTTTGCATGCAAGATTTTGAGGAAAGTACTAATAAAGCGTTGGTAATTTTGGTGTGTTATAGATCATGTTCACCGAATCTCTGGCTCACGGTGATGAGGCCCAGCGAGAAATTCAGAAATTAATGGATTTCTTTGAAAGAGAACATGAACTGGGTGTCATTCCCTTGGATTTAGAACAGAAAGTTATACGTAAGTTACATTTTAAATAATAAAATATTATAATCTTACTGACATATTTGCCACTTTACAGATGTTTTACTGCAAGCTCTCTCCGACACATTAACCGAGAAGCCGGAACTTTGGCCCGCAGCTCAGTATCCGTACAATCGATTGTTGCGTACCTATGCCCATACAACAAACTATATGAGGCCCAGTCCAACAAATGTTTAAAGCGGCGCCATTAATTTAATAATCCAACCAAAAATCAAACAGATAATCTAATCAAAAGTGTTTACAGCATATACGTATATAAATATATATATAAACATATATACAAACTTACATACTACATACATGATACAGCTATAATAGCGTTATTACGAAATTCACAATCCTTTTTTATGGAAACTCCTCGAAATCAGAAACCTTGAAACCCCTCCCGCAATAGATGATATCGTCCATTGGAACTGCTATATTAATCAAAAGCAAAATGATCACAAAACGCATATATTGAAAGCTTTCTTTTAAAGAATTAGCTTAACCGAAAATAAAATCAAACATTATACGTACATAGTTAAGATATAAATCAATTATTTAATCACAGTCGATGAAGTGTGTATACCCTGTATAAGATAAGTACAGGCACAATCAAGATGGCCGGCGGTGGCGTTTGACCAGTTTGAATTTGGTTTTTTCTTCTTCAAATAAAAAAGATTTATTTTTTAGCATTTCAAATTCAAATTCAAATTTAAGAAATTCATTTGAAATACGAAAGATATTAGCTGAAATTCAAAAGACATCATTAGAAATTTAAAACTCGATAAATAATATTTAAAAGATGTAGAATAGAATTCAAAGGTTCCATTTTGAATGGAAATACCTGTAAATAATATTCAAAAGATTTTTCAATAAATTCGAAAGATGAAAAATATACTTCAATTGAAGTTCAAAAAACTTCAATTGAAATTAAACGTTTAAGAAAAAAATTTTAAAGTTGTCGATTAAAATTCAAAAATTCCATTTTCAATAGAAATACAATTAAATGATATTCTAAAGTTATTTAAATAAATTTGAAAGACGCAAATTATAGTTCAATATACAAATTCAAAAAACATCAGTTTAAATTCAAAACTCATTAATGGGAATTCGCAACAATTCAAAAATTTCTTTAAAATTCAAAAACATTATTGTTAAGCCAACCACAGACTTGTGCATTAACATTAGATATCGTTGATGTTTATTATCGGTTTACTGCCTTTCTCGATATCAAATAAGAATGTAATCGAAGTTGTTCAAATCACTTCAAAAATTTTTTTGGTAATATTTTTTCAAATTCAACAGCCAGATAAAGAGTTATCGACAAAGCTCATGCTCATAAATGGCAAGTTTTTATGACCAATTTGTTTATATGTAATTTTTCTCATTGTTCTGAGCTATTTATGGTCAGTTAATTGGATTAGATGCAAATAAATCAACAATATTTCATATTTTTCCTCATTATTGATTTGACAATTTCCCAAATAAATTTAATAATATGGTATTTTTTTACATTAATCGTCAACGCCAAGCGCTTTTATTGTGTGTTACTTATACTTTTATAGCAACACAAAACGATCAACTTCTTTATCCCTAAAGAATAATGTGCAGAATTTCAAAGGGAATTAATATGAAATCACAAGAGTGAAATTATGCAAATCTTAAATTTCTATATATTAAAGATATATATTATAAAATAATATATTAATATATTTTTAAAGAAAAATCAATCATTATAAGTTTTATTTTTTAATGGTGGTGTGTTTTAAAAACTCCCCCCTCTATTATGCAGAATAATTTTTGAATTGTTTGGGCGCATTTCAATAAATTTTATTTTCAAATTAGTGATATAAACTCCCATCCCTCAGTACCTTATCCTTCCTCATTCTTCCCAAAAATGCAAAGGAAAAAACTCAAAACCCATTTTAATTTGTTAGTAAATGTAAATTTAAAATCAAAATATATGAAAGAAATTCCAGGAATTTTTCTTTTAAATGTCAGACTTAATGTTATGAGCTTTACGTGTGCAGAGTATATTGTAAGACTAAAATAAAGAAGTAGTAGAAGAAGAAGAAAAACACAAAATTGAAAAAGAATTAAGAACAAAATTTAAAAAATTTAAAGTTCCCAAAACAATTCTGTTGAGAAGAAAGTGTAGTCAAAATGTGTAGATATGCGAAATTGAATGATTTTTAATTTTATTGTTAGTTAGATGAAATATGGAGTTTTGACACAGAGAGCACCTGAATTGAATATTGAAAAGACGTGTTAATATAAAATAAAATAATGTTGTTTAAAGTTTTAATTTATGCAAGACCACAACCTTTTAATCTTAATTAATTTTGTTTGAAATATAAATCTTGTTTATTTTAATACTTTATCTTATTCAATGCTATAATAAACATTCTTTTTAGTTCAGTTTAAAACCAATAAATTGGTGAGTTTTATTGGGCGGCAAGGCAAATAAGTACAACATTCGAGAAAATGTCGCACCTAAATTTAATTAAAATCTATACTACAGTTTAGTTTAAAATGTAATTAAAATTAAATACAAGGTGGCGCAAAAGTAAACTTGTGGATTATTTTTATTTGGTCTTTTAATTTTTTTTACATCAAGTCGAGAATATCATGTCATGTAAATGGCCGCCGCCACAGTTTATTGTCATTTGAGCCCTTTTTATGGCATTTTCCATCACTTTGGCCAAAACTTCCGGCGATAGGTCCTCACATTCTTGACGGATATTGTCTTTAAGAGCTGCAAGAGTCTGAGGCTTGTTGACATAAACCCGCGACTTTAAAAAGCCCCACAAAAAGAAGTCTGGAGCGGTCAAATCAGGCGATCTTGCTGGCCAGTGCAAATCGCCAAAACGGGAGATTAGGCGCCCGGGAAATGCATCCTTCAGCATATCGGTTGTGGCACGTGCAGTGTGTGCCGTTGTAACGTCCTGTTGGAACCACATGTTTTCCAATCCCAATTCATCAAGTTGCGGCAAAAAGAACTCGTTGATCATTGCTCTGTAGCGCTCACCATTCACAGTAACCGTTTTCCATGACATCCTCGGCTAAAGCAGCAATATTCTCTGCAGAACGGCTACTCCGGGGTCTGCCACGCCTGGCAGCATCTCTCTTCGAGGCGAGTGGCTAAACGTCGCAGTGTTTCACCAGTAGGCGTTGGACGGCCAGGAAATCTGCGACGAAATTCACGTTGTGCCAAAGTCACCGACCGATTATTGGTCAAATAAATAGTCAGCAATATTCCGCGTTCTGGAACAGTGTAGCGTAACATTGGTTATTAACGTGTATTTCGCATGTGTTTACTACACAAATGTCAAAACAGAACTGACATTGGGGGCCAATCGCAAAATTTATAGCATTTTCTGATAGGAGGATTTCTTTTGCGCCACCTTGTATTGGACCCTATTCTGCATTCCAATCCAAGCGTAATTTTCTTCGTTATTGCAATTTTGGTATTCTACATTCCGTTTCGTTTCAATTTCTTACAATTGTGACTGAGCTTTTTACGATTGTGTGTATTCTGCGTTACAATCGTAACTGAGTTTTTCTAAGTTGGTAATTACTTGACGGAGTGCCTTTCAATTGTTGTGTTTGGTGAAAACGTTAGTGAAAAAATCAGGTTTAAGTTGCAAAAAAAAGGAATTGAGAAAAATTCAAGTATAAACTACAATAAAACGTTTCATAAATTATACAAATACATATTTGTTTAAAATTTTTTATTTTTTTTACGGATTTGTGAGTCTTTTTTAATTTATTGTAGGTCGAAAACAACACCGGAACAGCACGCGTAGTTGGCGACTTTACTTTGTTGTACAATGATGTTAAAATCATGAAAATATCACCTCCGGCACGACAGGCTGCTCCACACTGGTATTGTTTGGCCACAAATACCTTTTACTTATGTTCTGCCTTTTTTTTGTCTTTCGGTACTCACTGATGTGTTCAATTAGTTAAAGTATCAACATTATTTAATTATTATCTGTGTTATCACTGAATCACTGTTTTATTTGCACTAAATTCAACTTTTTATTAAAATGTTTACACAATTGGCAATTTTTTTTGTTTAAATCTCATGCGTTTCACAACAAAGCAGGTGGTTGTGAATACACTCTTGTCTTCCTCTTTTTCTTCCAATTACGTTTTTAGTTGGAATACCAATTTACGATCGTAACGTAACGTAATGCGGGAACGTAATTGCAATGCAGAATAAGGGCCATTAATAATTATAAATAATATTTACCATATTTCTATTAATAGAAACATAGAATGGTCTTGAGCTTGAATATTAAAACAAAAAAAGTAGCAATAGAAAGGCCGAATAAGAATTGGACAGAGCCGAATGCAAGGTCTTTGCCGATGCCGATGATATTGCTATCATCTGTACGGGTAGAAACCTCAATTTACTTAGCATTCGTACAACCAGCCTCCTTAGTCTGATTTCGAACTGGACCGCTAACAAAGGACTATCACTTAACCCACTTAAAACCGAGCTTATCCTGTTCTCTCGGAAATATAAAATACCCGCATTTGAAGTGCCGTCAGTTAATGGGGTGCAATACAGTTGACGTAAAAGGTTAAGTATCTGGGAATAATTCATGACAGAAAACTGTTTTGGAAACTGAATGTGGAGGAGAGGGTGAAAAAGGCGTCTGTTGATCTTTACTGCTGTAAAGGGGCGATACGAAAACGGTGGGGACTGTCTCCTAAGAACACCATGTGGATTTATACGGCAATAGTCAGACCAAAACTTCTCTATGGCATCGTAGTTTGGTGGAGGTCCCTCCAAAAGAAATATATTCTGAATTCTTTGGTGAAAATTCAAAGATCAGCACTGATTAGCGTTAGTGGTGCAATGGGTACGACGTCAGGCACTGCACTTAGTGTTATCCTGAACATCTGTAGTGCTGATATCATGGCCGAATCGGCAGCCGCTACATCCCTGTTGAGAATCAGAGATTGTGGCGTTTTGATATCGGGGCATTCCGGACACGATGAATTACTATACTGGATCAACTCTATTCCCATCAAAACGGACTACTGTATCCCCTACCTGCTACCAGCGACAAATCTAAGGACTTCTATTCCGAACAGGAATACCTGGGAAAAGTCACTGGAAGGGGATACCAGTAGTATAAGATTTTTCACGGATGGATCAAACTTGGACGAGCAAGTAGGATATGGGGTCCATTCACCGGACCTAAATGTAAATATCTCCTTCAAGCTGCCTGATCACTGTAGTGTATTTCAGGCGGAAGTTACCGCCATACTGGAGGCTGCTGAACTACTAAAAGGTAGTATCACAACCCTCCGGAGAATATGTTTCTACACAGACAGCCAGGCTGCCATAAAATCCCTGGAAGCCATGTTTGCTACGTCCCTGACGGTGAAAGAATGCCACTCATCACTTAGGGTGATGGCAGAGTATTTTGACATCAGGCTCATCTGGGTACCGGGACATAGCGACATTCCAGACAATTGCGTAGCGGATGCGTTAGCTAGACAGGGCACTACGGCACAGGTTCTTCCGGCAAAAGAAGGTGTTAGTATGCCAATCTCTACCTGCCGTTTGCAGATCAGGCAGTAGGCCGATAATATGTTCAAGGAAAAGTGGAGACTTACTTCAACTTGCAAACAAGCCAGGGTCCTCTGGTCACAGGTGGACAGGAAGAAGGAAGGACTAGGCAGCTACTTAACTTGCCGAGAGGCAGGTTATCCACAATGATAAGAACACTTACGGGTCATTGTCTTGTAGGAAAACACGCCCTAAGATTGGGACATAGAAACTCCACTTTCTGTAGATGCTGCATGGAAGAGGACGAGGAAACGACGAAACACCTTCTCTTGGATTGCTCTGCTCTGGCAGGACTGAGAAATAGGATATTCGGAACACATTTAGTTAGCACCGTAGCCCTACAGGATATTCCTGTAGGTCTTATAGACAAATTCATTGAAAGTGCAAATTGGCTGGACGACTAGTCAATAGTTGCTATGGAGGAAACTACAGGTATCACAATGGGCTTCTTTAGCCTAAGTGTTTTAGACAGCGTTTTCAACCAACCAAGGCCGAATAAATAAATAAAAATCATCACTGATGAACGTAGAGCACGACGTAACTGCAGGCAATTGTTATTGTCTGTACTTGTGCCAATCGGTATCAAAGCCTACAGGGGGGGGGGGGGGGGGGTGTTTAGGTCTAGGAAAATTTTTGACAAGTGGAGGGAGATTTTTGGAGTTTAATAAAAAACACACCGCCGGTATTTTTATACAGGTGAGGCGCTGCCGAAGTTTTTCAGATTATAATTTGGATTACGTAATAATAGAATTTAGTTTTTAAAAGTATTTTATACTCGTAAACTAATAATCTTTTCAGAGCAACTAATTTGTATTTGGTTTTATAGTATTGGTGGGTATTTCCAAGTATCCAGTGAAATAATAAATTTCTGGACAACCAGTTTACACCTAAGTTCAGTATACTCTCATCCATAGGGATGGAGGTATATCATTTAATACGAAAAAAAAATGTAACGTACACGCTGAAGGAACCATGTATATGTTTGGAACACACTTCAAACATTTATACAAATATGTAATCTTTATGTGGAAACATATGCGTGCTTCATCCCAAACATCCATATACTTACGTGGAAGCATTCGCGTGTTTCGCCCAAACCTTCATACATATACTTATGAGGAAACATATGCGTATTTTCTCCCAAACATAATAATATTTTGAAACGAATTATTCTTTCTTTCTTTATTTATTATAATTTAAATAAATAATTAATACAAAAAATTAAAATATTTAAAATTACCCTTTTTACATTTACTTGATGAATGCATTACTTTTTTATGAAATGAGAATCTGCTGGTCTTTTGCTTCTACTTTATTTGTTGTCTTTCACGTTTTTGTTTTCAGAAGGTTTCAACCAGGGGGTTTCTATGGCAAAGCTGATCGAAAAGCCACTAGGGAAATAATGTAGAATGAGAGACCAAAGTAGACATACAGATTACAGACCATGCAGTTTAAAAGTGTTTGATACTAATGACAGCTAAATTATGTTTGAATCGAACGTTAATACGCATTACCTTATATTTTTGTCCGTATTATGCCAACCAAAGAGTAAATTACCAAAGCAACTCGAACTCGATGAAATGGCCTACAACCTCGTCGTCATGAAGATGCATCGAAGAGAGTAATAGAGGCTCTTTTATATTGCTCTGTGTTTCAACTGTGCCTTGGTTATCACTATTCGTTGGTACGCGAACACTATACTTATATATAAATCGAGTTCAAGCAAGACAAGCGTGTATTAATTACTTGTGTTTTTTTATTATATTTCACAAATGGTCCGCCATTCCGATTTTTTCAGTAGAGGCTCGGGCAGAAAAAGGGATTCACGTTGTTGCCCTCTCCAGTTTCTATTCTCAAAATCATTTCTCACTTTAGTAGCACACATAAATATATGCGAAACACATACACAAAAACCAAAGCAACATCACAAACCGTTTAACCGTCCGAGCGTTTCTTTATTCTTTTTTCATTGATTAAGCGCTTTTGATATCCTCTGTCCGATGAACCACTGATGACTGAATACATGAAACTTAAACGCAATACATCACGCACATTCAAGAATATTGGAAAATACACAATTACAAGATATACACACTCGCTGCCTCTCTTTTATTCTCTTTCTCTCGAGAGAGCATAAACAGTGCAACAAACACGGCTGTATTTATATCACAAACACAAATATATTTGGGTCGCAAACACATATGTCATAACATATTAATCATTGTGTCTCAAACATGTAATATTGAATAGCAAACACAATGCATTTGGGCACAAGTATATTATATTTGTGACAAGCTCCAAATACGTGTTATATTTGCATCCAAACAACAAAAAACTACAGATTTTTCAACGTGTTTAGAAGGAGCCATATTCGACTTTTTGTATCTTCGGACGAAACTCGTCTTAGGAATTTTTAAGACAAATGAGACCCGTCTGTCTGTCCGGCTAGTCAACACCTTTATTCATTAAAACAAAATAAGAATATAAAACAATATTACTATACAAACTTTAAATAAAAGATTCACGAAGAACATAAGGTGCCCACGAATCCTCTCCATCCATTTCAGTCTCTGGCAAGTGATTTAATTTGGTTCCATGATAGTCAAGTTTGTTTGTTTTCTCGTTCCAGGCACCGCTTTCATATGTTTGGTGGTCTACGCGGCCTACGATACCCCTGCGGGTTCCATTCAAGTGCCAGTCTAGTAATATCTGATGTTGCGCACTTAAGTATATGGCCGATCCAAGTCCATTTTCGCCTTCGTATATCTAAGTCAATAGGACTGTTGCATGTACTTCATTAGAAATTGTATTGGACCAGTAAATTGACAAACGTTTGGACCTTGTTCATTGTCAGCTTCGTCAAGCTCCAAGAATTACAACCGTAAAACAGTATAGACTTCACACTGCAATTTAATATTTGCAATTTCTTCTTTTTCGATATTCTCTTACGGCGCCAGATTTTGTGCAGGTTTAGGAATGCAACTTGGGCCTTATTTTTTCGATCACTTATATCCATCGCAGAGCCACCATCCTGGGCAATCTTGCATCCTACATAGTTGATTGAATCCATGTCTTCAATTAACGAACAACCAACCGTAAGTGGAGTATTCGGCGCTGTTTGAATACGCATTCGTTCATCTTTGTATATTTATTATCAATCCTACTTTTTTCGTATTTTCGGAGAGTCTGTTTAACGTGGCCTCGATGTCCACACCACCTGCGAGATCCGCTGAAGTATAAGGGCCGCCATTACTTTACCTATTGAGCAATGTAATACCTATCCAGTTCCTGCACAGAATTAGATCACCTTACCTCGGGATAGTGGTAACCACTCCCTCTTTCCACTCCGTAGGAATTTAGCTGTCTATGCATGCCCATCTGATGACCGTCGTAATGATATCTACTAACGCTTATGCCCATATTTCCACATCTAGGCTGGAATATAATCAGGACCAGAAGATTTGTGATCCTTCATATCTTCCAGTACCGCCCCGGTCTCTGATTGCGACGGGGGTTTCGTTGAAATATCCCTTCTCCCGTTGCGACATGAGTATAGTGTCAAAGGGGTACACTGATCTTCTGCATACGGAAGTCCAGATAGTGTCGTAAAAAATTCACGCCATATCTCCACTTACTGATCCGGAGATGATATATCCGTGCCATTAGTAGCTTTTAACGATGCAGTATTCCTAGTATTGTTTTCGCTTAGCTTTTTTATTGAAGAGTAAACAATACGGAGGTTTCCTGAATTTGCAGTTTATTCAGTTTCCTCCGCTATATTGTTAAGATAATTGTCTTAATCTGAAGGATCATGTAATCAACTCAAAATCTGTAGTTTTTGTTGTTTATAACAAATACATATAACATGTGTTTGGAGATTGTAGCAAATATAGTATACTTGTGCCCAAACGTATTGTGTTTGCTATTCAATATCACATGTTTGAGACACAATGATTAATATGTTATAAAATATGTGTTTGTTACCCAAATATATATTGTGTTTGAGATATAAATACAGCCGTGTTTGTTGCACCGTTCATGCTTTCTCGAGAGCAAGAGAATAAAGAAGGGGCAACGAGTGTGTATATCTTGTAAGTGTGTCTGTATTTTTGTATTATTCTCTCAGTCGTCAATGGTTCATCGGACAGAGGATATCAAAAGCGCTTGATCAGTGAAAGAACGATAAACAAACGCTCGGACGGTTAAATGGTTTGTGATGTTGCTTTGGTATTTGTGTATGTGTTTCGGATATATTTATGTGTGCTACCAAAGTGAGAAATGGTTTTCAGGAAATAAACTGGAAAGTGCAACAACATGAATCCCTTTTCCTGCCCGAGCCTCTACAAGTAAAAAGAAACACAAGTAATTAATCCACGCTTATCTTGCACGAACTAGAGTTGTATATAAGTATATTGTTTGTGTACCAATGCATAGTGATAACCAACGCATAGCTGAAATCTTCTGAAACAAAAACTTGAGAGACGTCAAAGAAAAGAGAAGCAAAAGAGCAGCAGATTCTCATTTCATAAAAATATAATGCATTCTGCAAGTAAATGTAAAAACGGTAATTTTAAATATTTTAATTTTTTGTATTAATTATTTATTTTAATTGTAATAAACAAAGAAAGAAAGAATAGCGGCATTCATGCAAACGTGAAAGCCGAGAACTTTTGCTCAGCGCAAGTTTCCCTCGCAGCGTTGCATGAGGCACCAAGTAAAGTTGCTCAGCGTAATTGTGCTCAAAACCAAATCAGCTGACCAAGATGGATACATAAGGTGGTAGCAGTAGCAATTGCATGTATTATGTATGTGTACTTCTTCTACTGTTCTAGTGCTATCACCTTATTTATCCATCCTAGTCAGATGACAACGAAATGTCAAAAGTTTACACGTTTCTCCATCCCATGTTTGCGCAGCAAATCTGACTTGAAGACTTTCCACTTTTGTGCAAGTCGCTTTGTATGGGAAATTTCTTTGTTTTGACGTTTGCCGCGTAAGTTTTCGAGGTTTACGCGTTTACGAGGCTCTTTCGAGTTTGCATGAGGACCACTAATAATTCATTCCTAAATATTAGCCACGTAAGTATAACCACGTAAATATATGGAGGTTTGGGGGAAACACGCGGATGGTTCCACGTAAGTATATGGATGTTTGGGATGAAGAATGCATATGTTTAAACGTAAAAGCATACATATTTGTCACTAAACATGAGAATGTTTGCATTCAAATACACCTGAGTTTGGGACTTGCAAACATATAAATATTTGAAGTGTGTTCCAAACATATACATGGTTCCAGCAGAATATGATTTAGAGAAAATATTAGAAAGGCCGTTTTTTCCGCGTTTATGTGCTGATTGGCTATACTCTGATTTTAACTGCCTCTGCAAAGTTAATTTCATGTATCGTATAAGAATATTGTGTGGGCGTTAACTATTTCGAATTTCGGTCCAAGATTCTGCACTAATCCAATGTTTATTCACACACATTTTCTCACCAAGAACCACCTTTTCAGTTTCCTTCAGCGTTCGAACAATGTGTGACCACATATTTTGACTATCTTGGGCCAAATTAGAGCTTAGAGTTTGATCGTACATCATTGGTATGGGTGAGTCCTGCAGACGGTCCTTATTGTATTTTAAGATTTTGCCCCTATTGCCGTTGACAACCCGCTGGACGAATACTTAGAGTTTGTAGTCGCTTTCAATATCAGCACCACGTCTAGTTATGACGTCCAGCAAGAAACCAAAAAACATCTTGCTGACAAGTATATGGTAAATTTCATTGAAGGTTTGACCATCAGGGTATTCCCATATGTATTTGTGTATAATTCTATATGAGAATTTCGTTCCGCCGATAAACAGTTGATGGCTAGTACAGAAGTCTAGGAGCTTGTCACCATTGTCACTCCTTACAGTTCCAAGACCATGTTTTTCGATCACTCAACACGTCAATACGATAACTGTCGTAAATCTTTACCAATCACAATGAGTGTTAGTAGCCAGAACTTGTACAAACTTAGTTTTGGATTGAAAATTACCGTTGTGGCCACGCCCCTTCTGGTACCTCCCATACAAATCGACACATTTAGGACAAAATCATGTTTCTTTTAAAATTAATTTTTTGATATATTTTGTGGTTTGTCATCAACTTAGATATTAATTACTAATCTGTAAATTTTCATGTAATTGGAGAAAATTGAGTAAGTTGCCACTCCCATTCGGGCACCTCCCATACAAAAGCTGGGTGGGCGTTCGGCTTATCGATACTTTAAAGCGCGTAAACCACTTAAAATTTTAATGAAATTAGGAAGTACTATTTATTTTCTCAGACGCCAGTAACTCACTAAAACAACGGTGGGTTTTTCTCGCTCATTTTGGTACCTCCCATACAAAAGTTGTCTGACCGGCTGGTTGGTGGACACGATAAAAGTAAAATAAATGGTTTCCTTTATATCCCATGAAGGACTTGGGGAGAGCTTCTCGCAACCAGAGAGCTGTGCGCTTTCTAGTTTTTATACCCACTGATTAGGACGTACAGTTTTACACCGGTTCCGAACGGTATTTTGAGACGCTTTTTCATGCCTAAATACTCTATAGTGTCGCCGTTACTACGCGAAGAGACCGCCGCCGAAAGAAATTTAAGGTCGTCAGAGCAGGGATCGAACCCAGGATCTCATGTAAAACCTAAACCCTGTAAAAAAGAACCAAACTGTATGAAATTTGGAATTTGACCATAATTAAGTTGCCGCTTGACTTAATTATGGACAATGGGTAATACTGCCAATCCCATCCTGGTACCTCCCGTCCCGACTGACCGGTTGATTGATGCGATATCTCCCATAAATCAAAACCGATCTTAATGAAATTTAGTAGACAGCAATGTTTTGTCATAAGCTACTTTGCCACTAACAAATTTCAACTTTGGCACACCCATTTTTGTACTTCCCGTACCCGGTGATCGACATGATATCTCTTATAAACCACAAACGATCTTAATTAAAGGCTGTACTTGGCAAAATGTTGTCAAAATCTACGTTCTGAATAAAAATGTGCGACTTTGCAACTCCTATTTTCGTACCTCCCATACAAATTTTGGGTACACAATTGGCTGGTAGTCACGATCAATCTCCTATGAACACAACAGATCTTAATTCAATTGGGAATTATACAATATTTTGCGCTATGCCAACCTTCTATGTAGTGTTGGAATCTTTTCCATGCCCATTTAGGTGACTGAAGGTTTACCTGATACAAAGATATATAAACCATTTTAAATGGAACTCGGATGAAACTCGGTTCATCCAACTAAACTTATACCTTGTCCTCGTTTACTCCCAAAGCCACTTTTTGCTGATTCATTCTCAATTGTCGCAAATACTGCAGTAACTTCTCACAGATTTCGCCCAATGATGTCGAAATTATCGTAGCCGTCGGTGGTGCAATGGTAGTTTGCGCGGCTCTTGTGCATGGGAACGTGGCTTCGATCCCTGCTCTGACCACCTTACATTTTTTTCGACGGCGACACTATCGAGTATTTAGCCATGAAAAAACTTCTCAACATTAGGTCCCAATCAGTGAGTGTAAAATTAGAACGCGCATAGCTTATTGGTTTGTGAGAAGATCTTCCTAATCCATTCATGGGATATAACGGGAAACCATGTTTGTATTTATGTCTAAATTATCAGCATACACGAGTAGCAACTGACTTTTGCTGCTGATAGTTTTATTCGTGATGATTGCAGCTTTTCTCACGATGATCTCAAATAAAATATTAAAGAGAACGCATGACAGGTTGTTGCCCTGCCTGCGGACTCGCCTCGTACTAAATGGTTTGGTTATTTAATAATTTTTACTGGGGATTTCAAAACAGTGTCATTCTACAAAGGCGTGTCGGCTGAGTAGGATTACCAAGCTCCGACATAGCTTGGTACAGTTTTCCCCGAATCGGACTATCGAAGGCAGCCTTATAAAGAGATGGTAGGTGTCGATTTGTTTTTCGTGAGTTTTCTCCACGATTTGTCGTAATGTGAATATCTGGTCGATACTTGATTTTAAAGGCCTTAAGCCATTTTGATTTTTTTGACAATTAAGTGAGTGACAATTCTGACTTTAAAACAATGTCAAGAAAAAATTTTAAACTTGGTGGAAAAGATTTATATAGTTGTCGGCGAAGAAGATAATTCTGTATGTTTTGTCCTTTCAGAAACTGTCAAAATTATAAGGAACCCCGTTTGGAAATCATTAAGACAAGGAATACCGACATTTTTCTGTTTATAACATCAAAAGCACATTTATTTTGATTATTATAACTATGAAATTGACATTCAATAAAATCAGCACTCTAAGCAATTAATCTGTCCACTTCATCCTTTGAAACCATCGTATCGTTTTTCCAACTTGCATATAAATAATCCATAACGTTAATCTCATTAAGCCCTGATTTCCTTTTCACATCCAGAAAACTCCATTATTTTCCATATTCCTCGATATCCTCCACATGCACCGAATCATTACTCGAAGTCGATATAATCAAGGCCTTTTCGGAATCGGTCAAATTAATGAATTGATGTTTATTCTCCAACTCTCTCTGTATCGACGACAAGAGATCTGGAGAATATGCTCGTGACTCACGATGCAACATGAAACTATCTCGTGCCTTAATGTGATGATGCTGATGACCCTCATTAATTTCTTCCACTTCACGATCTTCGATAGTATCCATTTTCATAGAGTGACGCTTTTTGCGCATGCGCTTCGAACCACGAGTGATTAGCATAACAGCAGGTGACTCATAAGGCAAAGCCTGTATAACGGTTTGCAAAAGTTTAGGAGGATTTTCGGGAGTCTTTGGATTACCGATTACCACATCCGCCTGCTCGGCACTGCGTGCCCGTTCTTCTTTCTCACGAGCGGCATTTTTGCGCATCAGCGCACGGGCTCTCTTCTTGAGTATAGCCTGGGCATTGGGATAGTAAGCGATGACTTCATTGAGATCGGATTTTGATAAAACGAATAGATTGGCATAACCCTTTGATCTAACATCAGCTGTGCGACGATCAGCTCCATTGATACCCAATAAACTGATTTCTCCAAACACGGAACCTTCTGATAGAGTGGCCAATACGGTATCACTATTTGGGCCGCCCATTACCTGAACTTGACCCAACTTAATGATGTACATCTCTTTACCAACTTCACCCTTGCGACACACATAATCTTCCGGCAGAAAAGTAACGGCTCTTAGTTTCAGTACTAAATCTCGGAGTAAAGCTTCTTCACAGTCAGCAAAGAGTTGGACTTTCGACAACGTCTGTATGTGGACCGATATGGCTATATCAGTTTTCAAATTTATCGGCAGAGAATCTAAGATGTTCGACTCGTCCAAAGTTCTTTGCTGATCCCAGGTGAATTTAAACCACATTTTCACTCTCTTCTGGACGTCTTTGGGTAAATTCAAACGCCGCATGTATTCCAAGGTTTCATCCTCCAGTTGGCGATATTCGTTTTTAGTTCGAGTTGCAGTCGATATAATGTCGCGTATTTGACCGATTAGCAAGGCGAACACGAACACTCCCATTAACCAGGCGGCCGTCATGAAAACATATTCTCCTTCCAGTTCCGGTTTCGGATTTTTACCTGCAATGGTTAGTAAAGATAGAAAATTGTAATTCATTTTCGGATGGTTAGAAATTGTAGAGGTAGGATTAAAATTAAAGGAAAAGAAAATTGTAAAGGTAGGTTTAAAATAAAAGGAATAGAAAAGCTTTCGTTTGGCTGTCAACTAGAGTTGGGTAGTTCATAAACTATGTAGTTCATTTAGGGTGACCAGATATGACCTTCATCAATATAATCTATGTTTTCGATATGGCGATGATGTTTGTGATTGTTATGTCCGTGCACTTTAAGTGAACGAGTTCGAGAACTAGTAAATGAGTTCGAGTATAACAGTAGACAACAAAAAAGAATCATGAAATTTTTGTAACAGTAGCCTCCATTTGAAAGCCACTATAGTCAAAGGGCGACCTTAAGCAATGGTAAATGGGTGTCCTTAAACCTTCAAATGTCAATCTTTCGACATTGCCATCCAAAGCCCCCGGTTAATCGCAATGCTTTAGACGCCCTTTAATAGAACGTCCTTTAAATTAACAAAGCCCCCGGTTAATCGCAATGCTTTGGACGTCCTTTAAATTAACCCTTTGAGCTTATACTTCCTTACCTATTGAAGTTGCCGTCTTGGTTGCGAAAGCAAAACATCGAACATATGGATGTCCTTTGCCATTGAATACCCAGCGATTACTTGCAAGACCTGTTAGATACAAATCAGAGTTGTGATTATGCAAATACCATTCACGAAGTGATTCCTGAACGTACCTTCGTAGACACTGTAGGCGTAGTAAAATGTAGCAGTCAAATGGATCATATACAGCATGTAGAGCAATGTTTTCGCAATGCGAACCTGTTGGAAGTGAAAAGATTATTATTAGTTGTTTAGCAGTTTCAGTCAAAAGTTTTCCAAATTTCATTCAACATTTATTCATTACAGTTTCTAGCAGGAGTTGTTGTTGAAAATTTTCTTAAGAATTGTTGTCATTTATCTCAGATTTATCTTACAAAAATTTCATCAATTTTGTAGTCAAAAAATGTATCAACGACAAAATGTATCAACGTTCTAGTAAATTGTATCGGAAGGAGGCAAGTCTATTGAGTTGATCGGTACCCATAAAATGTCTGTAGAACGTAAAATTTTTGAAAACATCGATTTTTACCAATTCTCAGATTCTCCTGCACTTTTTTTGAAAAAAAATATTTTTCTTCACTTTGTTCAGAATAACTTCAAGGGACTTCATATTTTCATTGATAATATTTGGCACAATTATTGCCATGGTAAAGGTGAACAGCTTTTGTGAACATATTAATACAATCTGAACATGTGTAGTCACCTTAAATAGCACGTAGGTACCACTTTGTATTTTAAAAATGGTCAATTGTATAAGTATGTATATGTCATCAATATTCGAGAACGATGTGTCCGCTTTTGTCCGAATAAATTTAGAAAAATTTTGAATTACTTCTATACTTACACTGTGTGTAATTATTTAAGACATGGAAATATAACCATATATGGACACCACTACGTAATAAAAGACCAAAAAGAAAAAGAGTCCGTGTCTCCAACTTTTGCCCAAAGTCATGCACTCTTTTTATGGGCCCCCAAAGATTTAGGGCCTCCCTCGGTGTCAATTTTGTAAAAAGTTGATCATTTGGTCAGGCTCATATCTTGCAAACCGTTCGGAAATTTGATTTACTTTCTGAGAATCATTTCTAGGAAGTTCATATGTTGTTTACTGAGATCTTAGGTACATTTTTGTAGTTAATTGTTTCCTTGAATTTTGAACGGTTTGCTACCTATGGACCTCAACAGGTGAAAAAGCTAAACAAAATCTAATTTTTTAAAGTTTTTTGCTATTTTAACCTTGAAGGTGAAGGTTTTTTGATTTCACTGTGATAGTTTTTGACCCGAAAAAAATGAACTTTGATGAATCCTTTACGAACTATTAGGGGGGAGTCCCCTGAGTACAAAAGTACATTTGGAAGTGTCAGATTGGCTCCAGTTTTTGAGAAATCGGTATATATGGATATAGCTAAGTCTGCGCTATTTAAACAAATTTTACCGGCCATAGGCCAATTTTTTTTGGCCTAAAAGGGCTTAAAAAGCTTATTAAAATAGAAAACACAAATGTTTGCGCTCGGTCCAACTTCTTGAGATATCGGCCTTTAAAGCTTGAGTATATAATTGGCCATATCTCACATATTTATGGTCCGATCTGGTTCCGGTGAATATCATTACAAAGACCATTAAAAATTCTTTAAACCTGCATATAAATATATTACATTTTATTAACCCATTGGGGACAAATTTAAAAAATACGATTTTTTAACCTCACTTTTTTGCTAAAAATCTGATTTTCTCAAAAAACAGCCCCAGTAAACCTATTTTCTACCTAGACTCAGGTTGTAGGCAACACTTCAGGCTTTGTTTTAAGGTATAATACTTCGCATTAACCCTTCTAAGACCGGAGTGGGATGATGAAGATTAGCATTATATTTATGTAACGATTATTTTTAAAAATTTTTCATTTCTTTCAATTAATTAACTTAAAAAAAAAATCAAAAAAATATATAAAAGTCCAATATTTTGATTTCGAAGCTTAACTTGAGGCCTATGCTAGGAAAATAAATAAAATTTTGGAAAAAAGTAAAAAAACTTTGATTTTTTCTTGTATTTCAAACTTTGAATATAAATATCTCCGGTCTTAGAAGGGTTAATGCGAAGTATTATACCTTAAAACAAGGCCTGAAGTGTTGCCTACAACCTGAGTCTAGGTAGAAAATAGGTTTACTGGGGCTGTTTTTTGAGAAAATCAGATTTTTAGCAAAAAAGTGAGGTTAAAAAATCGTATTTTTTTAATTTGTCCCCATGGGTTAATAAAATGTAACATATTTATATGCAGGTTTAAAGAGTTTTTAATGGTCTTTGTAATGATATTCACCGGAACCAGATCGGACCATAAATATGTGAGATATGGCCAATTATATACTCAAGCTTTAAAGGCCGATATCTCAAGAAGTTGGACCGAGCGCAAACATTTGTTTTTTCTATTTTAATAAGCTTTTTAAGCCCTTTTAGGCCAAAAAAAATTGGCCTATGGCCGGTAAAATTTGTTAAATAGCCTAGACTTAGCTATATCCATATATACCGATTTCTCAAAAACTGGAGCCAATCTGACACTTCCAAATGTACTTTCGCACTCAGGGGACTCCCCCCTAATAGTTCGAAAAGGATTCATCGAAGTTAATTTTTTCGACTATCACAGTGTTTTATATACTTTACTAAAAAAAAATTTCTTTCGACGGCGGTCACCTCGCTTAGTGACGGCGACACTATCGAGTATTTAGCCACGAAAAAACTTCTTAGAAATACTGTTCGGAGCCGGTGTAAAAACTGTAGGTCCCAATCAGTGAGTGTAAAACTAGAACGCGCACAGCTCACTGATTGTGAGAAGCTCTCCCTAATCCCTTCATGGGATGTAACGGGAAACCATTTATTTATTATTTTTATGACAAGAGCTATAAGTTTCCCTCAGAGAGTAAATCAAAATTCCGAACGGTTTGCAAGATATGAGCCTGACAAAATGATCACTTTTTTGCAAAAATGACACCGAGGACCCAAATCTTTGGGGCCGTTAAAAAAGTGCATGACTTTGGCAAAACTGGGAGACGCGGTTTTTTTTTTGGTCTTTTATCACGTAGTGGTGTCCGTATATGGTTATATTTTTCCGTGTTGCACTGTGTTATTAATCAACAGTTTCACAGTTAGAAAAAAACGTATGGTTAAAAAAATATTTTTTCTTAAAAAATTAAAATTTTTTATAATTAAAAAATAAAGAAACATAAGAAACGGCACAAAGTGTAAAGTGTTATTAGTTTATTCTAAAGTCATATGACCTATGAACAAAATGCGATATGGATCATAAAAATCGATGGTCGCGTTGCGTTTAGTGAAGGTATCTCATTTTGTCAAGAATTGTGATTTTTTGTGTGGGTTGCATATGACACAATGAGATGCCTTCACTAAATTCTGAATAAGAGCGAAACGCGTCCATCGATTTTTATGATCCTTTTCTCATTTTATTCATAGGAAATGTAACTTTACACTAATAAAACTTTGCACGTTTTGCCGTTTCTTATGTTTCTTATTTCTTTAATAATAAAAATTTTTAATTTTTTCAGCCAACAAATATTTTTTTCCACCAAACAAAAAAGTGTAGGAAAATCAGAGAATTGTTAAAAATTGGGTTTTTCAAAAATTTAACGTTCTACAGACATTTCATGGGTACCAATCGACCCAGTAGATTTGCCTCTAGCCGATACAGTTTACTAGAACGTTGATACAAAAATTTCATGCCAAAAACTGTGTGTAATCCCTCTTCGACCTCCATTTAATTTTTAACGAAAGTGGTGGTACTTTTGTTTGTTAAAATAATCGAAATGTCTAAATTCCGGTTCCAAACAACCATCATATACATAATTGTTTTTTTCGAAATAATTTTGGAGTAACAACCTGTAATAGATTTTCCTTTTCGCGAAGAGCTGAGCACCACACAAATGAAAAGTGAGCAGAATTTTCGGTTCATGAACAACATGAACGACCATGAAAAAATGCTTTCACTCGGAATATATACACCTAGAATATTTTCAGTTTAGTTTATGACCAGAATCAGGGCGATAAAATTGGCTTCGATTCGAAATATGTTGTCGATGAACATAATGCGTCAAGATTTGTCATCCTTGTTTACTTTGTCATTCTTGGTCACTAACATATTCAAACTAATATCTGCAATTTGCACCCATAGAGTAATTTTATTCCTAGTGGTGCCATCTATCTCATCTGACGTTTCATTTCACACTCTTCATGGCGAGGTCGGTGCAATAGAGAGATTTTCGACATAAATTGACTTACACCAGATGGAGTTACAAGAACTGGTGACCATAGAGGAAATTAGAATAGAGAATTTTATTCTCTCAATAATTTTAATTTCATAGGTTTGGCTTCAATAATACCAGATAAAGGCAATAGTACACAACCTCCCACAAAGCAACAACAGCCGCTTTTCTTGTTTGTGTGGCAAAATAGTTGTGTTACATACCATACGAATGTATACCAATAAACATAATGACATTATGTATACCAACGGTAAAAGTCAACAAAAATGTGCAAGATACATGTAAATTTCGCAGTTTTATACCGAAACGTTTCAACAGTTCATGTAACTCCACCTGGTTTGAAACGTCAGATGAGAGAAATGGATTCTTAATTCTAATTTGCTCTATGCTGTTGACTTAAATTTGTCATATCGTTTTGGTTGAGAACTGTGAAATTTAAACGTATTTTGGATATTTTTGTTATATTTTATTGTTAGCATACATTTTTGTTGTATTTGAAAATGAAATGCCGTTGTTGTTTTCATGTTGGTTGTTTTGAATTAATGCCTCTATCTGCTATTATTAAATACATTCTTTACAACATGCAACGTCCATATGCAACCAAGCCTAATCTCATAAATTTACTGAGAGAAATGGAAGTGATAACCTATGGAATATGAATCTAACTTTCGTTTTCAAATTTTAAAACAATTTAATTTTAACTGTCAGAAAATTAGAAATAATTTTTCAACATATGATACTTTTTGTAGTAAGCTGGCACTAATGAAGAGAATGACACCAAGGAAATAAAAATATCTAATTTTTATGGCCTACGTCAGAAACAAAAACACGCCAGCTCTTGTTCGCCTTCCATAAGAATATATGTAGATTAGACACAAAAAAAATTTCATTTTGTCCACATATCTTGGTTTATTTTATGATGATTCCCAAATTATTTCGATTCTAGCATTAAGATCCCGTGAGCTGATTCTGGAATAAAAGTATTTTTTTTTTTCGTTTTGGAACGAAGTTCCTTATCGCACGTTGCGGGATGGGGGCTAAATGAAACAAAATTAAACGTCTGTTTTTAACATTATTATGCTACAACCCAGTATTATCAACTATATTGGGTACTTTTGGCTTGTGTCTAGACTTACATATGTTGGGAAATTTCTTGTTTAAAGGGAAGTTTTTAGTATATATTAATTTAGTATTTTTAGTATATATTTAGTATATATTGTAGTTTTGAACCCAATAAAAAGTAAATTTAGAAAAGCTAAACATTGTCGAAATGGTGCATTTACACTGAAATATTCCATAAAGAGAATAAGACTCGTTTATGCTCTTTTACTCAAACTCTCTACATGAGAGCGGAAATGAGTGCAATAAGTTCCCTATACTATTCAATACTTTTTGTCGTCACTCTGTTTATGACAAAACAAAAACAATTATTTCACTGAGCTAAATATTGCTTTATTTACAATATTACATCTAATGTTAAAGCAGATGTAAGAAAAAGGATGTGCAATAGCAAAGGAGCCTTCAGCACAAAAACTATTATTTTTTTATTTTCCACTGTAACATTTACTAATGTGTTCATATAAATGGAACAGGTACCGTGTAACAAAAAGGTGTTAACACATCACCCGTGAGTTCGAACACTCATTGATTTTTTTAAAAAAGTAAATTTTCTTACAACAAATTTCATTTTCTTATAAAACTACCTTTTCTGATTTGCAAAATAAAATAACTGTTCTTGAGATATGTACCTACTCTTAAAAATGTACCTATTCTTAACCAATTCTAAAAAAAATCCCATTTCTTGAAAAGAAAACATTTTCTTCAAAAAAATAGCTTTTCTTACAAAAATTAATTTTCTTCAAAGTACTTTTTCTTAAAAATAAAATAATACCGTTTCTTTTCTTGAGATAAGTAGCCTTTGTGAAAATGTTTAAATTTTCTTAAAAAAATAACCCTTTCCTGAAAAGAGTACCACTTCTTTAAAATGTACCTATTCTAAAAAAAAGTACTTCTTTGAAAAAAAATTCATACTCTTATGACTTTTTCTTACCGAAAATACTTCTTCTTAAAAATACTACCTTTTCTTAAAAAAACATTAGCTTTTAATAAAAGAAGTACATGACTTTAAAAAATAACCTTTTCGGGAAAATATAATACATATTCTTACAAAAAGGACCTAAAAATATACGGGTTTTTTCTAAAAAAAAAAACATTCTATAAAAAAAATATTTTCTCAAAGAAAGTTTATCATTTTACAAAAAGTATCTTTTCTTAAGATCCATTTAAATTATCGTATTTTTCAACGGGCGCCTTCTTGGGCGTGTTGGAAGTAACTAGTATATAATATATAGCGAAAGGAACTTTGTGCCAACCGGGTGTCCCCTGACACCTCGTGTAATTTTTTCAAAGAATTTTGTACTTTAACTATGCACAATGTACTTTATATAATATTGGTATCATATGAAAGAATTTTTTAAGGCACGTCGAACGGTACATAAAAGATGCTAAAGCATGACCTGACGCATCCTTGTTTCAGGGGTTTTTTTTTGCAAAAAAATATAGTTTTTAAGTTTTTAGTACGGCGACTTTTCCGATTTAAGTGTTAGATCGACATGTTTTAATATTTATTCGATTTAAGTAAATACGTGTTTCAGTTTTTTTTTGAATTAGATCGCGTTTTACCACAAATTCAATACGATGGGAAGAGCACGTTCTAAACCGTGCAAAAAGGAGATTAAATCTTTTCTTTTGGAAAGGACATGATTGTTGTATATATATAATATTTCTATTTTGTAATACATTGTCTGAGGTGATCTGGATAAAATTTTAAATATTTAGAATTACTCCAATCTGTCATTTAAATCAAGAAAACCTACGTACTAAAAACTTAAAAATGCGTTTTTATTGCAGAACGCAATCGTAATCGATATCGTGACTAATCAACTAAGCGAATAATGAAAAACTCTGATTAATCAAAATTAATCAGTATCACTAGTTTACAGTCATTTTGCTTCAGAGTTCTAAACAATTTTTTCCTATACACGAAACACTTTGGGCCAATAAAAAAAAGTGCATGACTTTGGGCAAAACTGGGAGACATGGGTCTTTTCTTTTTTGGTCTTTTATCACGTATGGTTATATTTCCATGACTTAAAAAATTAGACACAGTGGAATTAAAAAATTTTCGGGAAATTTTTCACTTATACGGCTACCTAAACGGTGCTTAAGCGCTACCTAAACGGTGTTAAGAATCATTCCTAGGAAGCTCATATGTGTAAGAAAGTTGTTTACTAAGATCTAAGGTACATTCTTGTAGTTGATTATTTCCTTGAATTTTGAACGGTTATGGACCTATGGACCTGAACAAGGGAAAAGAGGTAAAAGAAATTAATTTTTTAAAGCTTTTTGGGTTTTTAACCTTGAAGCTGAAGTTTTCTTTTAATGTTGGCAATTTTTGTTCTCTATGACAAGAGCTACAACTTTCCCTCAGAGAGTAAATGAAAATTCCGAACGGTTTGCAAGGTATGAGCCTGACAAAATGATAAATTTTTTGAAAAAATGTCACCGAGGCCCTAAATCTTTGGGGCCCCATAAAAAAATGCATGACTTTGGGCAAGACTGGGAGACACGGGTCTTTTTTTTTTGGTCTTGGTCTAATTTGAATATTGATTAATCATATTTTGCATAATTTTATTCATCTTTCATATAATTTTTAGAAAAATTCTATACAAACAACAGGGAACTTTTGGACATTTTGAGTAAAGGCTGTTGAAAAACTTCATACTGAAAAAAAACTAAAAATATGAATTGCTCAATTATTGAAATTTTTGATTAACTAATTTTCAAATTCATCAATTAATCATGAATATTGGTTGATGAAAATTAAGATTAATCGACTAATTGTAAATATGATTAATCAAAATGTGAGATTAAACAATTATGCGATTAATCAGGCAGTCAATTAATCAGGTTTCCAGATTAAACAATTAATTGTTCATCCCTACTAGAAACCATTGGGTCAGAACGCCATTTAAAATGTCTTTTAAGATAATTTCATGGATAATGACACTTTTTTTTTTGAATATCGCTTGTTTTTTCCTCAATTTATCCAATTTCGATCTAAATTTTGTATCGGAAGTCACAACAAGAGCGTGACAAAATCACCCATTTCCCATAGCAAAGTAGCTAGTGCTTAAGTACGCGCCAGGCCCTGGTACAAACTACTTTTGACTATTGCATTTGTTATAACAATAGTTTAGGAAAAAATGTAATTTCAAATCTCTTACAATATGTGGCGACGATATAATCCGATCCAGCAGCTTGAAGAATTCCCAAAAGCTTTGAATCTTAAGGAAACGGGGAAAACGCAAATAAACCGCCTTGGTTCCGTATTTGAAGTACAACAGCTCCAAAGGTAGCAAAGACAAAAGATCCAACTGAAATTAAACCAAAATAGAGACAATTATTCCATCCAGCTACCAAATTTAAAACTCACCTTAAACTGCAACTTCCTCATATAATTCTTCCTTGTTAGATTTTTATCCTTTACCCAAAAGCCTTCGAACAGGTACATGATGCGATGTTTGAAGAAAACCACATCCACCAAATAAATGATATCGGCACAGAAATCCATTATCAGCCAAGCATTAGTATTTTCCGGAGTTTGGAAGGGGAATGTCGAACGCAGTGGTATAACCCAGGCATTGTAAAGAAACGAAATCGAGACCACACAAAGCCAGGAGATGTACAGTTTCCCCTGTGGATCCAAAGTCTTTTGGTCATCGTTGCTACTGCAGAGACTAGAGCAAAGCCAAACATTCGAGCGAGGATTATCTGCCTCAAAGAGACCCTTCTTGTTGGGCGACTGTAAAGGCGAAGGACGTTTAGCGGGCGATTGACTGGTTTTAGGGACCAACAATCTATTGACGTTTATGGGAGGTGGTGGTGGGGAGGGAGAACTAGCACTGCTGCTGGGCGTGGGAGGCATTTCCAGGCGTGTTTTCATTTTGTTAGTTCTCGCTGTAAAGCGGCGCACCAAATGTCTAACTTGATCTCTTAGGAATTGTTGACCTTCGGAATCTAAGCTGCCTGCACTGGATAGACGGTTAATGCTTACATTTACCGGCATCTCGGGATCAGCACGATCCACCTCACTGTCCACTAAAGCGCCTAGATTTTGTTCTTCATTTGGTATCTCGGGCAATTCATCATAACATATTTGCACGTCCTGTTCATCCTCATCGACGTATGGTTGGCTACCGGAACCATAACTATCGGTTTGTGGAGAGTTGTGGACCCCTGAGTCCCCAGGATCTAGAATAACCTTACCAGCCGCCTTGGTTATAACATCTTGTAAAGGTTGCATTTCAAATGAATCCTCAGTGGAATGACTATCTTCCGTTGTTTGACCAGGTATTGGACATTGAGCTGTACTAGCTGTTGACACACGTCTTGTAGGAACCGTGTCCATGGGTGGTGACCTGCTTGGCGCTCCACTTAATACACGTCTCACACTCTCTGGACTAACTAAGGGTTTCTCATTTTCATATTTCAAAATATGTTTAACCAGGGCGTGTGTACTCTCCACATTGGAGGTGGCATTTTCAGCTTCCAAGCATCCTATACGACCATTCCGGAAATATAAACGAGAATTCACAAATCTCGGGGAGCCGGGTTTCTTCTTACGATTTCGAAACGAATTGATTTTGTAGGTAACACATTTCCCAGAATTTCTTCGGCATCTGTTGATGGGCGAAGGGGTCTTATTCTCTTTATTGGGACTGCCTTCTGCCTTGGGTGGCTTTGTCTTTATTAGCTCCTCATCCTGTTCCCTTTCCTGTTTCAACAAATTCTCCGTGACAGTAAGGAAATCTTCGATTTCTTTAATATCTTTGGATATTTCCTCCAAACTTTTTCTCACCGTGGCCTCTTTTTGACTGGGGGATGAGTAGCGGACATCGTAATTATTAATCGGTTTCGTATTAATGACATTTTGCATGAACGCATGACGCTCTAGGGTGTCCGAGAACAGGGGTGACTTTGAGCGTGTGGTCCTCGGTTGCTGCTGGTTGTTGTAATGGTGGCGTATCGGTGGTGACGTCATTCGCTTTGGCAGGGATCTATCCAGTTTCAAAGTAAAATCTTCATACGGGAAATTTTCCAAGATGTTCGGTGAAGATTTCAGTAAGAGTTGGGTATCATTACTACCAGCGGTGGCCGGCTTTAAAAAGGAATTTAAATACAAATTTGATTACAACTTTAGTTAAGAGTAAATATTTAATTTGATTTTTGTTTGAATGGAATAAAGATCCGTTAGCTTTGAAATTTAGCAAACAACTAAAAGCTTTTAACACTTTTCTACCAAGTCTACGCGTAATCGTCAGCGTAAGTGGTCAATACGGTGGTTAAGTTTAGTTTGTTTTCAAGTTGTTACCCGCTTGACAATGGGCCACTCGTGTCATGAATACAAAATTGAATTCATGTTGGTGGAGAGAGAGAGTGAACCAGTGCTGCACCCAGCAAACTAAGTAGCGGATTCAAATTTAAACAATTTTGTAAACAAAATCATTTTCAATTATCACAGTTACAAACGAGTTATTTACATTTCATCGATATATGTGTAACATCAAATATATTTAAAAACACATCATTTTAATTTCGAATGTAAATTATAAGAATTTCAAACTCAATAATTGAAATTATAAGGAGACATCTATGGAAATAGAAAGCTCATCAGTTGACATTCAAATTATGAATTACATTTCATGGACATAAACATAATATCAATTAAATTTCAAAAAACATAATTTTATATTCGAAAGTCAATTATTAAAATTTAAGGCTCAGCAGCTGTGAACAACAGCAAGTTAAATTCAAATCTTGCCAATTGGAATTCCAATAAGGCATCTATTAAAACTGCAATTCAATTCCATTGATGAGCGTTGAATTTCAATTGTTGAGTTTTTGAATATTATTTGATTTGTTTTTAAATTTAAATGCAACTGACGTCTCTACATTCGAAATGAAAGGTTTTCGAATTTTAAATGGAATTCAAAAAGTTGTTTGATATTTTTGAATCTCACCTAAGTTTTGAACTTTAAACATGTTTAAAATTATTGATTAAATTGAGCATTTTTATTAGACAAATTTTAAAAAAAGTCAAATGCATGGCATAGTCCCGTTTACTTCAATATTATTACAATTTTGTGGTGGAATAACAACATTAGCCAATATACGTTGTTTTTTTAAAATACAATAGTTTGTTACACATCAAAAAAATCATGGGGAAATTAAATTATGTGCACATGAGACGAATCTCATTAAATTGTTGCCTTCAAAAAACATTCTTACGACACTTTTCATTTGGAGAAAGTGCTTAACGTTCATTTTCAGTGATAACTCCTAAACTAAATACACGCTAAAAATATATTTTATCCAAAAATATTTCCCTTGCCAATGGGCCGCAAAAGTTAATAGCTTTCCTGCAACTTCAAAACTTTTACTGCCAAAGTCACGATGTCGAACGTTAACGTTCGCTTTCTTTCTATGCGACAAACAGCTGATTTAGGAGTCACTAACAAGCGAGCGAAAACATATAAAATTCAGTACAAAATCGGACCCCACTTGCACCCTCTCCTACAAAATCCAAGCGAACGAAGTCAGTCACTCACTTTCGTTCCAAAACGCGAGTCAGTATCTTTCGACTTGTCGTTTGCATGGTTTTACGTGTGTTTGTGTGGTTTTTGTTCAAAGCAATAACATAAAGTTGACGTTCGCCATTTAATTTCGGAGTGAGAGAGAAGAGTACGAAGAACCAGAATTGCTTCTAATGTACTTCTGCGGCAATATACTTTTGTAGACGAGGGTACAATTCCATTCAAAATAAATTATATTCCGTGAAATATAACTCGTTTGCTTGAAACGAAAAACTGTTTGTCGCAAACATTTTTCGATCCTTTTTTTATAAAGACCGATTTTGCTAGTGTTTATGTTAAGGCAAGTCAAGTTGGGGGAGAGTTCCTGCCAAGACCGTCGTGCGTGTTGAAGAGCCACATCCTGCTCAGGGTGCCCCTGTTGTTCACTAAACAGTACATATCTAGACTGGTAAGTTGACAGGGTTTATACCTGGTAGGGTTTATACCTGCCTAAAAGTTGTTGGGAGCACCAGCACTAGGATCGGATGCGGTGGTCTAATGAATCACTAGTCTTAAATTTAAATCATTATAGATACGTCAATAAATTCAAAGTGAAGACATTCGGCTTTAAACAACAGTTTATGATTGGGTACTTGGAATGTAAGAACTCTCTCCGAAAAATCGAGACTCGAACAGGTTTGATGAGTTATGGTATGCTACAATGTTGCAAATCTCAATTACAATCTGGTCACTGCTTTGTGTACTCCGGCAATGATACACAATATATAAACGGAGTTGGCCTTCTTCCTTCACCTAGGACTCTAATATCGCTAATATGCTCTATTATCATACAAGGCTATATCTGATCGCATCGTCATTGAGAGTTTTAATTCTGTGGTACAGGCGTATGCACCTTCTGACCCTGTTGAGGACAGAGTTAAGCACGAGTTTTATAACCAACTGGATTTTGCTGTAAGCTCCTTGTCAATTGGTGACATTAAAATATTGTTGGGAAATTTCAATGATAAATTGGGCAACGACAACTACAACCTACAGGAAGTGACGGGAGACATGGTATTGGAACTGTGAGGAATGACAATGACAATTGTTTAACGGCGGAACGAAATTCGCCCATAGAAATATATACAAGTACACATGGTAATGACCTGATAGCCAAACCTTCATTCAAATTTACCTTGTACTTGTTAACAAGATGTTTCTGGGTTCCCTGTTGGACGTCAAAACTAGACGCAGTGCTGATATTGATAAAGACCGTCAACTCTTAGTGGGCACCTTCCGTCTCCGTCCAGCGGCTGTTAACGGCATTGGGAGCAAAATTGTAAAGTACAACACAGACCGTCTGCATGACCCAATGATGCACGATCAAACTCTACACTCCAATCTGGCACAGGACAGTCAAAATACGTGGTCAGACATTGTTCGAACGCTGAAGGAAACATCCATGGCGGTCATTGGTGAGAAAATATGTGTGAATAAAGCTTAGATTAGTATAGAATCCTGGACCGATATTCGGAATCATGAACGCTTGCATAATATGCGTATACGATCGAAGAGACCAACGTTGCAGAGGTAGATAAAATCAGACTATCGGCAATCAGCTTGTAGAGTGGGTCCGTTCAGATTACGGCAATTATCTGAACAATATAGCGGAGGAAACCGAAAAAGCTGCAAATACAGTAACCTCCGTATTCTGTACTCTTTAATAAAAAAAAACTGAAGGGCAACATCATCAGGAATACTACATCGTTGAAAGCTAATGATGGCATGGAGATATCATCGCCAGATCAGCAAGTGGAGAGATGGCGTGAATTCTTTACAACACAATCTGGACTTCGGGATTATGAAGATCAGTGTACACCTTCAGCACTACACTCGCGTCGCAACCCGAAAAGAGATATTTCAGCGGAACCCCCGTCGCAAACAGCGGTCGAAGCGGCGTTGGGTAAAATTAAGGATCACAAATCTTCTGGTCTTGATTATACTCCAGCGGAACTGTTGAAATATGGTACAACAGCGTTAGCAGATGCCATTACCCCGGTCATCAGAAGTGCATGGATAGACAACAATATCCCTACGGAGTGGAAAGAGGGAGTAGTTATCACTATCGAGAAAAAGGTGATCTAACGCTGTGCAGGAACTGGAGAGGTATTACATTGCTCAATGCAATAGGCAAAGTAATGGCGACTCTTATACTTCAGCGGATCTCGCCGATGGCGGAGCAATGGTGTGCGGATTGAGCAGGCGGTTTATTGACCTAGTCGGTCGTGTGCAGACCACGTGAACACACTCTGTATAACCATTGAACAATCGGTTGAACTACATAAAGGGTTTTTCAACAGAGACGCTACAAAAGTAAATCGATAGGGACAGCAAACGACGCCATATTTTTTCCCGCTCTTTTGACATTTCTCTTCAGTAAGGTTTGCCATTTCATCATGGAAAGATATGCGAGCCAACAACGAGTCGAAATTATTAAAATTTACTACCGAAATTTAGAGTCAGTGACCTCAACTTTAAGAGCGCTACGTCCAATTTATCATTTTCAGCGATGAGGCTCATTTCTGGCTGAATGGCTTCGTCAATAAGCAAAATATGCGTTATTGGTCAGACAGCAATCCACACGTAATCCATGAGTCATCATTGCATCCCGAAAAAATTACGGTTTGGTGCGGTTTATCCTCCGTGTGATCAAGACCGGCACATTACTGTGAATGCGAATGGCTACCGTTCAATGATAACCGAATATTTTTGGCCTCAATTGGATAATATGGACTTGGAGGACATGTGGTTTCAACAGGACGGCGCCACAAGCCACACAGCGAATGCCACAATCTATTTATTGGAAACCAAGTTTGGTGAACGTGTTATCTCACAAAATGGCCCAGTCGATTGGCCGCCTCGGTCATGCGATTTGACGCCGTTAGATTATTTCCTGTGGGGCTACGTCAAGTCTATGGTCTATGCCAACAAGCCAGCGACGATTGATGAACTTCGTACGAATATCGAACTTGAAATTGCAGCAGTATCGGGCCGATTTATGCTTGAAAACCGTCGAAAATTGGGTTCAGCGTCGGGACTTCTGCAAGCGTGCCCGTGGTGGCCATGCAAAAGAAATCGAGTTCCATACATAATGGCATCGAAGGTACTTTCACAGGAATAAAGAATTTCATTGGTTTTGTTTTATTTAAAAAAACTTTGGTAGCGCTCTTATTGAAAAACCCGTTACATTCGCCTCTGTATCTACTTTTCGTACATTTGGAACAAGCGTTCAATTGTGTACCCCGTAACTTAATGTGGACCACCTTGATCAAAAAGGGGATACCGGACAATATAGTTTCCATGATCCGTGAACTGTACAGAGATGCAGCATAAGAAGTTCGTTTAATGGAAATAAAAGCCAATCTTTCAGCATATCTGCGGGAGTTAGACCAGGGTGTGTGTTGCTCCCCACATTATTTCTTCTACTTATGGGCGAGATAATGAAGGCAACTAATGCAGAATTAAATTCAATAAATTTTGGCCGTCGGTGGTGCAATGGTAGTGTGCGCGGCTTTTGTGCACGAGGACCTGGGTTCGACCCTACTCTGACCACCTAAAATTTCTTTCGACGACGGTCACCTCGCATAGTGACGGCGACACTATCGAGTATTTAGCCATGAAAAAGCTTCTCAAAATGCCGTTCGGAACCGGTGTAAAACTGCAGGTCCCAATCAGTGAGTATAAAACTGGAACGCGCACAGCTCACTGGTTGTGAGAAGCTCTCCCTAATCCCTTCATGGGATGTAACGGGAAACCATTTATTTATCTATTTAAATTTTCAGAGACAGAAATCGATGGAGAGAAATTTCATCGTGAACTTTTTATATATACAATGTATTATAATTTGATCAGAAATATTTTTCTTAAAATGCTTGTGTTACTATAACTCTTTTCCGAGAATCGAAAGAACAGCTAATGCAAACGTTTTATGTTCCTCGTACATCTGTTTTTAGGTTAGGTAAGGTAAACGGTTTTATTTCTTTATCACGAAGGAAGTGATATCTTTGAGTCAACAAATGTTCGTTTGCCGCAATTATACTTCCCCAACGAAGCTCATTTATCTGAGATTTCTTTTTGGAGTAACGAATTTTTTCTGTACGTGTATATTCCAAACTTAAGAAGTTTCTCACTTAACACACTAGTTTTTCAAAATATATTTTCAAAATATTTTTTGATTTTTCAAAAATAATTGAAATTTTCAAAAATATTATCCTGAAAAGTAAGGAAAATTCACATATGTCTATTTTCTTTATTGGCACGGATATTTAGTGGATTTAATGGAAAAATCCTTCGCTTGAATACAATTTCAAAACATTGATCCATCCTGAAGCCTTTTTTTGACGTTTGAAAAACTTAAAACCCTTTTCGACACACATATTTAGACATTCTGCCCTTTGGTTTGCTGGGTTACAGTAGCGTGTTTTTTGTTTGGAAGACACTAAAAGTGACATGCATTCAAATGCGGCCTATAGCTTGGAGACACAAATACATATTCTCCTCCTGATTGGACTCAATTTTATTAATTATTTCAACTTCTTTTTTGTGTGTGTTTATTTTGACTGAATGCGAACATTTTGGTAGTCAATGTGAAGGTCAGTTGATGTGAACGACTCCGTCCGCCAGTGTTACTTACCTTACGTAAACGACCCATATTTTCCATATTTATCATATGACAAGTGGATGCGATGATGATACTAGCATTTGCTTATAAAACTCCAACTAGAATTTGAAAGAAAAACTCGATTTTAGCAAATGGAAAATAAAACTGGTTTACGCTGACATTAATTGATTACGATATTTGTTGTTGACAAGCGAGTTAACATATGCTAGAATCTGTGAACACTGAATGAATTTTAATGTTAATTATATTGAATTCAAGCAGATCCAATGACAACGTTAGAGAAACTAAAAACATTTTGTTCCTTTTTTTTAAATATATCTTACTTTTGTAAACAATTGTTATGTTTTTATTGAAATTTCGGTAACTTTTCTGTTTTTTCTACAAAATTTTCATTGTTATACACACAATTGTTAGGGGACGAATGATAATTCCGACACGTTTCCTTTGTTATCTATCTATGACTTATGGAATACTCACAACTTCGCTCGAGACTACCATCAGCAGCTGCGATGTTTCGTTTGTTTACCATCGGCGCTTTTCATCCAAAAGGAAACCTCTGCACATTGCGCAAACGCTATAATTGCATTCGCAATTATTGTGTTTTGTTCGTTTGTTTCTAAATAAACAACTTGTTGCCGGATTCAGTAGAATACGTGTCAAAACATATGTCACATCAACACTTCAACATGACAGGTGTTGAGTGAAACGAACAAGTTATGACGCATCAAAGGGAAAGTGGGAAAATTCATGTATGCCAATATACATTCAAGTTCTTAAATAATTCATGTGGACAAAAATCAAAATTTTTGAAAATTTGGGAAATTGTTTTTTTTTTTCAATAATTTATAATGCGTTACTAACGTTATGTTCAACGATGATACGAAATCCGTTATAGTGTAATAGTTTTCTTAACAGAGGCAATAGTTACAGCGTTTTATAGTTCATTAGCTAAAAAACTCTCGGAATTAGAGGTTTGGTTAAATATTAAAACGGCTATACGAAATAACGCCCAATGAAATAACACCCAAAACAAATGAACCCCCAAAATATTTTCTATACATTTTTGGTTCCTATTCCAAATGAAATGACACCCAATTTTTATTTCGAGTTACATATTTAATTCATTTCAACTCCAAGATTAGTCTTAATCTATGTAAAGGTGAAATCAAGAAGGCCAAACGGAATCCTGGCGAAACTTGTGTGAATCCATTGAGGGAATCAACCAGACTGCGGGGTTCTTAATGAAAGACGATGGAACGTGGACGTATTCGTCTGAAGAGTCTCTCGGGATTCTCCTGGATACCCACTTTCCCAACGATGACAGGAATGCTGGTCATCAGCCAGAAGAGTTAGTGAGCAAAAAGAATCTGATATGGGCCATTAGATGCTTTAAGCCCTATAAATCAGCCGCACCTGACGGGATAATTCCCGCGCAAAAAACAATAGGCACTGCACTATACCTATCTTGTAGTTGGTTGGAGGCAATCTTCAGGGGCTGCCTTATGCTGGGAGTCATTCCTAGCATTTGGAAGCAAACCAACGTGGTTTTCGTCTCGAAAGCGGGGAAATGCTCTCATGTCAAATCAAAGGACTTTAGACCAATCAGTCTATAATCCTTTGTTCTTAAGACATTTGAAAGGTTACTAGACATTCATGTTAGAAGTAATCTTCTACAGAATCTACTACCAAGTTCTGAGCATGCTTATATCAAGGGCAGGCCAACTGAGACGGCTCTCCACTCTATAGTCAGCATAATAAAAAACTCTCTTGAGAATAAGGAGACCTTCCTGGACATCGAGCGAGCCTTCAATAACATTCAACCATCGGCGATTCCTAGGTCGTTATAGTATCTAGGAGTCGACAGCTTCAAAGCTGACAGCGACAGATCCATCAAAGCTGAATGGGGTGGTGTTACAAGAACATTAACAGGGGGACACCGCAGGGGCGAGTTCTGTCTCCAATATTATAGTTAACTTCTCTCAATGAACTGCTTCTTGAATTGAACGGAGCCGAATGCCAGGTCTTTGCCTATGCCGATGATATTGCTATCATCTATACGGGTAGACACCTCAATTTACTTAGCATTCGTACAACCAGCCTACTTAGACTGATTTCGAACTGGACCGCTAACAACGGACTATCACTTAACCCACTAAAACCGAACTTATCCTGTTCGCTCGGAAGTATACAATACCCGCATTTGAACTGCCGTCAGTTAATGGGGTGCAATTACAGTTGACGGAAAAGGTTAAGTATCTGGGAATAATTCTCGACAGAAAACTGTCTTGGAAACCGAATGTGGAGGAGAGGGTGAAAAATGCGTCTGTTGCTCTTTACTGCTGTAAAGGGGCGATAGGAAAGCGCTGGGGACTGTCTCCTAAGATCACCATGTGGATTTATACGCCAATAGTCAGACCAATACTTCTCTATGGCATCGTAGTTTGGTGGAGGTCCGTCCGAAAGAAGTATATTCTGAATTCCTTGATGAAAATTCAAAGATCAGCACTTATTAGCGTTAGTGGGGCAATGGGCACGACGTCAGGTGCTGCACTTAGTGCTATCCTGCACATCTGTACTCCTGATATCATGGCCGAATCGGCAGCCGCTACATCCCTGGTGAGAATCAGAGACTGTGGCGTTTTGATATCGGGGCATTCCGGACACGAAGAATTACAACACCGTATCAACTCTATTCCCGTAAAAAAATCCCTGGAAGCCATGTTTGCTACGTCCCTGATGGTAAATGAAAGCAAATGCCATTCATCACTTAGGGTGATGACAGAGTATTTTGACATCAGGCTCATCTGGGTTCCGGGACACAGCGACATTCCAGGCAATTGCGAAGCGGATGCGTTAGCTAGACAGGGCACTACGGCAAGGTTCTTCCGGCAAAAGAAAGTGTTAGTATGCCAATCTCTACCTGCCGTTTGCAGATCAGGCAGTGGGCCGATAATATGTTCAAGGAAAAGTGGAGACTTACTTCAACTTGCAAACAAGCCAGGGTCCTCTGGTCACAGGTGGACAGGAAGAGGACTAGGCAGCTACGTAACTTGCCGAGAGGCAGGTTATCCACAATGATAGGAACACTTACGGGACATGGTCTTGTAGGAAAACACGCGCAAAAATTTGGACATAGAAACTCCACTCTCTGTAGATGATGCATGGAAGGGGACGAGGAAACGACGAAACACCTTCTCTTGGATTGCTCTGCTCTGGCAGGACTGAGAAATAGGATATTCCTAACACATTTAGTTAGCACCGTAGCCCTACAGGATATTCTTGTAGGTCTCATAGACAAATTTATTAAAAGGGCAAATTGGCTAGACGACTAGTTAATAGGTGCTATGGAGGAAACTGCAGGTATCACAATGGGCAACTAAGGTGTCTCAGAAAGGTTGCACTTTTTAAATGCACTGTAATATTTTGTTAGTGCAAGTGGCAACTCTGAAATTGGGCAGCTGTCACATACATATGTTTATTCCGATTATTCAAAATTGAGCGCTTTACGAAGGAACAACGCGTTATAACTGAAAAAACTTATTGCAAAATGTTTGAAAGTTATGCTGAGACCGCTCGCAAACTTCGAAGAATTTTCAGTCGAGAAAGTGCACCTAATGTGTCAACCATGCGAAGAGTGGTTAAAATTTTTGAAGAAACTGGGTTGGTTATGAACAGTAAGACTCCTGATAAAATTTTTTGTTTTGGACGATTTTTTGTGCACCCGATTTTGCAAATGATTGCCCATATTTTTGGGTGATTTTTCATATTTCACGTTTGAAATTTCAATTTCAATCATTAAGTCCGTGACTTTTCGATCTTTCCTCGTAGTTATATGAATGCAGCACTGTTCCCATCAAGTACCACCTGTTAATAGACTACTGTCAAATTTAGAGCAAGTTCCGTCATTTACTTTGCGTTTACGTAACAGCTGTTCAAAACATACAACCTCGTGCATTTTTTTAAAAATGAAAAATAGTAAATTTTGAGTGCTCATTAAACATTATTTTTTGCGAAAAAAAACAGTCAATCAAACCAAGGAAAAGCTCCATAACTACTATGGGGGTCTGTACCATCGATTTCAATGGTAAAAATGTGGTTTACTGACTTTAGTTGTGGTCGCACAAGCACAAATGACGCTGAACGTTCTGGACGGCCAATTGAGGTGAATTCACCCGGAAATGTCGAAAAAATTTACGATATGGTGTTGGCCGATCGAAGAGTAAAAGTGCGTGAGATTGTTGATGCCATAGGCATTTCATATGGCTGTTTGGTTTCGATTTTAAATGATCAGTTGGGTTTAAGAAAGCTGTCTGCAAGATGGGTGCCGCGTTTGCTCTCAATTGACCATAAACGTAATCGTGTGACAACTCAAGGGATTGTTTGGAGTTGTTTAACCGCAATTCGAAGGTGTTTTTGCGGCGTTTTGTAACTCTGGATGAAACATAGATCCGTTACAACACTCCGGAAACCAAGCAGCAGTCTAAACAAAGGGTTTCTCCGGGTGAACCGGCTCCGAAGAAGGCCAAGGTATGTTAGTCGGCCAATAAGGTGATGGCAACAGTTTTTTGGGATGCACGCGGGATAATCCACATCGATTACCTTCAAAAGGGAAAAGCAATAAAACAATAAATTTAACGAGGATTTAAAAAACTACCCCATATGGCCAAGAAAAAAGTTATTTTTCATCAAGATAATGATAAATTCCATGAATTGGGCTACGAATTGGTATCTCATCCACCATATTCTCCGGATTTTGCCCCCAGTGACTATTTCCTATTTCACAACCTAAAGAAATGGCTCGGTGGAAAGAGATTTAGCTCCAACGATGAAATTATTGATCAAACAAATGCCTACTTTATGGACCTCGAAAAACCCTATGTTTTGGAAGGGATACAAAAATTGGAGAAACGTTGGACTAAGTGTATAGAGCTAAAAGGAGATTATGTTGAAAAATTAATTTTTTTTGGAAAAAAACTGTCTCATTTAAAAAGTCACGGACTTATTGGTCCACCCTTATTTGACCTAAATTTCTCCTTTTTTTTTGTGAATTTTTTTCATAATTTTGGTAGATTTTCAAATTGGACCATTTTTCATATTGTGTTTTGGGCGATTTTTCATGTCGCGAAGGCACGTATTCAGTAATTATTTTTGACGTAGAATACGTCTTACCTTATGGTATGAGGAGTCATGTCAGGTTTTTATTGTTGTAATCTTTATTTCATTGAATTTGAGGAAACGGCTAGATGAATTTTTTTAAAATTTTTTTTGTAGGTAAATGAAGATGTTATCTTTCGTTTGATATATTTCTAGTATTTTAATTTCTCAAATGAAAATTGTTTAAACACATACACTCAAACATATGTGTGGTGTTTGGTTGAGTGTTTTTGGTTGCTCAACATTGCTTAGGAACATGTATCTAGTAAAAAGTGAAACGAACAGCTAGCTAATGTTGCTTGGCAACATGTATCTAGTAAAAAGTGAAACAAACAGTAAGCTAACGTAATAAAGCTTTTTTGCGAAAGCTTCAATAAAGCTGTTGTAACATTAATTTTGAATTGTAAAGCGTAAAGCTTTCACACAACGCTCGAATGCTAATGCGAAGACTCGATAAGGTAAACCTTTTTTAATATTAGGGCGGCCCTCTCAACATTCGCAGAACTTATTTCAATAAAAATATTAATTAAAATACATAAATTAAATTAAGTTTAAAAAAATTGAACATAATATTTTTTTTTTTAAACGGACTTGAATCAAATGCCGTTGGTAAATATAAAAATTACAGCAGACAGTAATTCTTCTTCAAGGAACAATTATTATTATAATAATCATATAATCGTAATAATAATTGTTCCCTGAGGAAGTCGCCTAATGTGGAGACGAAATATTGGATATAAATAAGAAATAATTATAAGTGATCTTAAGCTCGTTAAAGTAATAAAAAAAATTTTAATCGAAGATCGTGGAAAACTTTATATATTATCATATTTTAAAAAAAATTTCCAAAGGAAAAGGATGATAGTAAAATCGACGTACTTTAAGTATAGATTAAGATCAGTGCTGACAACATGGTATCTAAAATATGATTGAAAGATAAAATTCGCCAGCAGATGGCGACACTCAAAAACTTCCCATTGTAATACATTACTCTACAAACCTTTTGTACACATGGGAAAATCTTTTCATTATAAAAATAAAACAAAAGAAAAGTGCTAAATTAAAAAAATGCTTGAAATTCGGAAACAGGCCATCCAACCTCAAAAATATCCTAATCTTTCGTCTCTTACGAACTTTTTTACCTCCGTATTAAAAAATTTGAACTAAAATTAAACGAAAGATATCCACTTTTGTATGTAATGAAGACAGTGAAAATGGCCCCTATCTTGCCCCTATCTACTACTTGTTGCAGCAGCGGCCATAATGAGAAGTTGGGACAAAATCTAGAGTTTTTAGGTGAAGGCTGGCAAATCTGATCTGATACCTTATTATTGCAAGTGGTTGTTTGGTTATCTATCCTGGAGAAATCGCAAAGACGGTTGCAAAAGCTACTAAAAATTATACCGAAAAAGGAACCAAAAAAATACAATCACACTACCAAAAATAGTACCAACAAAGTGACAACTGACAAATTGTATCAAAAAGTGTTGAAACCAACTTAAAAAAGTACCCAAAAAAGGTACTAAGATGTAAAAAAGAACAAAAATTGTTATTAACACCACAAATGAAAGGAGAAAGATACTCAGAAAAGCCAAGTATGATCACATAGACGTTGAAAAACGGAACAAAAGGTACTAAAAAAGTACCAAAAAGTTCATAAAATGTACAAAAAAATACGATAAAGGTACTTAGTACTACAACCAGACTATTAGAGAAATAGCAAGGAAGGAAGCAACAGGTACTAAAAGTGGTACCAAAAAAAATACCCAAAACGGTACCAAAAAAAAGTACCATAAAGTACCATTTATTTTGAAATGTAGTCTCCAAAATTCATAATTCCATCTCCAACCGTTTGGTTTTGACGAAAGTACTATATTTGACCCTCTTTTGCCCTATTTGTATCTCCGACAGTTTAAATCTTGAATCTGCATTATAAGATGAATGCGCAACCCATATTTCATGATTCGGTCTTCAGCCGTTTGGTATTCTCACAGTGGTACTATTTTGGTTCCCCGGCTTGCCGAATTTTCTCCCTAAAAGTAAAAATGTTTAAGTTACTTACCTCCCCCCTACGTTTGTATGCGGTAAGAGGAGGGTACACACCAAGTTTCGTGATTCTGCCTTTAGCCGTTTGGATTTTAGCGTAGTACCAATTTTGTGCCGTGTTGCCCCGTTTTTCTCCCCAAAAGTACAAATTGTTAAAAGCCACTTTCTCCCCACGTTTCTATATGTTAAGAGGAATGTACAAACCAAGTTTCGTAATTCTGTGTTAGCCGTTTGGATTTTGGTATAGTACACGTACCACTTTTATCCCCTTTTGCCCCATTTTTGTCCGGTAGAGTACGAATTTAACAAAATCCCTTCTTATCTCGCATATTTACCCCAAAAGGAGTATACAGTCCAAATTTCATTATCCTACAGTTAGCCGTTTGGCGAGGGCGCTGATGAATCAGTCAGTCAGTCAGTCTGTAACGCAACAATTTTTTATATATAGATTTAAGTATGCTCGTTCTGATTACGAAATCCGTTTTTCGATATAGTTATCTCACCAATTCTGAGATATTCTGTATCGACTTTGATCTACAGCCACAATTTTAACGTTTCCTAATCATTACTCTGGTCCATAGGCCGCTGTTTGACGTATGCGTCAAATTTTGCATTCAAAACTTAAAAAAAATACTTATATTTGTTTTGGTCCACGAAACATACACCAAAGCAAACACTTGGCCGTATTAGTTGACGGCGTTTTAAAAGTAGACGGCGGCGTTGGACTACACCAAATGGCAGTCTACATAATATGTATGTAAGTATTTGGGCCCACGTCTAACAAAAAGAGCAACTTCTAAAAAAAAAGGTGCCTATGGGCCACAAAACCCGAAAATGTTACTTCAGTAAAAGCTTAATAACTTTTGAGATATTGAATGAAATTTATATTTGTGTTCAAAACATAAAAGAAAGAAAAATTACTACAAAACTTCTTTGCCGTTTTTCTCGAAACATACTTTTTGGTAAGCGCGCCAAAATAATTCTCGGCTGACGAAATGATTCTTCATGACTTTTTTCAGACGCACAAGATTGGTGGATTCTAAATATTACATTGAGAATATCTTGATAAAAAGTAGATATTATTTTGGACCTTGGTATTTTATTTGATTCAAATTTGAATTTTAATTCTCAAATTGATTATATTTTTCCAAAGCTTCTAAAGAAATAGTAGTTGCAATTGTAGTAATCTATATACTCGGAAGATTTTGTATGTATCGCTTGTTAGATCGAGTCTTGAATATGCATCTTTGATTTGGAATCCATTCTATAAAATTCAAAGTGATCATTTAGAGAGATTGCAACGAAAGTTGATAAAATTTGCGTTGCATCATCTGAATTATTCTGATCCTCAGCCACCGCATGAGGGCAGATGTACGATAGGTTCATACATTTGGAAACGCTGGAAAATAGAAAGCCCAAAAGCTCTGTTTTGTTTGGCTTTAACGTCCTTTTATATAGAAGTAATTACACATGTAATGAACCAATTATACGATCTTGAAGAGAATTTAATTCCATTAATTTGAATGTTTAATTAGATTTATCTTTTTCCAGTAATAAATTTATTGCAATTTTAGATTTATATTACTTCTAGTTTAAACTACTCTGTAAGGATGTATGTTCCATAGACTAATGTACAAATAAATATATAAATAAATAATTAAACTTCATTTAGATTTAGGAAGTGTGTGTTACTTCATTATGAACTTAGGCCTAAACATTGGGGGTTATTTCATATATAATTTGGAGTTTAATTCATTCCGATTATGTGGTTTTTTACATTTCAACTTTGAGTATTTAATTTTTGTTGTACTTCTCACAGTCAGTGAGCTGTGCACTTTAAAGATTAATCCTAACTGATTGGAAGCTATAGTTTTACACCGGTTTCGAACGGGATTTTGAGAAGTTTTTCATGGCTAAGTGCTCGATAGTGTCGTCGTCATTGAGCGATGGGACCGTAGACGCATGAAATGTGAGGTGGCTGGAGCAGGAATCGAACCCACGTTCTCATATACAAGGGTCGCGCTCAGTAACCATTAAACCACCGACGCCAACAAAATATTTATATCATCTTTACATATTTGTTACATCTATATAATCTACTACAATACACTGAAAGATATATTTAATATTAATATTTATAAATTTATATACATTTATAAACTTTATATAAACCATCTCTGTTGAAAAATTAATCAAATGCCATTTACGGTTTAATACATGCAGCAATTTTTAATTTTAATATTTTTTATTGTTATATTAATTGTTGACTTGTGGATTTAGTTTGACTTGAGGTCGTAAAATGGAAATACCAGCGGTTTTAACTGTGTTTTCAAGATGTATTAAATATTCCAAATATTTCGATGAGCATAGCTAATCATCCTCAGGGTTCTATGTACAAAAATATTTAACATTAATGATATATTGATCACAAAAGGATTGACAATATTACATGTATTATAAATCACAAAAAAAACAAATTCCTCGTACGCAATGTGCAAGCTGTCGTAAAACTAAAGTTTGTTTTCCTTGTGATTGCTTACATTATATATTAATTTGTACAAATAAACAAATTCTTTGCCAGCTAAATTTAAATCGTTTCGGTACTTTTTTAAAGTTTTTGTATTCTATCTAGTCAGATATGAATGTGCGACATTAACTAATTTTGGGGAAATTGCACTGCCGAAGGTGAGGAGTTGTCGGGCACATCTTGACCGAACTACGTGTTTGGTATCCACACGAGATATTTGCAATGTCAAATTTATGTTTTTACAGGCTCGTAACGGGTTCGAAACAGATTCGAGAACTCATTATTAATATTTTAGAAAATACTGAAAAAAATATAAATATAATTTGGTATATACAATTTTTGGTATTTTGTTGGTTATTTTCTTCAATATTTTCTAAAATATTAATTTTAGCAAAAAACTTTCTTTGAGTCTAATGTTGTTGACTAGAAGAGCTAAAATATTACCATACATCATATTCTTGTCAAATGATTTTTTAAAAAGATACTCATATACAAACCAATTACATTTGAATGAATGGACCAACTTTGAGGGGCGGACGCACGCCCTGAAACACAACTTATCGCTATGAATTTTTTTTTGTATTTTTTTTTACATAAAACTGAACCGATTTGGGGGGAAAGAATATAAGAAATCAAAAAAAAAATTCTCCATACAACTACCGGTCACGCTAATAAATGTATATATCTAAAGGTGTGAGATTAGTCCTTCATCGTCCTTGTAACAATATAAAATATGTTTCAATTTCTACGCTTTATTGCTACGTAATAAGATTTTATCAATATTCCTCTAATTACACGGCAAGCAAAACTATAATTACCGAAGAAGATTTTAATTACACATGTTCCTAAATTTAGCACCTCTTGAAAAGAAAATCTTTAAAGTCTATCGCCACTCTGATTGTCATCAATTACAAAAGAAGCTCCCTGCCACACATAGGGTAAAATCTATAAACAATATGTTTATTATGTTCGATTGTGATAATAAACATTATAAACAACAACTATAAGGTGCCTACACGAGTTTCTATGCCTAAGCGGAGACTAACCAGACTCCATCCCTAAACAAAGCCCTTTAGACTCCTTATGCCGTCACGTCCTTTGTACACAACTAAATCTCCTCCTGCCACAGGCGGTTAAAGTGTGAAATAAGTGAAAGGGTTTTCATCCAAAAGTGAAGGTGATAATTTTTTAATCAACAAATGCATTCAGTTTGCTCAGCCACTTGAAATCCAGCTTTCGAGTGGGTAGATGTTTCCGATGTTATCACTCTCATACGCATCCAACAAACTGGCACTTATTACTTTCTGGTGGAGTTACCAAAAACAATTGACTGCTAATAACACTTAATCTGCGTAAGAGTCATGGGAAAATATAAAAAGATTTTTGAGGGTGGACCTAAAGTACACGGAGAAAATGTTGCAATTATTTTAGGATAGAACGAAAGTTGATATTACGTTTATGTTATATCTTTTTATACGCAAGTTGCGGATACAGATTATTGGTAGAGTTGTATGGATCCCAAGGGAACTTGTTCCCGCAATTTAATCTCTAAACTGCGGGAACTGGTGCCTCCAGTTCCTGCACATCCAATTTAATTGCTACTAAGTTCCTCTTTTTATTTCATTGTATTATCTCTTGATGTTTTTATTGTTCATAATTTCTTCAACTTTATAAATCATGTATGAGTTTTATACAAAACTATCATATGAACTTTTCGTTTTCTTTTCATTATGCTATTTAATTAATATTCTTTATTTATCAATTCATATAGATGTTGCCAGTGATCAGTGAGTGTTCTAGAGAGTGTAAAACTAATCCCTTCATGGGATGTAACGGGAAATCACTTTTTAATAGATCTTTCCTCTTCCACTTTCCACTTCCTTGTCCTTATCCAGTTCATGTACTTGACCTTGGCATTATACAGGTCAATCATATATTTTCTCTTTCACGTTTTTATGATTTTGAGTTTATTCGTTCTTGTTTCCAAAACCAGTGATGGAACTAAAACGAAATGTAATCTAAAGAAGGAACTTTATCCCTTACTGGAACGGAAGGATCTAAAATTCCCAACTGAAGGAACTAAAATTTCAAACTTTAATTACACTGTGCAACAGTGGGTTTCGGGCATCAACCAAACCAAAAAATTGTGAAAGTACTTGGACGTGGTATCAGAAAACCCCGCTCGGTTTTGCCCCTATACGTAACAATTTTTTTTACAGGCCGAATAAAATTTTGGAGGTGGGTCAGGGCCATATTATAAATTTATATAGCTTATAAATGGCTTCATAATTATTCTAAATACACGAATCAACAAAAATTATATTTAGAGTTCCATAATTGGTGTAGAAATGCTGCGTTTAACCATATTCTTTAAATATTCACCTATATGTATTCAATATTAAACAAATTACAAATTCATATCTTCTACAAAATTGTAGTTCATAATATACTTAACAATATTGTCAAATACACTAATGAAAAAAAAATTTCTTTTGGGGTTCCAAAATGATTTTGTTTATTAGTGTATTTAGAAAAATGATAAAGAAATTTCTAAGCTACACTTCCTTTGAACACAGCTACCGCAATTTATTTACTGTTAGGCAAGAAATGTTAAAACAAATAAAATATGTGCACTTATTCATGACGTTTCGTGAAATAATCGATTAACAGTGTACTTTTTCTTAGAAATATATTAGAGAGAATTGTGAAATGGGAAAATAGCTACAATATTGTCAAAGGTTGTAATGCAATATTTTAAGCTGTTTACGATTTATTGAAAAAAATCTGAAATTTTCTTCGGCCTGTAAAAAAAATGTTACGTATAGGGGCAAAACCGAGCGGGGGTTTGGGATACCACGTCCAAGTACTTTCCGAATTTTTTGGTTCGGTTGTGGCCCGAAACAAATTCCTTTCATTTGTGTCACAGTGTTATTGGATTCGGAAAGCTTCATTAATATTATTTCAAAACAAATATCCAACACTACAAAAGTTGATCGGTTTAACCAACTGAAATTTATTTACTGCTTTTTTCATATTATGATTGCAGAGAACATATTATGTTTGTAGATAATATTTATGTTTCAAAGAACATATCATAGGGACTATGATCAGGTCAAAATCATATGTTTCAGTTTTTTCTGTTTTTATCCTAATAGCAAGGAGTTTATCTGGATAATAGTACCCTGGTCTGGGCAGAGTAAAACAGTCCGTCTCTGAATCATATAATACCAAACTATTTTACAGGTACGACGAAAGAATTTTCTACGATATCTTCAATATGACGAAGTCTTAAGCAATAACTGTTACTTCTGAATGTTGGCAATGCTCCTTAACTAGGGGTCAACAATTGGGTGATTGATAGATTAATTGGATTTATTAGTTCCTACGACCAATATGTAACTTAAACAACCCTGAGCTAAGCTGTAGGTTACTTTAACTTACGCTATTCAATGATGTTGGTGATGTTTGGGCAAAATGTCAATCAACTTACATAAATTGTACGTAACAAACTTAGAAAAAATTGTAAATAATAAATGGCTTCCCGTTACATCCCATGTAGGGATTAGGGAGAGGTATTCTCAATCAGAGAGCTGTGCGTGTTCTAGTTTTACACTCACTGATTGGGACCTACAGTTTTACACCGTTTCCGAACGGTATTTTGGGAAGCTTTTTCATGGCTAAGTACTCCATAGTGTCGCCATCACTAAGCGAGGTGACCGCCGTCGAAAGAAATTTAAGGATCGGACCCACGTTATCATGCACAAGAGCCGCGCACACTACTATTGCACCACCAACGGCAATCACATCCCACAAAGCGATAGGTGAGAGCTCCTCACAATCAGTGAGCTGTGGGTTTTCTAATTTATGGACTCACTGATCTACAGTTTTACGCAGAATCGGAAACGGGTATGTATTGAGTGTCTTGTTCATAGCTAATTAATTGATATTGTCGTCGTGTCGTCACAAAGCTAGGTAAATGTCGCCGAAAGAAATGAAAGAGTGGGAATTGAATACACGTTCTCATAAACAAGAGTCGTGCACGTTGACCATTGCGCCACGGACAATGGAAATTCCAAGATTAACAGAAAGCTAAGTGTTGTAAGTGTTAGCGACTATTGCTTTCCAACCGCTTGTCCTTTACTATACCATTTTTGCACGTTCGTGTCGCACAGAGCTATCAATAGTTTTGAGCGCAGTCAATCTTTTAATCATTTTAGTTTTGGCCTTACTTAACATTTCTTAATTTTCTCTCAGTGTATAAAATTAATTTGTTTACCCTTTTCTAATGACAATTGCTAGGATTCTTTGGTTTGTTGTATTGTGTTAAGAGTTGTCGTTGCTGGTGCTGGAGAGAAATTGCATGTATAAAAGCAGTTAACAGATTCTTAACTGTATTCAGTCTCTCTTTATCCATCGAATTTGAAATATCTTTGGATTAGTAAAGGATTCCGGTACAAATTTCCCAACAAACAGTGAGTAAAACTAAATAAAATGTAAATTGTTTTAAGCAAATCAAGATGTGTGTTAATTCTGAAACATTTTTTAAATCTAAACATTCTTACTGATGTGATAATAACAAGTGGAATTTTTTAAAACCTTCGAATCGTCCGCCCGGCAATGTCAATTCAAATTTCACTTGCGACAGTTTTCAATGTTTCACGAGCTAGAAACTGATCTGACGGCTTATAAGAAATATGTCATTTAAAAAACATATCTTCCCATTATATCCCATGAAGGGATGGGTGGAGTTTCTCACAATCAATGAGCTGTTTCTAATTTGCAGACTCACAAATCAGAAGCTACAGTTCTACACCGAATCCTAGTGACTAATTACTCGATAGTGTTACCGTCACAAAGCTTGGAGACCGCCGCTGAAAGAAGTAAAAGGTGGGCATTCTCAAACGCTAAATGCAAACTTTGAATAAAAGTCGAGCACTTTAACCATAGAGTAAGATATAAAGAGGGTGCATGTGTGTTTCAGTTCCACCAAATTCTCGTCGAAAGTAAATTCTCGTGACAGTTTTGATATCGTTTTATAATGACAGTTTTTTGCTGCCAGAATTTTGATGTAAAACAAATAAAAATTAAAGAAAATTTATTGCCCAGATAGTTATTTTAAACGCCATAACTGCTAATGAAATCAAATTTAAAGTCAGTTTTTCAATTTGCCTCTCAATCATTTTCCTTCACATTCTATCCTGTATCAAATTTGCAGCTAGGAGGTCGAACAGCTGTTTCAATCATTTTCCTTCACATTCTATCCTGTATCAAATTTGCAGCTAGGAGGTCGAACAGCTGTTTCATCGAAACACCCTGACATTATCTATGGCAACACAATCGAATTACCAAACACGATCAAGAAGTAGACGACCAAGAGATGTGCGCAATTTGGCAACCCTCGTAAAAGAGAACCAAAAAGTGGTCACGATTCACTCAAACGAATTTCTCTCTCGGCTGATATCTTGATTATTTCATACTTTTTGCATAGTTTATGTAATTTTACTTCAACATGGTTGGAATTTGTATAGTTATATAAAATAATACTATCAAAAAGCTGCTCGTGTATTGAAATATTCAATGAAGAGAGTAAGAGAGAGAGAGAGAGAGCAGAGAATGGCTAGGGCATAGACTAATACTTATAGTAGACCTAATAATTCTCTCACCAAATTTATGGCATTTGGCCTGGTGTGATATTTACGTTCGATGTTGGAAAGAGTTGCTTTACTAATATACCAGATAGAGGCAAGGGTTCAAAACAACGAACAAAATAACAACAACGACATTTCGTTTTGTCTATTAAAATTATTGTGTTAAACACAACACAAATGTATGCTAACAATAACCATAGAATAATACATACCATAGAAGCTTTTATTCATTGGATGGTGGAAAATATGGGTTCTTCAATAATACCAGATGGTGGCAATAGTATACAGCGATCAACAAAGGAACAACAAGCAAATTTCGTGTTTTTGTGACAAACTGGTTGTGTTAAATACAATACAAATGTATACCAACGATAAAAGTCAACAAAAAAATGCAAAATATATTTAAATTTTTCAGTTCTACACCAAAACGACATGAAAAAGTTAAGTGAACACATTTTGTACCTCCACCTGGTGTAAGTAATTTTAAATTTAATTGCTCTCATTTCCACAAACCTACGATGAAGAGTGTGAAATGAAACGTCAGATGAGAGAATAAGTTTATCTACGTATGTATTATTCTATGACAATAACAGTCAATAAAAAAAGTTTAAAATACATTTAAATTTCACAGTATTTCACCAAAACCACATGAAAAATTAAAGCAAGAAGTTACTGTAATTCCACTTGGTGTATGCCAATTTTCGTCAAACATCTCTCTATCACACCGACCGCATCAAGAAGAGTGTGAAAGGAAACTTCAGATGAGCCAAATATTCTCTCTAGTATGATTTACTCTATGGGCTAGGGTTTCACTCGTGGATGGGAATGAAAAAAAGAGGTATAGTCGTCCCTGTGAAACCAATTTATGCTAAAGTCATTCATATGAACTCAATGAATGTAAGCTCGGTCCAAGAAGAAGCAAAATCCTAAATATCCCGGCATGTGATCGAAATCGAATACGATTTGCCATAATAATGATGTTTACTTGTGCAAATAATGGATACCAATTAATTTATTACTCTTTTCCTGACATTAAATAATGTATATATAAAACACTTTCTTCCCCAGTATTAAGAATTATGCCAAGAAAATTCGTTTAAATAGTCAAATCGTATTCGTTTTAGACTCGATCGGTCTTCATCACATTTCGGATTGAATTCTACTCACACAACAGACGCGGCTGGAGCATATCAGATGTTCGAGGCTCTCGTCCTCCTCTCCCAAGACAATACGCTTGTCTGCCTATCAAATACTTAATCACTTAGACTAAATATCCTATTTGGAGTATATATCAAGTTTTTTTTCGGGTTATAACTTGGCAATGCCTGCCTGGTGATCCCAAAATTTGTGCGTCCGGACCATATATAATCTGCATGTCTAAGAGCTTCGGTTATAAGCATAAGCTTGCATGCACCACAATACCTACTTTGCCATCTCGTTTGTAGCCATCAACGTAGAAGCATTCTTTCCAGTCCTGTCTATCTGAGATATGGGTGGAAGAGTTTCTCTCAGTGGCAGGCGTTGGTTGCTGTCATTTAATTCCCCCCTTACCAGAGATCCTTTAAAGCCACACCGTGACCACAGGCACTGTTGATCCATAGTGAATAAAGTGTTAGGCGGATTGCTGACGATGATGCCATTTGCCTGCCCTGCATAGGCAATGGTAAGAGGTGAGGGATATCAGCAAAACTCTCGGTAGATTTTGTGCGAAGGGCACCCATTATACACACCATCATCTAGACCTTTGTCAACAGACTTAGGTAAGTGGATTTTTCCAGCACCGGCCTTCGAATATAGGGCAAGGTTTGAATATAAGTTTTCTGCCAAGAATCACACCTAGGTATTTTTCATTATCCTTCAAGGGATAATCCTCCTCATTACTCTCCTTATTTCCATAGACTATAATAATTGAAATGGAATGGTGTTAATAAATCAGTTACAGTGATCTTTGAACTGAGAAATGTTTTTCAATGTTGACTTTAGCTTTCTAGAAGTCACATTTCGTAAAAATTAATTTTCATGACGTCTAGCATCATTAGTTTTGTTATATTATCAATAGGTTTCAACAAGATAATGCAATTCAATTTGGAAAACAGAAAAATTCTAATTGTGAGCCACTCTAACTTTAGATATAAGCTTCCCATTGTGTTGTTCTAGATCTAGGGATATCTCGGTAAACAGTTACCAACCTTTTACAGTTTCCAGAAATGTAAAACCCTTCCGTACTGCTGTCAGTTTGTTAGGCCCATTTTTGAATATGGATCTTTTTGCGGGAAAATGGACGGGTTTTTGTTTCATGACGAAAATTAAATTGCCGATTTATTAAATATCTCCAATCTACATTCTGACTCCGAAAAGAGTCAAGAAAGAGTCCTAGAACCTTCTAAAGGCATATAAATGAGAGTGCTTTTGCGTTTGAAAGTGTCCTCTCTTTCTGAGCTTTCTTATGTGACTCAGAAAAGAGTCATAAATATAAACCTGTGAACCAGGATTCTCACATATGAAGATTTAAAGCAAATTAACGAAAATCTTCAAACACGAGAAGGAAACACTTAAATACGTTTGGTTTTTTGTCGTGTTGGTGTGGGAGTCGGAGTTTAAAATTTTAACATTGCGGAGTTGGAGTCTATGACAATCTGCGTTTAACAAGACAATTTAAAGGTGACATGACATAACCCTACCCGGACATAAACCCCATTTTCGTTGTGGGGGTTATGTCCGCAACGAAACCGGTCTTAATCCCCATTATCATTAATGGGACCATTTCGGCCATAATCCCCATTAAAAGGCGGACCTACAGCCAACAATTATGGGGATCATGTCCGCATTGCTGATGGAAACAATCCCCATTGTAGCGAGATTTTTTAAAATAATTTTTAATTTTTTGGTGTATTGGTTGACTGGGTTGTATTGATATTTGAATTTGTTATCGATAACTTGAATTTATTTTTTGGGCCTATTTCGAGGAGTTCTACCACTCTAGTCCAGTAAATAGGTAAAACGAAACTGAACCCACGATATCTCTATAACTGAGCGAGTTATCGAAAAATACCTATTACCGAAAAAAATATTATCGGATCGAACTCTCCCCCACCAACTAAATAACGGACATAATCTCCATTGTCATTATGAGTATTATGTCTGTTGGTGTTATGTGCAGTCACAGAATTTAAACCATAGCTAAATATTCCGTCATTGTATAAAATTTCCCAATTTCCGCTTTCTTTTTGTTTTTCAAAAGGTGTTAAACTTTGCTATCGCACAAAAGAGGAAATATTACAGCCAACAACCCAACAGTATTGCCATTCACGCATCTTTTGTTTCAGCAACATTACACACATCCCCAGTTCGCCCAGCAACATGTTGCGTAGTGTATTAATGCTGTTCCTCTTCTCCATGGCCTGCATGGGTCAAACATTTCAATATTCTCGAGGCTGGACTAATGGCAAACGAAGTGGTGGCATCAACAATGGTGTTGTCATTCCCTCCCCTGCAGCAGCGGCAGCAGCCCTTTCAAATTTCTTACACAAAGAAGATGACGGTTTACCAGAATTATTTGATATTCACGATGCCAGCGAACGAAGATTGGAAAGGTAAGAATGATGGCGAATACCATCACTGGCTCTCTTCTGCAACGAGTAAAACAATTTATTATATGTTTCATATATAAATTTATTATTATTTATTCATAGATGTTTACTACAACTTCAACATTTGATAAGGAATCCTTTGCTATTACACTCGGCAGCTGCGGCTCTAGCATTGAATCCCCTCTCCACCGCGAATGCTAATCCAAATGCCAACAACGTCTATAATAATAATAATAATAATAGCAACAACAATAATAATCCTTTTGTCAGGTCTCATCAATCAAATGAATTGTTCGAGGAACTTACGAGTTCAGTTATTGATGCAAATGACTACGGAAAACATTAAGAGATATAGGGGATGTTTCTGACAAAAGGTACAAGGACGCTTATGACCGATTCCAATACAAATGATGACGATTATTAACCATATTGCTCACGAGATACTATGAGGACGAATTTATGATAATATAGATTTAATGGTTTTCTAGCAAAAAAGTGCTACAAAAATTCTAAAAAAAAGAAAAATAAAAAATAAATCGTATTTTTTAAATAAAAAACAGGGGCTGGCTCAACAAAATATGTTGTTTAACAATCATTGACTTGTGTAAATATTTGCAAACGATTTTAATTCAATTCTAAAAAAATATCTAATAAATGTGATGAATATATGCAAAAAAAAAACAAATATGAGCTATTTCAATTCAATTAATTGAGGTTATGTTGAGTGGACTAGGGATTGTGGTCACTTGATTGGTGTGAGTAAGTAGCCCCTTCGCAACCGAGTCGTAACCAATAAACTCAAATAAATCTGCTAGGTCATCTACATAGCTTCCAATAGAAATTTGAAAAAAAAAGAATTGAAATTTAAAAATTCTATTTGAAATTTGAAATACACTCCGGTTCACTTATTTAAAGGCACTAAAAATTCCATATTCAGCAGCCTGTATCTTTCGCAATTTGTAACCGATTGCAGAATTTTAAAATGGAAATGGAAGCTAGACATCTTGAGAATCATGACAATAGTGGTTTCTTAACTAAATAACTTTTTGTGAGCAATTTATAAAAAAAAGTCCAAAAATGTGCTATTTTTTGTGGTTCACTTGAATAAAGGCACTTTAACTAATTTTAATGAAAAACATTTTTTCTTGTTTTTTTAATTTAGTTTACTTTATCTAAGAATTATTAGTAATGGGTACAACCCCCGTTGTTTTTAATAACTTCAAATATACGGGTTTTCATTGAGAGATAAAGAGAATTTATGTAATCCAACGAAATTTGATTGCAAGCATCCTTAATGGCTTGAATTAGTGACTGCTTGTCATTAAATTGTCTACCTCCTTCATAGACCTTACGAGATAACCAACCCCAGACATTTTCGATATTGTTTAGATCTGGCCATCTTCCTAGGAATGATTCTTAACATTGTTTACTTCAACATTGAGATACTATGCTATCTCACTGACCGCAGCAGCACAGGCAAAGCAGTAAGCTCAGCACACGCAACATAGGACGCAGCACACTATATAAGAATCATCCCTAGGAAGTTCAGATGTTCTAGAAAGTTGTTTATTGAGATCTTAGGTATATTTTTGTAGTTGATTGTTTCCTTGAATTTTGAACGGTTTGCTACCTATGGACCTGAAGAGGGGAAAAAGATATACAGTTTCACAATTTTTGTTCTTTATAACATGAGCTACAACTTTCCCTCAGAGCGGAAATCAAAAATCCGAACGATTTTCAAGATATGAGCCTGACAAAATTATCACTTTTTTGCAAGAATGACGCCGAGGCCCCACATTTTTGGGGGCCCATAAAAACAAGTCCATGACTTTGGGTAAAACTGAGAGACATGGGTCTTTTTTTTAGTCTTTTATCACGTAGTGGTGTCCGTATATGGTTATATTTCCATGACTTAAAAAATTACACACAGTGAAATTAAAAAATTGCCGAGAAAATTTTTCACTTTTGCGGCTACCTACACGCTACTTAAACGGTATTAAGAATCGTTCCAATGGAGTTCATATGTTCTAAAAAGTTGTTTATTGAGATCTTAGGTACATTCTTGTAGTTGATTATTTCCTTGAATTTTGAACGGTTTGCTACCTATGGACCTGAACAGGGGAGAAAGGCTAAAAAAAATAGAATTTTTTAAAGGTTTTCGCGATTTATATGTTCACAATTTTTGTTCTTTACAAGAGCTACAACCAAAATCAAAAAATTCCGAACGGTTTGCAAGATATGAGCCTGAAACAATGATCACTTTTTTGCAAAAATGACACCGAGGCACCAAATCTTTGGGGGCCCATAAATAAAAGTGCATGACTTTGGTCAAAACGGGGCGACACCAGTCTTTTTGTTTTTGGTCTTTTATAACGTAGTGTTGTCCGTATATGGTTATATTTTTTCGTGTTGCACTGTGTAATTTTTAAATCTCAAGTGACGAATTTTGAATTTCAATTGATGTCCTTACATTTCAATTGGTGTTATTTAAATTTCAATTGATATATTTCAAATAGAAATTCTAATTTTAAATTTCAATTGATATTTTTTTAAATTAAATTGATGTTTTTTAAATTTCAATTGGAAATGTTGCAGATAATCAAAATATGGGATTTCGAACAAAAATGGATTGTGCGTAGAGGTTTAGGCCGATTGTTTCTGTACGGCAGCGGCATAGGGACAGGGAAAAACCGGCGGCGGCTGCAAGACAACGGTTCCAGTAAAGCCAGGACTATGCAATAGGTTAAGAATGGCAATGTTATGATCGAACACAGTTTTGTAATTGACTTGAATCAAACGTAATATTACTGTAGCATCTTCCGTACAAATACGAACAGCATGGCATGGCAAGCATGGCATTAGGAAATATTATGTTTGTGGTTGTGTGTAGATTATAGTTTGTTGCTTGTTGTGGTTGCAATTCGCGAATCATTCATGCACTAGCTAAATTTTGAATTAATTATTTTTACCAAAAAAAGAATTGAATTTCTTCTTTCCATTTCCATTTCCAATTCAAATGAAATGAATTGATTTTGAATTAATTCATTTAAATTGAATTGATTTTGAATTATTTCAAATGAATTAGAAAAATTAATTTGCAATTCATTTCAAACTCATTTGTATTGAATTGATTTTGAAAAAAGACTAGTGTAAGTAAATCTGGAGTATGCGCTACTCTCGTTTTGTTATCCAACTGAACATCAAAATATGTAGAACATTCCAGTATTTCATTACAATTGACATCCGATTCCACAACCTGGAAACTCACAATTTTTTAATTTTCTTTGTGAACAATGGTAATACTTTTCCATTTGCATTAGATAAAGTAATGCAAATTAAAATCCTATGCAAATTAAAAAATCCCAACACTGCCCAGAGCACTGCGCCCGAATTTAGCTAAGGAGATCCCTATCTATTGCTCAAAGATGCCAGTCTTTTCAAGGGTTGGGTATGTACTGCTGACTGCCAACTTTGATACGTACTCGTCCACTTTTTTAAGTCCAATACCAACAATTTCTTCTGAATGTCGCTGCTCATAATAGGACGATTGAACCATATTTTTATGGCAGAGTAAAAACAAACAAAAAGCGATTTCCCGTTACATCTCATGAACGGATTAGGGAGAGCTTCTCACAACCAGTGATCTATGCGCTTTCTAGTTTTATACCCACTGATTGGAAACTACAGTTTTACACCAGTTCCAAACGGTATTTTGAGAAGCCTTTTCGTGGCTAAATACTGGATAGTGTCGCCGTCAGTAAGCGAGGTGGCCGCCGTCGAAAGAAATTTGAGGTGGTCAGAGAAGGGATCGAGCCCACCTTATCATGCACAAGAGCCGCGCACACTACCATTGCATCACTGACAACCAACTCCAGGACATGTACAAAAAGAAAAATTCCCATTACATTCCACGAAGGGATGGTTAGGTTAAGTTAGGTATTAGTGGCAGTCGATGAACGACTCACTTATACTTATTAGTCCCTTATAATATCGCGGGATAACTAGATTAGGCGTTAGCCCTACCGGAGAACCATTTGGTTTACTACAAGAAGCTCAAAATCTTGTCGACATTTATCTGAGAAAATTCTCCCAAATCCCTAAATAAGCAGGATTCCATAGTAAACATTCTCCTGCGGGCTAGTGCTGGACACATGCAAAGAAGATGTTCAGTGGATTCTTCCTCCTCCTCACCGTTACAGCTTCTACAAAAATCGTTTGCCAATCAGTTAGTGTCCCGGCAAAACTAAAACCAGCATTGATACCTTGGGCCTGGCTGTGGACATGTCAATGCGCTCCGATTCCTGTGGAACCTGTAAGGTAGTCCCTAGTCTGGCCCGCTTTGTTGTTCCCCAGAATGTCCCTGAGTCCTAGGACCCACATGAGGTGATTTTGATACATCTGGGCCATCTCGTTAAGAGATCTGCGGCAGTCCTTGGCAGATTTTGAATACAGGAATACTGATTCCAGAGAATACTGATGTCGGAGAAGACATTGACCCCAAAGGCTGTTAATACAATTGTAATCTTTCGAAACTGAAGTTTTAAACTGGTGTACATTTTGATGCAACACTGTTAATTACTAAGAAATTGCAACCATAATAAAAATATACACAAAAAATCAACTGTTTGACAGAGGGCTGTTATTGGTTTAAAATGTGAGCAAATTTTATCGACTGGCCCGATTTGACCGACTTATCCAATTTCAAAGGTTCAAAAACATCCCAAATTTGTACGAAACTGTGGCAAAACCAATAGCTGATAAACCTAACAATGATCTGGAAATCGACGGAATGGGGCCACCCTAGATCCCTGTACTAGAGATGTGTAGAGGAGGGGTCAGGCTTTTAGAATATTTTATATAAAGACACCCTGTTGTTACACAGAATTAGGTACAGGGTGTCAAAGTGGGCAACTTTTGTGTTCTTCATGTTTTGAAGACCAGTTACTTCTAAAATTTTGGGACGATTTTTTAAGTATGTATGAACCTAACAATATTATAAACTGTTGGCATTTTTGCATCGGATGTGCTTTAAATTTCTATGAAAATTTAAAACAATAATGATGCACTTTAAAAGACGGATAAATGCCAAGCAATTTGGTGGAATAAATTTTGAATTTGCAGTCACTGTTCCAGAGTTATGCAATTTTGAAACTCTTTACCCATTGTATGAAACTAATAATATTATAAACTGTTTACCAATTTTTCATCGGATTTGCTTTAAACATTGTTTTCATGAAAAAATCTACATATATGCGCTAAGTAACGACAAAGATTTACACGCAGAAAAAAACGGCCCCAGCAACATATTGCGGGAAATATATATATATGTTTGCACGCAATCATATATATGGTTCCTGCAATATGTCGCCGTAGCTTTTTATTGGTGCTTGTAATTCTTTGTCGTTACTTAGCACATGTAGATTTTTTCAATAATACAATGTTTAAAGCAAATCCGATGAAAAAAGACAAACAGTTTATAACATTATTATGTTCATAAAATGGGTAAAGAGTTTTAAAGTTGCATAACTCTGGAACAGTAACTGCAAACTCAAATTGTTTTTACAAAATTGCTTGTAATTTATCCATCTTTTAAAACGCATCATTAGTATTTTAAATTTTCATAAAAATTTAAAGCAAAAATCCGATGCAAAAACAGCAAACAGATTATAATATTATTACTTTCATACAATGAGTAAATGGCTTTAAAATGGTATAACTCTGGAACATTAACCGCAAATGAAAAATTTTTTTCTACAAAATTGCTTGGAATTTATACGTCTTTTAAAGTGCATCATTAGTTTTTTAAATATTCATAGGAATTTTGAAAGATATAAAGCGTTATTTACAAAATTTATCCAAAATTTTCGAAAAAATTTAATACGTGGTACCTTATTGAGCAAAATCATTGCCAAAACTTGTGGTTTATACATATACGGCAAATGTTTGGACGTTTTGCTTTAAAAATTTTGACATACCAACTAAGAAAATCGTGGTTAGTGACCGAGTTTTAATAATTATTGTTGCATGCCGATATGTTGCAGGAAAATTCCAAGGGGCGGAAACTTTGACCCGCCCTAAAAAAAATTCTGATCAGATCTGGCAAAACGTCGATACACGTATATTTTTTTAGACCTTTCTACCAAAATCCGTTGATAGAACCCCATCATTTTGAAAAAAATCTAATTTTGTCTCACAGTGTTATTCAAGAAAAATTCAAAAAACTCCCGGAATACTCAATTTTTCGGGAAATTCGACTTGCGCAACCTCTAAACCACTTCCGAAAAATCTGAAAAAATTCTCAAAAATACTTTACCCTATAAGGTTTCAAATAAAGCTTGAGCAAAAAAAATTTTTATTGATGGGACACCCTAATGGTCATACGTTATGAGAAATGAGAAAAATAAATAAAAATTTATTCTTGGATAATTTGGTGACAAAAAACTTCCCCGTGAAATCGATCAAAGTTTTTGGATTTTGAAATTTTAGCACTTCGTTCCAATGTTCTTGAAAATTGTCAATGTTTATTTAATGTTTGATTATTTTCTTACAATTGATTAAGCTCAATTAAATTATTGGGTGGGGAAAGTTGAAAAAAGTTCCACTAAATAGCACCTTAGATCTGCGGACTTGGCGGTCGACTATTAGTGAGGCCGTTCCAATGTTCTTGTGTCGGGCATTGTTTCGCCTTACACTAACCGAATTTACGGCCGACTTTTTGAAAATCAACCCAGTTTTGATTTTTGTCCGACTAGTCGGCCGACTTGTCCAACCTCACCTTACATTGGGAGACTCGAAAGTCGGCACTAAAATCCGCTCTTCTAAGGCGCCCTTAACTCTAAGGACTCCAATTTTTATTTAATTTTGTAAGAGTCTTCATAACGTACGGCCATGGCCATGTAAATATTTAAAATGTTATAAATAAGTCACATGCCTAATCAAAATATTCTAATTTTGTTATCTCCCTTTTCGTTATCGTTCTCTCCTTTAATTACATCACGATTTATTAATTAGTCCGCGCTTAAATGTTCACGAAGCAACACGTGTGTAAAGATCAGTATAAATTACTGTAAAATTTTTGTACTAAACGTGTATAAACCCGTATAAAAGTCATATCACAATAAAGTGCAAGATGTGTACAACTTGAATATATAAAAATATTTATGAAAAACAACTAAATACCTATGAAATTAACGATTAAAATTTTGTGCAAAACGTATATAAATCCTATTATGTATGTATGTGCAAACAAATGGTGAAAAAATGGGGAGAACAACTGTAAACAATGGTAGTGAGTGTGTTTGTTGTAAATGGTGGAAAAAAGAAACTGATACAGTGAGAGAGAGTGAGAGAAATACCGTGGGGGAAAATATGACATTTTAAGTGGTGAACAAGATTTAATTGAGAAAACAAAAAAACTGTGAAAATCATTACTGTAGAGAATTTTTTAAAGAATTTTAAACAAAAATCATTAAATTATGGCCTTTTCATAAAAATTAAAGATATGATTACGTTTTATTTTTTATAAATACATACATACTATACGTATATATATGTACATATGTACAAACTTAATATATTTTGTGAAATGAAAGGAATATGGGCGATAATGTGATAATAATTTCCAGGAAACTTGAAGTTTAAAATCGGTACGTCTTAGTAATAAATATATTATTGATTTTTGCTGTGTGAAATCGGATAAATATTTTTGGTAAGTTTTATATAAACTTTAAATACGATATATAAAGTATATTTTATAGTAGAAATATATAAGCTGTTGTTCCCATTCACTTTAAGTGCTTATATTAAACCTTTAGATTCGTCTTTTCGATTTTGTTAGACAAATCTTGTAAGCAAGGGTAATCTTGGGTGAAAAATTCAAATTTAAAAACAAAAAGTAAAATGGAAACCATTTTACAAAAAAATTGTTTCTTTTAATTAATTTTTTGTATAGTTTTCTTTTAATTCAATTGTAATATAGTACATATGGAGGTTTTCTCAATCAAATAACTACCGAAACTAAAAAAAAACACAAAATTAAATAAGTAGGTATCACAATTTTATTAATTAAAGACCCGACTTTGGACCTACATATGTACATATTGGTCATACAATTAGAAACGCCACTTTAGAATTTGTATTGTATAACAGAATTACTTCTATAAAACGAAAATTGCTATACGTTTTACAAATATTTCGATAACTAACTATATTCCTGAAAAGTGGAAACTACATTTTCTACACGCTGAAAAAACACTGCCTCTGTAGCATATTCTCCCAAACATTTTCTGCAGGAACCATGTATATGTTTGGAACATACTTCAAACATTTATATGTTAGCAAGTCCCAAACTCAGGTGTATTTAAATGCAATCATTAGCATGTTTACTGACAAATATGTATTCTTTTGCGTGGAAACATATGCGTGCTTCATCCCAAACATACACATACTTTCGTGGAAGCATTCGCGTGTTTCCCCAAACCTGCATATACTTACGTGGAAACACATGCGAATTTTGTCCCAAACATAATAATATTTAGAAACGAATTACTCTTTCATTCTTTTTTATTATAATTAATTTTATCAATATATACTTACTTACTTTTATTGACTATATTACAACCTCATGAGGTCAGACGTCTTACACATATTAATTAAACAAACAAATTAAACAAATTTCAACATATTCTTCCAACTAGCTCTATCCTTCGCCTTTTCTCGCCAGTTGGTAACACCAAAGATATGGAGGGACTCTTCTGCCTCGCCGTTCCAGCGGAGTCTTGGTCGTCCTCTTTTTCTGCTTCCATCGGGTACGTTATCGAAAACCTTTCGCGCTGGCTCATCTTCATCCATTCTGATAACATGGCCTAGCCAACGCAATTGGCCCACTTTGATTCGTCTAGCTATGTCCACGTCAGAATAGAGATTATATAGCTCTGCGTTCCAGCGACGTCGGTACTCGCCGTTTTCCCTAACAGGACCATATATTTTACGGAGAATTTTTCTCTCGAAAACTCCCAGGTGTTTTTCATCCGCTTGCGATACGATCCAAGTTTCGGAGCCATATGTCAAGACAGGTAAAATGAGAGTCTGATATAGCTGGACTTTTGACCGTCGAGAGAGGGCTTTGTTCCTAAACTGCTTGCTGAGCCCAAAATAACATATATTTGCAAGCACAATTCTCCTATCTATCTCCAGGCTGGCGTTGTTGTCCTTGTTCACGGCGGAACCAAGGTAGACAAATTCATCTACCACTTCCAAATTAAATCGGTTTTGAACGTTCAAGTGCGGACCAAGTCGAGAGGATTCTCTAGTCGTTTACACCATCAATTTTGTCTTGCCTTCATTAACAGCAAGACCCACCTTCGCTGATTCCTTTTCGATTCTTGAAAATACTGCAGTAACCTCTCGCAAATCTCGCCCAATGATATCTATGTCGTCAACATACGCCAGCAACATATGGCTTTTCGTGTTAATGGTCTTGTTCGTATTTACTGCTTTCTCATTATTATCTCCATTACGATGTTGAAGAGATTGCACGAAAGAGTGTCGCCTTGTCTAAGTCCTCGCTTGATACAGAATGGTTCAGTCAGGTCTTTCCCCACTTGCAGCGTCATTCTACAGAGGCGAATCAGTTTTGCCGGAATACCAAGTTCAGACATAGCTTCGTACAGTTTTCCTCGTATGGGGCTATCGAAAGCAGCTTTGTAATCGACAAAAAGGTGGTACGTATCGATTTGCTTGTCATGGGTCTTTTCCAGGAATTGGCGTACCGTGAATATTTTGTCAGTTGTGGACTTTCCTGGTCTAAAACCACACTGATAAGGTCCAATCGGCTTTTCAATAATTGGCTTTTGTCTTTCACATAATACGCTCGACAAGACCTTATGCGCGATGGATAAAAGACTGATACTGCGATAGTTGGAACAGACACACGGATCACCCTTTTTGAATACAGGACATAATACACTGAGACTCCAATCGTCGGGCATAGATTCCCCCAGCCATATACCGCATATCAGTTGATGCATGTGGGCTATCAGTCCCTCGCCACCTGCCTTAAGAAGTTCAGCGGGTAGGCCATCCGCACCAGAGGCTTTATTATTCTTCAGGCGGGAGATCGCCGTTCTAATCTCGTCTTGGTTGGGGGGGGGGGGGGGTGGGGGGGGGAGGGGACAATCTATACTATCTTCCACTATCATTACCTCCTGATCTTCAGTGGAAGAATCTGAGTGAAGTAGTGCTGAAAAGTAGTCTCTCCACATTTTGAGCACACACTGCTTCTCAGTCACCAGATTCCCATTCTCGTCCTTGCAGGAGGGGACCCCATTATTAGGCCCGTTGGCCGATCTTCTTACCCTCTGGGAAAACTTTCGGGATTCACCATTCATCCCGCACATTCCGGTTCTCTCACTCTCCCTCTGTTCCCACTGCCATTTTCCCCGTCCAAATAGTTGGTTTCCCCCCTTCTCAGCTCCTCGTACCGCTCACTCGCAGCACGCGTTGTAACTGACTGTTCCGTTGCCATACGTGTAGCGTCTTCTTCATCAGTTGCAATGCGACATTCTTCGTCGTACCATTGCTTATCCTTCCGCGGTTTCCGATAGCCAAGTTCAGTTATTGCAGCGACTTCCAAAGAATGGGAGATGTGCTTCCACTGCGCATCTGGGTCTTCGGGAGGGGTATTCTGCCCTAGCAGGAGAGAGAGTTTCCGTCGATAGGACATTGATATCTCCGGTGTTTTTAGCTTGTTAATATCCAGCTTTTCCCGTGTTCGGCTGCGTACGTTTTTCGCCCTGCTTAATCTCGTGCGAACTTTCGCAGGTAATGATCCGAGTCGATATTGGCACCTCGAATCACACGTACATCCATTACACTAGAAGAGTGCCTGCCATCTATTACCAAGTGATCAATCTGGTTCTTCGTCCGTTGATCAGGAGATATTGGTGCTTGTAATTCTTTGTCGTTACTTAGCGCATGTAGATTTTTTCAATAATACAATGTTTAAAGCAAATCCGATGAAAAAAGACAAACAGTTTATAATATTATTATGTTCATAAAATGGGTAAAGAGTTTTAAAGTTGCATAACTCTGGAACAGTAACTGCAAACTCAAATTGTTTTTACAAAATTGCTTGTAATTTATCCATCTTTTAAAACGCATCATTAGTATTTTAAATTTTCATAAAAATTTAAAGCAAAAATCCGATGCAAAAACAGCAAACAGATTATAATATTATTACTTTCATACAATGAGTAAATGGCTTTAAAATGGTATAACTCTGGAACATTAACCGCAAATTAAAAATTTTTTTCTACAAAATTGCTTGGAATTTATACGTCTTTTAAAGTGCATCATTAGTTTTTTAAATATTCATAGGAATTTTGAAAGATATAAAGCGTTATTTACAAAATTTATCCAAAATTTTCGAAAAAATTTAATACGTGGTACCTTATTGAGCAAAATCATTGCCAAAACTTGTGGTTTATACATATACGGCAAATGTTTGGACGTTTTGCTTTAAAAATGTTGACTTACCAACTAAGAAAATCGTGGTTATTGACCGAGTTTTAATAATTATTCTTGCATGCCGATATGTTGCAGGAAAATTCCAAGGGGCGGAAACTTTGACCCGCCCTAAAAAAAATTCTGATCAGATCTGGCAAAACGCCGATACACGTATATTTTTTTAGACCTTTCTACCAAAATCCGTTGATAGAACCCCATCATTTTTAAAAAAATCTAATTTTGTCTCACAGTGTTATTCAAAAAAAATTCAAAAAACTCCCGAAATACTCAATTTTTCGGGAAATTCGACTTGCGCAACCTCTAAACCACTTCCGAAAAATCTGAAAAAATTCTCAAAAACACTTTACCCTATAAGGTTTCAAATAAAGCTTGAGCAAAAAAATTTTTTATTGATGGGACACCCTAATGGTCATACGTTATGAGAAATGAGAAAAATTAATAAAAATTTATTCTTGGATAATTTGGTGACAAAAAACTTCCCCGTGAAATCGATCAAAGTTTTTGGATTTTGAAATTTTAGCACTTCGTTCCAATGTTCTTGAAAATTGTCAATGTTTATTTAATGTTTGATTATTTTCTTACAATTGATTAAGCTCAATTAAATTATTGGGTGGGGAAAGTTGAAAAAAGTTCCACTAAATAGCACCTTAGATCTGCGGACTTGGCGGTCGACTATTAGTGAGGCCGTTCCAATGTTCTTGTGTCGGGCATTGTTTCGCCTTACACTAACCGAATTTACGGCCGACTTTTTGAAAATCAACCCAGTTTTGATTTTTGTCCGACTAGTCGGCCGACTTGTCCAACCTCACCTTACATTGGGAGACTCGAAAGTCGGCACTAAAATCCGCTCTTCTAAGGCGCCCTTAACTCTAAGGACTCCAATTTTTATTTAATTTTGTAAGAGTCTTCATAACGTACGGCCATGGCCATGTAAATATTTAAAATGTTATAAATAAGTCACATGCCTAATCAAAATATTCTAATTTTGTTATCTCCCTTTTCGTTATCGTTCTCTCCTTTAATTACATAACGATTTATTAATTAGTCCGCGCTTAAATGTTCACGAAGCAACACGTGTGTAAAGATCAGTATAAATTAATGTAAAATTTTTGTACTAAACGTGTATAAACCCGTATAAAAGTCATATCACAATAAAGTGCAAGATGTGTACAACTTGAATATATAAAAATATTTATGAAAAACAACTAAATACCTATGAAATTAACGATTAAAATTTTGTGCAAAACGTATATAAATCCTATTATGTATGTATGTGCAAACAAATGGTGAAAAAATGGGGAGAACAACTGTAAACAATGGTAGTGAGTGTGTTTGTTGTAAATGGTGGAAAAAAGTAACTGATACAGTGAGAGAGAGTGAGAGAAATACCGTGGGGGAAAATATGACATTTTAAGTGGTGATTTAATTGAGAAAACAAAAAAACTGTGAAAATCATTACTGTCGAGAATTTTTTAAAGAATTTTAAACAAAAATCATTAAATTATGGCCTTTTCATAAAAATTAAAGATATGATTACGTTTTATTTTTTATAAATACATACATACTATACGTATATATATGTACATATGTACAAACTTAATATATTTTGTGAAATGAAAGGAATATGGGCGAAAATGTGATAATAATTTCCAGAAAACTTGAAGTTTAAAATCGGTACGTCTTAGTAATAAATATATTATTGATTTTTGCTGTGTGAAATCGGATAAATATTTTTGGTAAGTTTTATATAAACTTTAAATACGATATATAAAGTATATTTTATAGTAGAAATATATAAGCTGTTGTTCCCATTCACTTTAAGTGCTTATATTAAACCTTTAGATTCGTCTTTTCGATTTTGTTAGACAAATCTTGTAAGCAAGGGTAATCTTGGGTGAAAAATTCAAATTTAAAAACAAAAAGTAAAATGGAAACCATTTTACAAAAAAATTGTTTCTTTTAATTAATTTTTTGTATAGTTTTCTTTTAATTCAATTGTAATATAGTACATATGGAGGTTTTCTCAATCAAATAACTACCGAAACTAAAAAAAAACACAAAATTAAATAAGTAGGTATCACAATTTTATTAATTAAAGACCCGACTTTGGACCTACATATGTACATATTGGTCATACAATTAGAAACGCCACTTTAGAATTTGTATTGTATAACAGAATTACTTCTATAAAACGAAAATTGCTATACGTTTTACAAATATTTCGATAACTAACTATATTCCTGAAAAGTGGAAACTACATTTTCTACACGCTGAAAAAACACTGCCTCTGTAGCATATTCTCCCAAACATTTTCTGCAGGAACCATGTATATGTTTGGAACATACTTCAAACATTTATATGTTAGCAAGTCCCAAACTCAGGTGTATTTAAATGCAATCATTAGCATGTTTACTGACAAATATGTATTCTTTTGCGTGGAAACATATGCGTGCTTCATCCCAAACATACACATACTTTCGTGGAAGCATTCGCGTGTTTCCCCAAACCTGCATATACTTACGTGGAAACACATGCGAATTTTGTCCCAAACATAATAATATTTAGAAACGAATTACTCTTTCATTCTTTTTTATTATAATTAATTTTATCAATATATACTTACTTACTTTTATTGACTATATTACAACCTCATGAGGTCAGACGTCTTACACATATTAATTAAACAAACAAATTAAACAAATTTCAACATATTCTTCCAACTAGCTCTATCCTTCGCATTTTCTCGCCAGTTGGTAACACCAAAGATATGGAGGGACTCTTCTGCCTCGCCGTTCCAGCGGAGTCTTGGTCGTCCTCTTTTTCTGCTTCCATCGGGTACGTTATCGAAAACCTTTCGCGCTGGCTCATCTTCATCCATTCTGATAACATGGCCTAGCCAACGCAATTGGCCCACTTTGATTCGTCTAGCTATGTCCACGTCAGAATAGAGATTATATAGCTCTGCGTTCCAGCGACGTCGGTACTCGCCGTTTTCCCTAACAGGACCATATATTTTACGGAGAAATTTTCTCTCGAAAACTCCCAGGTGTTTTTCATCCGCTTGCGATACGACCCAAGTTTCGGAGCCATATGTCAAGACAGGTAAAATGAGAGTCTGATATAGCTGGACTTTTGACCGTCGAGAGAGGGCTTTGTTCCTAAACTGCTTGCTGAGCCCAAAATAACATATATTTGCAAGCACAATTCTCCTATCTATCTCCAGGCTGGCGTTGTTGTCCTTGTTCACGGCGGATCCAAGGTAGACAAATTCATCTACCACTTCCAAATTAAATCGGTTTTGAACGTTCAAGTGCGGACCAAGTCGAGAGGATTCTCTAGTCGTTTACACCATCAATTTTGTCTTGCCTTCATTAACAGCAAGACCCACCTTCGCTGATTCCTTTTCGATTCTTGAAAATACTGCAGTAACCTCTCGCAAATCTCGCCCAATGATATCTATGTCGTCAACATACGCCAGCAACATATGGCTTTTCGTGTTAATGGTCTTGTTCGTATTTACTGCTTTCTCATTATTATCTCCATTACGATGTTGAAGAGATTGCACGAAAGAGTGTCGCCTTGTCTAAGTCCTCGCTTGATACAGAATGGTTCAGTCAGGTCTTTCCCCACTTGCAGCGTCATTCTACAGAGGCGAATCAGTTTTGCCGGAATACCAAGTTCAGACATAGCTTCGTACAGTTTTCCTCGTATGGGGCTATCGAAAGCAGCTTTGTAATCGACAAAAAGGTGGTACGTATCGATTTGCTTGTCATGGGTCTTTTCCAGGAATTGGCGTACCGTGAATATTTTGTCAGTTGTGGACTTTCCTGGTCTAAAACCACACTGATAAGGTCCAATCGGCTTTTCAATAATTGGCTTTTGTCTTTCACATAATACGCTCGACAAGACCTTATGCGCGATGGATAAAAGACTGATACTGCGATAGTTGGAACAGACACACGGATCACCCTTTTTGAATACAGGACATAATACACTGAGACTCCAATCGTCGGGCATAGATTCCCCCAGCCATATACCGCATATCAGTTGATGCATGTGGGCTATCAGTCCCTCGCCACCTGCCTTAAGAAGTTCAGCGGGTAGGCCATCCGCACCAGAGGCTTTATTATTCTTCAGGCGGGAGATCGCCGTTCTAATCTCGTCTTGGTTGAGGGTGGGGTGGGGGGGGGAGGGGACAATCTATACTATCTTCCACTATCATTACCTCCTGATCTTCAGTGGAAGAATCTGAGTGAAGTAGTGCTGAAAAGTAGTCTCTCCACATTTTGAGCACACACTGCTTCTCAGTCACCAGATTCCCATTCTCGTCCTTGTAGGAGGGGACCCCATTATTAGGCCCGTTGGCCGATCTTCTTACCCTCTGGAAAAACTTTCGGGATTCACCATTCATCCCGCACATTCCGGTTCTCTCACTCTCCCTCTGTTCCCACTGCCATTTTCCCCGTCCAAATTCCCCCCTTCTCAGCTCCTCGTACCGCTCACTCGCAGCACGCGTTGTAACTGACTGTTCCGTTGCCATACGTGTAGCGTCTTCTTCATCAGTTGCAATGCGACATTCTTCGTCGTACCATTGCTTATCCTTCCGCGGTTTCCGATAGCCAAGTTCAGTTATTGCAGCGACTTCCAAAGAATGGGAGATGTGCTTCCACTGCGCATCTGGGTCTTCGGGAGGGGTATTCTGCCCTAGCAGGAGAGAGAGTTTCCGTCGATAGGACATTGATATCTCCGGTGTTTTTAGCTTGTTAATATCCAGCTTTTCCCGTGTTCGGCTGCGTACGTTTTTCGCCCTGCTTAATCTCGTGCGAACTTTCGCAGGTAATGATCCGAGTCGATATTGGCACCTCGAATCACACGTACATCCATTACACTAGAAGAGTGCCTGCCATCTATTACCAAGTGATCAATCTGGTTCTTCGTCCGTTGATCAGGAGATATTGGTGCTTGTAATTCTTTGTCGTTACTTAGCGCATGTAGATTTTTTCAATAATACAATGTTTAAAGCAAATCCGATGAAAAAAGACAAACAGTTTATAATATTATTATGTTCATAAAATGGGTAAAGAGTTTTAAAGTTGCATAACTCTGGAACAGTAACTGCAAACTCAAATTGTTTTTACAAAATTGCTTGTAATTTATCCATCTTTTAAAACGCATCATTAGTATTTTAAATTTTCATAAAAATTTAAAGCAAAAATCCGATGCAAAAACAGCAAACAGATTATAATATTATTACTTTCATACAATGAGTAAATGGCTTTAAAATGGTATAACTCTGGAACATTAACCGCAAATTAAAAATTTTTTTCTACAAAATTGCTTGGAATTTATACGTCTTTTAAAGTGCATCATTAGTTTTTTAAATATTCATAGGAATTTTGAAAGATATAAAGCGTTATTTACAAAATTTATCCAAAATTTTCGAAAAAATTTAATACGTGGTACCTTATTGAGCAAAATCATTGCCAAAACTTGTGGTTTATACATATACGGCAAATGTTTGGACGTTTTGCTTTAAAAATGTTGACTTACCAACTAAGAAAATCGTGGTTATTGACCGAGTTTTAATAATTATTCTTGCATGCCGATATGTTGCAGGAAAATTCCAAGGGGCGGAAACTTTGACCCGCCCTAAAAAAAATTCTGATCAGATCTGGCAAAACGCCGATACACGTATATTTTTTTAGACCTTTCTACCAAAATCCGTTGATAGAACCCCATCATTTTTAAAAAAATCTAATTTTGTCTCACAGTGTTATTCAAAAAAAATTCAAAAAACTCCCGAAATACTCAATTTTTCGGGAAATTCGACTTGCGCAACCTCTAAACCACTTCCGAAAAATCTGAAAAAATTCTCAAAAACACTTTACCCTATAAGGTTTCAAATAAAGCTTGAGCAAAAAAATTTTTTATTGATGGGACACCCTAATGGTCATACGTTATGAGAAATGAGAAAAATTAATAAAAATTTATTCTTGGATAATTTGGTGACAAAAAACTTCCCCGTGAAATCGATCAAAGTTTTTGGATTTTGAAATTTTAGCACTTCGTTCCAATGTTCTTGAAAATTGTCAATGTTTATTTAATGTTTGATTATTTTCTTACAATTGATTAAGCTCAATTAAATTATTGGGTGGGGAAAGTTGAAAAAAGTTCCACTAAATAGCACCTTAGATCTGCGGACTTGGCGGTCGACTATTAGTGAGGCCGTTCCAATGTTCTTGTGTCGGGCATTGTTTCGCCTTACACTAACCGAATTTACGGCCGACTTTTTGAAAATCAACCCAGTTTTGATTTTTGTCCGACTAGTCGGCCGACTTGTCCAACCTCACCTTACATTGGGAGACTCGAAAGTCGGCACTAAAATCCGCTCTTCTAAGGCGCCCTTAACTCTAAGGACTCCAATTTTTATTTAATTTTGTAAGAGTCTTCATAACGTACGGCCATGGCCATGTAAATATTTAAAATGTTATAAATAAGTCACATGCCTAATCAAAATATTCTAATTTTGTTATCTCCCTTTTCGTTATCGTTCTCTCCTTTAATTACATAACGATTTATTAATTAGTCCGCGCTTAAATGTTCACGAAGCAACACGTGTGTAAAGATCAGTATAAATTAATGTAAAATTTTTGTACTAAACGTGTATAAACCCGTATAAAAGTCATATCACAATAAAGTGCAAGATGTGTACAACTTGAATATATAAAAATATTTATGAAAAACAACTAAATACCTATGAAATTAACGATTAAAATTTTGTGCAAAACGTATATAAATCCTATTATGTATGTATGTGCAAACAAATGGTGAAAAAATGGGGAGAACAACTGTAAACAATGGTAGTGAGTGTGTTTGTTGTAAATGGTGGAAAAAAGTAACTGATACAGTGAGAGAGAGTGAGAGAAATACCGTGGGGGAAAATATGACATTTTAAGTGGTGATTTAATTGAGAAAACAAAAAAACTGTGAAAATCATTACTGTCGAGAATTTTTTAAAGAATTTTAAACAAAAATCATTAAATTATGGCCTTTTCATAAAAATTAAAGATATGATTACGTTTTATTTTTTATAAATACATACATACTATACGTATATATATGTACATATGTACAAACTTAATATATTTTGTGAAATGAAAGGAATATGGGCGAAAATGTGATAATAATTTCCAGAAAACTTGAAGTTTAAAATCGGTACGTCTTAGTAATAAATATATTATTGATTTTTGCTGTGTGAAATCGGATAAATATTTTTGGTAAGTTTTATATAAACTTTAAATACGATATATAAAGTATATTTTATAGTAGAAATATATAAGCTGTTGTTCCCATTCACTTTAAGTGCTTATATTAAACCTTTAGATTCGTCTTTTCGATTTTGTTAGACAAATCTTGTAAGCAAGGGTAATCTTGGGTGAAAAATTCAAATTTAAAAACAAAAAGTAAAATGGAAACCATTTTACAAAAAAATTGTTTCCTTTAATTAATTTTTTGTATAGTTTTCTTTTAATTCAATTGTAATATAGTACATATGGAGGTTTTCTCAATCAAATAACTACCGAAACTAAAAAAAAACACAAAATTAAATAAGTAGGTATCACAATTTTATTAATTAAAGACCCGACTTTGGACCTACATATGTACATATTGGTCATACAATTAGAAACGCCACTTTAGAATTTGTATTGTATAACAGAATTACTTCTATAAAACGAAAATTGCTATACGTTTTACAAATATTTCGATAACTAACTATATTCCTGAAAAGTGGAAACTACATTTTCTACACGCTGAAAAAACACTGCCTCTGTAGCATATTCTCCCAAACATTTTCTGCTGGAACCATGTATATGTTTGGAACATACTTCAAACATTTATATGTTAGCAAGTCCCAAACTCAGGTGTATTTAAATGCAATCATTAGCATGTTTACTGACAAATATGTATTCTTTTGCGTGGAAACATATGCGTGCTTCATCCCAAACATACACATACTTTCGTGGAAGCATTCGCGTGTTTCCCCCAAACCTGCATATACTTACGTGGAAACACATGCGAATTTTGTCCCAAACATAATAATATTTAGAAACGAATTACTCTTTCATTCTTTTTTATTATAATTAATTTTATCAATATATACTTACTTACTTTTATTGACTATATTACAACCTCATGAGGTCAGACGTCTTACACATATTAATTAAACAAACAAATTAAACAAATTTCAACATATTCTTCCAACTAGCTCTATCCTTCGCCTTTTCTCGCCAGTTGGTAACACCAAAGATATGGAGGGACTCGTCTGCCTCGCCGTTCCAGCGGAGTCTTGGTCGTCCTCTTTTTCTGCTTCCATCGGGTACGTTATCGAAAACCTTTCGCGCTGGCTCATCTTTATCCATTCTGATAACATGGCCTAGCCAACGCAATTGGCCCACTTTGATTCGTCTAGCTATGTCCATGTCAGAATAGAGATTATATAGCTCTGCGTTCCAGCGACGTCGGTACTCGCCGTTTTCCCTAACAGGACCATATATTTTACGGAGAATTTTTCTCTCGAAAACTCCCAGGTGTTTTTCATCCGCTTGCGATACGACCCAAGTTTCGGAGCCATATGTCAAGACAGGTAAAATGAGAGTCTGATATAGCTGGACTTTTGACCGTCGAGAGAGGGCTTTGTTCCTAAACTGCTTGCTGAGCCCAAAATAACATATATTTGCAGCACAATTCTCCTATCTATCTCCAGGCTGACATTGTTGTCCTTGTCCACGGCGGATCCAAGGTAGACAAAATCATCTACCACTTCAAAATTAAATCGGTTGTCAACGTTCACGTGCGGACCAAGTCGAGAGGTTTCTCTAGTCGTTGACACCATCAATTTTGTCTTGCCTTCATTAACAGCAAGACCCACCTTCGCTGATTCCTTTTCGATTCTTGAAAATACTGCAGAAACCTCTCGCAAATCTCGCCCAATGATGTCTATGTCGTCAGCATACGCCAGCAACATATGGCTTTTCGTGTTAATGGTCTTGTTCGTATTTACTGCTTTCTCATTATTATCTCCATTAAGATGTTGAAGAGATTGCACGAAAGTGTGTCGCCTTGTCTAAGTCCTCGCTTGATACAGAATGGTTCAGTCAGGTCTTTCCCCACTTGCAGCGTCATTCTACAGAGGCGAATCAGTTTTGCCGGAATACCAAGTTCAGACATAGCTTCGTACAGTTTTCCTCGTATGGGGCTATCGAAAGCAGCTTTGTAATCGACAAAAAGGTGGTACGTATCGATTTGCTTGTCATGGGTCTTTTCCAGGAATTGGCGTAGCGTGAATATTTTGTCAGTTGTGGACTTTCCTGGTCTAAAACCACACTGATAAGGTCCAATCGGCTTTTCAATAATTGGCTTTTGTCTTTCACATAATACGCTCGACAAGACCTTATACGCGATGGATAAAAGACTGATACCGCGATAGTTGGAACAGACACACGGATCACCCTTTTTGAATACAGGACATAATACACTGAGACTCCAATCGTCGGGCATAGATTCCCCCAGCCATATACCGCATATCAGTTGATGCATGTGGGCTATCAGTCCCTCGCCACCTGCGTTAAGAAGTTCAGCGGGTAGGCCATCCGCACCAGAGGCTTTATTATTCTTCAGGCGGGAGATCGCCGTTCTAATCTCGTCTTGGATGGGGGGGAGGGGACAATCTATACTATCTTCCACTATCATTACCTCCTGATCTTCAGTGGAAGAATCTGAGTGAAGTAGTGCTGAAAAGTGGTCTCTCCACATTTTGAGCACACACTGCTTCTCAGTCACCAGATTCCCATTCTCGTCCTTGCAGGAGGGGACCCCATTATTAGGCCCGTTGGCCGATCTTCTTACCCTCTGGAAAAACTTTTGGCATTCACCATTCATCCCGCACATTCCGGTTCTCTCATTCTCCCTCTGCTCCCACTGCCATTTTCCCCGTCCAAATAGTTGGTTTCCCCCCTTCTCAGCTCCTCGTACCGCTCACTCGCAGCACGCGTTGTAACTGACTGCTCCGTTGCCATACGTGTAGCGTCTTCTTCATCAGTTGCAATGCGACATTCTTCGTCGTACCATGGCTTATCCTTCCGCGGATTCCGATAGCCAAGTTCAGCCATTGCAGCGACTTCCAAAGAATGGGAGATGTGCTTCCACTGCGCATCTGGGTCTTCGGGAGGGGGGGTATTCTGCCCTAGCAGGAGAGAGAGTTTCCGTCGATAGGACATTGATATCTCCGGTATTTGTAGCTTGTTAATATCCAGCTTTTCCCGTGTTCGGCTTCGTACGTTTTTCGCCCTGCTCAATCCCGTGCGAACTTTCGCAGCCACCAGGTAATGATCCGAGTCGATATTGGCACCTCGAATCACACGTACATCCATTACACTAGAAGAGTGCCTGCCATCTATTACCAAGTGATCAATCTGGTTCTTCGTCCGTTGATCAGGAGATATCCAGGTCGCCTCATGAATGTCCTTATGCTGGAATCGTGCGCTACTAACTACCATATCCTCTGCAGCGGCGAAGTCTATCAGTCTTATTCCATTATCGGAGGTGGTATCATGTAGACTGTGATTGCCGATGGTTGGTCGAAAGACACTTTCCTTTCCCAAATTGACATTAAAATCGCCTAGAATAATCTTAATGTCGTGGTCAGGGCAGCGTTCATATACTTCCTCCAGGCGCTCATAAAATGTTTCCTTGACCTCATCATCTTTATCCTCTGTCGGTGCGTGCACACAAATTAACGAGATGGTGAAATATTTCGCTTTGATGCGAATTGTGGCTATGCGGTCAATCACTGGGTTGAACCTTGAAACTAGGTGTCGCAATCTCTTGCCTACTATAAATCCGCATCCAAATTCGTGCTTACGCTCATGGCAGCTGTAGTAAATATCGAAGTTTTCCTTTCTGGTGTAACCATATCCTGTCCATCGCATTTCCTGGATCGCTGTGATGTCAGCTTTATATTTTCCGAGGAGATCCGCCAGTTGGAAAGTGGCACCAGTCCTGTATAACGTTCGAACATTCCAGGTACATATCCTTAAATCATGGTCCTTAAAACGTTTGCGAGGGCTGTCAACAGATGGGGGGTTTCTTTGTTTATTATCTTCTTTGTGTATTTTCATTGCCATATAACGGTGGCGGGAAGAAAACCCAGCCCACCGTGGTTTGCATTTTACCTACTGCCAGGATGATCATGTTTCAGCCGCCCGTTATGGATCAGACGCTGACCAGAATGCAGTGTGTCGAAACTGGATTTTGGTTCCTACAATTTTGATCCGCCGTTGGCCAGGGGTGTTGGCTCATCCGCCTTCAAAGGACAGAAGAATATGTCCACTACTTCGAAGAGCTTCAGTGACAGGATCACCTAATAATCCTGAGACGTATCAGTGATCGCATTACCACTCAGGTTGCTCATGCTCATATATATCCACATTTATAAATAATTAATAGAAAAAATTGAAATATTTACATTTTACATTTACTTGTATTGAATCCATTACTTTTTTTTACAAAAAGTTAGATTACGTACGTCTCTGAGATGTATGACAAATAAGCATTTATTTATTTCTTTGATTTTTAAGGGGAATACTGTTCGTCGGTTTTGCAGTTTAAAATTTGAGGGCTTTTCTTTAGATAGCATTTTTTTATAGCAAGCCTTAATCATATTAATTTGAAACGAATTTTATTTTAAAATATTTTGGAACCTTTATTAATTAGACCTCAAACTAGCCTACGTCTTTAAGACGTATGTTATATTTTATGTATAAAAAATAAGGTTATCTTTCTAGGGATATTCGAAACACATATACAAAAACCAAAGCAATATCACAAACCATGTAACCGTCCGAGCGTTTGTTTATTCTTTTTTCACTGATCAAACGCTTTTGATATCCTCTGTCCGATGAACCATTGACGACTGAATACATGAAATTAAAACGCAATTCATCAGGCAAAATAAGAATCACTGACTTCATCTGCAATTTGCACGCACATTCAGGCATATTTATGAATCACTCACTGAGACAATAATGAAAAAATACGAAACGACGACAAAAACAATATTTTATTCCCAATTTTACAGAAAAATTTAATGAAATAATATAAGAGACGTTTAATATTTTGGAGAGTAGCCCTTATTTTTGATGTGTTAACATCTATAGGCACGGGTAGAGTACATATATGCAAACAACACACAGCGTTATCTACGTCGAAGCTATGCAGCGTTATCATTGAAAATAATATGTGGTTGTTGTACAACAATAATTCCTGCCTGAAAATAAGTATGATGGTATCGATGTGGCGGCAGCGAATAGTTGCCTTAAAAGACGAAGTCTTGCTACTCAAGGCTGATCTACTTCAGGTTATAGCAAGCGCACAGCTGATTCATATTCTGAACAGCTGATGCCAAGGCGAATTGAGCTCGAATTGTCAAACTTATTCGTTTTGTTTACATTCTTATTGGCAAAGTGAAGTTAATTTATAAACTTGTGTTTTTTGAAAGTTTCCCCTTAAAAGTGAAAAAAAAGTATTTAAAGATGGTAAAATGTGCTATTTGCAATAAAAAGTTTGAAAGCGGTACGGGACCGATGTTTCATGTGCCACGCGACGACAACAAACGCTTGTTGTGGGGCAGTCATTGCCGCATGTGTTTGTGCTGTTTCTGTTGTGAAATGAAAAATATGTATGTATGTATATACGTATACGCATGCAATACAAATGTCATATTTTGACATTACCACAAAAGGAGAATTCAAGGCGAATTGCTATTTTTGACAGAACCAGTGCAAAAAGTAAGGCGAATTCTAGTGCTTCCACCAGGTAATAAATTCGCCTTGCTTGCTACTCGTAAGCTTACGAACATAACACAATGAATATACATGCGTCTGTTGCTTAGAATTGTCTTTGTTTTTTGTAGGAATAAAACGAAAAATATTAAGCAAGAAAATAATGACACATGTGCTTGCACTTGTCTTTAAATAATATGATTGAACGCTGTTTTTTATTTTCCAATGTAAAATTTACTAATGTGTTCATAGAAATCGAACAGGTACCGTGTAACAAAAAGGTGTTAACGCATCGCCCGTGACTTCGAACAGTCATTGGGGTTTTTATGACACCGGCCAATCTCCGTGGTAAACTTCCTACCAAAGTCCAGCATCGCGTGGATGGTATCGATTCCCCAAACTGCCTTAATATTTCGATAATGTTCTATTTTTTGGGGGTTTGTTTTTAAATGTCGTTCGACATCTGCACATAAGCTTTCAATTGAATTTAAGTTCCAACTTTGTGGTGGTTGTCCTGCTGGAAAACATATGTAACTGACATATTTTCTAACGCAAATGGTCCAGTTGCATTTCCCATAATATTATTCGACCATCTATGCTATGTATAGGACCAACGACATACCAACCAAATTCACCCCATACCATCACATTTATTTTAATGGTCTTTATGATGAATCTAGAATCCAACGATTTGTTTAGTGGTCGTCTTACGTAAGCATTGACGTCCGAACCAAACAAATTAATCTTTGATTCGTCGCTCCAGGGAATTTTTTTCCCAAAAATTTTCCAAATTTCAAAGGTTTTGCAATATTATTCTGTAGCTTAATCGGAGCTACCACTGCTGACTCAGTCTCTTTAATCAAAGCGGAACATGTTTTAAAGAATGGCTTAGCCACTTCTGCCGATCCAAATTTCTCGTCTGAGACGTGACAGAGATTTATTAGAACCCTATGCGTGAAACTACATAGCCTTCGATGGGCCATCCACATTGTTCGCAGTGCCTCGGGCATTTCCAATTGCGACGTTTTTCGTTTTTTCGTGCAATGCATCCATGCAGACCAGCTTTTTGTAATCAACATCTAATGGTTGTAGATAAAATGGTTGTCGATATTCTGCGAGATTTGGTGCATTGCAATAGCAGTAATTTCGGTTCAAGTCAAAAATGGGTTGACTTTACTGACTCTACAAATAACTCAATCGTCATATGCAGTGGGGTTTCTTGGCATTGGATTTCCTTTAGGGGTCTTCAAAACTTCCCGAATTTTGAAACAATCTCATTGCCCCAAAAGTACATTTTTTTCAACAGCAAAGCAAGTGTGTTATGGCTGAACTTGATTGTTTTCTTTTTGATAGAAGCGCACAATTAATTTGCGTAGTGCTGGAGTGCATGACATTTTTTGCCCCATATTTGTACTAAATTGAATTGTTAATTGGGTTGGGTAAATAATAAAAAAAAAAAACTTACGTTGAAAATAAACGACCGACTTCCCCCGAAGAAGTCAACAAAACATTGTCAAATCGTTGGGAAAAATTGTAATAAAGAATGAGCTTACACAATTCCAAACAACAATAATTTGAAGACCTGGCACAAACAACGATAACTAACCTGAAAATAAATTCAATTTCCATTGTTTACGAATGCGTTTCTAATTATCTGTCCGCCCTCAGAAACTACAGTTTTCGCAACCGTGAGAAATTTTCAAAAGTTATTGTTGATATTTCGATATCCAACAATATATTGAACTGGAGTGAGAATATAATGGGAGTTACCAAAAAGAGAGACACTTTATAAGAAAGTTGTGAAAAGAAATGCAACTTTGAATACATCGTTTCGATTTGTATGACCACCACTGAATGTGCCTGCCGTAAAATTGGAAGTTGGAATAAGTCCAACGAAACTGCAGTAAAACAAAGAACTTTTCATCGGCAGGACTAATAATCTACAGACGTTTATTTTTAAAAAATTATATCGTTTGGAATATCGACAACTTTAGAATGTAAAATATCGTCGGTTGATTACTGGCGTATACGCCACTATTTATGTTTTTTTTCGAGTTGATTTGTGTTTATAGGTTTTTGTGCGTTCTCTTTCCCAATCTGTTGTCAGATTTTTGATACAGATTACCATTACTGTGATGTTTATTCTAATTTGTTTGAATATCCACAAAAATTTCTAGTTGGTAATACAGTAGAATCGCGATAATTTGTAATCGCAAGGGACATCTAGTTTTCTACGAATTAGAGGGGCTTACGATTTATTGAGATTTCGATTTATAAACGTAAAATAAAAGAATTATGCGAATTAAAGGGGGTTTTATTTCAGTTATGTTTACATATTTTCTTATGTATTATTCTTATTTTATTTAGAAATGATCAATGAAAATTCCAATTTTACATATAAATACATAATTACATATTCAATTTAAAATTAAATGTTAAAAAAATAAAAATCAAAAATTATGATTAAAAGAAATCTGTTATTTTATGTTGTTAATATACATATGTATAATATGCAGCTGATGATTTTGTCTAAAGAATTTTCCTTGTGCATTACGGATTATAAGAGGTTTTAAACAATCAATATACGATTTATGTATAGGAGGCTTTGTATTGTTCGTTTAAAAAAATACGAAATATCGACGGCCCAAAATGTATGTAAATAGTACGAATTGTTGGAGTTTTCTCAAGGGGCCGACAGTTTGTTACGAATTATCAAGATTTTCCAATTATCGGGGCACGAATTATCGCGATTCTACTGTAGTGGTACAGTTGTGAATATTGGTATCTCCGTTTCAAACAATTGGCGTTTATGACAATACTATAATAAGTCGACAATATGCATTTCATACACGCAAAGAAAAAAAACGTTTATTGCTCGGTTGCCACAACAATACTTTGATTGATTTGTATTAATTTATTAATCGCAACCGTTTATGTTATTCTCCCAAATAAACTCATATATCGCAAATGTGTATCATGTTGTTGCAAACGAGATCTCGTTTGCATTAAACGAGTACAAAATTACATTTGTCGCTAAACCGTTAAAAACCGTTTGCGATAACTGAAATTAGCCATTTTTCTAATGAGTACGAAGAATGTAAATTTCTCTCATTCTCTCTTTCTGGCGACTGTATACACAGTCCACTCGTTTGACATACACACTCACGCATACACATAAAAGGCTTTTGCCTTGTTAATATATCATGGATGGACAACTGGCGCGTTGTAGTTTGCTGCGCTTTTAGTTGTTGTTTGAATGCAAGTCGAGACGGTCGTGTTCGTAGACACTGAAAAGATAGACAAAAATTCCAACTTTTTTTAAAACAAACTTTATGGGTAAAACCAAAATCATAAAAATTAGAAATTTACACAAAAAAGAGCTTATGGAAGGAAGCCATAAATATAAATTTTAATGTATAAGTAATGTACTGAACAGAGTAACTACAACTACAACTCGGTTGCTGTAACTACAACTCGGTTGCTGTAACCGAAAGAACAGTTGGTGGAACCGTTTTTCGTTTAGCACAAACGTTTTTTCAGCTTTAATTTTTCATAACTCGTTTGCTGCAAACGTTTTTCAGTTCTCGCAAACGTTTTTTTCGTTAGGATCAACTACAACTCGGTTGCTGTAACCGAGGGAACAGTTGGCGGAACCGTTTTTCATTTCTCGCAAACGTTTTTCTCAGCTTATGTTTTTCATAACTCGTTTGCTGCAAACATTTTTCGGTTCTCCCAAACGAAATGATATGTATGGCTTAACAGAATTTCGTTTCTCCCAACTACAGTCCCCATACGAACTTCAGTTATCTGAGATTTCGTTTGGGAGGAACGAGTTTTTTCTTTCCGTGTACACTCACAGAAAAATTCGGTTGAGACAGCCGATTTAGCCGTAACCGAATTAGAGGTTGTCTCAACCTCATTAGACGTTGGCACAACGTCACTAGAGGTTGACAGAAACTCATTAGAGGTTGTCACATCGGAATTAGAGGTTGTTACAACCGAATTTAGATAGTGTTACAAATGAATTCTTAAAGTTTTCATATTATTAAATGATGATGTATTTTCCTGTATTCTTTTAAAAAATTAAAACGCAATAAAATAAAGTTATAAAGGGTTTTTCAATAAGAGCGCTACAAAAGTTTTTTTAAATAAAACAAAACTGGTTTTAGATACCAATGAAATTCTTTATTCCTGTGAAAGTGCGTTTGATGCCATTATGTATGGAACTCGATTTCTTTTGCATGGCCACCACGGGCACGCTTGCAGAAGTCCAGACGCTGAACCCAATTTTCGACGGTTTTCAAGCATAAATCGGCCGATACTGCTGCAATTTCACGTTCGATATTCGTACGAAGTTCATCAATCGTCGCTGGCTTGTTGGCATAGACCATAGACTTGACGTAGCCCCACAGGAAATAATCAATCGGCGTCAAATCGACTGGGCCATTCCGTGAGATAACACGTTCACAAAACTTGGTTTCCAATAAATTGATTAAGGCATTCGCTGTGTGGCTTGTGGCGCCGTCCTGTTGGAACCACATGTCCTCCAAGTCCAAATTATTCAATTGGGGCCAAAAATATTCGGTTCTCATTGAACGGAAGCGATTCGCATTCACAGTAATGTGCCGGTCTTGATCACCACGGAAGAAGTTCGGCCCAATGACGCTGCCGGCCCATAAACCGCACCAAACCGTAATTTTTTTGGGATGCAATGATGACTCATGGATTACGTGTGGATTGCTGTCTGACCCATAACGCATTTCGGTAGTAAATTTTAATAATTTCGACTCGTTTTTGGCTCGTATATCTTTCCATGATGTAATGGCAAACCATACTGAAGAGAAATGTCAAAAGAGCGGGAAAAAATATAGCGTCGTTTGCTGTCCCTATCGATTTACTTTTGTAGCGTCTCTGTTGAAAAACCCTTTACATATATATGGGGTAATCTATAGGGTAATACATTTGTTTTACATGCCTCTTCCAACCTTTTTTCAAGTCCCGGCCATCATGCGACACTGCACTAATTCTAACATATTGTAGCGGTTGATTTAGGTCCTAAACCATTTTGTATACAAACTATTGCAGCATATCTCACATGACCGACCTTGAAAAACTTGAAAACTCTTTATATCTGCTTGAATAATTTCTGCAAAATACGATGTTTTAATACAAAACATATTTTACTTACCTTTCTTAATAACCGCAAAAAAATCTTGACATTCTTTAATTCTTCTTAAAATAATATATGCTTATTGAATTTTAAACGTCAGATTTTAAATATATAGAATTATGTTGTGGTAACCGAATTGAAAATGAATTCGGTTGTGCCTACAGAATTCATGAGAAATTCAGTTACAGCAGCCGAATCGACGCCAAATTCGGTCGTTGCAACCGAATTAAGGCTAGATTCGGTTATTGCGACCGAATTGGTACAAAATTCGATATTTACAACCGAATTGATGCCAGATTCGGTTACTCCAACCGAATTTGGTACGATTTTGGGTTCTTGCATCCGAATTAATTTGAAATGCGGTTGTTCCAACTGAAATTTTGCAAAATTTAAAGTAGTTCACTGAACGAATGCAATTGAAGATTCAGTTGTCACAACCGAATTAATTATGAAACAAGGTTGCTTCAACCGAATTCCGGTCGTGGGGACTAAACTCGGACGTAGCAACCTCAATTCGGTTGTGGCAACGTCAATTCAGTGGTAGCAGACGAATTTGTAGTTGCTACAACCTCTTTTCTAGCAATTAGTTCTCTGGTTGTATTCATAAGAAGTTGACTGTTGGCATTTTCACACACTGTGTCGAAACGAAAAATTATTATTGTTCAACGCTAGTACTGCATTGTCTTACCGAAATACTTATACTTTATTCTATTCTATTCCCATTATTATCTGTAGTAGAATGTCGAAGAGATCGATTGCACTGTTGAGTTTTAAGTCTTTCTCAGTAAGATTGAACTTTTTAAATTTCAACTCTCTGGCAATTTTCTTTCAACTCTTAAATTTGGTAGCTGTCACATATGTATATTCCAATTATTAAAAATGAAGAGCCTTACGAAAGAACAACGCGTTGTAATTGTGAAAACTTATTATAAAAAGTTGGAAAGTTATGCTGTGACCGCTCGCAAACTTCGAAGAATTTTCAGTCGAGAAAGTGCACCTAATGTGTCAACCATTCGAAGAGTGGTCAAAAAATATGAAGAAACTGGGTCGGTTGTATACAGTAAGACTCCTGAGCGTCAACGTACCGGTCGGTCTCTTGAAAACATTTTTTCGCCGAAAACCCGAAAACATCAATTCCGAATCGTTCTCAATAACTTCAAATTTAACGATACGAATTTTGACAAAACACCTACATGCGTACAAAATTCAGGAGCTCAAAGCAGCAGACCATGGAAAGTGTCGGCAATTAGTTTAATGGGTAATGGAGCAAAGTAAAGTCAATGCCAGTCATCTCTCCGATGAAGCACATGGTTTCGTGAATACACAAAATTGTCGAATTTTGGGCTCAGAAAATCCTCATGCAATCCATGAGAAACAAATGCATCCACAACTAGCAACTGAATGTACCGGATTTTGGTTAGGCAGAGTGATTGGGCCTTACTTTTTTTGAAGATGTCCCAGTGACTGAACGGCATTCGTTACAGAAACATGATAACAGAGTTTTTGTAGCCTCAACTGGACGGCATGGATCGGGACGACATGGGGTTTCAGCAATACGGCGCCACCTGCCACACCGCGCAATAAACAATCGATTTATTGGAGCAACGATTTTCAGAACAAATTATCTCAAGAAATTCTGGTGTCAACTAACCACCAAGATCGTGTGATTTAACGCCGTGCGATTTCTTTCTTTGGGTTTTTGTGAAATCTCGGGTTTATGCAAATAAACCAGAGACAATGCATGAGCTCAAGTCAGAGATCCAACACGTCATCGGTGAGATACAGCCACATCTTTGTAAAAAAGTCATGGAAAATTTAAAAATGGCCGTGGAGGCCAATTGACGTATATATCCAACGTATTTCGCTCAAACCATACAAGTTGAGTTTTAACAACTGTGTTAGGTGCTGATGTTGCGTTACTGATGTTGTTTAACCAATCGCCTGATGTTGCTCTACCGATCGGCTTCTCACTTAAGCTACTATTATTCCGGAACTTGGAGACATTACCAGGCAATACTTGAACTAATGCCGGAAGTAATGAGCTGCTTGGCAATTTTTCAAAGCAACCGCTACAAAGAGCTTTGAACACCCCCTAAAGAAAGACACATTTATAGCTTTTTTTGTTAGTATTATGTTGTTGACATTTCGTCTATATCCTCCACACATCAATAAGAAGACCCAGCTTTTAAATGCCAAAAGCGTTGACTTTGTTATGTTGTTTCCTTGGAACACATTGAACGTTAGTCATAATGAAAGACAAACAGACATTTGTGTGTTAGGATTGCCATGTTTGTCTCGTCTCGTCTCATGAACTTGTTTTATTTGAGCTCTTTGTGATTAAGGTTAATTTCATCGCCAATGCCATCGCTGCAACATCTAATATTCATCCAGGCAGACTGACTCGAGTAATCACATTCCTACTTATATACGTATGGATGCGGATACATCCCTCAATCCATCCAATACATTCATTCATTCACCTGTCTAAATGATTGTCATTAGTTTTATATCCTTTTAATGGCTGCGTGTGTTTACATACATATTTTTAGATTCGCATGCGTGTAAACGTGTCCGTGAGTCAAATTCACAATTTGTGGTTGATGAACTGTAGTTTTGAGTGTCCATAAAATGTTTTCTCATTAGATCCTTTTCCGTGCTTCAAGAGACAGGAAACAGTAAAAAAGTATAGAGCACACTAGAACTAGACATGAATAGTTTGTTGAAATAGTAATTGTTAAGGTAAAATGAATAATACATGATCAAACAGCGATTATTTACGATGTAAATTCATTTAGAATTTAAATACAAGTTACAGTAAGTCAGTCGTCTATATTCAACTAATAAACTCTAGGACTTCAAATTGCATCAGAGTGTGAAAATTTACTTCAATGTCTGGTTTGGGAAAAATACAATAATCTGCCGATATTTGTATTGATTAGCATGGAAATACCGAAACAATGCTTCAATTCGGATCAGATGTATTTGATCTAGCCAAGACATATAATAACTAATGACATTGCAACTGTTAACAACTAATTTGTCAATAGTTTTGCTAATGACAGGGTGAATTTCTGTTTGCAAGTTATCTCCTTTTTGTTATGTTGTTTGACTTTTGGAGTTGCCAACCTTAAAATTTGGCAAAAAGTGAAAAAAAAAATTTACCGTCCCATGCTAACACCGAATACCTGTAACCGCTTTTTTTCGACAGAACGCATTTCCTACAATCTTTATTTGTTTTTTTTTTTATCTCAGACTCGCTGATTGTAATCTGCACTTGTACACCGATTCCGAACGATTTTTGTTCAAGAGTCGAGCTCGCTTGCCATCGCTTGCCCAAATATTGGTATTTAAATATGACACATTAAGGCGGCAAAATATGGTCATATGAAGAATTCTCCAAGAACCAAACATATGCTAGTCGATAGTCTTTAAGGAGTGTCTTCGAAATATAAAATTTAGAATTTCCCAAGCACCTTCAGAAATCCAGAATTTGAAATTTTCTGTGTGAAGTCCCTGTGCAAGATTTAGGCCCACTGTGGTCAAACGAAGAATTCTCCAAGAACCAAATATGTGCAGTTGGGTAGTGCCTGAATATGAATATGCCAACCACATATTTCAGAAGACCTTCAGAACAGAATCTGTGTGAGGTCCCTGTGCAAGATTTTGGCCCACTGTGGTCAAACGAAAAAATTATCCAAGAACCAAATGTGTGCAGTTGGGTAATGCTTGACACATCCTTCCAGAATATGCCAACCACATATTTCAGAAGAACTTCAGAACCGAAAATTTTTCATTTTGAATTTCATATACGAAAACAGTTTTTCGCCCACTGTGCCCAAACGAAGAATTCTCCACGAACCAAACATATGCCAGTCGATAGTCCTTAAGAAGTATCTTCGAAATATAATATCTAGAATTTCCCAAGGACCTTCAGAAATTCAGAATTTTAAATTTTCTGTGTGAGGTCCCTGTGCAAGAATTTGGCCCACTGTGGTTAAACGAAGAATTCTCCAAGAACCAAATACGTGCAGTTGGGTAGAGCCTGAATATGAATATGCCAACCACATATTTCAGAAGACCTTCAGAACCGACAAATCTTGCACAGGGACCTCACACAGAAAATTTAAAATTCTGAATTTCTGAAGGTCCTTTGGAAATTCTAGATATTATATTTCGAAGACACTTCTTAAGGACTATCGATTGGCATATGTTTGGTTCGTGGAGAATTCTTCGTTTGGGCACAGTGGGCGAAAAACTGTTTTCGTATATGAAATTCAAAATGAAAAATTTTCGGTTCTGAAGATCTTCTGAAATATGTGGTTGGCATATTCTGGAAGGATGTGTCAAGCACTACCCAACTGCACATATTTGGTTCTTGGAGAATTCTTCGTTTGACCACAGTGGGCCAAAATCTTGCACAGAGACCTCACACAGAAAATTTAAAATTCTGAATTTCTGAAGGTCCTTGGGAAATTCTAGATATTATATTTCGAAGACACTTCTTAAGGACTATCGACTGGCATATGTTTGGTTCGTGGAGAATTCTTCGTTTGGGCACAGTGGGCGAAAAATTGTTTTCGTATATGAAATTCAAAATAAAAAATTTTCGGTTCTGAAGGTCTTCTGAAATATGTCGTTGGCATATTCTGGAAGGATGTGTCAAGCACTACCCAACTGCACATATTTGGTTCTTGGAGAATTCTTCGTTTGACCACAGTGGGCCAAAATCTTGCACAGAGACCTCACACAGAAAATTTAAAATTCTGAATTTCTGAAGGTCCTTGGGAAATTCTAGATATTATATTTCGAAGACACTTCTTAAGGACTATCGACTGGCATATGTTTGGTTCGTGGAGAATTCTTCATATGACCATATTTTGCCCTAATAGTCCCACTATATGTGACATATTTAAATACCAATATTAGGGATTTGGTTGCATATATATTAGTTTGTGCAGCAAATATATTTAGCTTGGAGTGTATTTTTATTAATTACTGTATTTTCAATTTCTGAATCGATTATTTAATTGAAAAAATCAATAAATTGCCGTTTTAACTTTAAAATAAAGTGCGTAACAGAGCTCTGTTATTTGCATAACGAGCTCTGCTAAGTAAATTGGTTTGTGTCTGCTATTTTAAATACGAATTTATCTTCACGCACATAACTGATTATATACAGTGCGTGGTTTCTTCGTTGCAACAACTCAATTTTTATTCCTGCAACAATTACATTTATTGTGAATTTTAATAAATAATAAAATAAATAATAAATATCGAAGTGCATGAGATTTAAGCTATTGTTATTTTAGTTATCGCATACTGCCGTTTTTGTTATGGAGGTTTGTTAACATTTAAAGTTGATGAAGCAAATCCGTTGGTGCAACGAGTTAGTTGTTAATGCAACGAAACAGATTTCAATGAATATAAAGAGACGCTACAACATGGGCGGACGTAGGAAACAGCCAGAGAAAACGTCAGTCTAAGAGACGGGTTGGTTTACGAACACTTCTTATACAAAAAATCAACAGTGATGGATGCAGTTTTCTGTCAAAATATTTTTTATAATTTTTTTTGTTTGAACTAAATACCATTTATATTGTGAGTACTGGCAACCCTAAGCGTTGTTAGGTGACAGCTGTGTTTCCTATGGAAAGTTTGATATTTTCGACCACAACCGTATTCAGAATGTTGAGTCATTTGAGCGCGGTTTGTGTTGATTATCGTTAATCAAAGGTTGGGTGTCAGAAAAATAAAAATGGAATCGTGGAAATGTTCGTGATTTTTGCTGTGGATCACAAGCTGAGAAAAGCGATCTCTGTAATATATTCTCCCCAACACATTCTGCAGGAACCATGTATATGTTTGTAACACACTCCACATAATCATATATTTGCAAGTCCTTATCTCTCTTACATGTAAACGTAATCATTAGCATTTTTACTTGTAAATATTAATACTTTTCCGTAGAACCATATGTGTGCTTCATCCCAAACATCCATATACTTACGTCGGCCCATTCATGTGTTTAATCCTAACTGAAACAGATCAGTAAACAGAAGACAGGCTCAATTCATTTACACACGCATTCAGGAAGAGATATTTATGAATCACTGACTGAGAGAATTATTCAAAAGCATAGTTATACACGTGCAATAACATTGACTTACGCTGAAAACAATCTATCATTGTGCCTCTTATTATTTTGCTCTCGACACAGCATTGCGACAAAAAAAAATAACTAAACGGTGCACCAAACACAGCTGTATTTGCACCACAAACATATACATTATAACATATTAATTATTAAGTCTCACACATGTAATACTTAACAGCAAACACAATGAGTTTGGACGCAAGTATACTTTATTTGCGACAAGCTCCAAACGCATGTTGTGTTTGCATCCAAAACGACAAAAAATACCGATTTTTCAGTGGGTAGTGTTAGTGTATTTTAAAAGAAGACTGAACTCGATACTCCCCAGTTTCGGTATTACGTCAAAAAAAAGTTGTCCTCATTATATCTGCTAAGGCTATACATTAACGCCTGTATTCCATTCCAATGTTAGCAGCATGTGTTTCAATCGTCCGGTTATGACAGCTACCATTCTGGATATTGTATTACTGTTCAGAATCACCAGGAATGCGGTGCCTTTACCGTCATATCTAGACCAAATACCCCGTTCTCTCCAGTTTTATCTGCCTCGTGATGGAAGTGGCGATCAATCGCGTTAAACACCAACCTTACAGAGTTTTCCACCTGAACCGTTCCTGGCAAGTTCATCAGCTGCTTTGTCTCAGGCTATTTCCGTATGACCCGGAACCCACACTAGGGAAAGTCTTGTCATGGCGGCTAATTCGTGTAAAAAACTTCAGCACTCTCGAACTAGTTTCCGCTTGGCTGTCCGAGAAGATTTTCACACACTTCCCTACAATTGAGGGATTTTGTAACTGACGACACGATTCGGATATTGCCTCTAATTCCGCTGGGAAGACAGCGAACAATAGAGAGACCGATTGATGGTGTTATACCAAGTGAAGTTGAGAAGACCCCAGCTCCCACTCCAATATCCATCTTTGACCTATGCGTGAAATTGTCTCTGCCAACATTCTGCAACGGTGAGTGGTTCCTCCACTCTTCTCTATGCAATATGATTGTTCTAAAATTATTCCGTAATTTACGCTTTGAACTAGGAAAGACCGTTGTTTCAGGTATGACCCCACTCCACGCTAAAGAAACACGATCCCAGCAAACCCATTGGAGGAACCATGCATATGTTTACAACCATTGTTTTCATGAATAGAATATCTGCTGCTTTTTTTCACTGTCGCTTATCACGTTTTATTTAAATACATATTCGTTGTAGCAATGGAAGATATTCATAGCAGAAATGAAACATATTTATCGCCGCAGAGAAACATATTCTTCACAGCAAAGAAACTTATTCAGTATAACAATGAAATGAATTCATCACAACAACACGTCACAATGACGACAAATTTGTAAGAAATGAACACATTTTCGTTGCGGTGATGAAACTATACGTTAGCTCACTTTCGCTGACACTAATTGTTGTGTCGACGAACATTTTCATTCATATGATGAAGCTTTTCAGTTGAGTTTACGCGTGTTAATGATATGTATATATAGTTTTTGACTATCAAACGAAATCGGGTTTATGGTTAAATAATTGCTACGCTTGATTTCCATTTTGTTTTATGTTCCCCCAAGTGTCCTTCCCACTATAATACCTTTGATTGCTAAATGGCACATTTCTGTAAGACAGGTGCATATACAAATATGTTCGTGTTACGCAAGTGATCCAGGATAGTAATCTCCACCACCATTTTCCACACCTTAAAAGTTGTTGAAAGCTCCTTAGCTAATATCTTGACCCCAAAATGTTTCGCATTTGAATCCACCTTTTCAAGGAATAAAATATGATTAAAAAAAAACCCAGAATTTAATTTCAATTCTCCATTGGCCATTTATGGACCTTCGACTCGACTCTCTCCAGACATATGACCATCTCTTTAAATATAAATGGAAGCAAAAGAAAATCCTTGAAATGCAAACACAAATAACAAATTGAAAGTATTTTATTTTCCATGTTTCCTTTTTATTTCTTTTTTGTCTTCATTTACCACTCCCACTTGACCTTTCAACTACACAATCTTAATATTTTACATGCATTTTAAGATTCCGAGAATATCTTTCCTTGAAGAAATTAACTTTTTCGCTTCATTCCTTTCCTAGGGACAAAGTGGTTGAATCGGTGTGGGGGTAAAAATACTTAAGGGTCATTTTGGAGTTGTTGTGCTTTGTAATAGAATTTGACGTTTCCATTTTGTGATTCGAAAAAAAACACAGAAAACAAGTCAAAAGAAAAAAGAAACTTCATTTGATGAGGGGTGAACAATAAAAAGGTATAAAACAGATTTAAAATATTTGATTGGGGGTATTTTTGTTTTGTAGGAAATGTAAGACAAAGTATTGAAATAATCAAGTAATGAAATAATCATGCAATCAACTTCCCAACTATTCCAGCAATGGCAATTTTAAGTGATAAAATAATTAATGGGGATGACAATGGTAGGGGTGTTGTTCATTGTAGTTTGTTATTAAGATGTTAAAGAGATCGCAGTAAAAATATTTGGGTTGCGTCCTATGATAAAATAATTAAAAAATCATCGGGAATAGTAATGACAGTAGTATTGCCGAGTTAAAATTGTTTTTTAATTAAGTTGTATTTATAGTTGACCTTTCCTATTATTATGATTTTTCAATTTTAGTATCGGCTCGACGTCATAGATATAAAAGAAGAAAACGAAGTTGTATAATTTTCCTTTTATCACAATTTATTTAGTTTCCAATATTTCGATCAACTTCGTTGATCATTTTCAAGGATATTGTGAGATAACAAAAAGTATACGACTAGTCTTCGCTGTAAGCTTTTGTCTTGTTTTTTAATTTGTAACTCTATAAAGATGTTGACGAGATCACACCATATACATATATTTGGTTTACGTATGATATAGTTTGATAACAAACTGCTATTTTCACTGACATTTTGCAGTCACTCTGTAAAGGAGTGTCTCTGAAGATATGATGTTCCACCCAAATACAAAGATTTTAAAGACATTTCATAATAAACTTTCAGGTTCTCTGGGAATTAATTTGATATCCAACGATTCGGTAAAATCTGTAACAAAGGTGGGGTTTCCATGTTCACAACTTTTAGTTGGTAACACTGCTTTATTTGACAACCGATTTAACAGCTGATAGTTGTTTACTTCGGTCAGGTGGTTTCTATGGCACAGCTGACCGAAAAAGTACTAGGGAAATGTTGTAGAATGAGAGACCAAAGAAGACATGCAGATTATAGACCGTGCACCAATCTAAGTTTAACAGTGTTTGATTGATACTGATTACAGGTAAATTATGTTTTATGTTGTTTCCCTTTTATTTCTGTCCGTATTATGTCCAACCAAAGAGTACATTACAAAAGCAACTCGAACTCGATGAAATCGCCAACTACCTCGTTGTCATCAAGAGAACACGAAGAGGGGCATATCGGCTCTTTTTTATTTCTCTATGGTTCGGTTTGCCATTTCATCATGGAAATACTTGAACGAGAGCAACGCTTGCAAATTGTTGAAATTTTCTATCAAAATAATGTTTCAGTTCGTCAAACTTATCGTGAACTTCGTCCATTTTATGGTAGTAACCATCGTCCATCGGGGCGGTTAAAAGATAGATTCCGAATCTAACTAGCAAAGATACAAACCACATAAGGTAACAGACCAATGTTAAAGTATATAAAGGTACACGCTGAAAAATCTGTCCTTTTTTGTTGTTTGGATGCAAATATAAAGAGTGTTTGGACCCTGTCGCAAATATGATATACTTGTGTCCAAACAAATTGTGTTTGCTATTCAATATTAAATTTTGTAATGTTTTTGTGACTCAAATGTGACTTTGATTGTTGAAAACTGCTGAAAACAAAAACGTGACAGACAACAAAGCAGCAGGTCTTCAACTCATGAAAACAATGTTTGCAAACATATACATGGTTCCTGTAATATGTTGCTAGGGATGTTTTTCTCTGCGTGTAGTACTTGGATATAATGGAGGTTATGGATAATATATTAATATATTTCTGGCACAGTCTTTTCTTTTTTTCCGATTTTATTTTTTATTCTATTTTCTTTTCAGGGTAACGTGGGTATTCAAAACGGCATCACTACTATTACTTGGATGAGCTTCCATGCCTGGAACTCACAGTTACTCTAATTTAACCTAACCTGCCACCATATTATCATACTACCCCTCCATTAAATAAACCATCTTGTTTATAAAACTTTGGACTTGTTCTCATTCGAACAAATGTGGTGATGGACAAGTTGAGAAGTCGTTCGTTGGTTACATTGTTTACAATTCCGTTCTGTAATTAATCTTTTTGTAATTAAAGCGAACAAAAGTGTTCGCCCCTTTTTTTCATTCGCTACTTTTTTTTGTTTTGTTTTGTTAATTTCTTTGCATTTGAAATGGAAATTCTTTTTCATTCGTTAACTGCCGCTTTCAAGTTCCATGACAAAAAGTTATGAATAATTGAAATTTATTCAATTGCCTCGTGTTGCATGTCAAAAGAAAATGAGAAATCACTTTTTAACTTCCCCTTATGCTGTATGGTATTTTGGGGGTTTTGGCCTAAACAATTCCTCTCAAAGATTCATGGCCTTCACTGAGGAGTAAAGCAAATGTATTCGTTCCTTTAAACTTTGTGAGTTTTGCGTCATTCCTCAGTTATGTTTGTGTTATTTTAATGTTTCATTTGTATTTGTTGGCTGGTTTATTTGGAGCGTTAGTTGCCACACAAAAAAAGGAAGGTGAGAATCCTTGAATCTTTCCCAAATGAATATTAAAATAACATTTTACCATCTACCCAATTACAATAGAACAAATTGCAGCTCATTCAGCAGGTATCAAACAAAGAAGGTTTATTAAACAAGCGGCTTAACGTTAAACAATCGTTTTAGGTCATGGAGATGGTACAGTGGTAGTGAAGTTTAGTGATATAAAGTTGCAAAGAAGGTTTGAGTTCGTTTCATACTGTTGGATCAACTGTAAATGGTTGAGTACTTTGTTCCATCGACGAGTTGCACAGCAGCTTTACATAAACTCGTGTTGTTTTAAAATGAGGTTGTAGCAACCAAAAATTCGATTGTTGCCACCGAATTGCGCTTGCTTCCACCGAATTGAAGAAGCCACAACTGAATTTTTCGAATTATCAATATTCGAAGGGACAATTCCCTCCACTCGAACATCTTTCCAATTCTGGATTCCAGGATCGTAAAATGCAGATAATAGTTTTATTATAAAAAATCGGTTTCCTATTAAATCCCATGAAGGGATTGGGTAGCGCTCATGACAACCAGTGAGCTGTGTGCTTTCTCGTTTTACACTCACTGTTTGGGGGTCCTAAAGTTTTAAACCGGTTCCAAACTGTATTTTTAGAAGTTGTTTTCGTGGCTAAATACTCGATAGTGTCGCCATCACTAAGCGAGGTAACCGCCGTGGAAGGAAATGTAAGATAATCAGAACTTAGATCGAACCCACGTTCTCATGTACAGGAACCGCGCACACTACTATTGCACCACTAAATGTGCAGGAAATATACGATTTGGAAAAGGAATTTTAGGTTTAGTTTTTTTTTATGAATTTTAGTAATTTTTATAGAAAAATAGTTGATACAAGAAGTTGAGAATAATGTCTTCCTAACGCATTTTAATGTTAATGCATTTTTTGCGTTGCAAATTTAGAAGATTGAAATATGCAGTTGGGATAACTTTCCTTAAACCAATTTTAAGTTATTATAACCGTATTTGTACTTTATATAACCCCAACCTCGTGTATAAGTATAAAGAATTAGGTCACGACTACAAAAAAGAAAACGTATTTGCCCCAACCACATTCCATTTTTAATTCGGTTGATGCAATCGATTTTGAAGTTGTTTCAACCGTGTCGTATCATTTGTGACAACCTCTCAATGCGGTTACAGCCAATTCCGTTTCCTCAACTGAATTTTTCTGGGAGTTTAAAGGCATATGTTTTATTCCAACTCGAATTTTAGATCAGATACGATAAAACAAATCTCCGATTCTGTTTAAATTTCGAAATTATTAAACGAAATCGGTCCAAACTGTTAATCACATCGGATCATTCAAAACGTTTTACATTGATTCTTGGAACAACAATACAACAACACTAAACAATGCAAATCAAACCACACTTTCTTGCATCCTGAATCAATAACGTTGTAGTGCCCACGAGTTGCATCATAGAGAAATAGACAAAAGCCGCTATCCCTCTCTTCACGTTCTCTTGATGACGACGAGGTAGTAGGTCATCGAGTTCGAGTTGCTTTTGTAATTTACTCTGTTGTTGGACATAATACGGACAGAAATAAAAGTGAATGGGTATTTTCGTTCAATGCAAACAACATAAAACATAATTTAGCTGTCATCAGTTTCAATTAAACACTATTCAAACTAAGTTTGCTGCATGGTCTATAATCTCTATGTCTTTTTTGGTCTCTCATTCTACATACTTTCCCTAGTACCTTTTCGATCAGATGTGCCGTAGAAACCCCCTGGTTGTATGCGAACAAACCAAAGCGATTGCGTTGGCTACAAGATATCAGTAGAACGAATGAGTATTAACCAACGCAGAATGTACACGAAGATGCACTCCAATGAAGGCATGGACTAGAATAGCGAAGATATCGCTGGAAGGAATTCTTGAAAACACCAACTAGAAAGAAAGAACAAATGAACCAATACAGGTAGTAACTGACCAATAAATATAAACTAAAGTAATCATTTCTGTTAATTAAGGTTATAACTGACAAATCGTAACCTCTAATCCCTGACAAATTTGTTATCCTATTGTAGATAAAATATAGGATTCTTTCGCTGAAGCGTCACTTATATCAACTATCCGGTGATGATATATCAGACAAACTCAGAGCTGATACCAATATGTCGACACATGCAGTTTAAAACTGTATAGTGGGGTCGACTGCAAAAACTTCTAAACTATTGGTCGGATTGTTTTAGAATGTACGAGGTATTTGCAGCCGAGGAGTTAGGCTATCAGAATATTTCAGTTAGGTGCGCCCTGTTCCAGCGTTAGTTGCGCTACAAGGTGTCAAGGTAGACCACATTGGTGGTGTTCAAATTTTCATGGCGTGTAACTTCTACACTTGTAAGCCGATTTCATAGCATTTTCTTCCTGAGAACTTACCCGCACATTTAAAAAAATGTGGAGCTGTATTTGGTCTTTCCGTCGCAAAATATTTCTATTACGTTCCGTATTTTATTTCGTTCTAACCGTTGCAAAATATTTGGAATCAAAAATTTAAAATGTAAATTTTTCCACTGACTTTGTTTAGGTTTAATGGCAGGTACTTCGATAAGATCACATCTAAGGAAAGTGGTCTTCGTTGGGCTTGTTGGAATTGTAGAGATTATGATGTTGATTTCTATAAATTGTTTAAAGAGGCGAAAAAGGGGTTCTCTAACTTGAATGTTGATTTTAACTCCTTATTTGCTAAATTTAAACAGATGGAGGAAATGTTTAGCAAGTTTAAATGGCCGGAGAATTTGTTATCGTCTCCCAAAAGGAAAAAGGCTTCTGGGGAACGAATTGTGGATTGTTGCGTAGATGATATTCCACCCACACCTAACTTTGATATCATTGGTAGTATGTTTTTATCACCCTTGCCGTCGTCTATTCCTCCTGCTAGGGCTGCTGCTTTAAGTGCTGCTAACCCGACTACTGACTCATCTCTGAAATCATCAGATGCTGGTACTGATGCTATTATTGCAGCAGTTACTATTGCTTCTGTCGATTTTCAGTCTAGTTCGAATTGTATTCCGTCTTCAAGTTCGAATTGTATCGCAAAGGCTGATTTTTTGCCGGTGTCTGATCTTGTGTCTGGACCCGCTTTGTCGCCTGGGGACTTAACTGTACCAATCGTTCCAGCTCCCCATGAGGTGCCTAGGAATGATGTTTCGATTGTTGTGCCCTCTCGAAGAACTGTTTTTGTGTCTCGTCTCTCTGCGGATACTTCTGTTGATAGAATTATAAATTATATAAAGTCACACTCGCCTAACTTTAGGGACAATGATTGTAGGGCGCTTAAGTTTAATAACTTTCAGAATAGAGACATATCGTCGTTTAAAATTTTTTTCCGGAAAAGATGTTTCATATTTTAGTTGAGCAATCTTTTTGAGGACAAGACAAAATTAATGGTTTCAACGAACAGGGCCTCCACGCGATTAGACCAAAGCGTGAACGTTGATAACCGTTATAACTTCGAGGTAGTGGACGAATTTATATACCTCGGATCTGCCGTGAACAAAAACAACAAGGTCAGCCTTGAGATCAAACGGAGAATTGTGCTTGCGAAGAGATGTTATTTTGGGCTAAGCAAGCACTTTAGAGATAAAGCCCTCTCTCGAGTAACAAAAGTCCAGCTGTACCAGACTCTCATTCAACCTGTCTTGCTTTATAGCGCAGAATCCTGGGTCCTATCGCAAGCAGACGAAACATCTGTAGGAGTCTTCGAGAGAAAAATACTCCGAAAAATTTATGGCCCTATAGTGCACAACGGCGAGTATCGGCGACGCATGAATCATGAGCTGTATGAGCTTTATCCTGACATTGACATAGTTAAGCGGATCAAGATAACGCGATTGAGCTGGCTAGGCCATGTCAGTAGAATGGATGAAGGTGAACCAGCGCGAAGGCTTTTCGAAACCGAACTCGAAGGAAGACGAAAAATAGGAAGACCAAGACTCCGCTGGAGGGATCAGGTTGACGAATCCCTGCGTACACTTGGTATTGCCAACTGGAGAGATAAAGCAAAAGATCGAACTGGTTGGCGAAATATGTTATCTTCGTTTTGTAAGGTCCCTGACCCCCCGGGGTTGTCCGAGACCGGATAAGTAAGTAAGTAATCTTTTTGGCCAATGGATGTTCTCATGAGAGAGTTTACTCATCGTATCAGACCTCGTCACTCCGTTCATGTTGATCTAGAATCTTCAAAAAACTAGTGAATCGTTTTTCTTTCCTTTATCAAAATGTTAGGGGAATTAATTCGAAATTGTCGAATTTATATCTAAAGAGCTTTTTTTCCTGATTATCCTGTAATTGTTTTTACTGAGTCATGGTTAAAACCTACCACCTTTGACTTAGAGGTTTTTTGAGATAAATATCAGGTTTATAGAATGGATCGTTTGGTACGTAGAGGAGGTGGTGTTTTAGTTGCAGTTCATTCTTCAATTCCATCTTTACTGATTTCAGTCTCGCATGATCCAAGTGTGGAATTCTTGTGTATTCAACTTTTTATAACTTGTTCTTATATTGTAATTTTATGCTTCTTAACTTGAGTAAATGTAAAAAATGTCGTTTAACAGAAGGATGTGTTGGGAAACTTTTTACAAGATTGGTGATAATGTGTTGGATAAAGTGTCTCAGTTTTGCGACTTAGGTGTGACTCTTGATAGTAAACTTACTTTTTCGTCACATATTGATACTTGTATAGGTAGGGCATCTTGTTTGTTAGGATTTATAATACGTTGGTCCAGGGAATTTGATGATCCGTATTTGTCAAAGCGACTGTATACTAGCCTTGTAAGGCCGATTCTTGAGTACGGTTCAATAGTTTGGCTTCCACATTATAGGTGATATATTGATAGAATCGAATCTGTTCAGAAGCAGTTTTTACATTTTAGCTTTACGCAATCTTGGTTGGAGTTCATCTTCGAACCTACCTACCTATATTCATAGATTGATTGAACCTACTTTTGATTTACCTACTTTAGAGCGTCGTAGAACAATGTTGTCTGTATGTTTTATGGTTAAACTAATCAATGGAGAAATTAATTCAGCATATTTGGTCACTTCTCTGAACTTTAATGTTCCTCTTAGAGCTTCTAGATAATATGTTCCATTTTATCTACCCGCGTTCAAACATAACTACGAATCCTTTAATCCAGTTTTTACTCTTTGCAATACTTTTAATGAGTTCCACCACCTAGTCTCTCTATCGGATTCGATTAAAGTAAATAAACGAGCGATTATTTTTTTTTAATGACTGTTAATGCTTAGAATTGCCAGATTTAAGATTTCATTCGAGAAATCATGTGAACGTATTTTGGTTCCGAACTAAATTTCCTGCTTCATATATCCTGTTTCATCTGTTCCTGCTTCATTCTCATCTTGATGTATCTGTTTGTCCTGCTTCATCTGTCGTTATTCAACTGTTCCTGCTTAATCTGTTTCGGTGTCGTTTGTTCTCGCTTCATCTGTTCCTGCTTCATCAGCTCCTACTTCATCTGTTTTGCTACATATGTTCCTGCTCCATCTGTTCCGGCTTTATCTGTTCCTGCTTCATCTGTTTCTGTGACACTGTTCTTGCTTCATCTGTTCTTGCTCCATCTAAATCATCAGTTTCTCCTTCATTGTCATCCTGCTGTATCTGTTCCTGCTTCATCTGTTCCTGTGACACTGTTCTTGCTTTATCTGTTCCTGCTTCACCCGTTTCATCAGATTCTGATTATTCTGTCCTTATTCATCTGTTCCTGCTAATTCTGTTTCTATATCATCTGTTCCCGCTTCATTTGTTCCTGCTTCATCAGTTCCTACTTCATCTGTCCTGCTACATCTGTTCCTGCTCCATCTATTCCTGCTTTATCTGTTCGTGTGTCATCTGTTCTTGCATCACCTGTTCCTGTTTCTCCTGCTTCATATGTTCTTACTCTATCTATTCCACCTTCATCTGTTCCTGCTTCATCAGTTCCTGCTTCATCTGTCCGTCTTCATCTGTTCCTGCATAATCTGTTTCCGTGTCATCTGTTCCTGCTTCATCTGCTCCTGCCTCATCAGTTCCTGCTTCCTCAGTCCTGCTACAACTGTTCCAGCTTCATCTGTTCCTGCTTTATCTGTTCCTGTGTCATATGTTTTTACTTCATTTGTTCCTGCTCCACATACTTCACCAGTTCCTACTCTTTCTATCCTGCAGCATCTGTTGCAACTTTATTTGTTACTGTTTTTTTTGCATTCCTATTCCATACATATCATTCTTATCTTCATAGTAGTCATTTTGTACCTATATAATAATTCTGTTAATATCGTCCATGTTCAATCTTTTATCTCCTGCATGAATTTATTACTATTTGTTTTTTAATTTTGTTTCTGATTACTGTTTTAATTTAATTAATATACGTTAGTTTTGCATTTAGTTTGTAACTGAAGATATGTAAAATTATATTTTTCCAGCTGTTTTTAGCTGAGTAAATAAATAAATAAATAAATAAACTGTTTGGTGTTACACCCTACAGCCGGCCTGGTCCGAAAATGGGTAATCTTTGAACAAAATTTGTACTTTTTGGAATTGAATTTTATCACCGATTTTGTTTCACTTATCAAGTTTTGGAAAAGTTTCGCTTGTTGATATTTATACTTTTTTTGAATCTAAATTGTAGACTGAAATGTTTTTAACTATCTGCCAAAAGATATCCTGATCCTACGCATAATCTTGTTGAGGAGAGCTCAATATGTAAATCGATCGAATTTTCATAAGGGATTTCTTTGGGAGTATAAATCTTACACTTCTTTTCCTATTGATAACATAAAATAACATTTTAAATTCTGAATTTCTGAAGGTCCTTGGGATATTCAATAGGAAAAGAAGTGATAGTCCTTAGGATTCTCTGAATTTCGATGCCGCTCCTTAAGGCATATGTGTTGTTCGTGGAGAACTCTTCATTTGGGCACAGTGGGCGAAAATCTGTTTTCGTACATGGAATACAAAATGCAGAATCGTCCTTTCTGAATGTATATAAGGGTGACATATTCTGGAAGAATGTATCAAACACTATCCAACTGCAGATATTTGGTAATTCTTCGTTTGACTACAGTGGACCCAAATCTTGCACAGGGGTTTCACACAGAAAATGTCAAATACTGAATTTCTGAAGGTGCTTGGGAAATTCGAGATTCTATATTTCGGGCCACATTTTAATGACAATCGACTGGCATATGTTTAGGTCGTAGATAATTTCTCATATGATCATATTTTGAATTAATAGTCCCACTGTATGTGACTTATTTAAATAGCAATATTTGGGATTTGGTTGCACGTATATTAGTTATTGCAGCAAATATACAGCTTGGAATGTGGTTTTATTAACAACTGTATTTTATATTTCTGCATCGATTTTAATTGAAAAAACCATAAATTGCTGATTTATCTTTAAAATAAAGTGTTTAACATAGCTATGTTAGTTATATTACAGAGCTCTGCTAAGCACATTGGTTTGGAATTTTACTTTTTTAAATATGAAGTTCGTCGCTTAACGCACATACATTTTTCAGGGTTTAATACTTTCCTAGATTAATTTCGTCAATAAACACTAAAGTCCAACGAAAAGAATGCTAAAACATATTTAGACGATTTCATAGTATGGCGGATCAATAAGTCTGTGACTTTTCGAACTTCCCTCGTAGTTATATGAAATTCAACATTGCTCCCATCAAGTACCACCTGTTTATAGAATACTGCTACATTTAGAGCAAGTTCCATCATTTACTTTGCGTTTAACAGCTGTTCAAAACATGGAACCTCGTGCATTTTTTTAAAAATGGAAAATGTGAATTTCGAGTCCTCATTAAACATTATTTTTTGCGAAAAAACACCGTCAATCAAACCGAAGAAAAATTTGATAAATACTATGGGGACTCTGCACCATCGATTTCAATGGTAAAAAAGTGGTTTACAGACATTTGTTGTGGTCGCACAAGTACAAATGACGCTGAACGTTCTGGACGGCCAATTGAGGTCAATACACCCGAAAATGTCGGAAAAAATCAACGATATGGTCTTGGCCGATCGAAGAGTAAAAGTGCGTGAGGTTTTTGATACCATAGGCATTTCATATGGTAGTGTGGTTTCGATTTTAAATGATCAGTTGGGTTTAAGTAAGTTGTCTGCAAGATGGGTGCCGCGTTTGCTCTCAATTGACAATAAACGCACGGGTGCACACGTGTGTAGTTTCAATGACAAAATTCCATAAAGTGGGCTACGAATTGGTACCTCAGCCGCCATATTCTACGGATTTAGCCCCCCAGTGACTATTTCCTATTTCCAAACCTAAAGAAATGGCTCGGTGAAAAGAGATTTAGCTCCAACGATGAAATTATTGATCAAACAAATGCCTATTTTATGGACCTCAAAAAATCCTATTTTTTGGAAGAGATACAAAAATTGGAGAAACGTTGGACTAACTGTATTGAGCTAAAAGGTGATTATATTGAAAGGAGATTTTTTCCTAAAAAAAAACTGCGGTTCATTAAAAAAGTCACGGACTTATTGATCCGCCCTTATAACGAACATATTTTGAAATGAATCCCTCTATTAAACTGCACACCCACTGTAATATAATCTCTAATAAAAACACCACATGTATCCTTTTACCACCCTCCACCCCCCCAAATCTTCGTTCTACTGCAGGTTCTCAAATGTGAATACATTTAACGTTTTCATGCCCGTGATTGCCTTTGCTTTTCCCTTCCAGGCGGGTTGACAAATGTAAAGTTGTAAAAATAAATGACTATTGAAATGTTTTGCAAATAAAATCGCCCATGTACTATGTAACGAGACATTACGGCGATACGACATTACAACATTACGACATAGTAAAAACAAACGTGTAAACATCCGGGCAGTCGTTCATTTAAACATTTGGGAAAATACTTAGCGTGTGGAGTGTTTGAACTTTTTTTTGTTTTTAGAATTCCACTGGAATCCCTTAGGAACGAAATAAGGAAGACATCACAAAAAATGACGTGTGCCTGTTAGAACTGTGCGGGAACGGGCACACGGAAATCATTTGGAATTGATGAAGTTGTTACCAAATGCACAAACAAAAGTCAGAGGGTGTCTTGCACAATGGAGTGATAGAATTTTCAAAGAAATTTGGCAATTGTCAGTATGAAAATGTAGATTAGTAATTGGCTAGAGATAGTGATGTCCTGAATTTAGATTTATCTGCGTAAGTGGCCAAATAAACAACAATCATGGTATAATACTTCTACTTCAGGCTTATTTGAGAGTTACAGAACAGTTACAGAACTAATTTTCATAGAGAAATGTCATATAGAGCCGCCATTCTTATAATCGGTCAGTGTGATAGAGAGTTATTTGACGTAAATTGACTTATACCAAGTGGAATTACAAACATTTTGGACTTAAATTTTTCATTCAAATTTTTTCAAATGCAGTTGCTGATTTATTGTTGGTTGGTTTAAACCATTGCCTCTATCTGGTATTATTAAAGCAATACTTTCCAACATCCAACCGCCCATTTGCGTCAACCAAATGTCATCAATTTACTGAGAGAGATGGCTACTCTGTACTAGACTTTTGTCGAACTCGTTCACTATTTCTCGAACTCGATCGTTTAAGGTTCACGAACTACCCATCTCTACTCTATACGTCATTAATCTATGCTAATTGTTTGAAAGTAGGTTGTAGTAACCGTGAATTCGGCTGTTGTCACCCAATTGCAGTGGTCACAATCGAACTGAGATTGTCACGACTTAATTTAGTAATTCGGGCGAAGCACACTTTACTGCGGTTGTGACAGCCTCTTGATCGGATGTGATGACATCTAATGTGGTTGCGACAGCCTCTAAATTCAGTTATGTCTAACTCGGTTACTTTTTCTGTGGGTGTAAGTTTTAACTGTTTGTGCCTTCTGGTCTCATCTCTATAACAATCAATTACTAAAACTCGTCCTTAAAAAATAAAGTGCGTGAAAAGTAATTCGTGTTTTAAATACCAAAGACACACGCAAAGAAAAAACTCGTTCCTCCCAAACGAAACACCAGATAACTGAAGTTCGTTTGGGTACTGTAGTTGGGAGAAACGAACTTCTGTTAATCCATACATGTCATTTCGTTTGGGAGAACCGAAAAATGTTTGCAGCAAACGAGTTATGAAAAATATAAGCTGAAAAAACGTTTGCGAGAAACGAAACTCGGTTCCGCCAACTGTTTTTTCGGTAAAAGCAACCGAGTTCTAGTTGCTCTTAACTAAAAAAACGTTTGCGAGAATTGAAACACGTTTGCAGTAAACGAGTTATGAAACATTAGAGCTGAAAAACGTTTGCGAGAAACGAAAATCGGTTCCACCAATTGTTCTTTCGATTACAGTAACCGAATTGTAATAAAAACTTTTATTTATGGTTTCCAAAATCTCTTTTTTGTTTAAATTTCCAACTTTTATGATTTTGGGTTTACCCATGAAGTTTGTTTAAAAAACAGTTGGAACTTTTGTCTATTTTTCACTGTCTACTTACACGTCTGTCTCGCCTTGCATTCAAATAGCAACTAAAAGTGCAGCAAACTACAACGGGTCAATTGTCCATTCAAGATATATAGACGAGGTAGAAACATTAGAGTGTGTTATCACTTTTGTGTGTATGCCAAACGAGTAGATAAGACTGTGTATACCGTGAGAGAATGAGAGCAATTTACGTTCTTCGTAATCTGTGCTCTCATTAGAAAAATGGCTAATTTCAGTTATCGCAAACGTTTTTTACATTTGCGGCAAATGTAACTTTGTACGCGTTTCATAAAAAAGAGAACTCGTTTGCAACAACATGATATACATTTGCGATATATGAGTTTAGTTGGGAGAACTACATGAACGGTCGCGATTGATAAATTAATTCAAATCAATCAAAGTATTGTTGCGGCAACCGAGCAATAAACGTTTTTCTTCTTTGCGTGCACAAACCAATTAATTCAACTGTGTTCTCTTATGGACTTATGGAAGCAATGATTATTTTTAGTTGAATGCATAAAGAATGAAATTTAGAAAATAGGGGGAAACAATCCGAATTTAATATACAGACAACTTGTTCACAAGAAGCAATGGAGCGACACACTCCTAAAGTACTTCTCATTTGCCCAATTTCCGGTCTGTAGTTTTTAAGCAGCGTGGATTTTTGTCATCGTTTTACTAGTCTTCCCGTACAACCTGCGTGAAAAATTAAGCATTTGTCTGGGCGTCTCAATGCAAACTGGGTTTCTAGAGATGTCGCAACATGTGTTATTCCGCGTACGAGAATATTACTCATCGCTGTTGTGGCTGGAGATGTCGGGGATGAGCCGTCAATAGACCATTACACGTTCTGCTCAGCAGCGTAATTGTCGTAATTGTGTACGGTTTTAGATACGTTTTTGTAATTGTTGGACCCGTTATCACCTCTAGAATTTTACAGATTTAATAAACTAATTTCTATTGGAAATTATTTTTAATAGGAAATCAAGATCTTGAACCGAATTATGATGAAAAGATATAAACTTTTACCGATCGAGAAAAGTAACAAGAAAATCGGAAGTAATACGCAGACGGTACACTGTAACGCCAATCCCATGTCAATAGTTGTTTCTATTTTAGAAACAACAACATCTACATATGTATTGGCTTTCAATGAAAGCCTACATGGGCAAGATCTTGTAAATATTGATGTTTTTGGTAAAGTATTGTTTTGGATGTTTTCGCACCAATAGGTGTTGTTGAAGCAATTCTCGTTAATTTGAGAATTGTTTATCCCTAGAATGTCTGATGATATCTATACCTAAATACTTGTGGAGAAGGGAGCTGATGAGATGCCTTGGTGGGCATCGAAATAGCTATACATATTCCCAACCATCCGCCGCTATTAATTTGAGGTCAACATTTTTATAAAACACAATTTTCGGCACTAATTAATGTTTTAGAACTAAAAAATTAAGAAAGAAATGAGATATACCAAGGAAATTTGAAAATTTTCTTTCTCATATAATATATAATTCAAAGCTATGAAATTTTTTAAAAATTTGTCCTAACACAATCCCAGAATCCCAAAAAAATTTATGTATTAATGTCACAGATAATTCAGAACATCAAAGTGTATAAACCCATCATCACCCGGCTGTGAAATCCCCTTTGATGTCCTCACACAGACAACAGACACACAAATTCTGTCAAATCGAAACACTATTTGTTTCCACTTTTTACCACATCATAAACAAGTTTCGGTATCCTGCCATCATTCCACCAAAGGACTAGTTGTCTGCTAAAACAACTGAAAATTGTATAATTGCTTTGTGTTGTTTAAACCAGCTTCTCTCCCTTCTCCTCCTGCTGCACTATCGATGTTTAATTGAAAGGGTGGAAACGAGGCGTTTTATCATTTGTTATGTTCGTTCAATCTGACGCCTCTCGTCCTTTGGCTTCTGCTTCGGCTTTCTGCTATTTCAATGGGATCATCATTGTTGGCCTTTTGTTGAGGTTACACGGATATCACATTGCAAATCGTTGTGACAATTATTGCGTGTGTGTGTGTGTCGTAGTAGTTCAACCTACCGGTTTTATGATTTCGAGTTTGATATCCTTTTGTGTGTTTGCACAAGGACTTTCTATATGTTACAGAGGGTTGTGTGTGTCTTTTGTGAGATGGGGTGGTTGTTAGGGGTATTTCCTTACCCCTGTCCGTGCTAAATATTTAAAGATGTCAAGTGTTTTGCTGGTACTTCATTTGTTTTCAATTGACTTTGAGTTGCTTTTGTTGTTCCAGAATGTGATTATTGTGTATGATTAAAGGATTAAAACATATTTGATTAGAGTTTCATGTTACGGCGAGAGAGATTAATTGACGTGTGATACAACAAAACATATTTATGCGATGATTACTTTTTGAAGAAATAAATGTTGTGAGTTTAATCCTGAGTACTGAGAAAGTGGTGGAATAAGTATTATAAGTATAATTACCCCACACACTTGCCGGAATATACATATTTTCAGAACTACACGGATGAGATTTCTCATTTCTTGTACTTTGTGTTTCTACTGATTAAAAGCTTGAAAAATCTAAACTTAAATTGCGACAATTGTTTCCATTGAAACGACCGAAAGAGCAGTAACCGGTTTTAGAGGTTGCCGCAACCGAATTTAACGGTTGCCACAACCATCCTAGAGGTCATCAGCACCAAAGTAGAATCTGCCACAATCGAATGAGAGGTTATCACATTCGAATTTAGAGGTTATCGCCACCTAATGAATTTGTTTTCTTTTAATTAAAACCGCATTTTAAACAGTATGCTTGAATGGTTTATTGATCATTTCATTTCGTACGTTCTCATAAATAATGAGGAATAATCCATTAATTATAATGCCACTTCCGACTATTTTGAAGTACCTGCCTACATGGGTCCTCACCCCAATTATGATGAGTTGATTCTAGCGATTTAGGTATTAAGCCCAATCAATCGATCGTTATATATAAATCATAGTACGGAGAGCGCTGTTTTTCCGCTCGCTCACCAATGAATAAATTGCGAGCGAGGGCAGTTTTCATCTCGCTGTAGATTAATTTATTCATAGATTTGTCAACTCGCTCACCGGTTTAATGATTGAAGGGAAGCGAATTTGTGTTTGAACATCAAGAGAAGAATTCTGTCGCTGAGGTTTGACAAACACAGGCAAAATTGTTACTGTGAATGTTCAAAATATGTAAATATATGAACATCGTGAATGTACAGAACTAAAAATGGACGATTTTGTTTGACGTTGCTGACTGAAGTTCGTTTCCTCATTGAAGAAGTACAAAGAGAAACGTCAGATGACAAATCTATGTTTAAATTAATCTATGATAGCGCTCACGATTTTACTTCACACCGATATCAACCGTCACAATCAGCATGTTAAATGAAACTGACCATAGTCAGTTTTACTCATAAAGAAATAAACAAGAGCCGCCATCCGTCTCTTCACGTTCTCATGATGAAGACGAGGTAGTAGGTCATTTCTTCGAGTTCGAGTTGCTTTCGTAATTTACTCTTTGGTTGGATAGAAATAATACGGATAGAAATAAAAGGGAATGCATATTTTCGTTCGATGCAAACGACTCTCTTTTCTCAGTTCCTTATACCGCTCCGTCGCAGCTGGCGTTGCAACTGAAGTAAGCGTTGCCATACGAGCAGCATTCTTATCATCACTTGTTGTGTAGTGTTTCATCACATCACACTGATCATCGTATTACGGTTTGTCTCTAAGTGGTTTATCGTCACCAAGTACGGTCTCTGCAGCAGTTTTCATGAGTGGAAAATGTATTTCCGCTGCGCTTCATGATCATGACCGTAGCGTTCTGCGTTAGTATCTGAGTAAGCTTCTATGCATGGGCCGTGGCTATCTCTGGTATTTCCATCATTCTGATGTTCAGCTTTCTATATGTCTGGTTTCGTACGACTTTCGCTCTGCTTAAACTTGTGCGAACCTTTTCTGCTATCAGGTAGTGATCAGATTCTGATCACTCATATGTCCATCACGCTGGGTGAGTGCCTTCCCTCAATTTCCACGTAACACAGTGCAACACGAAAAAATATAACCATATACGGACACCACTACGTGATAAAAGCCCAAAAAAAAAGACTCGTGTCTCCCAGTTTTGCCCAAAGTCATACACTTGTTTTTATGGGCCCCCAAAGATTTGGGGCCTGTGTCAAATTTGCAAAAAAGTGATCATTTTGTCAGGCTCATATCTTGCAAACCGTTTGGAATTTTGATTTACTCTCTGAGGGAAAGTTGTAGCTGTTGTTTTACACCGATTCCGAACGGTATTTTGAGAAGCTTTTTCATGGCTATCTACTCGATAGTGTCGCCGTCACTATGCGAGGTGACCGCTTCCGAAAGATATTTAAGGTGGTCAGATCAGGGATCGAACCCAGGATCTCAAGTACAAGAGGCGCGCACACTACCCATTTCACCACCGACGGCCATTGACCTAGAGCCGATACTAAAATTAATTTTTACCAACAATTTGACTGAGTTATCCAGAGAGATATAATGTAAAATTGCGTGCAACATTCAGTAACAAAAATTGCGTTTTCTGGAATCTAATTTTTAAAAAGAAAAATTTTAATGTTATTTTTGCCAAAGAAGTTTCGTTTCACATAATTTTATTTATGAAACCTTCGTCCGAACACTTCCGACACAAAAATTCCCTTCCGCTTGTGTGATGCTAAAAGTGTTTGTGTGATCTCGTATCCTATAATACTTCATTCAATAAGTCTCAATTGCTCATACACCTGCCTTTCATTGCAGTATTTGTGACAAAGTGATGACTGCAATTTGTCACCAGTGCGAAGAGTCATTGTCATGAGTGCACTTCAACGGTGACTCCAAAAAGGGAAAAACCAATATTGACGAATGAGAGGTCCCTATAGGACTCACCTTAAATCATAGGTGTAAGAGAAAAATGAGTAACACACAATTTTCAAATTCATTTAATCAAACGTATATCTCGGACTGCAGTTGATTCTATAAAAGCAATTTCAATTACAAGTGCAGTTGTGTGACAACCAACAACGACACGAACTCTCAGTTACGGCAAACACCAACAAAAGGACAAAAGGGATTGTCATTGTATATCAACAGTAACAACAAGAAAACAACATAAAACAATTCTGATGATGAACTTTGATATCAAACAGACATCACACACCCAATCACTTAATAGCCAGCCTCTCTCTCTCTAAAGGGAGAGATTCATGCGAATGAAGCGGCAGAATGCTTTTGTCCGTGAAGAGTCCTATATTGTGTGAGTTCATTTAATATCCTGGGAAAACGGTCCTGTCATAGAGTTGCAGTTGTAGGTCGAGTGTCGGGTTTTTGCATTTTCATTCACTTTAACATTCAACACTGGTGCCAAGAGTACAGGCAGCAGCACTCAGATATCATGTAATTGCATTTTAATGCAATTATCCTTTTTGTTTGCCGTTGTTGCTTTCGTTGCACTGGCACTGTGTAATACCACTGCTCAACCCTCCGGCCTGGCCTCCGCACCCCTTCTCTCAAACACTTTAATGATATTTAACAGAGGATACAAACACTTGACAATAAACAGAAGTAACAGTTGCAAAAGAGGATGAATGAAGTCATATCCTTGTACACATCCTTCCCGTTTTGTGTGAAGGGGAGTGAATGTGAATGATTTTATGATTCATCTCACGTTGCTCGTTACGGTGTGGAAAAGAGAGTGGTATGGACAGGGCAGTAATAAATATAAATTCTTCTATAATCGAAATTTGTTTATATTGCACTGTGAAAATTCGGGTTCATATTCTGGGTGTACATGAAATGCAATTTTGAATTTTGTTTTGAAATTAAGAAAAATTTTGAATTCCTATTTTTAATACTAACAAAAAAATTAATATGAATAAGTGATGATTTATCCGACCTTTCGTATTGGTGTTCAAAAATTAAATTGTTCGAGCGTTTTGTGTTTATCTTCCTGACGATAATATCCAAAGGGTAGCGAAATATCGAAGAATAAAATTAATTAAAAATACGACCAAACTCTCGAACAATTTAATTTTTGAATAAAAAAATTAATATAAAAAATTATATATTTTCCGATTACATTCCATGAAGGGCAGGAACTCTGTTGATAGGGTTGTCGCATACCCCAATTACGAAACTTTAAAGTTTGAAGTTTGATTGTGGGCTACAGTTTTACTCCGATTCCGAATGGGTTTTTGAGAAAAATTTTAATAGCTAATTAGTCTCCGCCATCACAAAGCGATGTGATAGTCACAGAAAGAATTGAAGATTGCCATAGCAGAGATCGAATCCATGTTCTCATGTAAAAGAGTCGCGCACACTAACCATTGCACCACCGTGGGCCACATGTAACAAATCCTACATTAATTTGCAATTTTCTTAAACACTGAAAAAATATTCTTCATAATATTTATGAAGCATTCTTCATTAGAAATTTGTCATTAATATGTACTACGAAGATTTTTCTAAATTTCATAGATATTATGAAATAAAACTTGTTTGGCCTTTTATTGTCCTTGAAGTTAGAGATTTTCGTATTGGGATGGGTAAATTTTGACAGTTCATGGCGGTTATGCCGTTTTATCTTCTATTAATTTTTCTATTTTTTATTTTTCTCTTGGCACAATAATATGGTTTGCATGGACTATTCAGCGTTTCGTGGCCAAAATTCGAGTCGAACAACTAGACAACAACTAGACAACAACCAGACAATACCTGTACGTCACTAAAGTACAAAATCTGTCGAAATAATACCTGCTGTCCGTGAGGTAGGGCATGACAATCCGCGCCAGTCAATTCCGCGCACGACAACTTTGTCTTTCGGAGACATCAATTTGACGAATTATGCGTCGGACTTGTGTCTACCAAATCGAACTAACATAGAAGTTGGGGGAAAACGGGCATACAGAACGCGGTATGCTCGTTGACGGGTTAAGCGGACCCCGATTTCAGCAAAAATAATCATCTTCAGCGACGAGGCCTATTTTGTGATGCACTGGTACGTCAGCAAGCGAAATGGCACGGTTTTTGGCGATACCAATCCTCACGAGGTCCACTAAGTAGCAATGCATCCGTAGAAAATCACTGTTTGGACCTGCAGCATAATCGGTCGGTACATCTTCGTACACTATGAAGATATTGCTATAAGCGTCAACCGAGAGCGCTACCGAGCAGACGTTTACGCCGATTGTTTCTGCTTCGCCGGCGGCGTAGGATCCTGAGAAAATCGGCGGTGGCGGTTATTCAATTCTTAGGAAATTTGACTTGCTGTTGTTCTAGTTATAATGTGTGCTGTAACCTGTTAAGGAATGGGACTGGATGTTGGTGTTGTATGTTGGTGCAGAATTTCGCCTGGTAGTTATGCAAAATTCAAAGTGTTGTTTAACTCCATAAGTTAATTAGTGGGAAATTAAGCTGACTGTTATTAGGAAATATTCTGATTGTGGTCGTGTTTAGTTTATAGTTCTTTTGATTGTTGTGGTTGCAACGTGTGTCGTAAATCAGGACAATATCATTAATTGATCGATTATATGCAAGATTGGTTAAAAAGTTATACGCCGCCGAACTACGCCGCTGCGCAGGTTTCTGCATAATCAGGCGGCGGCGCGGCAACAAACTTAAAAAACAGCGGGGGCGGCGTAAAGGTATACTACCGATCGATGATAATCAATTTCCATCATTTCCCTTGCGGGAGTTTATAGTAGGTCTGTTTTTTAAATATCAATTTTTTTATTTAAATTTATTCAAGCTTTAATATTAAGCTTATTTATTAATATTATTTTCAAAAAAGTTAGTGCTTGGTCTTTCAAAATTCAATTTCAGATTTTATTTATCCAAATATACATGAACATCTTATTAAGAGCTATATACATTTTTGAGTTTTATCTAATAGATATATCAACAATTGTGGCAAGGAATAGCTAGTTGTTAAATATACATATACATATAAAATTTGTGTAAATCAGATAGAAATGCAAAAGGATAAGAAAACCTTTATTTGGGATACATTATTAAAAATTCAAACAAGAATTAGAAAACAAATTGTATATAGGAAGATTATTCAGGATAATAATCGATTATAAAAACAATATTTTCAGTTTGATAAATTGCTGTTTGTATTCGTATAAAAATTAGTCGTCGTAACATTCTCTTATTACAGAATAAGGAGAATGCTGAACCTTGCGTGTAATGAGGACGTTGGATATCTCCAAGGTTTGTTGTATTTCTTTGGACTTTTGACAAAACAACCTGTTTCTAAAACAGCAATTTTAAAGTGGAGCGAAAAGGCTTTATAAATGCCTCACAGCTATTTTTAAAAAATAACTGGCTAAAATTAAAAATATTGTAGATTTCCATTTTAATATTAAATTTTTAGCAATTATTTTTTAAAAATAGTTTTGAGGTATTTAAAAAGCTTTTTCGCTCCCCTTTAAAACTGCTGTTTTAGAAAGAGGTTGTTTTGTCAAAAGTCCACAGATATAATTTTCAATCATTTATTTTGAAAGATCTGCACTCGTTTTTTGTGACATTTGGCTGATCGGTACCATATAGGAGATGCATATGATAGACATGGTCTTATAACGGATTTAAAAATGAGGTTCATATTTTTCTGGCTTAAGAAAGAACGTCCATTCAAAACGTAGTTGTCGAGTTGGGGTTATCTTTGGAGATTTGTTAAATGGAAAGATAATGCACTGAGTTTTAAAATGATTGATTTTGATTTTCCTTTTTTTGAAATATCTACTGCATACTTTAAGACTCTGTTCCATATTTTTCATGAGAGCACTCGTGAGTTTCCTAGAGGAAAGTAGTGCGGTGTCGTCTGCATAGTAGGCAACATCAGCTTCTTTATTAGGTTTGAAGTCCGAGGTGAATATTGAATAAAGTATCGGGGACAAAATGGAACCTTGCGGTAGACCCGCTGGTATATTCTTATATGAAGATATGCTGTTATTTATTGACACGGCGAATTTGAGATTTTCAAGAAAGTCAGCTATTATTTTACACAGACATTTTGGTATATTAGCAGTTATCAATTTGTATAGAAGGCCGTGGTGCCACACGATATCGAATGCTTTTTCGACATCTAGTAGAATTAGACCAGTTGATTTTCTCAAGCGTTTATTTGTTGAAATTTTGTTTTTAATCCAACCAATTTACTGAACCGTGCTATGTCTTTTTTTGAACCCAAATTGTTTGTCAGAGATAATGTTGTTATTTATAACAAACGTTTCAACTCTAGTGTGTATTAGTTTTTCATACACTTTCCCTAGATTACTCAGGAGCAGTGTTGCCACAAGTGACGATTTATCGTCATTTTGACGATTTTTAGTCACAAAAACATAAAATGACGATTTGACGATTTCAGCTTCTGGAATGACGATATTTAGTCTATTCCAAAATTGAAATTGTTGGTAATGCAAGAGCGATAGCTATATACTATATTTAAACATAAACTTAACCCATCAAGGGATAAATAAAATAAATAAATGGTTTCCCATTACATCCCATGAAGGGACCGGGGAGAACTTCTCACAATCACTGAGCTGTGCGCTTTCCAGTTTTCACTCATTGATTGGGACCTACAGTTTTACACCGATTCCGAACGGTATTTTGAGAAGCTTTTTCATGGCTATATACTCGATAGTGTCGCCGTCACTAAGCGAGGTGACCGTCGTCGAAAGAAATTTTTTTTTTTTTTTTTTTAAGGTGGTTGGAGCAGGGATCGAACCCAGGATCTCCTGTACAAGAGGCGCGCACACTACCCATTGCACCACCGACGGTCACCAAGGGATCAAGGGATATTGGGTAGAAAAACTCCCCACAAATGGAACCATTTATGAAATAATAGAATTATCGAGATTACATTTTTGTAGACGGGCTGGGGAAGTATAGAACTATTAAAAACTTACGATATTAATGTATAAAACATACCGTGTCAATAATATACATACATATGTATGTAAATACCCTAAATATTATCTGTGTGACGTTTAATCAAATTCACACAATTGAATCGGGGGTCAGACAATTAGGGGTTAATGAAAATTATTCATGAAGGACAAAAACTGCATCGACTCTTCTTTTTTACCCTATAAAATATAAATTTACAATTCCTGTTCACATTTCTTTCAGAAATCTCCAGTGTTGTTTTATTTTTGTATTAAGCAGCCAACATTCTGCGTCTTGACGCCAGGGAAATAAAAAGAATTCTAATTTTTGTCGTTTACGCCAGAAGCGACGTCAAATGCCAGCTTTTGTTTTTCTTCAATAAGAATTCGTGTACAAATTTGTACCGCCTACGTTATCGCTCCGATTGTGTTCGTACACATATTTGTCAACTCTGTTCGTTGGTTGTTTGACCAATAGTTGAAGAGATTTCGGAATAGAGTTTAAATAAAGATATATGAATTTTAAAAATATTACTATAACATATTGATTTAATTGCTTTGTTTTACTGTTTTCCCCCCACAAAAATATTGATATTTGCTACAGCAATTGCAGTTTTTAATGTTGACGATTTTTTGACGATTTCGAAAATTTTTTTTGACGATTTGACGATTTCTGCACCTCCAATTTGACGATTTGTGACCGACTTTATCTGGCAACACTGCTCAGGAGGCTTATGGGTCTGTAGCTGTTTGGATTGTTGTTTGGTTTGTTTGGCTTTTGGATCGGGATAATTTTCGCTCGCTTGAAGCCTATGGGGAAATAGTTTAAATGTATACAGTTATTAAATATGCATGTAAGGAGATGTACTGCCTTTACGGGAAGCTTTTTAAGAAGAATATTAGGAACGTTATCAAGCCCAGGAGATTTTGATGCCTTAAGATTAGACAAAACGTAGGATAATTCAGTTCTAGTGATGAAGTCGGCGTTTTGAGTTGTTGGATTTTCCATTTTAAGATTCTGTGCAGTTGAATTTACTATATTATCCACTGGGTGGGTGTAGTTAAATGTAAGTCTATGCAATTTGGCAAATGTGCTTGCGAGTAATTCACTCTTTTCACCGTCAGTAATTAGTTTATTGATGCCAACTAACTCTAAGGTATGGGATATTTTGTTTGTTCTTGCGTCGCAAGGAACGACGTATCTTCCAGAAGCGTTTATCACAAGGTTTTAAGTGTTTCAGTAGGCTGGACCATTTTTGATTTCTCATTGCTTTGATTTTTCTGTTTATAAATTTATTTAAGAATTTGATAATTTGCTCATATATGGCGTATTGTTGTGGATCAGTGGTACGTTGTTGTTTCCTTTTTAACGTTCTTTTATTTTTAATATATAACAATATATGGTGCATAATATCGTTGGGTAGAAGATTTTCTGATGTTACGCGTACAGTTATCAATACTTCTTCGAGAAGAATATTTTTCTGTGGAAAAGGTTATGCTTCGATCTATTGCATTTCGAAAAGTATTCCAGTTGGTGTTTTTGTATGCATATAGGTGCGACTCATCCATTTTGTATGTTGTGCATTCAAAGGAGCATACAATTGGGCGATGGTCAGATGGAATCTCATAATCTAAAGTTTTAAGATTCATCGGCAGAGAAAAATTGCCTAAAACAATGTCAACGGTAGAAGAGGGGGATCCCCTACGGATATAGTGTATGCCCATCTGGGTGATAGACAAAAAAGTTACGTAACTGTTGTAATTGGTTTAGTTGTATGCCAGCTAAGTTATTGCTTGGACAATTCCAAGCAACATATTTTGCATTTAAGTCGCCAAGAAGAATAAAATGTTTATTGGCTGGCGTTAACGCCTTAATATCGTTAATAAATGCTGAGGTGTATTTAGGTGAGTATGCCGTACACAGAAAAAAGCGAATGCTCAAATCAATTACGATATTTGTCAATTCAATTATTTTTATACTTGGATTTCCGCCAATGACGATTTTTGTAAATTCAATTACTCGAATTGTAAGATCGTAATTGAAAAGTTTTCAATTAAAGCAAATATTTATTTGAGCACAGATTTAATCAAAATTTCTTAATATTGTTGATTAAATTAGTAATTGAGTTAAGCATGACTTTAATCAATTTTTTATGGAAAATTTCAATTACGCGTGTAATCAAGTTGAGTGAGTGCTTAATCAAAATTACATAATGTTTTGATTACGCGCGTAATCAAGTTGAGTGAACGTTTAATCGAAATTATATAATGTTTTGATTACTAGAGTACTCAACTTGAGTATTCTGGTAATCAAAAGTCGGTGTTCGCTTTCAATCCAAATCGGTAATTTTTAATGATTAACATTAACACCCAAAATAAGAAAAACCAACATCTCATATTTTTTGAACATTTTATTTTTATAATTAATTTCATTTTGATTAAATAATAATTAAGAAAATAATTTACAGGGATTCAAAAATAAAAATTAAAAAAATTCAATTATTCTTTTTACTTATGAAGTATGTTTTATTTTTATAATTAATTTCCGTATGTCTTTTTTTCGTTTGAACATTTATTTGTAAATTCTCAAAGATGTGTTTTGATTTCGCAATAATTTTGTAGCACATGTTTTGTTGCTGTCATTGTGTTGACGAGTGCCGATTGCAATAACAAAACACCGTTTGTAACGGATTTTTGGTGATGCGCATCTTCCACTTGTTCTCCCTGACAACAACAAAAATTCGCCTTAAAAATCGAACAAAAAACCTCAAATAACATATAAAGAATGTTGTAATTTCAAGTACACAAGTACTTGATTCCAGTGAAATTTTAATTGATCTTCTTCGCTTTATAAAATGTAAAATTGTTGAACCAAGTATTCAAATGATTGAGTCAAATAATGATATAATTGAAATTTATCTCTGTTTTCAAGCAAATCAGTAATTGAAATTAATTCGGGAATATTTAGTTATAACTACTCTTTGTTGGTTTATATTAACTTCAATAGATAGATTTTCAATGCAAGAAGTTTTGGTGACTGGTATTTGTTTGAATGCGAGAGACTTGTGGATCAAAAGGGCTATACCCCGACCTCTGCTGTTGGCTCGGTCATTGCGAAGACGAGTATAATTCTGGAAATAAGGTTTGTGTTTCTCTTTAAAGAATGTTTCATTTAAACAAGCGATATGAATATTTAGTAGTAAGATCAAGTTTTCCATCTGGCGAATGTGTGAGAATGTTGTAATCCCGTTTGCCTTCCAATGCACTCAGAGAACTAATTGTTTGAAAAGAGGTTATAGCACCCATAAATTCGGCTGTTACCACCGAATTGAGGTTGCCACAACCGAATTGAGGTTGTTACGACCGAATTTAGTCCCCACAACCAAAATTCGGTTGAAGCAACCCCGTTTCTTATTTGATTCGGTTGTGACAACTGAATCTTCAATTATATTCGTTCAGTCAACTAAATTTTCTAAAATTTCGGTTGGAACAACCGAATTTGAAATAAATACGGATGCAATAATCGAAATTGGTACCAAATTCAGTTGGAGTAACCGAATCTGGCATTAATTCGGTTGTAGTAACCGAATTTGGCATCAATTCAGTTGTAACTATCGAATTTGGTATCAATTCGGTTGCAATAACCGAATCTAGCTTTAATTCGGTTGCAACGACCGAATTTGGCGTCAATTCCGTTGCTGTAACCGAATTTCTCATGAATTCTGTGGGTACAACCGAATTCATATTCAATTCGGTTACCACGACCTAATGCCATGTATTTAACATATTTTAAAAAGAATTAAAAAATTTCAAAATTGTTTGCTGTTATTAAGAAAGGTAAGTAAAATATGTTTTGTATTAAAACGTCTTATTTTGCAGAAATTACTGAAGCAGATATCAACAGTTTTCAAGTTTTTCAATGTCGGGCATGTGAGATGTGCTGCAATCGTCAGTATACAAAATTGTTTAGGACCTAAATCAACCGATACATCAGCCGAATGTCAGAATTAGTGCGATGTCCCGTGATGGCCGGGACTTGAAAAAGGTTGGAAGAGGCATGTAAAACAAATTTATTATTATATAGATTACCCAATATGTATGACTTTATTTTCTCGCTTTTTGAATTTTTATAAGAATACAGGAAAATAAATCATCATTTAATAATAAAAAACGTTAATAATTAATTTGTGACACTATCTAAATTCGGTTGTAACAACCTCTAATTCGGCTGTGAGAACCTATAATGAGGTTGTGACAACCTCTAATGAGGTTGTGTCAACCTCTAATGAGGTTATGTCAACCTCTAATTCGGCTGTGACAACCTCTAATTCGGTTGTGTCAACCTCTAATTCGGTTGAGACAACCTCTTAATTCGGTTACGGCTAATTCGGCTGTCTCAACCGAATTTTTCTGTGAGTGTGGAGAATACAGAATTTTTTATTTAATGTCATGGGCATATTTCAAAAGAGACATTACAACTTGTATTTGTTGTACCTTAGTAGTGCATCTGCTCAGTTCCTCAAGAGATGCAGTGAAAATATTGAATAACTGATCTATGCTAAAAAGGTCATTACAAGCGTCCCGCGCTACCCCCGCGTATGATCGGCCGTTGGTCTGACTGTTCTCAAAAATGTGAGAACTGTTCCTATTTGATGGAACATTGAGAGAGACATAGAGGACAATTGATGTCATTCCCTGAGTGATCAGTTCTTTCATAACCATGCTTCCTACAATTAAAGCAAGAAAATACCGCAGGTCGTTTGTTATTTTCTGTAAACGCACAGACATTAGTTGAGTGTTGCTTAGCACAAGTCATGCATGCAGGTTGACGGTTGCAATGTTCTCCGCCGTGACCATACATTAAACAGTTCCAACATTGCGTAGGGTTGTCATTCTTTTTAGGTTTACTTTTCTTCCATGTAATTATGACATTACAAATGGTTCTGACATTGTGCAGTGATTTTGGATTAAATTCCTTCCGTAAAAACTGAACCTTGTAAACAGCATCATTCACAGAGCTGTAACGGGTTTTTATTTCAGTGACCGATTTTGGAGAGAGGTTAGAGTTAACCAATTCAGCGACGATCTCACTTGTATTCAATTTTGGCAGTCCATATAAGAAAGTGGTATATAAACGATTTTCTTTCGAATTGAATTAGTGGACTTCAATTTTATTCTCCTTTAGAGATGAAATGCAAAAGTCATACTTTTCTCTAGTTTGTGGAAATATTTTGATACCGATAGATGTGCGTTTATAAACACAGTCATTTCCCAAAATGTGTTGAATTTCTCTAAGAGAGAAATTGATGTCTGCGACAATTGGTGGTGGCTTGTATGTTCTAATTGCTGTAGTTATGTTGGTTTCTTGATCGTCCATATCTTCATTGCTGGATAGGCTGCTGTATCTGTTGTGCCGTGATGAAGTTGCTCCAAGAGACCCGAAACTGACAAACTTTGGCTGAACTTTTGACCTTTTAAAAGGCGTAATGCCTCTGTGGCGACCCGAAGACTTTGGCCCGCCGGGCATTTTCAAAATGGATTTTACTTTATTTATTTTATAAATGCACTCGTGTTTTCGCGAAATAAAATACGAAAGAGAATAGTATTAATCACACATGTGTTAAACACTGAGTTGAGTATTCTATTAGCGACCGTACAGAACGAAGTCTAGCGTAGAACTCTAGTGCTTGGTATTCTTCGAACGTATGTATAAAGGAATTCTCATTACTGTTCTATACATTCAGTTTTGATGAATTCACCGAAAAGCATAGCTATCGTATACAGACAGCCCCGATATCATTGGAACACTTTTTAATAAATATGGGTCACCAGGGTCATCGAATATTGAACCTCTCGCATCCCAGCCAACCGTCGAAGCCGCAGGTGCCATTTGAACGATGCCAAAAAATTGTTGATATCGCACACGCAACTTGGTTTATTAATTGTTACTCGTCCCTATGGGAAACCTTTTATATATCGTGATTAATTTTTTAATATCATTATTCAGAACAAGCGCTGTTGAGGATCTATGGATTGATCTGAAATAGCTACATGGATTGCTAGAGACCATAAAGATCCATTCTAATTTGATGACAGGTTTCGTAAAATCTATAAAATGTTTTGTAGATATGAGCAAATTTCAAGAATTTTTGTTCATAGGATCTATGAAAAGGTTGTATAGATGTTATGAATAAAATCTATATGTTTATTTTCGTAGAATCTATGACAATATTTAATAGATTTCTTTTCATAGAACTCACGAAAATGTTTTATAGATTTTATGAATAAATTGCGAATATTTCGTTTCATAGAATCTACAAAAATGTTTGATATGTTTTGTTTGCCTGAAATATTTATGAAGAAAAACATTTTCTCAGTGTCTGTAAATCTACAGGTAATATTGCATATGTAAAATTTTCCCAATTTGAAGCGGAAAGCTCTTATTTATAATTGCAAATGGTGAATAGTGGACATGGCCTGTTAAGGCAAGGGGTATCCTTGCCACAGCTTAACGCCTATGATGTTGGACAATGATAGAAAATAGAGTAGATAGGTGAAAGAGCGGTATGCAACCAGAGGCAAACTATGCAGCAAACTAAGTTTAAATAGTGTGTGATAGATACTGACAGCTAAATTATATTTTATGTTGGTTGCGTGGAACGAAAATACGCATTCCCTTTTTCTGTCCGTTTTATGTCCAACTAATGAGTAACATACAACAGCAGCTCCAACTCGATGAAATTTCCTACTACCTCTACGACCGCAAGATAAAGCTACACTGAAAGAAGGAGCTTCATGAAATTTATGAATTCCTCCATCAAGTTGATAAAACATTTCCCCATTTTGAATTGGTGAAGAACATTTCATCTATCTTTCATTCATATTTCATCAATAGTTTATGTTGATTCAACGACAATGTTACATCAATTTGATGTATGTTTTTCATCAAGTTGAACTAAATTTTTCACCATTTTGATGTAAATTGTTCATTAATTTGCTGGAAATTTTTCGTCAATTAGATGTAATGCTGTCATCAATTTGATGTAATCCTATCATCAATTTGATGTAAGCTTATCCTCAATTTGATGTAAATTGGCTTTAATTTTGATGTAAATTGTTTGTGTATGAGTAGCCAAACTCTTTGGCCTATTTTCCTTGTAAAAAATCCACAAGGACAGGGTATAAGACGACATGAAAAATGCTCATACCGTGGATAGTGTTTTGTGTCTATTTCTTTATTTGCAATTACGTATTTATTTTGAATTTTATACGCCTTTTTTCTTTTTCTGTTTATTTTTTTCAATACTATAATCGACCTGGATCGATCCCACTAATTATTTCCAAATTCCAATGCTGGAGATTGATGTCAAAACGATCAACAATTCAATCAAGCTGAAAATGGTGGAAAAACCCACAATCTTCAAATTGAAGAACTTTTTTTTGAGAATTGATGAAATTTGTCATCCATTCAATGAAACACAATTGATGAACAATTATCATCAATTTGATGTAGAAGTGTTCTATCAGTGTAAGAGAGGGATAGAGGCTCTAATCTATTGCTCTATGGTTACACACACTTTTAAGATGAGTGTTATCACCTTTTTTGTACATGAAGTTCATACTGGACCTGGCCACACTGAATAAATCCATTATAATGTTATTTGCACTTGTAACAAAAACTCTTATACGTGTTGATATATTTTCCTTATTCGGCCTCCGTTTTAATCTTCCCAAAGTTTTCCAAATCAAGCTCAAGGCCAAGGGTTTCCGCCAAAAAAGTTAATTAATAAGTTCAATCTTAATTTTATTCGATATTTCGTCTTTAAATTGGCAAATAACAACAACTTATTGCTCTCTACCGCTTCGACTGTCTCCTCACTCTTCACACATTGCACATTGCAGTGAAACCCTTGGCCTTGAGCTTGATTTGGACAACTTTGGGAAGAAAAAAACTCTTATACCTAAATTTTCTCACTAACCTCGTATTACATCTGATTCTATTCAATCTCTCTCTCTCTCTCTCTTCTCGTTATCTGATTGCAACTGTGTGAAATATGTTTTGTATGATTTTTAATTTTGTTTCCTGCCGTTTCGTATCGCCCGACCAACGTGGAAAATATACAAACTCTTACTCCCCAAGTCCCCGAGCATGCATTGCGTCCAGAGACATTTATGGCCCATTGCCGACGGCCGGCCGTGTAAGTGGTGTGCGCGTCGTTGTGCTCTTGAGGATGAATGGTATTTGCCCATCCCGGAGGATCGATTAGCTTGTTAGGAATTCAATTTGAAACATGTTTTTGCGTTCATAATTTTTATTGTTCTCATTGTTGTTGTGTCGTTTTTCTACCCGCGAGTCTATAAAAACAGACAATTTAATTTCTTTATTTGTGCAACAATAGCAACAACAATAAACAACCAACAAGGATTTATCACAATTTTATGGTGAAGGATATTCCACTTAAAGTGGGTAGTAGGTAGTTGGTAGCAGGTTCGTCAGGAATGTTGTGTTCGTATGTAGTGGTTGAAATTGTTCTATCGTTTTATGGCAAATATGCAAAAATATCATTGATAAATGTATGACTTTTAATAAACTTAATGAATTTTATCAATCATGAGGATATTTTGAGGCTAAATATTTCCGGGTGTGACTTAAAAGGGTGGTTGGTTGTTGGCAAATGTCAGATTGTTGCCTTAACTGAATTTAATTTATGTGAACAGCAGAGATTCACGCTTGATATTTCTATTTTACTGTCATCGCAAGGAAAACGGTGAAAGGAAGTTGTGTACATATTAGAATTGACTGCAATTTTCAATTTAATTACCAGTATTTTAATTACCGAGCAATTATAACATACGTCATAACAAAACGGGTACCTGTGTGTGCTGCTACATGTAAAACTGAAAGTGGAAGCAGGATATCATAGGAAGTTATTAGTGGACATGATGCTTTACTGTTTCAAATTATACAAAAGTAAATCTGATTTCGTGACAACATTTTCAAAAAGTTACCGATGAACAATATTTACAATCAAAATTGAAACCTAACCATTTCAAAATCTTAGTTACAATCTTAAAGATTTTAAGTTATCCTGGAGGAAAATTATACAAGAAACAATATCGAATTCATTTCAATTGTCGGTAGTGACGTTTTATATAACTGCATGTATTTTAAACCAAGGTTCGTATTTCCTGGATAATGCGATGCACTAGAGACATTGGACTGACCGTGGAGGTGGAAAGTTTATGATACTCATTCATTTGGAAGTGGCCAGAGCTGACTCCGTTATAGGGCAGTCCAAGCAGCTCACTACTTCCTAAAAGTATGTCACGGACAATGGCTTTATCGGAACCATCCGTTAGCTAGCTAGAGTGAGAAGGCGAATGGAATAAGCATCCTAATTTATTATGCGATGACTGATGCGTCTCATGCTAAATAGGTGACCCTGGCGCTGAAGCTCTTCCAACAAGGCGGTTTAAAAGTAACGAAACAAAAATCCAGACCTACAGTTTTACAGTCGCGGATACTATGCGAGGTGACCGCCGCCGAAAGAAATTTTAAGGTGGTCAGAGCAGGGTTCGAACCCAGGATCTCATATAGAAGAGCCGCACACACTAACCATTGCACCACCGACGGCCGCATGAGAGAGAAACATAAATGAGAATAAGAAACATAAAACCCCCCTATTTGTTGACGATCCCCGCAAACGTTATAATAACCACTATTTACGGATATGGACTTAGAATGTTAGAACCCTATACAAATCCGGTACCACTATTCAACTGGCAGATATCCTAGAGAATTATAAGGCTGACATTACTGCTATCCAGGAGGTGCGATGGACATATACTGTGACATATACTACAGCTGCCATGAGAAAAAGCATGAATTTGCTTGCGACTTTTTAGTTGGCAAAAGACTGCGACTTCTGGTTTCAAGGATCGACCCCGCCACCATCCACATAAAAGCGAAATATTTTAACATATCACTAATTTGTGTACATGCCCCGATGGAAGAAAAAGACGATGACACCAAAGGTTTGTTCTATGAATGCCTAGAGGACACATACGATCGCTGCCCTGGCCATGACATTAAGATTGTTCTAGGTGATTTTAATGATTTTGCTGCGGCGAAAAACATGGTAGTCAGTAATACGAGATTCCAATATGAAGACATCAACAAGGCTAGTGGAATATCCCCTGATTAACAGACGAAGAACCAGATTAATCACCTGGTAATTGATGGAAGGCACTCTACTAGAGTAATGGATGTACGTGTGATTCGAGGAGCTAATATCGATTCGGTTCAGATACTGGCGCAGAACGCACCCCCGTCTCATGATCCTGAAGCGCTGTGGAAATACATTCCTCACTCTGTGAAAACTGCTGCAGAGACTGTACTTGGCTATGAAAAACCGCTTAAAGACAAACCATGGTACGATGAAGAGTGTCGCATGGGATATGATGAAACTAACGTATGGCAATGCTTCAGTCAGTTGCAACGCGAGCCGCGATAGAGCGGCATAAGGAGAAGAAAGAAAGGAAACCCGATTTTTTAGGAAGAAGAAGCTCTTGTGGAGAAAGAGCGATAGTGAGCAAATTGACTCTTACAGAAGGGATACAGAGGCCCGTAAATTCTACCGAAAAGTATCAAGCCAAACCAACCGAAGTGGATCGTTTGTAGAGATACGGTCGGGAATCTTTTACATATTTGCAGAGTATGTTGGGAATATGGAGAGATACCTTCTCCTCCTTACTTGTCCCGGAAGGCTTCAATATAGACGAGGGTGTTGAGCAAATACAGAACTTTGGAGTCAACTGTCACCCTCCTAGCCAAACAAAGCCGCCGGTGTTGATAGACTCCCGGCTGAACATTTTAAGGCTGGCGGCTATGAGTTGGAAAGGTGCATGCATCAGCTCATATGCAAAATCTGGCTAGACGAATTCATGCCCGACGGTTGGAGTCGTAGCATACTGTGTTCTATTTTCAAAAACGGCTTTCCGAGTATTTATACACACTATTGTGGAATAATCCATTTATCCATCGTATACAAGGTCCTGTCGAGCGTAATGTGCGAAAGACTAAAACCGTTTACTGCAGACCTGATGGGAGTGGCTTTAGGCCTGGAAAGTCAACTATCGACCAGATATTCACTTTACTGCAAATGTTGGAGCAAACCCACGAAAAGGAAATCGACACCTACCACCTCTTTGTAGATTATAAGGCTGCCTTCGATAGCCCGATATATTAATTGAGATCATCGCGAGAAAAGCTGCAGTCAACACGAATAAAACAATCATCAGCAAATGCTGGTGATTTAGATGTGATTGAGCAAAATCTGCGAGAAGTTTCTGCAGAATTGAGAAGGAATCAGCAAAAGTTTGTTTGGCAGTAAATGAGTACAATACAAAATTAATGGTTTCGACAAGCAGAACATCCACCCGATTGGATGAAAGGGTGAACGTTGACAACCATTAAAATTTCGAGGTAGAGAAGGCATTTATTTACCGCGGATCTGCCATGAACAGAAGCATTAACGTCAGCCTGGAAATCAATTTGATAATTGTGCTTGCAAACAGCATTTCAGAGATATGACCCTATTTGCTTTATGGCGCAGAATCCGGGGGCATATCGCAAGCTGATGAAGTCTTCGAGAGAACGGCGAGTATCGATGACGGATGAATCACGTGCTGTATAATCTGTATCCCGACATCCACATCGTAGAATGTATCAGAATGAACCAGTGCGAAAGGTATTAGAAGACGTACTCGAAGAACGTCGAAAAAGGCGACGACCAAGACTTGGAATATATTATTGGTGGAATATTGCCTGCAAGAGCTTGGTGTTACAGACTGGAGGAGAAAAACTGAAGATCGAGCCGGTTGGGGATTTGTCGCCGCCTAAGTAAGTAAGTAAGTGTTACCCTGGATTCCCTTATGTAACAAATTAACCATCGTCGTGGGGACTGGATAACAATCGTTTGCCTATTACCCACAGGGTATGAAGAAAATTATGGGTAAGTTACCCACCGCGATGGTGAATAATCCTTTAGGGTTGGGAAATTTGGTACAATTGTACTTTTTTGATACAATTTAATCCGTCAATGTACCAAGGTACAAACTGAAATGAAGGTATCAACGAATTTGCTGTTGTATTTCATAGGGCTATCAATGGCATTTTGTGCAGAAAATCACACCGTTGAAGTTATGTTGATTTTGAGGGTACACGCTGAAAAATCTGTCGTTTTTTGTTGTATGGATGCAAATATAACATGAGTTTGGAGCTTGTTGGGAATATAATATACTTCTGCCCAAATGCATTGTGTTTGCTATTCAATATTACATGTTTTAGACACAATGATTAATATGTTATAACATATGTGTTTGCGACCCAAATATATCTGTGTTTGTGATACAAATACAGCAGTGTTTGTTGTGCTGTTTATGCTCTCTCGAGAGAATAGGTGCAACGAGTGTGTATATCTTGTAAGTGTGTATTATTCTATCAGTAATGATTCATAAATATTCCTGAATGTGCGTGATGTCTTGCGTTTTGATTTCATGTATTCAGTCGACAGAAGATATCAAAAGTGCTTGATCAGTGAAAGAAGAATAAACAAACGCTCGAACGGTTAAATGGTTTGTGATGTTGTTTTGGTTTGGAGAGGGAACAACTTGAATCCCATTTTCTTCCCGAGCCTCTACTTAAAAAATCGGAATGGCGGACCATTTGTGAAATATAATAAAAAATAACACAAGTAATTAAGCCACGATTGTCCTGCAAGAACTAGATTTGTATATAAGTATTTTGTTCGTGTATCAACGCATAGTGATAACCAACGCATAGTTAAAACCTTCTAAAGACAAAAATGTGAGAGACAACAAAGAAAAGCAAAAAAACAGAGCAGCAGATTTAAAACAAAACAAATAATGCATTCAATGCAAGTAAATGTAAAAATAATTTAAATCCTTAAATTGTTTGTATTAAATATTTATATAAGTAAATGTGGGTATATACATATTGGTAAAATTAATTGTAATAAATAAATAAAGAGAGAATAATTCGTTTCTAAATATTATTATGTTTTGAAGAAAATACGCGTGTTTCCACGTAAGTATATGGAGGTTTGGGGGAAATACGCGAATTTGTGTTCAAAACATATACATGGTTCCTGCAGAATATGTTTGGGAGAATATGTTACAGAGGCCGTTTTTTCAGCGTGTAGCAGTGTTTGTGGGTTATTGGCATAGACCTGCGACTTAAAGCAACCCTCCCCCAGAAAATCTCTAACCGCGTCAAATCGCACGATCTCGATGGATGTTTACGCTGCCTCTTGGAGAGGGCATGCCCTCAAATCGCTCGTGCAGAATGTTTCCCGTGGCAAGTAGCACCCACCTGCGTTCACATCTCTATCTTCCAAATTTGGGAAATAGCGCTCTTCATTGATGGTGATAGCAATACCATCATCATTTGCGTAGTTGTACTGTTGTACTGATAAACAATGGCTTGTACTGATACTGATAAACAATGGCTTTCTGAGGATGCATTGGTACTTGGTGGAATTTTAGTACGCTGAGGGGTGGAGAGGAATTTACAACAATTTTGTTTAGTACTGAAATAACTAAGTCCTTTTTCTTTTCATAGTTACCCATGAAGTTGGGGAATTACCCATCACGATTACCTATTAAACATGGGGAATGTTTAAGCAACGTTTACCCATTTTTGATCAACAATATGAAGTATTTAAAAAAAACGTATATATGTTGAAAATGGAGCATCCAGTCGAAATATCAAAAATTTTTATTTTAGCGATAGACGTAGAGGAGTTAGACTTAGGCGTCCAACATCACATATTGCTAGAGCGGCACTTCAATGGAACCCTCAGGGGTATCGAATACCAAGGATACCACCACACACATGTAAGCGATGACACATGAAGCTCTTAATTTAATGTAAGACTTTCTCAATTTGAAATTAAAATTAGCTATTTTATTTGGGATTCTATTGATTTAATATTAAAAATGTCAATTTAATATGAAATTTTAATTGAAAAATCTCAATTTGTTTGGAAGTTTCTTTATTTAGAGCGGTAAATCTTAATTCATCAAAATTATTATATTTGGATGACAAAAATTACTCTACACGTTTTGTTTAATTTTTATTTCGGGAACACGCATCTTACAATCCAACTTTTTAGACCCATAGTGAAAAAAAAAGTGTCGTGGCTCTTTTTCAGAACTACACTGAAGTCGTCGCCCTGAAATGCCTAATAGTCGAAATTTTTACTTTCGCCGTAATTAGCTGATTTTTGCGGGTCTTTTGAGTACTATTCCTGGATTTTTTTCTTGCCTGACGGAGCATCCAAAAGTTTACGTTTTCTCATTTTCCTTGTGTATCGTTTAACGCAATCTAAGTTACAACTGATTGAAGAGTCACCATGCGAGCTACTTATTTATCTCGTCATTTGAGGTAGTCATAATAACCCTTTAAGTCTTATAAAGTATACTTTCTAATTTCTTTGTTAACTCAGCCCATAGCACAACCGAATAGATATAAAAATAACTAAATTTATAATGGAATTGAAAATACCTATCACCTGTCAGCTCTTCCATCAATTGATTCACCATTTTAACACTCTTACAAAATCATTGTAAATTTTCCTAACATATTATTTTGATAGCTCTGAACATCATTATTAGGGCCTGAAAGCGATCAAACACAATTTAATTCCATCAAAAGTGGTGTTGGCCAATAAAACACCACGAGCTTCACCACCATCACTATCACCACCACCACCTTCATCAGATGCCATAACTCTAATGGAATATCCTATAAATTTTTACAGGTATTCAATAATTTATCGCAATGAAACAATCAAATAAAAGTAACAACAAACAAATAACAAAACAACATCGTATGGTCACATAAAATTGAAAAATGACTAGAAAACCGAACTGAAAACTCAAATTGAAATTGTTAAAATCATGTATGGTGGCAGTGGTGGTGGTGGTGGGTTTGCCCATTTCTACCCCATCTACCTACCACTTTGAAGTGAAGTGAGTGTTAAGTGCGATGTGAATGAATGACTGAATCGAGTGAGTGAATGAATTTTTTAAAATCAATTTTCAACATTTATTGTCATGTGTTAAATTTATATTGGCAATAAATTGAAAGACCAACATACACGCAGCCAGACAGACCGACAGACATACAGACAAATGGAGATGTGTTATTTCTTGTTCTGTTTTTATGGATGGTCATCCCCATGCATGCGTCTGTTCGTTCTCTTGGTCACTTATGGAAGAGTTTACACTCGTGTCGATGAAATTTGGAATTGAGGAGGGATGGTAGAAACCTATTAAATTGTTATAGAGTGTAAAATCACAGTTTGTGTGGATACACTGGCCTTTTTATGGGAGCCATTTATATACATTTTGTTACGCTATCAATAGATGTTTTGATTTTGGGTGAGGGCATATTTAATTGAAGAGATGTGATTTGGTACTCTAGATGAAAGTGACGGAGTTTTGTGAATTTGTCGAACGACAAACATATTTTGGTTTATACCGCCATACAGTGAGGTTATTTTTCTTTTTTATTGACTAATATTCTGAGAGGACATGGGACTGTCCATGGAAGTGGAAAGTTTCTGATAGCCATTCACTTGGGAGTGGCCAGAAATGATTCCTTTATTGGGCCGTTCAAATAGCTCACTACTTCCACGCAGTATGTCCTGGGCAATGGCTTTTTCGGAAACCTTCGTTAGCTACAATGAGAAGGCGAAACAAATGAGCAGCCTGGTTGGTTATGCGATCACTGATAAGTCTCAAGTTTAGTAGGTGACCGATGTCACCGAAGCTCATCAAACTATTAGGCATATTCTTTTGTCCTTAGAAGGCGGATGAGCCCAGCATATGGGCCAACGGCGGATAGAAACCAAAAGAAGAAAATCCAGGTTCGACATATTGCATCCTGGTCAGCGTCTGATCCATAATGGGCGGCTGCAATCAAATATCCTGGCAGTAGGTAAAATGCAAAAACCCGGTGGACTGGGTTTGCCTCCCGCCACCGTTCATAATGGCAGTGAATATACAACAACGAAAAAGAAAACATAAACAACAACATAAATTGATCACGTGGTAATTGATGGAAGGCACTCATCTAGTATAATGGAAGTACTAGTGATCAGAAGAGCTAACATCGATTCTGATCACTACCTGGTAGCAGCAAAGGTTCATACAAGATTAAGTAGAGCGAAAATCGTACGAAACCAGACACAGAGAAAGCTGGACATCGAAAAGCTGCAATTACCAGAGGTAGCCACAGCCTACTCAAGGAAGCTCTCGCAACTTTTGGCACAGATTTCACCCCCTCCCGATGACGATTCTGAAGCGCAGTGGAAACCCATTTCCGACTCTATAAAAACTGCCGCAACAACCGTACTTGGGTTTGAAAAACCGTTTCGCAGCAAACCATGGTACGATGAAAAGTGTTGTACTGCAAATGATAAAAAGAACGCTGCACGTATGGCAATGTTTCAGTCAATTGCAACGCGAGCTATGACTGAGCGGTATAGGGAAAAAAGAAATGAGGTAAACCGTCTCTTTAGGCATAAGAGAAGACCGAAAATTCTACCAAAAAGTCTCATCTCATCAATTCTACCCCTTCGGAAATCTCATCGCAGATGTGCAGAGCAATATGGAGAGATCATTTCTCCGCGCTACTGGTATCTGAAATATCCAATGACGATGGGACCATCGATCACAATTTGCCCACCTCCTAACCAAGACGAGGTCAGAACAACTATTGCCCAGCTTAAGAACAACAAAGCCGCAGGAGAATATGGATTACCGGCGGAGCTGTTTAAGGCTGGCGGTGAGGCATCAGCTCATTAGCAAAATTTTGTTAGATTAATGCTTGCCCGGCGACTGGAGTCTCCGTGTACTATGCGCCATATTTAAAAAAGCTGACCCGGGCCTATGTGCCACCTACCGTGGAATTAGCCTTTTATCCATAGCATATAAGGTTCTATCAAGTATAATGTGCGAAAGACTAAAACCAATTATCACTGGCTTGGTGGGACCATACCAGTGTGGCTTTAGGCCTGGAAAATCGATAACTGCCCAGATTTCCACGCTACGCAAAATCCTGGAGAAGAACCACGAAAAGCAAATCGACACCTATCACCTATTTGACGGTTATAAAGCGGCCTTTGATAGCCCGATATGGGAGAAACTCTACGAAGCATTGTCTGAGATTGGTATTCCTGCAAAACTCATACGCCTTTGTAGGATGACCTTGGCGAACATCAAATCCGCAGTGAAAGTTGGTAAGGATCTTACCGAACCTTTCGAAACTAAGCGAGGCCTCAGGCAAGGCGACACCCTACAGTGCGATCTCTTTGACATCTTATTGGAGGTCATTATGAGAAAAACTGTAGTCAATATGAATAAAACCATCAGCAACAGAAGTCACATGCTGCTCTCGTATGCTGGTGATATCGATATCATTGGGCGCACAATTAGAGAAGTTACTGCGGTGTTTTCGAGAATTGAGACGGAGTCAGGAAAAGTGGAAAATTAATGGTTTCAACGAGCAGGGCCTCCACGCAATTAGATCAAAACGTGAACGTTGATAACCGTTATAATTTCGAGGTAGTGGACGAATTTATGGACCTCGGATCTGCCGTAAACAAAATCAACAACGTCAGCCGTGAGATCAAGCGTTGGGCTAAGCAAGCACCTAAGAGATATAGCCCTCTCTCGAGTAACAAAAGTCCAGGTGTACCAGACTCTCATACAACCTGTCTTGCTTTATGGCGCAAAATCCTGGTCTTATCGCAAGCAGATGAAACCTGTGTGGGAGTCTTCGAGAGAAAAATACTCGGGAACATGTATGGCCCTATAGTACACAACGGCAAGTAACGGCGAAGCATGAGCCATGAGCTGTATGAGCTATATCCCGACACTGACGTAATTAAGCGGTTAAAAATAACGCGATTGAGGTGGCTAGGCCATGTCAGTAGAATGGATGAAGACGAACCAGAACGAAGGGTTTTCAAAACTGAACTCAAAGGAAGACGAAAAATAGGAAGACCAAGACTCCACTGGAAGGATAAGGTTGACACTTGGTATTACCAACTGGAAGATATAAGGCAACACACCGAACTGTTTGGCGAAATGTGTTATCTCCGTTTTGTAAGGTTCCTGACCTTACGGGTCTGTTCGAGATTGGATAATTAAGTAAATAATTTTCAAACAAACTGAAAACATTAAACTGTGCCAAATATTATTGAAACAAGTTAAAAATTATGTAAAAAAATATGATTTTAAAATTTTATTGGAATTCTCGAAATAAAAATAAACACGATTTCGATTTTCAAATCTAAACACTTTTTATGGTTTGGATGCTTTAGCAGAGCGCACATGCCAGAGCTGGTTCAAACAATTTCGTTCTGAAAATTTTACGATCAAAAATGGCCACAGGATCGGCAGGCCAAATAAGGTTGATGAGGACGAAATCAAAGGCGTTATCAAATCTGGCCAAGGCGTTTCTGAAGTTGAAGACAAGCTCCGCACGAGCTTAAGGAAATCCGCTAAACAAAGCGGATAAACATTTGGGATTTATTGCTCAAACGCAAGTTTTGAAGCTCATTGTCACTGGAGATGAAAAATGGATTCTTTACAACAATGTCACCCAAATAAGATATTGGTCCAAGCACGATGTACGCGCTCAAACTTCACCAAAGGCTGAACTGCACAAAAAAAAGTTATGTTGTACATTCGATACTATTTTAAGGAAGTAATTTATTTTGAACTGCTTCCTCGTAACCAAAGCATCAGTACTGACGTCTATTGCCAGCAATTGACGAAGCTTGATGGGACATTGAAAGAAACACGACCTGAGTTAGTAAATCGTAAAGGCGTGATTTCCATCACGGCAACGCTAGGCCTCACACATATTTGCAGAGTCGACAAAAATATTGGAGGTTGGATGGCAAGTGCTGCCATATCCACCTTATAGTCCTGATCTGGTACCTCCGAATTTTCATTTATTCCGGAACCCGCAAAGCTTTTTGAATGAAAAATCCTTCACCACAGAACTGGACCTATAAATCGAGTTGTTCGAGCATATTTGTGGGACGGACCAGTTGTTCTATGAGTCTGGGATCAAAAAGTAGAAAGTACAAAATTTCATGACAATTATTTTTTAAATATCATTTCCCGCACATATATTCGCCGCGACTACGAGTCACATGGTCCATTTGATCAATCAAATTTTTGGCTACTTTTTGTGATTCAAGAGTTGCCGGTTTGTCGATATAAACCAATGCCTTAACATAGCCCCATGAAAAGTAATCCAGAGGCGTTAAATCGCACGAACGGGGGGTCTAGTGAACATGCCCACTTCTTGAATTAAAGTTGTCATCAAATTGATTTTGCAATAAATCGATTGTTAAGCGCGGTGTATGGCAATTAATTTTTGGAAGCAAAAAATTCAGTCAGCATGGCTCGATAGTTTTCGCCATTCACCGTAACGGCAGCTCCTTGCTCATTTCGAAAGAAATAAGGACCGATGATGCCGCCAGCGTGTAAACCAGAAATGAGCTTCACCACTAAATACAATTCCTTGATAAAAAAAAATGCACGAAGTGCTCTATGATCTTCGCAAACAAATTTTTTTTTCAAAGTAAATTTCCACAACTGAGAAGCGTTAAAAGGTTCATGATGACTTGCCAAACCTTACTGAAAAGAAATGTCAACAGAGTTTGACATTCTCAGCTGTGAAACCATAGTTATCGATATCGATAGTTGTCATGCAGCTAATAAATACCATTTACACAGGGAATAGATGGCGGATCAATAAGTCCGTGACTTTTTGACTGAAACACAGTTTTTTGAAGCTATGCTTCTTACAGCGGGCTTTGAGAGACGGAGTTAACTGGGAAAAAATGGCATAACGAAAATGCGTGAGGTGATAGTACCGTTATTTTTAACATAACAGAATAAGCTTTATCATATACCAGCGCCACCTCTACAGGACTAGTAGAAATAAAAGTAGCTAACCTGTTATCAATAACATGGATCAATCCAGCACAGATTACAACCATATTAATATTTCAGAAAGCTTTAATAAATATGACTTTAAATACAATGTGCCGGATTTCACTTTTGCAAGCTTTTATATCACCATGTAGTTATTGCAATTTGTCAAACTTCACGGAAAATAAAGCTCATCTTTCAACTCTTTCAAAATAACATTAACACTCTCACAACAGGTTTGTAGGCTAGTTGGTTGGAAGCTAGTGCAAACAAAAAACAAATACAAACAGGTACAATGGACACACGCAAACAACTACACATTAATTTGTGCATTTGTGTTATTAGAAGTACGAGAAAGAGAGAAAGAGAAACCTTATGCTCATTAAACGACGAAAAATGTTGTATGTGCTCGCAATTAAAGAACAACAGAGATGAGGCAGCGAGAATCAATAGTTTATATTGCAGAAACAACAAGTTGAAGCTCTCATTGACAGGCAGAGAAGTAAACAGCACAAGGCTCTGGGAGAGTTGTATGCGTGTGCCAAGCTTTCCTTTAAATACTCAGCTGATAGCTTACAGATCGTGTGGTCGCATTTTACATGTATATGATTCTACTACTTACTTTTAGTTTTTATAAAGTGATGTTTTACTTCTTATTGTAATTTAAAATTTAAAAATATGTAAAACATTTAAGTTAATTGTACGTCGTTTACATCATGGAGGAGAGTGAAAAGTGCAGCATACAAGTTTCAAGTGTAAAAAAAGAGTGCGTAAATTTAACAGTGAATAAAGTGTACATTAGATGGAAACAATATTGTTTATCACTTTAAATATAATTTCTATAAAATTGTTCATTAATGTTAATAAAACATAATATAATATGAGTATTTCTATCGTATTTTTATGTATTATTAATATTAATAAACACTTTTAGGTTAAGTAGCAAAGATAAATTGGGGACATTGCAACATAATGAAGCGCAAAGGAGGTATCGTGCACGTAACTTTGCTGATGGAAAATCAGACCCCCTACAAAAATTTCTTTTGGATAAATTCAACTTAAAAATCAATAATGACCCTGCACAATCGACTACTAGACATGGCACCACTATTGATGCAGTTTTTTCAAGATACTTAGAGAATATTCAGTCATTAATTTATACGTCTTATTTCAGTTACCATAAGCCTATAATTTCTATGATACAAATGCCAGAATAAAATGAATGAATGTATTTAAACAAAGCTGTTTTCATTTTTTCAATGATGATTTTCAATGATGCTTTAATGATGTTTAATATTGTTAACCCAATTAAAATGTTTTCTTAACATAGAATACGTTATACGGCAGTATAGGGGGGTAAATTCGTGCTAGTGTAAAAATAATAATAAATAATATCTGATGTGTTAATAATAATAGTAATAATAAATAACTATATATATTTTCAATCATTGTGTTTCAAAAATATTAAAAAACAATCGAAAGTAAGTTGGAGCATAGCTTCTGTCGGCAGTCCCCCAACTGCCACGTGTGTATTTTTAGTCAGCATAATAGAAAACTCTCTTGAGAATAAGGTCTTCGCTCTGGGGACCTTCCTGGACATCGAGGGAGCCTTCAATAACATTCAACCTTCGGCGATTCTTAGGTCTAATTGGACCTAATTGGGAAGTTTTTGGTGGATAGATCCGTCAAAGCTGAATGGGGTGGTGTTACAATTGCTAGGAACGTTAACAGGGGAGCACCGCAGGGGGGAGTTCTGTCTCCACTATTATGGTTAACTTCTGTCAATGAACTGCTGCTTGAATTTGACAGGGACGAATGCCAGGTCTTTGCCGGTGCCGATGATATTTCTATCATCTGTACGGGTAGAAACCTCAATTTACGTAGCATTCGTACAACCAGCCTACTTAGTCTGATTTCGAACTGGACCGCTAACAACGGACTATCACTTAACCCACTTAAAACCGAGCTTATCTTGTTCTCTCGGATATATAAAATACCCACATTTGAAGTGCCGTCAGTTAATGGGGTGCAATTACAGTTGATGGAAATTGTTAAGTATCTGGGAATAATTCTTGACAGAAAACTGTTTTGGAAACTGAATGTGGAGGAGAGGGTGAAAAAGGCGTCTGTTGGTCTTTACTGCTATAAAGGGGCGATAGGAAAGCGCTGCGCTGGGGACTGTCTCCTAAGAACACCATGTGACTTTATAGGGCAATAGTCAGACCAATACTTCTATATGGCACCGTAGTTTGGCGGAGGTCCATCCACAAGAAATATATTCTGAATTCAACACTGAATATATACACTGATTAGCGTTAGTGGAGCAATGGGCACGACGTCAGGCACTGCATTTAGTGCTATCCTGAACATCTATACTCCTGATATCATGGCCGAACCTGGTGAGAATCAGAGATTGTGGCGTTTTGTTATTGGGGGATTCCGGACACGCTGAATTACTATACTGGATCAACTTTATTCGCGTAAAACCGACTACTGTATCCCCTACCTTCTACCAGCGACAAATCTAAGGATTTTTAGTCCGAACAGGAATACCTCGGAAAAGTCACTGGAAGGGGACACCAGTAGTATAAGATTTTTCACGGATGGATCAAAGTTGGACGAGCAAGTAGGCTATGGGGTCCATTCACCGGACCTAAATGTAAATATCTCCTTCAAGCTGCCTGATCACTGTAGTGTATTTCAGGCGGAAATTACCGCCATACTGGAGGTTGCTGAACTACTGAAAAGTAGTGTCCCAACACTCTGGAGAATATGTATCTACACAGACAGCCAGGCTGCCATAAAATCCATGGAAGCCATGTTTGCTACGTCCCTGACGGTGAAAGAGTGCCACTCATCACTTAGAGTGATGGCAGAGTATTTGACATCAGGCTCATCTGGGTACCGGGACACAGCGACATTCCAGGAAATTGCGTAGCGGATGCGTTAGCTAGACAGGGCACTACAGTACAGGTTCTTCCGGCAAAATAAAGTGTTAGTAGGCCAATCTCTACCTGCCGTTTGCAGATCAGGCAGTGGGCCGATAATATGTTCAAAGACAAGTTGAGACTTACTTCAACTTGCAAACATCTCAGGGTCCTCTGGCCACAGGTGGACAGAAAGAGGACTAGGCAACTACTTAACTTGCCCAGAGGCAGGTTATCTACAATGATAGGAACACTTACGGGACATTGTCTTGTAGGAAAACACGCCCTAAGATTGGGACACAGAAACTCCACTTTCTGTAGATGCTGCATGGAAGAGGACGAGGAAACGACGAAACACCTTCTCTTGGATTGCTCTGCTCTGGCAGGACTGAGAAGTAGGATATTCGGAACACATTTAGTTAGCACCGTAGCCCTACAGGATAACGAACAGGAGGAGGAAACTGCAGGTATCACAATGAGCTTCTTTAGCCTAAGTGTGCTAGACAGCGTGCTGTCTGGCAGCCTTTTCAACCAACCAACAGTTTTTTTTGCAAAAAAAAAAGTATTTTTCCTTTTTCCTTTTAACTCAATACACTTAGTCCAACGCTTCTCCAATTTTTGTATCCCTTCCAAAAAATAGGATTTTTCGAGGTCCAAAAAATAGGCATTTGCTTGATCCATAATTTCATCGTTGGAGCTAAATCTCTTTCCACCGACCCATTTCTTTAGGTTTAGAAATAGTCACTGGGGGCTAAATCCGTAGAATATGGCGGATGAGGAACCAATTCGTAGAATAATTAAACAACCCCAAACAATCCTTTGAAGATGTCTCACGATTACGTTCATGTTCAATTGAGAGCAAACGCGGCACCCATCTTGCAGACAGTTTTCTTAAACCCAACTGATCATTTAAAATCGAAACCAAATTGCCATATTAAATGCCTATGGCATCAGCAATTATAGCAATCATATAGCAACACCATATCGTGGATTTTTTCGACAATTTCGGGTGTATATTGACCTCAATTGGCCGTCCAGAACGTTCAGCGTCATTTGTACTTGTGCGACCACAACGAAAGTCAGTTAATCACGTTTTTACCATTGAAATCGATGGTGCAGAGTCCCCATAGTATTTATCAAGCTTTTCCTTGGTTTAATTGATGTTATTTTTTTTTCGCAAAAAATAGTGTTTAATGAGAACTCGAATTTCACTTTTTTAAATTTTAAAAAAAATGCACGAGGTGCTATGTTTTGAACAGCTGTTAAATGCAAAGTAAATGACTAAACTTGCTCAAAATTTCACAGTAGTCTATTAACAGGTGGTACTTTATGGGAGTAGTGTTCCATTTCATATAACTACGAGGGAAGTTCGAAAACTGACGGACTTATTGACCCGCCCTCTATAAAAAACTATAGACCTTAGATATATCAAGTCTACGCAAACCCAAAAATCGCATGTTGTGGTTATTAGTTTTACAGTTTAAATACTAAATACCACCGTGTCGGATGCGAAATGTAAACTCATTTTCAAATATTTTAACGTTCCATCTCACATTTCCCCCCCCTACCCCGCTCTTTTATATAACAGACGATAGTTAGTAAAAAAGTAACTAAACTCCCTCAACAAAATGTAATGCCTACAAGCTAGAGCAGACTAAACCCATTAAATGTAATTGGCCATAAAAAATTGAAAATTTCCCTATGTTGACAACATAATGAGTCTCTGCGTATGACATTTATTAATGTACGAGACGCTTTGCTCACATTTTTCCCGGTTTCCCGCGATAAATAAATAAGTCCGTCAATTTGTCGCCGTCTACACGCCAATGAGTGTCCAACAATGTATTTATTTACTTAACAACTACAAAAGCCACTAAAAGCGAAACAATATACTACAAACATAGTATGTTAATACACGTAATGACAACAATAACAAAATTACAACAATGAAAACTATTAAACTTAAGTGGTAGACATTACGATTCGCTTTCATTGCAGCGTTGGTTGGTTGCTTAGTTGACAGCCATATAATTCTCCATACGGATGACAATTTTCCATATTTCTTGCCTTTCTGTTTGTCGAAAAATATGTGGGTATGTGTTTTTGAGAGCATATGACAGTTGATATGTCATTAGGGTTATAACGGAATTCACGAAACAAAATGAGAAAATAAATTCAAATATTACAATAACCATAGCAACTCAGCTAACTACCATGGTAGGCTTCGATGAATGTTTTAAAATTGTACACTAATGTCATGACTAGCGGCGAAAGATTGGAAGGGAATATTAAGAAGTTTGAATAAATGCATTTTATTATTTTTAAAGTAAGCGATGATTTTTTGTAGGTAGCGTTTGCTTGTTACAATTTATAACAACTTAAGGGGCCCTTAGACCCGTGGATAAGTTGCTCGACTTCAAGTTGACATCAACTTCGATAACTATACATTAACTTCGATTTTGCCCTTACACTCTCCAGCTAGTTGAGGTAACTTCATTTTCTTCTCAGATGTCGAAATGAAATATCACAATTTTTACAAAAACAAACGCTATTTTTATTTTCTTTAAATATTTATAAATAACACTACAAATCATAATTATTTAGTTTATATTTTTCCGATAATGTTTAAATTATTTATTTTTTGGTTCATTTATTTACATTTTGCCGATAATGTTTCCTCATGAACGTGTCTCATCGAAATGCGTATAAAAGTTGATGCGACTTCCCCTTACACTGATGGATAAGTTGATCTCACAGGTCTAATGGCCGCTTTAATCATTTTACGAGTCAAAATGGCAAAACAACAAATTTTAAATCTATCGGAAAAAACTAACATCGATGTTTACCGTTCTGAAGGATATTCTAACCGCGCAATAGCTAAGAAAATTGGACGAAGCCCAACAGTTGTCGACAATTACATCAAGGACCCCGAGGGGTATGGAAAAAATTTTAAAGGAAGGGTTTCATTGTCTTTATCTACGTATGAGAAAAGAAAAATTATCAGAATTGCTTCTAATTCTGCCTTATCCTTGTCAAAAATAAGTGCTCAAGCTGGAGTGGAAGCGAGCAAGTCATCAGTACGCAGAGTAATTAAGAGCTGTGAGTATCTTAAATACCTGAAATTACAAAAAAAAATCCGCCACTTAATGCTCCGCGTAAGGAAAAGAGGCTTCAATTCGCAAGAGACTACAAGGTATGGGATGTGCAGCCAAGAGTTCATGTAAATGACTGGAGAACCGTTATATTGACGGATGTCACCTGATGGCGACAACTATTATTTCCATGATCTACGCAAAGAAACGCGTTTTTTCTACCGGCATCACAGCCGAGAGGGCGGCGTTATGGTGTGGGGTGCTATTACGTACAATGGACCACCATCGATCTTGAATTTCAAAGTGCAAAAATGTCTGGTGCAAGCTATAAAATGTTTTTGGAATCGGCTTTTCCGAAGATCAGTGAACTATTTGGTCCCATATCTTGGATATTGCAACAGCATAATGCCCCTATACACAACGCCAGAGTAGTAAAGGGGTTCATTGCATTTGAAGCTATTAAAAACAAAGGGCGTTGTACCCATTACGAAAAGTCCTGCAGTAAAGTAAAATAAAGTAAAAAAAACAAGAAAAACTTTTTTTCATTAAAATTAGTTAAAGTGCCTTAATTCAAGTGAACCAAAAAAAAAATAGCACATTTTTGGACTTTTTTTTTATAAATTTGCTCAAAAAAAGTTCTTTAGTTAAGAAACCGCTATTGTCATGATTTTTTTATATCTCAAGATGCCTAGCTTCCATTTTCATTTTAAAATTCTGCAATCGGTTGCAAATTGCAAAAGATGCAGGCTGCTGAATATGGAATTTTTGGTGCCTTTAATCTTCAATTTTGTATGAAAATATTTTGATATTTCGTAAATACTCGGGTTTTACGAGGTATACCAGGAACTTATGAGTTTGAACGAAAATTGAACGAAAAAATATTGAGAACTGAAAAATTCAAAACAAGTTTCCAAGTTACTGATAACACTGTGCGACACCAAAAAAAATGATGGGGTTGTATAACGGATTCTGGTAGAATGGTCTAAAAAAAAATATACGTGTATCGGCGTTTTGCCAGATCTGATCAGAATTTTTTTTAGTGCGGGTCAAAGTTTCCGCCCCACGGAACTTTCCTGCAACATATCAGCACGAAAAATTGTGTGTTCCTTACTTCTACTTCCTTACTTTAGAAGTTTAATAGAAAGGATTCAGATACACATTTTTGTGGAACAAATTGACCCTCTAACTGTCACGTATAACCATAATTTTTACTTTTTTTTGAAAACTCGTAAAAAACTGCTTGAAAATGACGGGGGCGTGGTCAAAATGTTCTATAGAAATGATCGCCATAAAATTTCACTATATGTGTCCGAACACTCCAAATCACAAATTTTATCCCAAGTTGTAGATAATAAGCAAAAACTAACTGCCTTCTAAGGGTTAATAATGAATTTTATCATTTTGCTGTTTCCATTAAAAATAGTCCACATAATTTTGTCATGTTTCATCTTTTATCTAGCACTTGGGCTAAGATTTGTGTTTTGGAGTGTTCGGACACATATAGTGAAATTTTATGGCGATCATTTTTGTAGAACATTTTGACCACGCCTCGCGCAGTTTTTTGTGAGTATTCAAAAAAAAAGGAAAAATTATGGTTATACGTGACGTTTAGAGGGTTAATTTGCCCCACAAACATGTTTATCTGAATCTTTTCTATAAAACTTCTGAAGGTAGTTTGTACCTCAGAAGTAAGGAACACACAATTTTGCGTGCCGATATGTTGTAGTAAAGTTCCGAGGGGCGGAAACTTTGACCCGCCCTAAAAAAAATTCTGATCAGATCTGGCAGAACGCCGATACACGTATATTTTTTTTGACCTTTCTACCAGAATCCGTTGACAGAACCCCGTCATTTTGAAAAAAATCTAATTTTGTCTCACAGTGTAATTATTCATTTTATATATTCAAATTGAAGACCATTCTATATCTCAAAAGAAGTTTTATAAAATGCATACTCTTGATTCCTGGTAAACCGTATAGCTGTTTCAGATCTAGCATTACTTTTTCATCAGCTGCTTATCGACTGATACTATTGAAAAAAGCATCACAATAAATTGGAAACCAAAACTCAATTCCTAACAATGGCAATGTTTGAAAAATGTGGCCTGCACAAACACATAAGAAACATTCAAACGAAGTATGTACCCACCCAGCGGGAGAAATTCCGAAATTCCGAAACCCCTTCCAGAAGGCCTCCACATTCAATTCTAAAAGATCCCACACACTTTCCCACAGCTCTTCTACAGAGAGGCCAGTGCTTCTCTTCCGCTTCAAAATGATCTTATAGACATGTAACAACTCTTCAATCTATTGGCCTGCCCCTCCAAATAGAAGTCAAGTAGAATGTGTTGATGGGTCTAAATGCGAGCAGAATAAAATACTTTGCAAGATCCGTTATAAGAAAAAAAAATGAAAGAGTTTAGAGGGAGATATAGAGTAAACAATTAAACCAGACCACGCGTTTAGTTTCATCAAAGACTTTGTTGAAGAATGATGTTGTCTTAAGTCATTGTAATAATAAAATGAGCAAAATAACAACTAACAGACAAATAAACTTGTCTTCCAGGCATGGTAATATACCTTCGTTACCTGGCATAGTAACTGGCCATATATATGGATGCTCTTGCAGACTTACTACAGGCGTCCAACTAGAATCGAAAATGGAAGGCCTTGCACGACAAAGACGCTTGCACTCTGTGTTAATTTGAAAGGAGTAGAGAATGGAACTGATATGTCTACAGGCTTTACAATAAGGCCTGGTAAATGAAATTCTTGCCAATTACTTTTCCCGCTGGTTAGTAAGCAATTTCTTCCGAAATCGGTCAGAAATCTGTCAGACACTCTGCTCAAGTTTCCGATTTTAATGGCGATATCGGTAAGACAAGGTACAGAAAATCGTATGGGCATTTGACAAGAATTCGGATTGATTTGTGTGGGAATTGTCGTGTGTGCAGGTTTGTCGTACAGATGTCTGTAAGAATTCGGAAGGAAATTTTTAAGGATTTTTCGACGTGACTGAGGGAAGTCGGCAAAAACAGTAATAAAACATCCGACAATTGTTCGATATTTTCAACCGTTTTCTGACACTTGCAACGATGGGTTCTCCTCTTTCAAGCTAGGATACCCTCAGGGGATTCCAGAGTCCGTTACATGTAATTTAGATCGAAAGAGAGAACGAGCAGATGTTCGTGTTTGTTGATTGTTCCTTTTATTTCATATTTGATCTTAAACTAATTCACAATGATACGTTTTACTGCACACTCTATAATACTTCACTGTGGTAACTTCCGTGGTCTATAACCCTTGCAGGATTCTCCGAGGGTTATGCTGTATTTAAACGTTGTGTACGCAGTAATTTATAACGGCGGCATCAGATCTGACTATGTATCTTGAAAAGTCTCGTTCCGACAGCAATTGCGTGGATGTACAGGACAGACGAATGGTGCAAGGAAGTCGATGTCGTTGGCTAGAAATTTTACAGGACTCTTCGGATGTTATTCATGAGGGTGCGTTGGCTTCAGCTGTAAAACGATGGAATTTAGGGGGGTAGTCCTAACTGTCACGTTAGGACGGCCCAAGCAGCCTTCTTCGGAATAGAGATTTTGAAGTGCGTGGATTATTTCAGGACGGTGTAATCATACGGATAACCCAGGGTTAAATGGAAAGATAACGAGGGGTAAAACAACAAGGCAAAGTATCGTCAGAATACCAAATCAGATGTCCACAGGAGGGGTAAAACAAGTATACGTGACCTCCCGCTGTCAAGGCACTAGTTCAGATGCCCACAGGTAGGATGTCCCCGAACGAATGTACAAAAAGGATATCCAAAGGTCTAAATATAAGGGTAACGAGGGCTACAAGGCAAAGTATCGTCAGAATACCAAATCGAATTCCCACAAGCAGAGTGTCCCCGATCGAGTGTACAGGACTTATCGGAAAAGTGATTTTGAAGTACGTGGATGATATCAGGACGGTGTAATCATACGGATAACCCAGGGTTAAATGGAAAGATAACGAGGGGTAAAACAACAAGGCAAAGTATCGTCAGAATACCAAATCAGATTTCCACAGGAGGGGTAAAACAAGTATTCATGACCTCCCGCTGTCAAGGCACTAGTTTAGATTCCCACTGGTCGGTTGTCACCGATAGAGTATACAGGAATTATCGCTATCAAGATACTAGTTCGGATTCCCACAGGCAGGGTATCCCCGAACGAGTATACGATACAAACTTGTTGTACCAAATTGGGAGAGATATCTGAACAAACCTTTGAGCATGACCCGGCTTTTCTAGAGAATACAATTTAAGTATTTTTGTAAATTGTATTGCAATTTGCAATTCCCCGAATGCTAATTTTCGGGGAATTGCATCATTGGTGCACGGTTTCTGAATGAAAGCAAAACCATATCCCATTCAGAGGAAGTACAAAAACGTCACATGATTCACGTATTGCTAAATAATTAAAAAGTTCCATCAGAAAATGTGCAGACATGTCGCATAAATCTCGTGTGAAACTTCAGTCAAGAGACAGACATTGTGCAGAAAAATCGTGTAAATGACTAAAGAAATTTCGTACTGATACAATAGAACAGAATTTATAGACAGCCGACACATCAGTAACCAGTTAACAATTGTTACCGACGTATGGGTTTTTGGCCGAAATTCCATTAGACATTTTAACGACTTTTCTGCACATTGCCAGTCATCTGATTCTGCACATTCTCTGTTAGAATTATACGACATGTCTGCACATTCCTTGATGCAAAATTTTGAATTTTTATCAATATGAGAATCATGCGATGTTTCTGGACATTCTCTGAAAAATATTTGATTTTGATGCGTTAATAACGCAATTCACCGAAAATTAGCATACTGTAAATTTTAGGGGAATTGAATTGTTGTTTTTGATTTGTTTGCATTCTTATATTTGTTTTCTCCCATCCCCTCTCAGTAATATTTGAATTATCGAGTGGTAGAATCTTCTTCACAGGTCACGAAATAATATTAACAATTTATGGAATGAAATAATTATTAAGTTATTTTGTTGCTACTGTGGAATAATGTTTTGAAAATTATTTAGTTTGTATTCCTTTACTCGTATAAGTGTCTGCATATTTAACTATAATTTCGGAAATAAAAATCAATTAAAAAAAAATAATTATATTATTGCCTGGAAAAGTCGGGCTATGCTCGGATGTGTGTTCAGACATCTCTCCGAAATTCGTACGACAAATCCGATAAAGTGACAAAAAAGTCGAACAATTTTCAGATGTTTAATTAGATTTTATGCCGACTTCAGAATTTTCTTTCGGAATTCTCACGGACACCTGTCAGACAAATCTGCATACTCTTCCGAATTTCCCCAGACAAAACTTTTCGAACTCTTGTCACACGACCATACGATTTTCTGTACGATGTCTGAACGACAGCGGCATCAGAATCGGAAACTTGTGCAGAGTGTCTGATCGATTTCAGCAGAAATACTTTCGTGGGTATAAATCCTGAACAGACAAACCGCTTTATGTTTAATGGTTTAATGGTTTAGCAGAGGTAACGAAAACACACCGAAATATATTGTACTGTGCTTTGGCTGGCCGTTTATCTGGACCTCAGTGTGGCACTTTACATATGCATATTGTTTTAAAAAGGGGTTACAATTTTTTTTTATGATTCTACTTATGTCAGTTATTAATACAGAGATGGTTTTTTGTTTTACTCTTTTCTCTGTTAGAAGAATTATGCATAATGGCTCAAATGGTGCCTTTATTAGAGAAAAATGGCTGACAATTTGTTTAATGATCTGTTTCCATTGTTACCGTTCTCTTTGTTGCTATTGTTGTCGTAGTCTGTAATTGGGACTGTCATTAAAGTTGAAAATCTAATTTCATAGAAGACATTTAGTTGTCTGTTTTTAATTGATCAATTATGACTGACAAAGGTTTTGGGGAATTTAATTTGAATTTATTTCTGAGCTGTCATGGATTGATATGGAAACTAGAAAATCTATTGGAAATTCTAAATTCCCTGTTGCAATAAAAAGAAATGCAATAGTATAAACTGATAATATAAAACAAAAGGGGCAAAACGAGGAAAACGAGTAGATATAAGAACAATTTAGTTTACATAACATTTTATTTTTAGGGATTTCTTTCTTTTAAAGTTTTAGGGAAAATATTGTAATAGTGCTGGCTATAATCACTTTAATATGGAGCAAAGTAGGATATTTTAAATATAAATATTCTTCATTAACTCTATTGGAGTTCTCCGTAAATTTCATTCATATTGTAAAAACGTTTCATTACAATGTTCGAATTTGTGAAATTTCTTCATAAAAAAGTTTCATACAATATTTCTAACTAATTGAATGAAAAATATTCGTTATCGCTATGAAACTTTTTCGTTGAATATTTCAAAACAACGTCTTCATAATTTAGTACACAATTTTATAGAAATAAATAGTAATCGATATAAAAACATTATTTTTCTGTTAAAATAATGCAGTCATTTTTAAAATATTATGCTTTTATGTCATTATTTCTATGAAATTGTTTCATAGATGTTATGAAAAAATTTCATTGATCAACCCAAAAATTTCGTAGATTCTATGCAATTTTCGTTTCACAGAATCTAAGAATTACTTACATTGATCCATCGGAATACATCTGAGGCTGAACATTAATGAAAGAATTCGTAGTTTTAATGAAGGATTTCGTAACATGTTTCAGTGTGTTAGCTACCCGCTGTCAGTAGACTACTTCGCTATTTTATGTGTCGTTGGCAGACATTTAAAGCAAACAACCTAGAGACGTGGTTTACTTCATTGTTGTGGTCGCACAAGTCTCCCAGAACATTTAAGGTCACTACATCTGAAACTATTGAGAAAATCTGATCGGAGCTTGAAAGTGCGAATGGATACACCATAGGCTATTTATTGATTATCAAAAAATCCTTGCACAGTACATAGGCTAGTAGTTCCTCTGGAAATTTCCGAGGCATTTAACAGATTCTGCCGATGGTGCAATTGTTAGTATGTGATATTCTTGTACATGGGAACGTGGGTTCGATAACTGGCCTGACCAGTTTAAATTTTTTTCGACGACGATCATCTCGTTTAGTGAGGGCCACACTATCGAGTAATTAACTATGGAAAGCTTCTAAAAACCCCGTTCGGAATCGATGTAAAACTTTAGGTTCTTATCATCGCAGTGATTATAAAAATAGAAAACACACTGCTCACTGATTACGAGAAACTCTCCCATGCCAATTCATGGGATGTAATTGAAAAATATGTGGTAGATCCTGGCACGGCGCGGTCATACGAATATTGTTGCTTTTGGCATAGGTAGCCACTTCGTTCGATTTGTTGCGAGCTGTTTCAGGAATCGTTCTATACCAGTTGTTACAGACAGCATCCCATCTACTGAGTATAAAATTAATGTCACAAGGTTACCTCACATTCCTTCCTATTTCCATTAATGACCTTTTTGATCGGTTTTCCAACCCCATTTACTCTTATGCAGGGGACAACAATATATGCCATGCCATTCACATTCATAGGAGATGCTGGAACAATTATACATATAACGCGTCGACAAAAAGCTTCCAATTGCTTGGAATTTTTAAACTTGTGCAAGAGATTCGTAGCTCCATTAGATCTTCTCAATATCTACATCACAAACATTCGGCTAAAGATTGAATATAACTTATATTTGGACCGGAGCCACTAAGTCTATTTTGAAGCCTTTGGATCGGTTGCAAAGGAGAGCGATACTGTTCATAGGTGATTGCCGAGTATATCACTCTGTAACCACCGTGGAACATTGTTGGGTGTGAGCTGCGTGTCATATTGCCTTTTGCTAAAATCTCCAGTTTTTAAATTTCTGAAGACATTTCCAAAATTTTATTTATTTTTGTGCTGATTCTCGATATCGTGAAGGTACCATCACCGGAATTCTCTAGCTTTTTTGCGATTAAAATCGATAGTACAATTGTCAAAACTCATAACATTTCAATACTAGATTTTCGGATATTGTCAGTTTAACTACCCATTTTTATCACTAAAAAGTTATACAATTCCGGTACTGAATCCATTAAAATTTTCAACAAACTAACTTCGTTGCGGGAATACAAACATTTGTTGAATCAAAAAGGAGTTTATTTTGTGATAAATATTAAAATCGTTACGAGAATTGAAAAACGTTTAAAACAAATGATATATGGTGTCTCTATACTAAACCAGTACAAAAATTTCAGTAGGGTGAACCGACTTAAACATACCCTTACCCTAAGTCATCCATTGCGTTCGAGCTCTATTAAAAAAAACCACGTATAGTCACCCTTACGCTGAACGAATGGGCGTGGCAAATGTTTCAATATTCAATAGCCGAGTGGCATTGCGCTAAATATTATTCAATAATCAAGTTAATTAGGATCCTTAGTGATTTTGGAGATTTATAAGCCTATCAGCCAATTGTCCGCCCAATATTTATGTAGGAGGTACAAAAATGGACATGGCGAAAACAAAATATTGATCAACACTAAATTTTATTAAGATCGGTTGTGATTTACGGGAGTTATCGAGTCGGCAAAACGGACAGCCGGTCAACTTTTATATGGGAGCTACGAAAGTGGGTGTGGCAAAGTAGATAATTTTTAATTACACAGTTGCCTAGTACCGAATTTCATTAAGATCGGTGGTAGTTTACGAGAGTTATCGTGTCGATCAACCTCTCATCCGTCCATATTTTGTGTGGGACTAACCAGAATGGGTGTGGCAAAAACAGTAATTTTTCATAGGAGAGTGGCATTTGACTGAATATTGTCTTATGCCAAACTTCATAAGGATTGGTTTAGTTTTGCGGGTGTTCTCTTGCCGAACAACCTGCCGGCCTTACAACTTTTGTATGGGAGGTACCAAAATGAGTGTGGTAAAATCACCGTTGTCTTAATCGGTGACTTATTAATTTCATTAAGATCGGAAGTGCTTTACGCGACTTATTGCATAGCCAACCCGGACGACCACCAAACTTTTGTATGGGTGGTACCATAATGGGGTGGCAACCTCGCCGATTTTCTCCACTTAAGTAATCACATCTACTAAAATAAAGTTTTGGAAGAAGCATGATTTTTTTTGATGTGTCGATTTGTACGGGAGGTCTCAGGAGGGCCGTGGTCAATACGCCCATTTTCAATTCCAAACTAAATTTGAACAAATAATAGTCCCAGGCAAAATTTCGTAGTGATCGGTAAAGATTTTCGGCAGTTATCGTGTTGACCAGCCAGCTAGTCAACGACGGACATTTCTCAATCGTCTTAAAAGATCCCAAACATAATTTCGCCAGAGATACTAAGGGGCTACTTTGGCTCTTTGTATGCGTTGCACTTTGTCCGTATTAAATTATATATACCACCATCCCCATGGGTGAGGGTATACAAAAGTACGATTAAGAGAAACGAAAAACGATTCTATTAACCGTTGTTTCGTTTACCGCAAACAAGACACAAAAATTCCAGACTCTAACAATTCTTTAAGAGAAACGAAAAGTTTTTGGGACAAACTGATTTTTCGTTTGACGCAAACGAGTTATTTTTGGCTGAATATGAATTGTTTTCGATGGGAGTGTGCCCTCATTAATATGAATATTTTATTGAATATTATATACAAATTTATATTAGTACTTACCCAGCGGCGGAAGTCATGAGCTGGTAGGCCTGAAATCATGACCAAACGGCCTTCTTTAAAATACCGAAGGCCTTCCCTACACATTACCTCCTCCTTTCTTTTTAACATTGCGTGGGATTGACTGCGGTTAACATTGCACATTGCCTAAAGAAGGCATTAGAAGGCTTGCAAAGAGGAAGGCCTTAGAAGGCATTTACTTTAATTTATTTTTGTTAAACAAAATCAACTTCTACATATTTATCAACTTCTACATATTTATTTATAAGTATGTATGTATCTATCTTAGAAAGTTTTACCACGTCCAACTTCGAATTGAAAATTTTAAAAATACCCGGAAAATATTAAATAAACAATATAATTTTAAAATTTCTATCTAATTTTCCAATTAAATTACGGTTAAAAAGAATCGGAAAAGAAATTTTTCAAAATTGCAAAAATCTTCTTCTTGATTATATCTGGTGAAAAAATCATACATTCCGCATGCCTTATTTTAGGAAGGCATTACAAAAGAACCATTCCGCATGCCTTATTTGTGGAAGCCCTCGCCACTTTCGCCGGTGGGTATGCTTTCCCTGAATCTGTGAGTGTATCTACTGCCTACATAGAGTAATAGACCAGAGCTTTCTTCAACTGTTTTTCATTTCCTTGCGGTCACCGTGGTGGTTAGAAATTTCATAGAGCTTGAGTTCCTGTTGTACGTCGCTCTATGGTTGGTACGGCGCTCTATGAGAATGCGTATTTTTGTTCGATGCAACATGCATGAAACATTATTTAGCTTTCATGGTTTGCTTTTATATACTATAGTTGCTTATCGTCCATTCTCCCCTCCATTCTGTTCTCTATCAAATTACAATTGCCATTTCGATCAGCTGTGACATGGATAACCGCAGTTGTGTACGCATATATTGCGTGAAGATGAACATAACCTTAAAATTAGGATTTGCTTTTTTGTTTAAAGACTCCAGAGAGAATAATATATGTATGTGCGAGTTTGCACAGCTGGTCGAAATGTTGATTGGGCTTTGATAGAGAACAGAGTGGATGAGAGAATGAGCGATAAGTACATACACATTCGTTTACTATAAATAGGGTGCTGTATTTTCCTTAAGAGTAAATTATGAAAATTATTGGGTAAATCAATGTTAATTTACAGCTAAAGATAAAAATTTCAAGACAAACGTTTTATTGTTCTTATTTTATTGCTCATATCTCTCTTAATAGAGATATAGTTTTTTTAATTTTTTTTTGCAAAATACATCCTTATGATTCCTGGCAAACCGTATAGCTTGAACAATAAAATAAAAGAATACCACTTCGAATAAATAAAAATCATCCCTGATGAATTTAATCGTAAAACTTTTACATTTGCGGGGAAAGTACCACCCTTTGAGGTCAATCATGAGACTAAGTAGCAAACGAATTATTTTTGGGGGAAATAAATATTTTTGGGTCAAACGAGCATTAATCATTGTTTTCTTTGCTTGCTGTTTCCAAATCACCATCAATTATCATCTACTAAACCTTTTCGCCTCTCTAATACGATTGCAAATTCCCTCTATTGATTCAAATCTTAATTATAATAAAAATTCACTTAAATACATTTGACATGAACGAAGACAGCAGAGTTGAGGACTCCTGGAAAAGCAATCTTTCACTTTAAATCCTTTGCACATGAAGAAGCATCGGCTCTGTTTGTACATATGTGAATGCAAATGTAGCAGCTCATATCGTCATCATTTACGACATCATCTTCGTTATCCTATCCTGACGGACTGCTCAGAGTCCTTCTTGCACTCAGCGCCACAGAGTGTAGTGGGGAAAGTACATGTCCATCAAGTTTTGAGATGGACACACGTGTCCGCCAACCCTATGATGAGTGTGGGTGTATGAGTATGACCAAGAGTGTGCCTGGAGTGTTACCATAATCTCATTCATCTTTGATGTTACCTTACCATATTCTTTCTGGCCATATCGTTCGTTCATTCGTTGGCTCTTCTGCAGATTCAGGTGAACACTATATGTTGGCTTTGTTTCATTTGCTTCGTTTCATTTCTTCTCTTGACTATATTATTTTTTGTTTATTTTGGCAAAAATATTCACTTTTAATTTATCTTCTTGACATCTGAGAAGTACAAAGGCATAAAACATTCAGTACGGCCGAAGAGGACGAGGTCCAACAAAGTTCGTCCGTTGGTTGGATTTTAACACATGTCTTTATTTTGGCCATACATGAAAGTTAATTTGTCCTTGATTGAAATGTTATTCTCGATTTTCTTTTCGTTGCTCTTTTTTTTCGGATTCGTTTCATTTCATACGATATAACATTAAAAGGACATTGGTTGAACATAAACAGATTAGTTTAACATGGAACTGTCCACAACTTTGGTCAATAATCAATCATGTGCTGGGATGTTTTGTTTGCCCTTCTCCGTCTTCTTGGCCATTTTCCTTGAAGCAAAAAAAAAAAACAATTTTGGCTGCAATAAAATTGATTGGTTAGATTTTCCAGAGTAGATATAACAAAGAAATGGGTTATATGGTAATTATTTCATAAAAATGTGATGCTAAGGAGTTTGGAAATATACGTAGATTTCATAGCTGCGATTACGAAAAGTGAGTCAATTTCGACGTTATCCCGCGTTTTTATATGCAGTAGCTGTTGTCGTCGGTATAATTATATACACAATCAAGTCTGAAATAGTTTTCCGATACAGGACACTCAAATTTTCTTTGAAAACTGTTATTATTTGGCCTGGGTTTGTTGGCTGTTTAACTAAAATTCAAACGCAAAATTTGATTTAAAAATAAAAAATTTATTTCATATTCAAACATGAATTGGAATTCAAAAAAAGAATATTTTAAATTTAAAATACATTTCTTGAAATTCGAAATATGTACATTTATAGAAGGATTATTATTTTTCTAAATAAATGACATCCGATGTCGTAGAAAAAAACTTATCGAAACCCATTCGGATCCGATGTACAACTGTAGGTCCCAATCAGTGAGTGTAAAACAAAAAGCGCATATCTCACTGGTCACAACAACTCTTCCCTGCCCCTTCATGGAATGTAGTGGGAAAATATTTATTATGTAAAAAATATATAGAAAATATATTTACAATCATTTCCCTTGCGGTAGTTTTTTTAGTCGGTCTGTTTTTTTTAAACTTACAATTTTCCAAATTTATTCAAGCTCAAGACCTTTTTTAATATAAAGCTTATTTATTAGCTTTATATTATTTCCGAAAAGGTCGAGCACAAAAAGTGTTCCAATGATACCAGGACTGTCTCTATAGCTATTTCGGATCTTGTCAGGGTCTTCATCAGCAGATGTTTTTTGGTATGTTTTCGGTGAATTTATCAAATATATATATATATATATAGAAACACTCATCATATTAATGAGAATTCTTTTATACATACGTTCGAAGAATACCAAGCACTAACGTTGGAAACACTTTCATGCAAAACTCTTTTTTATCATGTCGAAAACCTTTGGTTTTAAACAATTTTAAACGTTGAAAATATTGATGTGATCAGTCGACTTCAGCCGTGCATTTTTCACTTTTCATATCATTCGATTATATCGCTTAGTGGCGGCGACACTATCTGGTTATATCACGTTTGGAATCGGTGTAAAATAGTAGGTAGAATAGAATACAAGCAGATAGAATGAAAGCAGCTCTTCGATTGTAAGAGCTCTGTCCATATATGCTATTCAGTATAACATGTTTGGGGCACAATGATTAACAGGTTATTCTACAAGGTGTTTCAAAAGAAGTCATCCGATGTTGTTTGGCTCTCATTTTTTTTCTAAATGAGAAACTTCGAATCTGTTTTTTTATTATGTTTATTTGAACCTTTATAATTTTATTGGTTAAGTTGAGAAGATGATATCGGTTAAATGGGCGCCGTCACAATTGATTACCATACGGGCTCGTTTTATGGCATTTTTCATCACTTCGGCGAGAACTTCGGGCGACAGATTCTCGCACTCGTATCGCATGTTGCCCTTGAGGGCTTCCAGGGTCTCGGGCTTGTTCACGTAAACACGGGACTTCAAAAAACCCCACAAAAAAGTCTGGAATGGTTAAATCGGGCGATCTTTCGGGCCAGTGCAAATTGCCAAAACGAGAGATGAGGCGACCCGGGAACGCCGCCTTCAGAATATCGGTTGTGGCTCGCGCAGTGTGTCCCGTTGTTCCGTCCTGTTGGAACCACATGTCCTCCAGTCCTAATTCGTCGAATTGCGGCAGAAAAAACTCGGTTAGCATGGCCCTACAGCGCGCACCGTCCACTGTTGTCGTTTGCCCAGCGGCGTTCTCGAAAAAAAGTGGCCCGCTGACTCCTCCAGCGTGAACAGCGCACCATGCAGTCACTTTGAGCGGGTTTAATGGGTCCTCGTGCATCACTCGTGGGTTTTTGGTGCCCCAGAAGCGATAGTTTTGCTTGTTCACGTACCCGCTGAGGTGGAAATGAGCCTCATCGCTCATTATGATTTTCAAATCATTATGAACAAAAATGCCATAAAACGAGCCCGTATGGTAATCAATTGTCGATATCATCTTCTCAACTTAACCAATAAAATTTTAAAGGTTCAAATAAATATAATCTAAAAACAGAATCGAAGTTTTTCATTTAGAAAAAAAGAGAGCCAAACAACATCGGATGACTTCTTTTGAAACACCTTGTACACCTTGACCTCAACGGTCACAGCTATTGAATTTTATACGTAAATGAAAAATCTATAATATGATATTTTATTTTCTGTTTCATATAAATTATCAAGCATTTCCATACATTCGCAAACCCAACGGTGACCATTTTTGAAAGTAAATTGCTTTTAAACATGTAAAATGTAAACTCCGTCCGCTGTCACCCGGTATAGGCATGGTTTTTCACTAAGTTTTTCCATTAATATTACGTTATTTTCAAACAAACCAACAACCCTATCCCATAAAGTAACTCAAAATCTTCACATTCCCGGAAAATTGAAACAATTGAGAAACGTTTAACAACGATAAAAAGAAATTTACCATTGTCCCTTGATTTAGACTAAATATTGTGATCCTAAAGTTTGCTTCAAGTTTGAAATAAAAAAGCTTCGTCGATCCTGTTCAACTATACTAGGTAAATGCTAAAATACCACATAATTATTCACAAACTTTAGAAATTCAATTTTGAACACTCTCACTGTGCTCGTTTAAATATGAAATATCAGGTTAAAAAAAATGTAAACTCCGTCCGCGTTTTCCTAGCGACACAAATTGACGATACGAAATTGCTCTTTTTTTAAACAAATGTGTAATAGAATTCTCTAAAATTTCCCTATTTTTTTTATTATTTTTGGGCAAATCGTTTGCTAATTACATATAAAAATGTGACAGTTTGTAAACTCCGTCCGCGTAAACTCCGTCCCTATGATTCGGTATTGTGGCAGCCGGTGCATAACTAAAAATTTTTTTAACGAAACTTGTAGTTGCAATATTTATAATTTATACTTATTCTGGTCCCATCTCTCGATTCTGATCGAAAAATAACTTAAAAAACCATATTTGAAATTGCCGAGTTTGAGAGTCAAAAAGTGCAACATTTTTTATTTTCACCCATATGTATTTGTGACCCAAATGTGGATTTGTTTGTTGAAAACTGCTGCAAAAACTACTGTCTGTCACAATAAAGTAACAAAAAGCAGCAGTTCCTCAATTCACGAAAAAAAAATGCTTGCAAACATGTACATTGTTCTTGCTGTGGCCTTTATTTTCAGCGTGTAGGAAATTAGGCTTTTAGTGTTCAAAAACGTCATATAACACTTATAGCAATATATGTATGTAAGGCTAGGTGGAGAAAGATGAGTCAAAGTATTGGTGATTATAGCTCTAACCCTTTTTTTGGATACATTTATGCCAGTAGGACGGCCTGCTAATCGCCCTTCGTAGTTCCAAACGAAGGCTAACTTTCTCATATACGTACAAATTTCCTCAGTGTTCTCCAACCCATTCAACTGAGATGCTTCTAACTGAGTATTGCACTTCAATTCAGAGTGGAGTTATTCGGCGATTTGGTGACCTCCAGCCACGCTTGGCACATTTTTGTGTCGGCTTGCTCAAATAGATGTAGATGCGCCCTTGCATTAAGGTGACCACAACGAAAGGAAAAGCTCGTTACCGCTGTGATTAATCGCCACAACATACAAATTCATTGCAGCAAGGAAAAATTCGTCACATGCACAAAACATTTCACTGCAGGAATGTAAACTCACTAACGAATGTAAACATACAATACTTGTGACGAAAAGTTTTCGTTTCTGTACATTCAGAGCAAACAAAAATCGACTAAGTTCGGGTTTCACCGGCTCCATTAATCACCGCGACTTTTTCCCATTCGCCTCGCTGGGAGCAGGACGTAGTCGTGGTGGAAGCTGGATCGTTATTGCTTTCAAAGGCTTAGCGTTGTCCAGATTTACTGTTCTCTAGTCGGAATCCAATCTGTCCAGATTGTCTGCTCTTTCATTTTCTGACGGTTTCCCGGAGTTCATGTTATCCACGTTATGCCAAAGGTGGTGGTCACCTTGTAAACGGTGACCCAAACAAAATTATTTAATACATAATTTCATAATTTTTTATTTCAAATATTTATTTGGACCTTTAAGTAACCTGTTGAAGATGATAGGGGTAGCTATTTAAATTTTGGGTCCTGGCAATACGAGTGTTGCCATATTCAAACTTGAACTTCCATTGGAAAGTTCGTCATTTTGTAGCTTAAACATACATAGAACGTTTTCAGTTACAAGCACTATTTCTTGTAATATATACAGTGTGTTGAAAAATTCATCTCGGTCAAACAATAGAGTTCATCTTTGAAAATTTTCGTGCGAAATGCTCGTGTCAATTGGAGCAACCGGTGTAACTCAAATGCAGTGTATAACATCGTCACAGGTGATGAATCATGGATCTATGCATATGAACGCGAAACAAAACAGCAATCGATTGTATGGCTCTTTCAAGACGACCTAAATCCAACAAAAGTGGAAGAAGCACATCGAAGGAAATGATCGCGTTTTTTCGGTATAATCGGTCATGTGACCACAGTGCCTTTAGTGGAACGCAGGATGGCCAATTCTGAGTGCTATACCACCATTAGTTTGCCAACAGTGTTCGAAGAAATAAGGAAAAACAATAAGAGAAGACGGATCATTTTGCATTCGGACAATGCGAGCCCTCGCATATCAGCTGAAACAATGGGCTATTTGAGCACTTAACATGTCGAATTGATGGGTCATCCGCCTTACAGTCCTGATTTGGCACCCAATGACTTCGACGCCCGAAGTAGCTGTTGAAGCGTTCATAAACCATGTTTTGGAGGTGTCTCAATCGCAATGGAAAAAGTGCTTCGAAAATTGATTTGAGCGCATGCAAAAGTGTACTGATTTTCACGGCGAATATTTTGAAAACAATAAAACCATTTCTAATGATAGATAGTGATAGTTTTTGTATTGCTGTACCCGAAATATAAACAGCAACCCCGTATTGGTCAAGTGGGTGCCACCATTGTTGATGACCATTTAGGCTCTTTTTGCAGAATTTTTTATAGTTCTAGCGAGAACATCGGTCTTGTCGAATATTCTCTTTGAGGTTTTTGACAGTCATTGGCTTGTTCACATACACCCGTGACTTCAAAAAATGCCAACGAAAGAAGTCTTGAGGGGTCTAATCGGATGTTGGATGTAATGGCAGGTCTGGAACCTTTTCGGGTTACCCCTCAGCTCAATAACAACAATTTTAAATATTGACATAACTATTATGCTTGAAATGGACCTCATACCTGAACAAAATGTTGGCGGAAAACAGTGGATCTTCTTTAAGTCTTCCAAACATAATTTGTGACGCACTGCCTGGTAGTCTTATCATGACGAAATGGCAAACGATTCTGAACTAAGTTACTATGACAGTTTGACGGTTTGATGTGTCTAAAAATAAATATCTACTTGAAAAAGTATTTCTAACTGAATCATCCATTACATACTCTTTTTTGTTTGACTTTGAACCGCAACTTTCCAAAAACGGAAAATGTGTATAATTTGGATTTATAGATAGATAAACCGTCAATTATACTTTTGACCTATATCCTTCTAATCTCTGTGGACGATGTAGCTCTAGAGAATTTCATATCATTTGCAAATTATGTACAGATGATCAGTGAATTGACAATCTCTGAATTTCTTACATCTCTCGACCAGATAAGAAAACCAAATTAATATCACGAGTAGTATTGAGAATCTTATTCTTGCTTAACTAAACCCTATTCAACTGATACACTTTTGCTGTGAAAACTATTCACCATCTTTGGTAATTTAATGGCAACAAATCAGTTAACCTAAAATTACTCTTTCTCCCCCCCCCCCAACATCGACATTGTCGTTTTATAGTTTGTTTGTTAAACAAACAAACCGGAAATTGTTTAAAAACTCCTTATAATTATAGGGTATCAACACTCATCACATCAGAGACATCATTATGATCACCTCAACCCAACTAATTGCCTTTTTATCCACGTCTCACCATATGTTGTCTCTGGTGTGTTTCGTTTTCTTCAGAAAAGTGTTAGCGCCGTCATTTAGTTTGATGAGGAAGGCAATTTCACTTCTCCTCTTGGTTATTGAATTCCACTTTTGAGTCTACACAATCCCTTAAACGCGGGTCTTTAATCATAATTTTGCCGGCTATTTTATGTTGTTTTTGAATTTAGTAGCAATTTTGGAAGTCATTTGATGTCATTCAGAAGCCGCACCTGAATCCACTCGATGTGTGTGTCCCGAAAGATAGAGCTGTGAAGAGGACTTTCATTAATATAATGTGAGATAGTTTTGTTTTGGTATTTTGGTTGAGCTGGTGTCGTGAGATGTATGAGCGTGGATGGATTGGATGAGGATGATAAGAGGCAAAGTGTTGTATACTCGTATATTGTCTTTTTAATAAAGATACTGAATAGAGTAGAATCATATGAATAATCAAAATTAGTGACAAATGTATCTAATGTGGGTAACTTATATCCGATGCCTTGGCAGACACAAAAATTAGAACCAATAATTAGGAGGGGATACAACATTTCAAGATTATCTCTCATTTTATGCCTGAAACGTTCTCGCTGCAACGGTTGAATGCGCACATATGTATTACGAATATTCAGAACTGTAGGAAAATGTCGTCTATAAAAAATTGGTTGGGCAGAATTTTAGAAAACAATCAAACAATGCAAATTGTACGTTAAAATATAAAAAAAATTTCTAACTCGCGAGTATTAGGAGATATTCAATGAAATGTGTTAATTTTATTATTTTTAATTGAAATTATTTTGCAATTTACAACTCTATTCATCAGTTGTATTCTTAAATATATCAGTTTGAATTTAAAATATATCAATTGATATTCAAAATACATTAATTGAATTCATACCTCAAGGACTTAAAAAGATCATATGCATTTTAAGCAATATACAAGGTGTTTCAATAGAAGTCATCCGATGTTGTTTGGCTCTCAATTTTTTCTAAATGAAAAACTTCGATTCTGTTCTTTGATTATGTTTATTTGAACCTTTAGAATTTTATTGGTTAAGTTGAGAAGATGATATCGGTTAAATGGGCGCCCTCACAATTGAATACCATTCGGGCTCGTTTTATGGCATTTTTCATCACTTCGGCGAGAACTTCGGGCGACAGACTCTCGCACTCGTGTCGAATGTTGGCCTTGAGAGCTTCCAGGGACTCGGACTTGTTCACGTAAACACGGGACTTCAAAAACCCCACAAAAGAAGTCTGGAACGGTTAAATGGGCCATCTTGCGGGCCAGTGTAAATGGCCAAAGCGAGAGATGAGGCTACCCGGGAGCGCCGCCTTCAGAATATCGGTTATGGCTCCGTCCTGTTGGAACCACATGTCCTTCAGTCCTAATTCGTCGAATTGCGGCAGAAAAAACTCGGTTAACATGGCCCTAGAGCGCGCACCGTCCACTGTTGTCGTTTGACCAGCGGCGTTCTCGAAAAAAATGGTCCGATGATTCCTCCAGCGTGAACAGCGCACCATGCAGTCACTTTGAGCGGGCGTAATGGCTCCTCGTGCATCACTCGTGGATTTTCGGTGCCCCAGAAACGAAAGTTTTGCTTGTTCACGTAACCGCTGAGTTGGAACTGAGCCTCATCGTCAAATCATTATGAACAAAAATGCCATAAAACGAGCCCGTATGGTAATCAATTGTGACGGCGGCCATTTAACCCATATCATCTTCTCAACTTAACCAATAAAATTCTAAAGGTTCAAATAAATATAATCAAAAAGCAGAATCGAAGTTTTTCATTTAGAAAAAAAATGAGAGCCAAACAACATCGGATGACTTCTTTTGAAACACCTTGTACCAATATTTTGATTAGTACACGCTGAAAAATCTGTATATTTTTCGTGTTTGGATGCAAATAAAACATGTGGTTGGAGCTTGTCGCAAATATAGTAACATGTCTCAAAACACATTGTGTTTGCTATTCAATGCTACATGTTTGACACACAATGATAAATATGTTATAAAATATCGCACCCTAAGTACAAAAGACTCATAACTCAAAATTTTTATACTTTCATATTTTGTTGAAAAACAATATTTTGTTGAAAAACAATATGTCAAAATCTGTTGTCATTTTCTCTCCCCTTTCATCAAAATTTGCAAATTTTGAGTTGTGACTGTTTTGCATTTAGGGTGCGATATGTATTTGTGATCCAAATACAGATTTGTTTGTGATACAAATACAGCTGTGGTTGGTGCACTGTTTACTTTATTTTTGTTGCCGCCACTCTCCGACGAGGGTAAAATAATAAGAGAGGGACAGATAGAGACTTTGCTCAGCATAAGCTAATGGTTTGCAAGTTTATAACTCTATTTTTGGATTATTCCTTCAGTTAGTGATTGATAAATATTCTAGAATGCGTGTGTAACTGAATTATTGACTACTCTGTTGCATTTTAGTTTCATGCACTCTTTTGTCAATCGTTTGTTTGGGAGGAACACGTATGTTTCAACGTAAGAATAAAGTTGTTTGGGGTGAAACACGCGTATGGCCCCATGTAAAAGTATGCATCGTTGCATGTAAATATGTTAATGTTTGCATTTGAATATAAGTGAGTTTAGGACTCGTACATTTATGAATATTTGGAGTGTTTAGCAAATGCAGTCACTGCCGAACGTGTTTGAGTTATTTAGTAATATAATTTTATAATTTTAATTGACGTGTTTTGTCAATTGTCATCAATTTCCTCTGATGTCATTTAAATTTCAATTGAAGCTGTTTGAATTTCTATTAATATCTTTTTGATGTTTTCAGAATTACAAAATTCGGTATTTCGAATGGAATTTTAAATTGAAATTTAAAACAAAATTTCGACGGCGGTATTTTGGTTTCAATTAATGTACTTGAAAGTTGAGTTGATACAGTAGCCTCGTGTTTGTCGTCCAGTATATGCTAGAAGTGTATACTGATCGAAAATAACACATCGCTTTAAGGCTAAACTAATTTGACAGCACTTTTGTAGACTGTCAACTGTAGCAGTTGAAAAATATAAATATTAAACATTTACCCGAATGTATTTGTTTCTTTATTTGTCACTTTAGCTGTGTCAGAGGTTCTGGTCTAGAGCATACATTTTTGCCTACAATCGAACCTCAGAGAAGGCACAAAATTAAAATATTTTTTTAATTATTTCTCGTACTAATTACTCTATTTTTTAACATAACTCATTTACCAGCAATGTTAAAAAAATAAAATCATTAAAATATAGTTAAAAATTAAACATAAAATTAAAAAGATTTGCGACTTAACTAGGATTCGAACCGAAATCCCGCGGTTGTTTGTTGCATGTGCTGCCCATCGTGCCACCTTTGAATTTCCAACGGCGAGACAATACTGGAGTACAGTAAAATTTGAGTCTGTCTCAGGGAACGCTGAAAATCTTGAAACTAAAAAATGTTGACAAATTCACATTTTCATTTATTTTACTTTTTTTTTGAAACCCGACAACTCTACTATCCACTTATAGTGGAAAATTATCAACTGTAGCGTATACACTTTTCATTTGTATGAGGAAACGCGTATACTGGACGAAAACAACGAGGCTACTATAAATTTCGAATAAAATTTCTGAATTTTAGTACAAAATTGAAAATGGATTATAGCATCACATGTATGACATAATTTCATCCATAGGATTAAAAATACGAATATGGCGATATTTAGCACAAATAAGAGAAATTCCTTTCTTAACGCCAGATGACAGTAATTCATAGACTTGAGACGGAGAACAGTGGAATATATTAAGCCTTTCATATCAGAAATCTATAACTGTTGCTACTGGAGTGAAATTTTACATGAATTATCTCGATTGGTCGCCATATAAACCACACGAATATCAGTTCAATTGTGAGCACGGGTATTGAACAAAGCTATTTTTGTTTTGTATTATATATACGAGTATTAAATTTGTCTGTTATTATATCAAATATTGCAATGCTCTTTTCTACCATTGGTGGTACAAAATACCTTCTCAAAAAACCGTTCGGAACCGGTGTGAAACTATAGGTCCCAATCAGTGACTATAAAACTAGGATGTGTATACCTTACTGATCGTGAAAAGCTCTCCCTTGCCCCTCCATTGGATGTAATGGGAAATATTTATTTATTTGTCCTGTTTGGAGAGTTTGGATGGCTTGATTTTTTTATAGAATTATACTTATACTATATTGAATTTTATATAAGTGTGCAGTTACACGCTGAAAAACGGCCTCTGTAATATTTCCTCCCAAACATATTCTGCAGTAATCCTGTATATGTTTGGAACACACTTCAAACATTCATATATTTGCAAGTCCCAAATTCGCTTAAAAAGGCAGTTTTTTTAAGCGCGATAGAAATTTAAATTGTAGAAAATAACACACAAAATTAAATTTTTAACAGGTCCATTTTTCGAACTCAACTTATCGACATATTTTGATTTTTATAAATAGTTGTGGTTGCCGTATGACGCGTAGTGCCATCCTGTTGAAACAACATCTCGCCCGCATCAATGTCATCCATACTTTCAAACAAAAAATCATTGATCATAGTGCGGTAACGATGATCATTGATCGCTACGCTGGCCCCGGCTTCATTTTTGTAGAAATAGGGTCCGATGATGCCACCAGCGCCTAAATTTTTCTGGATGTTATAGAGTATGTAGGGGCTGTTTTGGATGGGTGTCACTCCATATGCGCCAATTTTGTTTGTTAACAAACCTGTTAAGCTAAAAATGGGCCTTAGTTACAGTTACACCTCGGGTCAGTTTCCAACTGCTCTAGAGCCCAATCGGCGAAATGAAGGTCTCGTGGCTTTAATTCCTGCACCAGCTGGATCTTATACGTGTATATGTCAAGATCTTTTCCCAAAATTTTTCACGTAGTGTGCGGACAGACCAATTCCTGCGACCGACGACGAATCGATAAATTTGAATCGTCTTCCACACTTTCGTTTACAGCGGCGATATTTTCTTCAGTAGGCACATTCCTTCGGCGTGTTGGTGTTACTGCATCAATTTAGGAGTATGTGGTATTACATCTATCCAGAGTTCGACGGATGGCTTTCTCAGACGAACGATTATGTGCGCGATAAAAATCCCGAAGTCATCTATAAGTTGTGCGAATAGATAACTGATTTTCAAAGTAAATACTGATCATATACTGATCCTAAATGTCAAAAATTGAGCGCAGTATGATAGGTAGTTTAGCTGCTAACCCTTTTGTAAGTTCTTTTTGGGCTAAAACACACCCTGATTTAAATTGAAAGAAAATGATGTTTACTTGCAAACATGAATGTTTTTACTTAGAACCATATGAGGGTTTCATCTCAAACCTCCACATACTTACGTGGAAGTATGTGTGTATTTTCTCTCAAACACGCGGTTACTTACGTGGAAGCATATCGGTAATTCCATGTCAAACCGAACACTTTTCTGCGTCACTATTTTTGTTTGATTTCAAATTTGGTAGACTGAATCTTCTTTGAAAAAAAATTACCACAATCATTCAGAATAAATAATTTTTTTGTAAGCATTGGATATTGAAATTGCTTTTGTTGTTGTTTGGGTGCAAATATAAAGTGTTTGTAGCTTGCCGCAAATATAGAATACTTGTGTGCAAAAACACATTGCGTTTGCTCTTCAATATAACATTTTTGTGACACAATAATTAATAGGCTATATATATGTATATGTGACCTAATGGTGGCTTTGTTTGTTGAAAACTGCTGAAAACAAAAACGTGACAGATAATAAAGAAACAAAAAGCAACAGATCTTGAATTCACAAAAACAATGGTTGCAAGCATGTACATTAGACTGACTCGCAAAAAGTTTTATTTTTGTCCACCCCTTAAAATTTACCTTGATTTGTTTTATGATGATTCTCAAAATATTTCGTGTCTAGTATTAAGATCCTGTAAGCTGGACCATTCTTCGAAAAGGTATTTTTTTTAGGTTTCGAAGAATTTTGTACTTTAACTATAGACAATGTCTACAATATTGGCTTTTAAGGCGCGTGCAACGGTATATCAAACATGTGAACTGTGCGCGTTCTAGTTTTACATTCAGTGATTGGGATCTACACTTTTACTCCGGTTCCGAGCGGTATTTTGAGAAGCTTTTTTTTTTTCATGGCTAAATACTCGATGATGTCGCCGTCACTAAGTGAGGTGACCGCCGTCGAAAAAAGTAAAGGTGGTCAGAGCTGGGATCGGACCCACGTTCTCATGCACAATAACGGGGCACACTACCATAGCACAGCCGACGTACTATGGCAATGGAAATTTCATAAAACCTGAATGCCAGCTTTACCGTACTTTTTTGTAAACAATTTAATTCCAATTTTGTTTTCAATCGGAAATACAAATGTTTCCAACAAATTTAGAGATACAAAAATATACGTAGCCTGCCATTAAATTACATAGTTTGAATGAACTTACCATGTGTAAGCTATTTTGAAAATTTTGGATTTTGAGTCTCTCCTTTGTGATAACATTTTCATTCACAAGAAATGATAACACAAGTTAGATAATTATCTAAGATAATATGTTGTTGCCATTTATTGAAATTAAATATGTGGCAACATTGTCATTAAACCTTTACGACGTTTTTTGAGTTTTTTGTCGCGCAGCGCCTGCGGCGGCATATAACTTTTTAATTATTCTTTCAAATAATCGATCAATTAATGACAAAGGTCTGAATTTTAACACACGTTGCAACCACAACAAGCTAAAAACTGCACACAACCACAGTCAGAACATTTCCTAATAACAGTCAGCTTAATTTTCCAAGCACTAATTTATGGAGTTAAACGCCAATTTGGATTTTGCATAACAACAGCCAGGCGAAATACCACACGCTCCAACACCATCAGTTTGTCCCAATCCCTAACAGGTTCCCAGGGGCGGAAGTCATGACTTGGATGGCCTGAAATCATAACCAAACAGGCCTTCTTTAAAATACGAAAGGCCTTCCCCTACCCATTACCTTCTCCATTCTTTTTAACATTGCGTGAGATTGGAAGGCAAGGATTTCCTTACCCATTGGCTAAAGAAGGCCTTAGAAGGCATGCAAGGAGGAAGGTCTCAGAAGGAATTTATTTTAAATTGTTTTTGTTAAACAAAAATTAAATTAAAATAATTTATTTAATCACAAAATCATTATCCACTTCTACATATTTATTTGTAAGTATATATGTATCTATCTTAGAAACTTTTACCACGCCCAACTTCAAATTGAAAATTTTTAAAAATACCCTGAAAAATATTGAATAAACAATATAATTTTACAATTTGTATGAAATTTTCCAATTAAATTATGGTTAAAAATAATCGGAAAGAAATTCCTCAAAATTGTAAATATCTTCTTCTTGGATATATCTGATGAAAACATGCATGCATTCCGCAGTCCTTATTTTAGGAAGGCATTACAAAAGAAACATTCCGCACGCCTTATTTGTGGAAGGCGTTGCGACTACCGCCACGGGGTTACAGTATACATTACCACTATAAGAACAGCACAGTAGCAGCCGTTTTAATAATTAGGAATAGCCGCCGCCGCCACCGGTTTTCTTAGGTCCCTACGCCGCACGCCGTACGGCGAAGCAGAAAAAATCGGCGTAAAACTCTAATTGACATTGCTCAAGTCGGAATTTAAGTGGGAAATTGAAATGACGCTTAATATCGCTTAGCTTCCCCGTACAAATTAAGCTATAATTAACTTTAACGATTCGCCTGGAATCGCTTCTAGAACTAGTTTTCCTACAGACATGATTGCCATTTAAGTCCCATGGAACGGATTCCGAAACTAGTTCCATGTAATCAGCTCTAGTGGAACCTGTTGTAGACTCGATAAAATTGGAAATCTGTTCAAACTAGTCCTGCGTATTATTAAAAATGTTTATTTTTTGAAATAAATACGGATACATTTGCAAAACAACAGTTTAAAAAATATATCTCTCCGGAAGAACCTGTGCCGTATTGACCTGTCTAGCTAACGCATCCGCTGCGCAATTGCCTGGAATGTCGCTGTGTCCCGGCACCCAGATGAGCCTGATGTCAAAATTCTCTGCCATCACCCTAAGCGATGAGTGGCATTCTTTCACCGTCAGGGACGTAGCAAACATGGCTTCCAGGGATTTTATGCAAGCCTGTGTAGATACATATTCTCCGGAGGGTTGTGACACTACTTTTTAGTAGTTCAGCAACCTCTAGTATGGCGGTAACACTTAAGACAGCTATAACAATTTTGGGATTTAAACAGCGAAAATAATTTTCACATTTTGAAAAAATTAAAACAATTTCCAAATTCACACGGCTCCAACCCTATGCGTGACTATAATTGCGTGGGATTACATGAGATGAGATTAGTGTCAGTTTTTAGAAATTTACGCTAACAAGCGTGAGAAGAATCCCTCCTAACAAAAATAAAACGAACAATTTTGTAATGTTTTCGTATCATTTTCTATGTATATTTTGTTGGAATTGTAAGCAGTTTTTTGTTCATAAATCTATATTTTTGTTTTAAAATTTTATAATTACAAGCATATTATTAAGAAACTATTTTGTTGTTTTGTTAGTCTTCGAGAAACTCTACCATTTCGAATTTTGTCATAATACATAATTATTCATAATGACTTAATTGTAAATTTAACTTTAATTTATTTCTTAATTGCAAGCAATAGAGTTGTTTTGTTTCGTTTTGTTTTTTTGTTGTTTAAATTTAAGTCATATTGTTAAATGAAGTACAAGTGCATTGCTATTGATTATCATGTGTTCTTGTAGTTTCTAGTATTATTAAGTTTAACTATTGCTTTATTTTTGTATTATTTGTAATTACATGTTCTTTCCATTTTGTTTAGTTTCATGTTAAATTAAAAAATAGATTGAGAAAAAAATAAACAATCTTATGGTAATTTTTTATATTAGATTTACTATTTACAAATTGCAGTTTCTAAAGAGTTAGAACATCGGTTTTGTTGTCTTTAAAAGAGGTGATTTATTTTCTTAAATTTTTTAAATTATATTAATTTATATTTTTTACACGTTATAATACTAAAATAAAAATCTACAATATTTTGTATTTTTAAGTGTTAAATACATCAGGGGGATTTACTTCACCCCCCCACAGTAAAGTTCTAGGCTTTCGTTTTGTTTCTTTTTTGTTTTGTTAAAATATTTACAAGTTTTGTTTTGTTTGTTTTCTATCACAACATTTCTTTTTGTTTTTCTGTTTTCCAAAATTTCCCAGTTGGAAATTTAACAACCCGCAGCATGTGGCGGTTCGGCCCACGGTTGAAGGCCGTGCAGTGCTGCCAATGGCGCCCCATTGATTGTGGTTTGTGCTGACATTGGCGCCGATGGTGGTGGCGCAAATCCTTTACTGATCGCCTCCGCTTGCAGAGATAACATTAAACGATTGGCTGCTTGGCGTTCAGCTTCTCGTTCTTCCGCCGTTTGTCGTCTGAAAGATAAGAACAAAGAAAGATTGCTTATTATAGTGCAGATTTTAAGATAGCAATTAGAATAAAATGTCAGGGGGAAAAAGATACGATAGGTTACACAGTGCAAGACCAAACAAAGACCCGTGTCTCCCAGTTTTGCCCAAAGTCATGCACTTTTTTTATGGGCCCCCAAAGATTTGGAGCCTCGGGGTCATTTTTGCAAAAAAGTGATCATTTTGTCAGGCTCCTATCGTGCAAACGGTTCGGAATTTTGATTTACTCTCTAAGGGAAAGTTGTAGCTCTTTTCATAAAGAAATATAATAATATAGAATCAAAAATCATCTTCAACGTCAAACTCCCAAAAAAACTTTAAAAAATTCGATTTTTTTTAACTTTTCCCCCTGTTCAAGTCCATTGGTAGCAAACCGTTCAAAATTCAAGGAAATAATCAATTACAAAAATGTACCTAAGATCTCAATAAAAAACTTTCTAAAACATATGAACATCCTAGGGATGATTATGATATGAACTTCCTAGGAATGATTTAAGGCATGATCACAGTCAAATTAACCCGTGGAAATTTTCGTGCGTTGATTTTTTACGATTTTCGGCGTGGATTATCGAGACAGGAGTGCATCTCTCAATCAACTTGTTCCGACATTTGGTAATGAAGCACCATCAAAAACCACTGTAAATCGCTGGTAGCAAGAATTCAGTCTCGGACGCTATTTGCACCAGGATGAATTTCGTGAAGGTCGTCCAAGATCGGTTGTTTTGCCGGAAAACATCGATGTTGTGCATGAACTGGTAAAGCAAAACCGTCATGTGACATACCGTGTGATGCAGGCATCCTTGGGCATTAGTATAACAAGCATCAATAAGATATTGCATGTTCATTTGGCCGTGGAAAAGATTTGTTCTCGTTGGATCCCACGTAATAAGAGTATGCCGCATGCTCAAAAAATTGCTCGTGTCGATTGGTGTAAAGAAATGTTGACAAAATACAACCGTGGTAACTCAAATACAGTGTATAACATCGTCACAGGTGACTAATCGTGCACGCTGAAAAATCTGTCTTTTTTTTGCGGTTTGGATGCAAATATAACATGTTTGTAGCTTGTCGCAAATATAGTATACCTGTGTCCAAACACATCGTGTTTGCTATTCAATATAACACGTTTGAGACACAATGATTAATGGGCTTTAGTATATGTTTGTGAGAACCAAATGAGGATTTTACTTTGAGCCCGAAACAAACAGTAATCGATCGTATGGGTCTTTCTAGACGAGCTAAATCCATTAAAAGATGTTCGTGGAAGAAGCACATGGAAGGAAATGATCGCATTTTTCGGTCAATTCTGAGTAGTATACCGCTATCTGTTTTCCTACGGTGTTCCAAGAAATAAGGAAAAACAACAAGAGAAGACGGATAATTTTGCATCAGGCCAATGCAGCTGACATCACATCAGCTGAATCAATGGGCTATTCGCCATACATCCCTGATTTGGCACCCAATGACTTCTTTCTATTGCGTGGTCAACGTTTTTCAACGCCCAAAGCAGCTGTGGAGGCGTTCAAAAGTCATGTTTTAGAATTATCTATTAGGTAGTTGCATTAGAAGTTCCGTGGTTAACCTGTCTAAATTAGCTGAATAGTGAAAAATGCTATATACACAAAATGTGATAAATTTAATAAGCTTGTCTTACTTGATACAAAGTCTATGCTATAAACTGCATCTTGATTGAAATACGTTGAATTTCTATTAACCAACAAAAAGAGACAATATCAAATTTGACAGCATACCCACGGGAAATATGAAAAAACCACAAATCAGCTGGGATGACGAGTTTACCTGATAGATAATTTTACCATGGGTTATGCCTTTAAAACTTTTGGAACGAAGTTCCTTATCGCACGTTGCGGGATGGGGGCTAAATGAAAAAAATTAAACAACTTTTGTTTTAACACTATTTTGCTACAACCCACTATTATCAACTACATATATTGTTTACTTTTGCCGTTAGTCTAGACGGCTTGGACCATAGAGAAAGAAATTGACTAGATGTCTCACATATGTTGAGAAATTTCTTGTTTAATGGGAAGTTTTCTGTGTGGAGCCTGTAACCAATATGTAGTATATATTGAAGTTTTGAACCCAATAAAAAGTAAATTTAGAAAAGCCAAAGTGAAAGAATTTTAAAAAAAGAACATGTTCTTAAATAAGTGTATTTTCTTAAAAATAGTAAATTTTCTCAAACAAAAACCTATTTATATTGTTAAACAAATTACATTTTCTTAAAAAACAACATTAGCTTTTAATAAAAGAAGTACCTCATTTTAAAAAAGGACCTGTTCGGGAAAATATAATACATATTCTTACAAAAAGGACCTAAAAATATATTTTTTTTTAAAAAATACTTTCTATGAAAAAAGTTTCTTAAAAAAGTTTATCATTTTACAGAAAGTAGCTTTTCTTAAAGATCAATTTAAATTATCGTATTTTTCAACGGGCGCCTTAGGCGTGTTGGAACTAGCTAGTACATAATATATAGCTAAAGGAGCTTCGTTCCACCCGGGTGTCCCCTGACAAATCATGTGATATTTTATTTGAAAAATCAATACAAGGCAGTAACATTTCGGGCATTTGGACACCGCTGCTGTTCATGACGAAGGACATTCTGGGCGTGTAATTTTGGGTCACTTTTTCGATCGATGGTCATACGTCACGAATAACACTCACAATTGCGGCCTTCAAGTCGTTAATTGTTTCTGGTTTACCTGTAGAAACCAATGACTGGACGTAGCCCCACAAGAAATACTCGAGAGGTGTCAAATCGCACGACCTTAGAGGCCGATTGACTGGTACATTTCTCGAATTCAACTTGTAGCCACATTTTAATTTCAATAAATCGATTGTTGCGGTCGCCGTATGGCACGTGGCGCCATTCTGGTGAAACCTCATCTCGCGCGGATAAATGCAATTAATATTTTCAAACAAAATGTCTCTGATCATGGTGCGGTAACGATCTCCATCGATCGTAACGCGAGCTCCGGCGTAATTTTTGAAGAAATATTGTCTGATGTTATGGAGTCTGCAGGGTCTGTTGTGTATAGGTCTTACTTCAAAAGCGGCAATTTTTTTTATTAACAAACCCGTTAAGTCAAAAATGAGCCTCATCGCTGAACACAATTATGCGATAAAACATCGAGTCAGTTTCTAACTGCTCTAGAGCTCAATCGGCGAAAGAACGACGCACATGATGGTGTCGTGGCTTTAATTCATGCACCAGCCGGATTTTATACGGGTGTAAACCACGATCTTTGCGCAAAATTTCCTACGTAGTGGATGGGCTGCCCTCCTACAAGGACGAGAGTGGGAATCTGATTAGAACGGCGATCTCCCGCCTTAAAAATAATAAAGCCGCTGATGGGCTACCGCTGAACTTTTTAAGGCAGGTATATGGCTGAGGGAATCTATGCCCGACGATTGGAGCCTCAGTGTATTATGTCCTGTATTCAAAAAGGGTGATCCGTGTATAAGTTCCAACTATCGCGGTATCAGTCTTTTATCCATCAGGTATAAGGTCTTGTCGAGCGTATTATGTGAAAGACTAAAGCCAATTATTGAAAAACTGATTGGACCTTATCAGTGTGGTTTTACACTAGGCAAGTCCACGACTGACCAAATATTCACGCTATGCCAAATCCTGGAAAATACCCATGAAAAGCAAATCGATACGTACCACCTTTTTGTCGATTACAAAGCTGCTTTCGATAGCCCCATACGGGGAAAATTGTACTAAGTTATGTCTGAACTTGGGATTCCGGCAAAACTGATCCGTCTCTGTAGAATGACGCTGACCAACACCAAATCAGCAGTGAAAGTGGAGAAAGACCTGACTGAACCACTCGGTACCAAGCGAGGACTGGGCAAAGCGACACACTTTCGTGCAATCTCTTCAACATATTAATGGAGATAATATTGAGAAAACTGCAGTAAATACGAACAAGACCATTAACACGAAAAGCCATATGTTGCTGGCGTATGTTGACGACATAGATATCATTGGGCGAGATTTGCGAGAGGTTACTGCAGTATTTTCAAGAATCGAAAAGGAATCAGCGAAGGTGGGTCTTGCTGTTAATGAAGGCAAGACAAAATTGATGGTGTCAACGACTAGAGAATCCTCTCGACTTTGTCCGCACTTGAACGTTCAAAACCGATTTAATTTTGAAGTGGTAGATGAATTTGTCTACCTTGGATCCGCCGTGAACAAGGACAACTACGTCAGCCTGGCGATAACAAAGCCCTCTCTCGACGGACAACAGTCCAGCTATATCAGACTCTCATTTTACCTGTCTTGACATATGGCTCCGAAACTTGGGTCATATCGCAAGCGGATGAAAAACACCTGGGAGTTTACGAGAGAAAAATTCTCCGTTAAATATATGGTCCTGTTAGAGAAAACGGCGAGTACCTACGTCGCTGGGACCCAGAGCTACATAAACTATATTCTGACGTGGACATAGCTAGGCGAATCAAATTAGGCCAATTGCTTTGGCTAGGTCATGTTATCAGACTGGATGAGGATGAGCCAGTGCTAAAGGTTTTCGATAATGTACCCGTGGAAGCAGGAAAAGAGGACGACCAACACTCCACTTGAAAGACCAGGCAGAAGCATACCTCCGTATCTTTGGTGTTACCAACTGGCGAAAAAAGGCGAAGGATAGAGCCAGTTGGAAGAATATGTTGAAATTTGTTTAATTTGTTTGTTTAATTAATATGTGTAAGACGTCTGACCTCATGAGGTTGGAAAATAGTCAAAAAAAAAATTGGATGGACAGAGTCCCAATTCCTGAGATCGACGACGAATCGATAAATTTGGATCTTCTTCCCCTCTGTCGTTTACAGCGGGGATATCCTCTTCAGTGCGCACACTTCTTCGACGTATTTATATAGTATGTGGCTATCCACACTCCGGCTGATGACTTGCTCAGATAGACGATTATGTGCGCCATAAAAGTCATGAAGTTGTCTATAAGTTGCACGAATCGATGGCTGATTTTCAAAGTAAATTTGTATAATTTGGTTGCGTTGTTCAAGCGGGAATCTATTCATGATGATTTTCCAGAGTATACTGATCATAAGTGTCAAAGTTTATTAAAACAAGTGGTTTCCCATTAAAGGATTGGCGAGAGCTTCTTACAACCAGTGAGCTGTTCGCTTTCTAGTTTTTCACTCACCGATTGGGACCTACAGTTTTACGCCGTTTTCGAACGGTCTTTTGAGAAACTTTTTCATGGCTAAATACTAGATAGTGTTACCATCACTAAGCGAAGTGACCGCCGTCGAAAGATATGTATGGTGGTCAGAGCAGGAATCGAACGAACGTTCTCATGTACAAGAGCCGCGCACACCAGCCATTGCACAACCGGCAATCACTTTATTTATTTATTTACCACAATGAAAATTATGTGTTTGCTTCAGCATCTGTTCGTTTGCCACAATGACATTCCCAGAACGAAGTTCATTTACCTGGGATTTTGCTTGAGCGGTTGGGTATAGAAACTCCAGAAATCACCATTTATAAGAATATCTCTTCACGCTGAAAAGCCTATAGTTTTTTGTTGTTTGGATACAAATATAACGTGTGTTTGGAGCTCGTCCCAAATATAATACACTTGTGTGCAAATATATTGTGTTGGCTATTCAATATTACATGTTTGAGACACAGTCATTAATACGTTATAATATATGTGTTTGCGACCCAATTATATATGGGGTTGTGATACAAATACAGCTGTGTTTGTTGCACTGTTTATGCTCTCTCAAGAGCAAGCAAGAAAATAAAAGAGAGACAACGAGAGAGTCTATTTTGTAAGTGTGGATCCGTATTTTTGCATTATTCTCTCAGTCAGTGATACACAAATATTCCCTAATGAGCGTGTAAATTGCAGATGAAGTTTCTTGTATTCAGGCGTGTTTGTATATAAATAGAAGTCTGTTGGGACTTGCAAACATATGAATGATTTAAGTGTGTTCTAAACATATACATGGTTCCTGCAGAATATGTTTGGGAGAATATGTTATATAGACCGTTTTTCAGCGTGTTTAAACCCATCATTTGGTATAATGGATAATGATTTTGTGGAGTCACTACTTGATATCTGAAGCCTTACGTCAAATACGGATCGTCAGGTGTTATTTATGTGTAAATAATATAGTGATTATAGCCTTCGCCGGTGAATACAGCTGAAAATCCGTTAGTGCACGCTGAAAAATAAACGGACCCGGAAACATATTGCACGAACCATATATATGTTTGCTAGGATTGTTTGCATGAATTGAAGATCTGCTGCGTTTTTGTTTCTTTGTTAGCTGTCCGTTTTTTGTTTTCTGCAGTTTTCAACAAACAAATCCACATTTGGGTCATAAAAACATGTATTATAACCTATTAATCATTGTGTTCCCATCATGTAATATTGAATAGCAAACGCAATGTGTTTCGACACAAATATTCTATATTTGCGACAACCTACGACCACGTGATATTTGCATCCAAACAACAAAGAGATATAGATTTTCAGCGTGTAGCCGCACACACTATCTAAAGCAATAAACGCGGTATTTTTTAGTATTAAGCATTTTCAATTCTTCTTTTCAATTTGATCAATATTTGTGCAGTTGATGCTCTTAACTAATTTATCACATCCCAAGTGATAACCTAAATAACAATTTGCTTAATATCCTTAAGCTTAAATGGTCATCTTTCATAAATCGTATTTGAAGAAGTTCAGGGTAAGAGATTAAATCTAAAAGCCTTGTAATAAATGATGATTACACTTTGGAAAATGTTTCTAAAATAAACTTATACAAAATTCCCAAGCCTCTTCATTCCAAAGGACACCAATATAGTGATGAGTTTCCCCCCATTGTGGTTTTTAGTAACAAAAATCATTTTAATTATCATCTTAGTAGGACTCAACACACAATTTAAAAACTTCTTTACAGCCATCTCCTTTGCTACAGGAATCTTGTACTTAGGATACAAGGACAGCATCTGTTTTCTAAATACTTCATAAAATTTATTATTAAAATGGTTTCCAGTCTTGGCATAAATGGAAAGTAAAATTCTGAGATGCTGCTATTACGATAATAACCTTTTTAAGTTAAGCTATTAACACTGTTTATTGAAATTTATTGCCAAATAAATTTTAAAAAGACCACAATTTTTAAAGGAAATTTTATGCACTTAAACAAATTTATAGTTATGTACATAGTATATAGGCAAGAGGTATGTAAAATAAATGTGTATATATGTAAGATTATGTTTGATGATTTGAGAAGTTTTAATTAATTTTATTCAATTTTTGAAATTGCAAGGCAATTTATACCTTTCATGGCCTTTCAAAAATTTAAATCAGTTGGATTAGAAAAATTTATAGATTTTCCTTTTCTGTTCAATGTTTGAATGTTTATCATGTTGAGGTTAAAATGTTTGAAACCATTACACGTTGCTGAGTAACGATACGAGTATTTCAGGAGATATTCATTCATTCATTTTGGTAACTCTTATCCACACGCAATAATTCATGTCCAAACCCAAAAGTGATTAAATAATAAAACAAAGAAATGTAAAAAAAAAAATTCAAAATAAATTGGATAAAAAACTTCCACTTCCATCCGTATCTAACCAACCTCCCCTAACATACATAGTATAGATATGTAACACTCGACAAAGGTAAATTTACACATACATAAGTTCATATGTGGTAAAATTGAATTGTGTATTTACGTACATTGTTTGAAATTACAAAGTTTTTTTTTTACATGTCGCATATAAATCACAGTTTTCAGGAAGGTAAACTAAAAATGAGGTAATTTACTTTGGAAAACAACGTTTACACACAGAGCGCAAATTGTTGGTTAGTAATTGGAGAGGAAATTGGAAGCAACAAATTGGAGGAGAAGAAATGGTTTTGGTTGAGATTAAATAACAGTTTGCTGTACAATTTACAGACTTTGAAATGTAAATTATTCGCATCAAAATTGTGAGTTCAAAGAGATCCAAGAAGTGTCCTGGGCAACAAAAATAAGATTGCAATCGAGAAGAAAATATGTTCGTAGTATTAATATTATATTATCTTTGGGATTCATTACAATGACGGAAAATTTCGAACCTTCAATTTCAATTTCGATGCTTCCTTTAACTCGCGCCCTACTAAAAACTAAATTCCAACCGACGCTAATTTCATGTTGGAATGAGTTTTGTATTGGCAAAAGTTAAACATCTGCATGAATGGGAAAAAGGCCGCCCATAATACACTCACAAAAAGTAATGGTATGTAGTATATATTCTTTCACTTTGCTTTCTGTGAGAACCAGTGAGTTAGTGAAAATAAAATTGAATTGTTTAAATAAGGGTGTCTCAGTAAGATTGCACTTTTTAAATTTAGTGATTTTTTTTTGTGCAAGTGGCCACTCTAAAAATTGACAGCTGTCACATTTGTTTATTCCGATTATTAAAACTTCGAAGGATTTTCAGTCGAGAAAAGTGCACCTAATGTGATTGTACGTGGTAAAGATGCATATAAAGGGTATTTTTTGTGCTTAGATACATACCGCGCTCATTTTTTGACATTTATGATCAGTATACTCTGACAAATCATCATGAATATATTCGCGCTTGAACAACGCTGACAAATTATCCAAATTTACTTTGAGAAACAGTCAATATAGACGACTTCGTGATTTTAATGACGCACATAATCGTCCATCTGAGCAAGTCATCCGTCGGAGTGTGGATTAATTTCATACCACATACTCTCTACATGATTCAATAACTCCAACTCGTCGAAGATATATGCATGCTGTAGGGAATATCGCCACTGTAAATGAAAGTGTGGAAGAAGATTCAAATTTATCGATTCACCGCCGTTCGCAGCAATTAGGACTCTCTTCATCCACATTGTGGACAAGTTTGCGCAATGATCTTGGCCTACACCCGTATGAGATCCAGCTGCCGCAAGTATTAAACCTCGAGATCATCATATGCGTCGTTCTTACCCCGATTGGGCTCTTGGGCAGTTGGAAACTGACCCGTTGTTTAATCACAAAATTGTGTTCAGCGATGAGGCTGAATTTTTGCATAACCGGGTTGTTAATTAATAAAATTGCAGCATATGGAATGATACCAATTCACAACGGACCCTACAGACTCCATCAAATACAGAAATATGACCCGTTTGGGGGCGGTTTACAGGGTGGTGGTATCATCGGACTCTATTTCTGCAAGAATTAAATCGGAGTTCGTGTTACGGCCAATGTAGGTCGTTACCGTTCTATGATCACAAATTTTTGGAACTAAGTTCCTTATCGCACGTTGCGGGACAACAATTTTAAACAACTTTTTATACCCTCCACTGTAAGTGATAGAGGGTATATATCAGTTTGTCATTCTGATTGTAACATATAGAAATAAGGCTTTGCGACCCCATAAAGTAAATATATTCTTGATCCTTATAACAACCGGAGTCGATATAGCCATGTCCGTCTGTCCGTCTGTTGAAAACATTCTCACGACTTCAATCGGCGATAACGCGGTTTGGTTTTTGGCCAGAATGTTCCACGTATTCCTGAGCAGTTTGGTATTGAAAATCAGCGAAATTGGTCCATTGGAAAAAATTTTATGATTGGAAACGTAAAAAAACTCATAAAATTTTCACATTAATTTTTGTAGTTTTATACTAAACTACTCCTTTTGCCGTGTGGTGAATTTCCATGTTGAAAATCTTTGTTGTTCTTTATAATAGGTAAGTACTTTAGAATGTTTAGATGTACTTTCATGTGTGCATACATTTATATGAATTGTCACGCTTCATCTAAGGTCGCTGTGGCCTGATGTGTAAAGGGTTGCGCGTTGGAGTCTGAGGGTTGTTGGTTCAACTCTCGTCCCAGCTTATTTTTTTTTTTAACAGTTCTTCAAAAAATGCTTTTTTATTTTTAAAAAATGCTTTTTTATTTTACTTACTACTCCTTTTGCCGGGTGGTGAATTTCCATGTTGAAAATCTTTGTTGTTCTTTATAATAGGTAAGTACTTTAGAATGTTTAGATGTACTTTCATGTGTGCATACATTTATATGAATTGTCACGCTTCATCTAAGGTCGCTGTGGCCTGATGTGGAAAGGGTTGCGCGTTGGAGTCTGAGGGTCGTTGGTTCAACTCTCGTCTCAGTTTGTTTTTTTTTTAACAGTTCTTCATACAATGCTTTTTTATTTTTAAAAAATTCTTTGCAGCTTGTTTTTTTTTAACAGTTCTTTAAAAAATGCTTTTTTATTTTACTTGTGAAAAGTAACTTATTTTTACTTTTTTTAAAAAAGTACTTTTTTTTTAAAAAAAGTACATTTCTTAAGTACGTTTCAAAGTACATTAAGTACATTTCAAAGTACATTTCTTAAGTACATTTCATTAAGTACATTTCTTAAGTACATTTCTTTCTTAAGTACATTTCTTAAGTACATTTCTTCTTAAGTACATTTCTTAAGTACATTTCTTCTTAAGTACTTAAGCATCTGAGCATTGTGAGCAATGCATTTGTGAGCATTGTGAGCATTTGTGAGCATCCTACATTTGTGAGCATTTGTGAACAAGTAATTGCATTTGTGAACAAGTAACTTATTTTTATTTTTTTTTAAAAAGTGCATTTTCTTAAAAAAGGCCCTTTTTAAAATTTAATATTTTGCTGGTTAACACTAAGGTGGAGGGTATCAAAGATTCGGCACAGCCGAATTTAACACTTTTACTTGTTTTAACTACTTCATTAGAACCCATTATTATCAACTATATTGGGTACTTTTGGTTTGATTTAAAGGGAAGTTTTTTCGGTGGAGCCTGTGTATTACATATTGTAGTTTTGAACCCAAGAAAAGTAAATTTAGAAAAGCCAAAATGCAAGACTGGCAAATCTATGAAATACAACCCTGAGCACGGAATTACATTTAGCAGCACCCTTACTCTTACACTCGTACTTTTGGTTTGGTTTGTGTCTAGACTAATATATTGGTGGATATTTTTTGTTTAATGGGAAATTTTCTATGTGGAGCCTGTGTACCGAACAAAAAGTAAATTTAGAAAAGCCAAAGTGAAAGAAGTTTAAAAAAATTACATTTTCTTAAGTAAGAGCCTTTTCTTAAAAAAGTAAATTTTCTCAAAAACAAAATACCTTTTTTTTTAAAAAATACCTTATCTTAAAGAAAAAAGCAATCAAAAAGAAGTAAATTTTCTTACAAAAAGTACCTTTTCTTAAAAAAGTAATTTTTTGAAATAAGTACCTTTACTTAAAAAAGTACATTATCTTGCAACATATTGCCTTTTCTTAAAGAGCTAAATTTTCTTTAAAGAGTACCTTTTTTGTAAAACAAAATAACTTTTCTTGAGATAAGTAGCTACTCTTAAAACTGTAGATATTCTTTCGTGAAAAAAACTTTTCTTCAAACAAAATATACCTTCTCTTAAAAAAAAAACCTTTTAAATGCCTTTTCTGAAAAGCACATTTTCTTAAGAATAAAATAATACCTTTTCTTTTCTTTTCTTGAGATAAGTTTTCTTAAAAAAATAACCTTTTCCTAAAAAGAGTACCACTTCTTTAAAAAGTACCTCTTCTTAAAAAAAGTAGTTCTTTGTAAAAAAAATTCATACTCTTAGGCTTTTTCATACAGAAAGCACTTCTTTTTTTAAAAAAAAACATTAGCTTTTAATAAAAGAAGTACCTCTCATTAAAGAAAGGACCTTTTCTTGAAAATATATAACACATATTCTTACAAAAGGGACCGAAGAATATTCCTTTTTTAAAAAAATACATTCAATAAATAAAAAACAGATCCATTTAAATTATCGTATTTTTCAACGGGCGCCTTACTCGTGTTGGTACTAACTAGTACAGAATACGAGTATATAGCGAAAGAACTTCGTTCCAACCGGGTGTCCCCTGCCACCTCATTTATTTTTTGTTTGAAAATATGAATGATATTGATCTGGGGGAGACAAAGTTTCAACAGGATAGCGTTACGTGCCATACGGAGGCCGCAATCATCGATTTATTGAAATCAAAATTGGGCGATAAGTTAATTTTGAGAAATGGACCTGTCAATCGTCTTTCAAGGTAGTGCAATTTGACACCTCTCGATCATTTCCTGTGGGGCTTGTGAAGTCTCTGGCTTATGCTGATAACCCACCAACAATTGCCACCTTGGAGGCCACAATTGTTTGTATTATTCGTGGCATACGGTCAGGAATAGTCGAAAAAGCGACCCAAAACTAGACCTCCAGAATGCGCTGCGTCAGGAGCAGCCGCGATGGCCATACGCCCGGGATCATCTTCCGCAACCATCGATTTATTGAAATCAAAATTTGGCCATAAGTTGATTTCGAGAAATATACCAGTCAATTGGTCTCCCAAGTCGTGCGATTTGACTCCTCTCTATTATTTCCTGTGAGTCTTCGAATCAAATTTAGCGTTAAGTTGATTTCGCGAAATGGACCTGTCAATTGACCTCCAAAGTCGTGCGATTTAACTCCTCTCGATTGTTTCCTGTGGCGCTTCGTGAATTATCTGGTTCATACTGATAAACAACCAACAATTGCCACCTTGGAGGCCACAATTGTTTGTATTATTCGTGGCATACGGTCAGGAATGGTCGAAAAAGCGACCCAAAACTAGACCTCCAGAATGCGCTTCGTCATGAGCAGCCGCGATGGCCATACGTCCGATAGCATCGTCAAATATAAATGCCGTGTATTGATCTTTCGAACTAAATTTTTTTGATTAAAATTTTAATTTTTTTTGTTATTTTGTACAATTTGAATTTGTATGGGCCTTAAAAAACACCCTTTAGTAAGATTATTTCTGGCAAATATGTATATGTGCCTCTCGAACTTGTATGGGTGGCGCCCGAATCGTGCTACAGAAATGAAACGTAATAACTTTTTTCTGTGTGAGTATTCGGCCTAGTTTTTTTTATTTTTCGGGTTAATATTTAGGCTTATTAATATGAATGCTTGGGATACTGAAAAGAGGATTTGGACATTGCAGCGGTACCATGCCTTGAAGTCCTTCATTTCCGTCCAAAGGGAAATTAGGCGGGAGTTTGGCGGCACTCCCCCGAGTGGATGTTCCATTGTGACCATTTGTGTAAACATGTTTGCCGAATCTGGAAGCATCGAACGAAGACCGTACCATCGACATTCCTATGGTCGGGTTCAAGGCACAATCGCGGTCAATTCAGGTAAATCCATGCGTTTCGACTCGAAACTTATGGGCGCAAATTGGAGTTAGCAGACGGTCATGACAACGGATAATTCATGATGACTTAAACTTGTTTCCCAACAAAGTCCAATTTACAAGAAAGTTAAACCCTCTGGATTTGCCTGTAGGCCTACAATTTTGCCCAAAAATGATTGAAATGGCCGAAGAAGACAACAACTTGATAAATTGCTTGTTTATGTCTGATGATGCCCTTGCAGATCTGAACTACAGTGTAAACAAGCAAAATTGCCATCTATGGAGTGACTGTAATCCAGAAGTATTCCATGTGACGGAATTGCACCCAGAACGAGTCAATGTGTGGTGCGCAGTTTCATCATGGTGCATTGTGGCGCCATACTTCTTTGAAGAAATGGGTGGAACAGAAACCGTTATTTAGACATGTTGAAGGAGTTTTTTACCCAGAACTACGCCGAAGACATATCCGGTTCAACAGCATTCGGATCCAGCAAGATGGAGCAACTGCGCACATAGCCAGACTGGTTATGGCGGACCTCCATCGAAAATTCCAAAACAAATTAATATCCAGAAACTCCACTTTCCGCTGGCCCCCAAGGCCACCTGATCTGACTTAACTAGACTTTTTGATGTGTTAACATCTATAGGCATGGGTAGGGCAATCTATCAAAGTGAACACATGCAAACAACACACAGCGTTAGCATTACGTACGTGGTTGTTGTACAACAATAGTCTCTGCCTGAAAATAAGTATGATGGTATTGATGTATCAGCGAACAACCAAGCAGGCAGTCTTCGCCAAAGAGTATTGAATAGTATAGTATGGAATATAAACATTGCTGCTTTTTGAATCATTTATGCTGTTTGTATTGTTTTATGTAATATCATTGCCGAAATTGTGAATGTAAAATATTCTATAAAGAAAATTAGACTCGTTTATGTTGTTTTACTCAGACTCTCTACATGAGAGCGGAAAAATAGTGCAATAAGTTCTCTATACTATTCAGTACTTTTTGTCGTCGCTCGGTTTATGACAAAACAAAAACAATTATTTCAGTGAGCTAAATATTGCTTTATTTATTTTAACAGATGTTAGAAAAAAGAAAGTGCAATAGCAAAAGAGCCTTTAGCACAAAAACTATTGTTTTTTGATTTTCGAATGCACGTAACATTTACTAATGTGTTCATAGAAATCGAAAAGGTACCGTGTAACAAAAAGGTGTTAACACATCGCCCGTGAGTTCGAACACTCATTGATTTTTTTTGTGGGGTTATGTCAAGCAAGAGGTGTACAAAACGAAACCAAGGACTGAATTGAAGCAGTCAATTGAAACAATAATTGAGGCGATCCCTACTTCAACCCTTCCGGTCGCTATTAATAATTTTCTGATCAGGAGTAGCATATGCGTGGATGAGCGTGTTGGTCATTTACGGTCTATCATTTCCAAAACCAATTAGTTTTTATAAAATGAAATTGAATATTCTTTACCATAAAAATATAAATACATTGACAAATTGATATTTGAATTTCTTATTGTAGCACAATTGATGCGCCACCCTGCGCTAAAACTAAAAATTACCAATTGTAAAATTTCTGTACAGGTTTTCCGAATTGTCTGTAGAACTGGAACAACAGAGTGGATAGCTTATGTTCAAAATTAGAGTTTGCTGTTTTTAAATATTTTTACAGTATCTGAAGCTATTGACAATGTCGGTAAAGTAAAGGCGTTTATGAAATCACTATACCAGTCTTAATTAAAATTAATTTGCCGCGACCGGACTGACTCGAAAACTAAAGTCTATATTGGAAAGAGTTTCCTGTTTAAAGATCTCCATAACTTATTTATTATTTCCACTATAATTAATATTTATGACAGTGCTGTCCATTTGACGATTGTCATCTTATGTGTAGCATTGTGTTCCGTCATTTGCTTCCATGCTTCTATTCCTCAAATTTGGAGTAGTTTTATTAACATGGAGTCGGCGTCCGACTATATCACTTACTCCGACTCCGGGAAAATTTTTTGAACTCCGACTCTTTTAAACTCCAACTTCGACTCCCCAGCCCTGATTGGAATTATCCCATTATATGTATGTTTGCTGGGATTGTGAGAAACCGCGATTGTGTGAAATCTTAAAATCTTATCCAACTCCTTACTACTTTATCTTCTTCATGTTTCTCTTTCTCAAATTTGTATTAGTTTTATTAACACAGAGTCGGAGTCGGATTCTAACTCTTGCTCCGACTCCGGCTAAATTTCCCGAACTCCGACTCCTAAACTCCAACTCCGACTCGCCAACCCTGATTGGAATTACCCCATTAAATGTTTAAAGGGATTTTGAAAAACCGTAAATCCGTGTTTAAGAAAATCCTAAAATCTTATTCATCTCTTTACTATTTTACCGCCTACTTAGTAATCGCAAGGAAAACAGAAGGATATGATAATAATTTTATGTTAATCATAATGTCTTAAGTACTCATGAAATGTGTATATGAAATACTAAAGTTTCATAGCCAGCCCTCTCCATCCCTCGCAGATGTATCAGTCCCCACCAAATGTCTGGAGTTTGCGCAATAATTATACCACAAAATAGTCTGGTTCTCTATTCAGTCGCTTGAAGTTTCAATGCCCTGCAATGCGGGGGAGGATGTCGAGACAATGACAACAATTGGGGATGGTTGGCTGGAAGGAAGTCGCCATATTGAATGTCTCACTTTAGCAGCCCTTAGTGTAATAACTACTATTATAGTTAAGCTATAACAGATTGTTAACGTTTTTGGGCCAGGATGTCATTTTCCTGCTAAAAGTTTTCCATTTATCATTACAGGAAAACTTTTACCTTCTGGAGCTACGGAAAAGTTTTTGCTGTTTTCAAGCAGAGTATTTAGTGAAATTAGTTTTCATAATGTTGTCATTGAGATTTCCTATAGTGCCATATCGTATCATGTAGTACACAATTGTAGGAGTAGTTGCTATAACATATCGTCGTATCATACGTTGTATTTGTAGAAATATTAATTATGTATAAATTCATTTGTATGATGATGATGATGATGATAAATGTGATGAGTTTTAATATACGAGAACGTGACGGGTCTATACGTGTATAAGGATATAAATATGAATATGAAATTTCCTTTGAGATTGATTTAATTTAGGTTTTCATCAAGCAAAACATATGTTTTCAATTTATGAAAGGAGATTTAAAATTGATGTCAGAAATTTTATTGGGGAGAAGCGGTATATATAACGATAGGAAGGAAATGTAATGGCAATAACTTTTTCCTGTGACTTAATATTTTAGATTTATGAAACGTTAATAAATTTGTTTATAAACAATTGCAACAATATAAAAGTTTATCGAAACCTCTATCTCAGAATTAAACACATTAACTAATTTAAGATTTTTAATTTATGCAACTTCACATTAATCATAATTGAATGGTTTGGAAATTTAATACTATTCCAGCATTATATTTTTCACATTTTCTCTTATGAGAAAATATTATTTCAAATAAATTCTCCCTATCTCTATTCCCCCCCTATTGTGCTTGATTTATGCAAAACTATTTGTGGCTACAAACTTTCCATTTCCAATTTTCCCCAAAAACAAAGTATTTATAAACTTTTAATATTTAATCTTGAGAATGAAAAATGTCTTTCGTCCTTCCTTGTTTATATCTATCTACAAAGTTTGCTCTCCAAATAAACCATAAAGTTGTATACATTTTTAATTATTTACCTCCACATTTTCCCTTCTACACTACACATTTTCAACACTTCCTGTGAAATGTTCTCAAGAAGATAAATTACATTTCACATATGCAATTAATTCCGAAGGACTCCACACATGTTTAAGAACGAGTTGTCCTGGTTATCCTGGTAACAAAGTGAAAATATATGTTTTAACTAATTAAATTGCTTAACATATTAAGTTCTTCTCAAATTAATTATAAGAAAATGATGTCGAGGGGGTGGGAAGGAGGATGTGAAGAGATATATATCAAGGTTTTAGGATATTTCGATTGAGTTGTAAGGCGGGGAATGCTGGGTACAGGAGACAAGAAGATAATGAATTAATTTGGTTTGATTTAGAAGGATTTGATATACACACAATATATGTGTATTTTAATCTTCAGCTATTGTTAAACTGATTGCTCGCAAAGAAAAAACTCGTCCCTCCCAAATGAAATCTCAGATATCTGAAGTTCGTTTGGGGACTGTACTTGGTAGAAACGAACTTCTGTTAATCCATACATGTCATTTTGTTTGTGAGAATCGAAAAACGTTTGCAGCAAACGAGTTATGACAAATATAAGATGAAAAAACGTTTGCGAGAAACAAAAAACTGTTCCGCTAACTGTTCCTTCGGTTACAGCAACCGAGTTGTAGTTACTCCAAACTAAAAAAAACGTTTGCGAGAACCGGAAAACGTTTGGAGTAAACGAGTTATGAAAAATTAGAGCTGAAAAAACGTGTGCGAGAAACTAAAAACGGTTCTACCAACTGCACTTTCGTTTACAGCAACCGAGTTGTAATTAAAACTTTTATTTATGACTTCCATAAGCTCTTTTTTGTTTAAATTTCCAACTTTTATGATTTGATTTAAAGTTTGTTTTAAAAAAAGTTGTCAGCTTTGTCTATTCTTTCTCTGTCTACTCACATGAAATAATCGAGAGGTATAAAATCACACGACCTTGGAGGCCAATTGACAGGTTCATTTTTCGAAATCAACTTATCGCTAACTATCGTGTTAAAAATACATCTGATCCGAAACGAAAATACACCTGAAACGGTGAATTTTCTGGATGGAATGGAGTCTGTAGGGTTTGTTGTGGATTGCAGTGATGTGCGGTTCCTCATATTTTAAGAACCTGTTCTGTAGAGTCCGGTTCCGAGAGGAATCAGATATTTGGACCGGTTCCGGTTCTCAGCAAATCGCTGACCCAAAGAGGCTTAAGTGAAATATCTTATTATAAGATATAAAATTTGATAAAAATACACATTTTCTGTCGAGTCCGGTTCCGAGAAGAACCGGGTATTTGCACTGGTTCCGGTTCTCAGCAAATTGCTGAGCCAAAGAGGCTTAAGTGAAATATCTTATTATAAAAATATAAAATTTGATAAAAATACACATTTTCGTACCCTCACCCCAAAGGTTAACACTTTAGGTTCCCTTGGAAATGAGTCCTCTTATTCAGGAACCGTTTTACGGTTCTTTTCAACACCCTTTTCAGTTCCTGTAGAATAATTTTTCGGTCTTTTTCGGTTCTTTTGCACCAACCGTTTTCTGGCCTTAAAGAACCGTTTTCTGTGGCCGTCGGTGGTGCAATGGTAGTGTGCGCGGCTCTTGTTCATGAGAACGTGGGTTCGATCCCTGCTCTGACCACCTTAAGTTTCTTTCGACGGCGGTCACGGCGACACTATCGAGTACTTAGCCATGAAAAAAGCTTCTCAAAAATACCGTTCGGAATCGGTGTAAAAGTGCGCACAGCCCACTGGTTTGTGAGAAGCTCTCCCTAATCCCTTCAAGGGATGTAACGGGAAACCATTTTTTTTAAAGAACCGTTTTCAGTTCACTTGGACCCGTCTTTCGGTTCTTGTAAGCCCCGGTCCGGTCGGCTCTTGTAAAGAACGGGTTCTTGCCAACCGGTTCCTCGATTCTATGCATCGTTATTGGATTGGTCTCACTCCATATGCGGCAATTTTGTTTATTAACAAACCCGTTAAGCAAAAAACAATTTTGCGATAAAATATCGGGTCAGTTTCCAACTGCTCTAGAGCCCAATCGGCGAAAGAACGACACACATGATGGCCTCGTGGCTTCAATTCCTGTTCCAGCTGGATCTTATACTGGTGTAGGCCAAGATCTTTGCGCAAACTTTTCCAGGTAGTGGACGAACAGAGCCCCAATTCCTGGAACCGGCGACAAATCGATAAATTTGGATCTTCTTCCACACTTTAATTTACAGCGACGATATTCTCTTCAGTACGCACATTCCTTCGACGTGTTTGTGTTATTGTATCGTTTAGAGAGTAGATGGTGTGAAATCTATCCACAGCTCGACGAATGGCTTGCTCAGATTAGGGGGTTTCTATGGCACAGCTGATCGAAATGGTACTAGGGAAATGATGTAGAGTGAGAGACCAAAGAAGACATAGAGATTATACACATATGGTGTATAATTGAAGACCTCGGTGCAAGAACCGGGCAAGTCCAGTTTTTAAAAATTTTATTTAGCATCGCTAAATTTTAGGAAATGATGCTAAATAGTATGAGTGCATTTACAGAAACGTTAGATAAGTTATATTTACGTACATGCAAAGAAAAAACTCGTTCCTCCCAAACGAAATCTCAGATAACTGAGGCTCGTTTGGGGGCTGTAGTTGGGAGAAACGAACTTCTGTTAAGCCATACATATCATTTCGTTTGGGAGAACCGAAAAATGTTTGCAGCAAACGAGTTATGAAAAACATAAGCTGAAAAAAACGTTTGCGAGAAACGAAAAACTGTTCCGCCAACTGTTCCCTCGGTTATAGCAACCGAGGTGTAGTTGATCCTAACTAAAAAAGCGTTTGCGAGAACTGAAAAACGTTTGCAGTAAACGAGTTATGAAAAATTAAAGCAGAAAAAACGTTTGTGATAAACGAAGAACGGTCCCACCAACTCTTCTTTCGGTTACAGCAACCGAGTTGTAGTTACAGCAACCGAGTTGTAGTTACTCTATTCAGTACAACATTACTTATACATTAAAATTTATATTTATGGCTTCCATAAGCTCTTTTTTGTGTAAATTTCCAACTTTTATGATTTTGGTTTTACCCATAAAGTTTGTTTTAAAAAAAGTTGAAATTGTTGTCTATCTTTTCAGTGTCTACTAACACGTCCGTCACGACTTGCATTCCAGTAACAACTAAAAGCGCAGCAAACTATAACGCGTCAGTTGTCCATCCAAGATATGTCAAACGAGTGGACTGTGTATAGAGTCGACAGAAAGAGAGAAATTTACGTTCTTGGTACTCTTTAGAAAAATGGCTAATTTCAGTTATCGCAAACGGTTTTTAACTTGCGACAAATGTAATTTTGTACGCGTTTAATGCAAACGAAATCTCGTTTGCAACAACATGATACACATTTGCAATATATGAGTTTATTTGGGAGAACTACATGAACACTTGCGATTAATAAATTAATACAAATCAATCAAAGTATTGTTGTGGCAACCGAGCAATAAACGTTTTTTTTTTCTTTGCGTGTAGAAACTGCTTTTCATTAACATTGTAGAAGCTAAAAAAGGAGTTTGAAAAAATGGAGTGGCCTGTTTTGAATGGAGTTGCCAAGTTTTGAAAATACAGTCAAAACACGTGTAATGATTTTCCATTTTTTAATTGAAATTGAAATATGTTACTAACATGCTCGTCCCCACAGGCTTTCAACTTTCTCTCACATTTCTTTGCCAGCCACTTTCGTTTCTTACTCGTTTTCTACATCTTTCTTCTCTCGTCGTCGCCCCACTTAAACTTCTGCGAACACGTTTCGACCGTTCATCTGATGCTCTACTTGCACTGGGTTGGTCCAAACCACTAGGTACATGTTCACTCCCCGAATCTTGATAGGGCTCGCTTTCAGTTTCCGACGGCATTACAGCGTATTGTATGAAGCAATAAATCAAATTAATCACGCGATGACATCTCCCACTACACACGTACATTTCGGTATCACAATCGGGCAGCTTGTGGAGTTGCCAGACTCTTGCACCGTAAGGTGGATAAATCCTTTCCCATGGTCAATGGGGAATTGCTGGATTTGCCAAATTCTTTTACCAAAAGAAACTTAATTTAGGTATAAAATGAACTTGCCCGGTTCTTGCACCGAGGTCTTCAATTATTTTGCACCGAACAAAAATATGCATTCTGTTTTGTTTCTGTCCGTATTGGTCCAACGAAAGAGTAAATTGCAAAAGCAACTCGAACTCGATGAAACGACCTCAAGAGGACACGAAGAGAAGCATATGCTCAAATGGACGACTGTGTGCGCCATAAACATCTAAACATAAACAGTCTATAAGTTGCGCGAATCGATGACTGATTTTCAAAGCACATTTACAGCCCGATTCTGTGCACTTGATAAGTTCACCACATTGAGTATTTATCAACTTTTGAATATTTATGAAGATTTGGTATTCTACTACAAAAAATAAAAGCTTTTTAGTTGATAATTTGTCAAAGTCTCATTTGGTATTGATAACTCTAATTTATTGTGGGTGTGTATTCAAATTCGGTAAATAGTGCACGCTTCATGTAAATATCAACATAATGGATTCTTTTTTAAAATACATGTATAAATTTGCGTATCCTTTTAGAAAAATGGAAGAAGAAATAATTGTGTTAATGCTGATTTGTGAAGGCGAAGATAATGCGGAAAAAAGAAGGCGTAGGTGTGACTTACGAAGATTACGCGACTCAATCGATCCTTTTCAGTTGTCGGAGGCAGAATTTTTGTATCCATATTTTTGCTTTGTGCCAATAATTTGATAACAATAAACAAAATCAGCTGTCAATAGAAATTCTCCACACTGGTGAATTTCAAAAGCTTTTTATTTATCAATGTTACCACAGAATACCAACCGAACTTTTGGTTGATAAAAATCTTGACAAAATATATTGATAAAAAATTTATCAAGAATTCACAGAATCGGGCTGTTAGTCACTAAAGTCATTTGAAAGATTTTTGGATAATATGGAGCGTTGTACAAGTGTGAATCTATTCACGATGATTTGTCAGAGTATACTGATCATAAATGTCAAAAAGTGAGCACTGTATGACAGTTCGTTCGACATCTAAGCGTAAGAGACACCCTTTATATGGCGGCGGAGTCATGGAATTTCACAACAAAAATATTGTTGCACTGCGGATTTTTAGGATAAAATTATGTGAAATTCCGACGATTATGTGAAATTCCGACCTATGAGCAACAAACGCGCATTTGCCTGTGTAAAGCTAGGGGAATGAACAATTATGCGGAAAGTCTTCCGAAGATAAACCTAGGACTATGCAAAGAGTCATCGGCAACGATTCTGCTGCATTCATTGCAGCAATGAATGGTTTCGTGCATTCGATGAGTTTGTCGCCGATGCAGTGTGTATTGCATAAATTTATCAGAACAGTGTAAATATTCAAATTTAGTTGTCTTACCTGCCGTTTACACGGGACAGTTTTGCTCCGACAGTAGAAATACATTCACACATTTTTACTACCACACTTACACTTCTCCCACTTGCCTCGCCACTGTCTCTGATTTTTCAACGACAGTAACTTCGACAAGAGATTTGACATAAGCGGCCAGATCATGGCTGAACTAGTAGAGGTTGGCGCATTAGAACAACTGATTTTGCTTTCTTATGACTCCATCTGTTAAATTCAGTGTATTTTGTTGTTGTACTTTTTTGTTTACTGTGTTCGTTCATATGGATCTGTGTTGAATTTGACGGTTAGAGTCATGAAACAAAAAGTAAAAGCCTGTTGTTGGTTCACACAATTACAACAAATCCTACTGCGTCAACCTCTACTAGTTCAGCCATCAGTCACATCGGTGACGTTTCGTAGTAATTTGAGAAAAAAGCAAAACATCGCAAACTACCTTACAAATTGGGAAATATATTTATATATTTGGAAATATATTAGACAAAACACAATGGCAAAAGAGCGAAGAAACAAAAAATCAGAGCACGAAATTTAACGAGACGACACTGTCGGCGGTTGCTTAAAACTGTACTGTGTTTATAACTGGCTGGACACGTACGTCACACAAACAATTTTTCTCTTTGTGACAACTAATACATATTCTCAGCTATCTTGTCTAAAACTGTCCCGTGTAAACGCACCGTTAGATCCTCGTTATTTTTAAAGTTATAATTTACTTTAGGCTAAGAAATCATGTTTCTCCGGTCAGTGAAATAAAATGTAAATGCCGCGGGTGGGATCGAACTCACATTCGCTGGGCGATCGTTTCGATGTTTGTGAAGCATCATCTTCAGCAGCATCTAGCCCGTTAAGCCACTGCGGTGTGTATTCACACTGGTCTCTAACCGAAGACATTTATTGTGCAGAGTGATTGTTTGTCGCTACTACTATATTCATTAAACCATCGACAAAAACGTTAGATATACGAAACTGTTTACTGCTGCAGTGTATATTTACATTGCCGCTACGATTTTCAGTGTCAGATTTTTTTAGTGTAGGAAGAACGTGTGAAATAAATGCTGTCGACATTGGTGAGTCTAACTGAAGATGGCGTCTGGAAATCATTGATATGTACGAACCATGATTTAATCAGGTTATGTGAGGCCAATTAGTTATTTGAAAGTTGTAATAATGTATCCTCTGATTAACCATACCGAAGATTACATTACGTACAATCTCAAAACAACCTCAAAACCTAACCACATATCTTATGTAAATACAGATACCAGACTCTTACCAGCCAAATGACGGAAAATTGTGTACATCTCTGCAAGATGACACCTGTGTTTTGTCGTAAAATTATATGACATAACAAGGTAATCAGATAACCGGTAATTATTTGCAACAATTTGTGGAAAACACACACATACATACTTGTATAAATTCAAAACTTAATTTGAAAAATTATAATTCCAAAAGAAATTTTCCCAATAATGACACTAATTTGTTTATGCGAATCAAATGGTTACACTCGTACATGAACAATTACTGCTAAACGTGTTATTTTTAATTAAACTCTGAATGTTTTTCCCTCTCCTTTTCCATTATTAATTTTATCTTTATTATGATGAAAACAAAACAAAAGCAGAAAAAAAACAAACTACATATTTAATTTAATTATTATAATGGTCGGGTTGGAGAATTGTATAGAACTCGTGTTCAGAGAATCTTTTCAATTATAATTTCAAATGGTGTTACTATATTCACTTCTATAGAATCACTATGTTAAGTTCCCTAACACGCAATTACAGCGGAGGTCTGAAAATCACATTAATATTTATACGAATGGAGCAAAAGATTAATCGCCCTGTATAAATGTTCTGTTGTCTTTGATAAGAAACATATGAACATGATAGATTTAATTTGTCTGAATGCTTAATATCCATGTGTCTCCCAGTCTGTTCGTATGTCGCTATGCCTGTCTCACTGCCAGTTTACATTTATATCAAGTGATACATAATATGTGTTTTTTTTTTCTTTTGTATTTTGTTCATATTCTTAACAAAATGGCTGACTCGCTGAATATAGCGATGTGAATGTAACGCTCCGTGATGTAAAATAATAAACGGGCCATTTAACATTAATTTGAGGCTGATTTTCCAACATAATATTGCTTCAAATTACGCAACAGTCAAGAAATTAAATTAAATCTTTTAAATTAAGGGCTGTGAGGGAACCCTAAAGATTTTAGGATCATGCGTTGAATTTCAAAATTTGTTTTAGACTGTAGAACAACCATACGCACATAACATTGAACATGACATTAAGCGTGTTTTGGTTACACCGCTTGCTTATATATTCGCTTGTTTTGTATGAAGCACTTAGCGAAGACTTAGCGAGAACTTAGCGATGAGAATCATTTTCGCTAAGTTTAAAAAAAATTTTTCACATCGTTTAGCATTTTTAAACTTTATTCAAATTTTTGAATAAAGTTACTTATCGCTACATTGCCGTTTTCTTTGCAACTTAGCAAGCGACAATCGCTTGCTTGTAGCCAAGACACGACTATTACTTGGTCAGGCGAGTGTTTGAGAAGTTATCGATGACTGTAATATACCGCACTGATATACAAAAACCTGAATAAAATTGTGACTCTCTTTTTATGAAATCAGGGAAATAAACTTTGCATTTTTTATACAGAAAACTATTTTATCAACTTTATGTCTTCGATTATTTTATTCAAATAATTAATTGTAATCTATAATGTTGTAGGTGCCATTTTGTTCAATCACATTCTGTCATCGTTGAGGCAACTTTTTGATCCCAGATTCCTAGAATGACTGGTATCGTACGTCCCACAGATATACTCGATAACTCGGTTTGCAGGTCCTCTTCTGTATTGAAGGATTTTCTATTCAAAAAGTATTGTAGACTCCGGAATAAATGAAAATCCGAACTATAAGGGGGATGTGGCATCGCTTCCCATCGAATCCCAAATATTTTGTCTGCAAATGTGTGTGAGGCCTAGAGTTGTCGTGATGGAAAACCACGCCTTTGCGATTTACCAATTCAGGTCGTGTTTCTTTCAGTGTCCCATTACGGTTCGTCAATTGCTGATAATGTGTATGATCTGATTTTTCGGAAGCAGTTCAAAATAAATTACTCCCTTAAAATTCCATCAAATGGACAACGTACCATTTGTTTGGTGTGTTGCAGCCTTTGATGAGGTTTGAGCGCAGCGCGTTCATCGTGCTTAGACCAGGATTTCTTTCGGTTAATATTGTTGTAAATATTCCATTTGTCTTCGCCAGTGACAATGCGTTTTGAAGAAAGGATAATTTTTGTTGCGTTGAAAAAACCGAAGTTACTTTCTTGCCAACTCATTATTTTGTTTCATAGAATTTGTTCAATGCTTTTATGGATTGTACGACCAAATCTCTTTGATTTCTCTTCATACAATTTATGAAATCTTTCATAGATCATATGCAATGTTTCTTTGGGTGATAATAACGGGTAACAATTTCCGTACATACTCACTGCTTAGACTTACGGTGTTACACTTTTGCGGAAGGATTATGTCCAGAGAGACCGTAAATTATTTTTTGCTGAACCGTGAGGTTCTTAAATAAAATTACCAGCACACAATGGAGAAACTGGCGGAATTCTCACCGACTGAAAATCGACCGTATTCCCGAGAGAAATGCCAAAGCTAGACAGCTATTCTACTATCCCCACGGAGAGAGTCTTAGGCCGGAACCTTCCCAGTTGATAGCGAGCGAAGAACCCAATGCTATACTGCCAGATCTATGAAGGTTGGTAGAATGAGAATACGACTCTTCACGGAGGATCTAAATAATGCACTCTACTTTCGTCTACCTTAGCACACCATAGTATTTCAGCCAGATATTAAGGCGATAATGGAATGGTGTAAGAAGGCTGACGCACAAATGTGAAGATATTCAATGATAGTAAAGTGCCGATCAGTGTCACATCATCGCAAAGTGCAAGATCGCTTAGGGTGCTCGAATGCAAGGAGGGGATAAACACACGAATGACTGTTTTTGTATCATATGGTTTCCAGCTCACCGCGGAATCTTGGGAAATGAAAGAGCAGATGAACTGGTTCGGCTGGACTTCAACTTCATAGTGGCCAACCTGCAACAATGGGCAAGAATATCCCATATAATATTGCAGAACGTGTCAAAGATCCTGTGGGGCGACTCGGTTGCGAACAAGCCCAGGGGACTGATAAAGCTAGGCAAACTCCAATTAAGCCGGTTCATGGATATCCTAACTGCATATTCCACACCTTTAGGAAAATTCAGCGGGCGGATGCAAATTAATGTAGGGCGTGCGAGGAGGACAACTAAATAATGGAACACTTTTTCTGTAATTGTCCGTATTTGCAGGATTAAGAGTCCACCACGTCCAATACAATACAGAGCATAGAGAAGTACTATAGCGAAGCCATGAGTATTTCAGTTCCACCAAATTCCTGGTGAAATTCACTGATCTAACGACAGTTTATGCCAGTTTTTCCGCCAGAATTTGGTTGTATTACAAGTAAAAATGTATAAAAATTGTTGAGTTCTTCGAATTAAAATTAATTCATTACATATAAAATTATTTTAAAAGTCATGAGTGTCAATAAAGTCAAATTTAAAGTCACTTTTTCCAATTCGCCTATCGCCTACTCTCTTTCGCATTCTGTCCTGTACCAAATTTGCAGCTAGGAGGTTGACCAGGTGTGTCAGCGAAACCCTCTGATACAGAGTTTGTAGAAACTAATGGAAACGGATTGGAGAACACTGAGAAATTATTTCCTCAGAATGAAAAAATATGTATTTTTTTGTAGTTCGGATGAAAATATGACATGTTTGTTTCTTGTCGCAAATATAGTATACTTGTGTGCAAACAAATTGGGTTTGCTGTCCAATATTACATGTTTGAGACACAATGATTAATAGGTCGTAATAGTATATGTTTTTGTGACCCACATCTGGTTTTATTTGTTGAAAACTGCTAAACAAAAAATGGCAAACAACAAAGAAACATAAGAGCACCAGATCTTCAATTCATGAAAACAATGCTTAGAAGTATTTACATAATTCCTGCAATATGTTGATGGGGTCGTTTGTTTCCAGCGTGTGTAGACAAAATCAAGTTTGACTCGGGAAAGTGGAGAGCGCATAACAGGCCCACGTACAGGATGAAGTGTATGCCAAAATATTGGTTATGAATCGATACACAAATGCTTTGAATCCTCGTTTTCAACCTAAGCTATAATCTAGCCTTATTTTTTGATGGTTTCACCGCCACATCGAAGTGGCGGACACCGATTGAAATTAAAGACGTTCAGTGTGAGTTTACAACTTGATTTTTATCCCCGCGAACGAAGGCTACGTATTGGAATCAAGAAAAATATGCATGCATGCATACACAAAATTATTGTCTAAAAAATATCAATTACAACTTTGCGTAAACACATAAATCCGATCCAATTACTTTTTAATTAAGTCAATTACTTGCGTAATTGAACAACTTTGGGCAAAAATCAACAAATAAATAAATACAATTGCTCCAATTATTATTTCACTTTGGTCAATTATTTGTGCTCTTGAAATTACAAAATTTTTGATTTAATAGACTAAATCAAATGTAGTAGGAAAGTACTTTGAAAATTTTCGTACCGGTATGTGTTGAAAGAATTTTCATTAAGTTGACTTCTGTTTATCTCTATAAGGTGAGACGATATAAAAAATACTTGTGGAAAAAGCAGGTGATGATGTGTGTGCATCGAAATGATGTGTGTGCATCGAATTCTGAAATGTAATTCCCATTGTAATCGTGTTGATTACGCAAGTAATAGAAAATATATACTAAATGTTGATTAATTTCGTACTCAGGTTGATTACTTGAATTTAAATAAATGATTAAATTTTGATTAAATTCGTCCTGAAGTTGATTACGCATGTAATTGAAAAAATAAATAAATTAAATTTGTACTTAAACTGATTGTACTTGTATCTAAAGAACCATCTAAGCTCATCCCAGGGCTCGAAAAGGGTAATCCAGCTGCAGTCATGGTTTGGTGGGGTGTCTCTGACTTGCATTTCTGTGAACAAGGGGTCAAAACATCGGCCAAAGTTTACCAAGAAACCGTTTCGGAAGCAGTTGTGAAGCCGGTTAACAATTCCCTGTTCCAACACCAGCCATAGACTTTCCAGCAAGATTCAATACCAGCTCATAAGGCTAAAAAGACACATACCTGCCTTCGAAACAATTTGCCAGCTTTTATATACTCTGAATAATGACCGTTTGGCAGCCCTTATCTGCACTTTCTGGATTACAAATTGTGGACCGTTTTAGAGGACATGGTCTGCTACAAAAGATATCCCAATATTAATTCTCTTAAGACACCTCTGGTTCGTGCTGTAGCCAGTTTTCGAATGGATGAGGTGCTGCAGCTATTGATGATTGGCCAGTGCGACTTAAGGCGTGCGTGAAGGCCAAGGTGGCCATTTTGAATGAAACTTAGCTTTTTGTACACAATACATATCAATAAATATATAAAAAAATTTCATCCAAACCCGTTCATTAGTTTTTGTTTTATAGCCCAAAATATCAGTAACAGTATTTATGTCCCTACTAAGTAAATTTAATTCAAATACAATTTTCTTCATTAGCTAAAATTCAAAAATAAAAAATTTAAAAAATGGTGTCCCATAACATCCCATGAAGGAATTGGGGAGAGCTTCTCACAATTCGTGAGATGTGCGCTTTCTAGTTTAGCACTCACTGATTGCGACCTACAATTTTACACCGGTTCCGAACGGTATTTTGAGAAGGTTTTTCATGGCTAAGTACTCGATAGTGTCGCCATCACTAAACGAGTTGACCGTCGTCGAAAGAAATTTAAGGTGGTCTAAGCAGGGATCGACCCTTGTTCTCATGTACAAGAGCAACCCACACTAACCACTGCACCACTGACGGTCACATGTCGTATCTTTTATTTGTTGGCAAAACAGTTGCTTTAAAGAGAACACAATTTCTTTAATCTTTGCCTGAGTTTAGAATCACTGATATTTTCTAACACGAATATTTAATATGAAATTATGAATACCTCACCCAGCCACTGAAGCTTGGACACAAAAGAGAGAATCTTATTCTGTGCAATCACATCAACATCTCAATAAAGTATCAACTGCTCAAGTCTGGAATCACTAAAGATATTATTGAGTCACAATCGGAAACGGTAGCTAAATGAAAAAAATGAAAATGAAACGAGTCTGGTGCGATCTCTTTAACATCTTAGTAGAGAGGGTATGAGCGAATGTAACGCATAGCAAAGATTCTATAAGTATATACACCGAGCAAAAACAAAGTGCTTCTGCAGCTAAGTATGAGGGGATTTGAGAGAGATGTTCCGCATCAACACGAATTATTGCCAATGTTTGTGTCTGAAATCAGTTTCCGTCATTTGAGGGATCTAAATAAAGCTCCTGGTCTTGAATAGGTTGGGTAATATACTGAAAACGAATACAATTAGCAAAGGCCGAAGGTTACTGAAGTATGTTCTCAAATTTAATTGTTTTTTAGATCCTCGTTATGTTTAAAGTTGTAATTTTCTTTAAGCCTGTAAGAGATCATGTTTTCTCCGGTTAGTGAAAAAAATGTAAATGCCGCCGGTGGGATTCGAACTCACATTCGCTGGACGATTGTTTCGATGTTCAGCAGCGTCTAGCCCGTATTTACACAAGTCACTAACCGAAGACATTTATTGATTGTGTGCAGAGCGATTGATGTCGCTACTTACACATTGCTTTCCTACTTACACGTACTGATGCAGATGTTTTGAAAGTTCTATTTATAAGTATGTTAAGTATGTTCTTTAAGGACGAGCAGCCATTACATATACTAGTTCGATGAATATCTGTCTTTGTATGGACCTGAAGTTTTATTTGTTTTTGAAACTAATTTCGTTTCTTAGACCTAAATCTAGATACCCCCGAAAATAAGCGCTCTCATCGACATTGACTAACCCCTCCGGTATTTTCACTAGTCCATTTCAACCCCCAACATTTAAATTGCTTACCATAAATTCAACATAAAATTGAGGGTGGCAAACCAGTGGCAGGCAAGAGCACTTAAAAAAGGTTTCCATATTTTTGTCGACCATGTTTTTAGTTCCTTCGCCCTAATTTGATATTCACAAATAAAAACAAAGACTAAAAAATGGCCGCTGTGCATTTATTACCATAAACGAGACGCCGTTAATAATATTGGCTTAAATTAGTAGACGTTAACATTTGATGGTCGCTCGGTAGTCTATGGTAATTTCAACTGTTTACAATTTACATTTTTAATGATGGCTGGTCACTCTATTTGCACATTTACAAGGGAAACATTTAATCACTCATACAACAAAGACATTAAGCCAGTGGAGGAGGTGATGATGAGGGTGGCGGCATTGGGAAGGGAGCCCTTTGGCCAAATGACCATAATGCATTTATATTCATTGCCATCGCAAATGGATGGCCGGATGGCATGACATTTGTTTATGAATTTCATTTTAATTGGATGCCATTAATTTATATATTTAATTGGCGTCCGCTGACTGGTGGAGTTGTTTACTTCGTTTCGATTCGATTCTCCCCCTACAGATTTATTGTCACGATTTTGTGTTGATTTTGTCAACGTGATAGGAAAATTCATTAGGCGAGTGAAATATGATTTAGAACTGGCAAACAATGTGGACTTAGTAACAAATGATAATTAGTTGTTGTAATTAAATCATTTCATATATGGGAATTTTTTTGAAACATGAATATTGATAGGATTGGGTAAATTAGCATTGTTAAATATAACCACGTCGTCCCTGAGTCATGTGGTTTGAAAAAATGTATGTTTGAGTCAACAAATGTTTGTTTTTCATACAAAAATCAGTTGATTGCCTTTCAAAAAATCCAAAATCTTTAAAAATACCATAAAATAAATAAAAGACAGAAATAATCTTTTTAAGAAAAACAAAATTTTCAACACATTTCTTATGAAAAGTCTTTGCTGATATTGCAATTGTCTAAACGCTGAAAAATATCGGCCCCAGCAACATATTGCATGAACCATGTACATGTTTGCAAGCAGTGCTTTCGTGAATTGAATATCTCCTGCTTTTTGTTCCTTTATGGTGACAGGCAGCAGTGTTTTAAGCAGTTTTCAAAAAACAAAACCACATTTGGGTCACACATTATTATATTATAACCTATTAATCATTGTGTCCCAAACATGATATATTGAATAGCAAACATAATGTTTTTCGACACATATATTCTATATCTGCGATAAGCTGCAAACAGGTTATATTTGCATCCAAACGACAAAAAAAGACATTGTAATTGTATAAACAATTTTATCTAAATGTTTGCCTTTACACGGAAAGGAAAAGCTTCTTGCCGCAAGAGAAATTGTTTATAGCCTCGTCAAATATAAAAATCGCAAGTGCACTAATGCACATATACATCCCTGCAACGAAAATGTGTTCCATTGTTGCCAGGAATACGTTTCATTGCTGCGATGAATTTTTCATTTACAAACGTGTTGTCTCTATTTCCATGAGTCTAATTATCTTGTCTAAAGATGGAATAATGTATGAATATTCACGTTAAGCCATTAATCTCGTTCTCTAGGGGTTTCCAAGTATTACATTTTGATCAAAAATTAAAGTTGCAACTTTTATATTTTAGTTGACGGATGAGGTGGCTTTAAATTTATTTTGTGCCTGTGTGTATCTAAAAAGTTGCAGAAAAGGCTACCAATTCCATAAAAATAGATGTCTCATAAACGACAGCTTCGTTAAAGCAACTTAATCGTTTCAATAATTTTAAATGTTCGACAAACTGTAACATGACGAAAACGGTTCGCCCATACATTGAATCCAATTTATAGCCGCGAATACGATAATATAATGAGCCAGTCTATACGACACACTCAAAGAGTAAATTTATACAAATATTTACCAGCCCTGCCCACAAATGGTACATTTTCCTTCTCTATTGAATGACAGACGATGGCATACCGGTTTGCGGCAGATTACGGATCCAAGGTGGATCGCTGTTTTACGCCACCTTTATAATTCTCGTTGAGGTATAGTAGTCATTGTAGTCACTGCAAGTTGAGGAAAGCATACCCGATCACAATACATAGTTATTCTAAGATGTGCTCCAAATACATAGTTATTTTGTGAACTGTACGAAGACATTGCTCATCGTTGGCATTCTATCTTTATTATTACGAAGGCTTTACTGTTCGTGACTACTACTTAGCTAGTTACGAGTAGATATTACGAAGGCTTTACTCCTCGTGGGAACTGCACCTTTGTTATTACAAATGCTTTACTCCTCGGGGGCACTGCACCTTTGTTATTACGAAGGCTTTCCCCTCGTGGAAACTGCACCTTTGTTATTACGAAGGCTTTACCCCATGTGCGATATTACGTAGACGTTGCTCCTCGTGGGCACTGCATCTCTCATATTACGATGTCGTTGCTTCTCGTGGGCACTGCACCTTTGTTATAACGAAGGCTTTACTCCCTGTGGTAACTGCACTTTTTTATTACAAAGGCTTTACTCCACGTAGATACTGCACCCCTCGTGTGTACAGTACCTTTGTTATTACGAAGGCTTTACCCTTCGTGGGTACTGCACTTCTGTTATTCTGTAGGCGCTGCTCCTCTTGGGTACTGCACCTTTGTTTTCATTATTTTACTGTACTAACCCCGCTTCATTACATCTGCTAATATTCTGCTGTTATTAGCGGAATCCGCCGAATAACGAAGCTAGAGCATACTATCTGACCAGTAACACCAACCCACTTATCGTCGCTCCTATCCAAGCACGCTGTGGCCGCACTCTATCCCGATCAACGACGACTCTCACCGAATTACCGAACGCCGAATTCTCGTTCATCGGCCCCAAAACAGTAACCAGAAAACCGGTAATCACTGACTATATAACCACGAACGCTGTACCCGTACTCGATTCCGATCAGTGACGACCCTCACCGAATAACCGAATGCCGATTTTTTATTCATCGGTCCCGAACCATTAACCCGAATCGATTCACCAACGATTAAATCCGCTTACTGATCTATGAGCCGTAAAATAAGCCGTCGCAAAATTGGTCGTCGGTGGTGCAATGGTGTGCACGGTTCTTGTACATGAGATCATGGGTTGAAACCCTGCTCTGATCATCTTAAAAAAAATAGCTTTCGACGGCGGTTACCCCGCTTAGTAACGGCGACTCTATTGAGTAGTTAGCCAAGAACAAGTTTCTCAAAAGACCGCTCGGAATCGGTGCAAAACTGTAGGCCCCAATCAGTGAGTGTAAAACTAGAAAGCGCACAGCTGACGTAATGGGACAGCATTTTTTTAAATAAGGACATGATTCAACATCATTTATACTGCAATCTGTAAAGAGCTTTTTGAAGGCAATGAATATCTTGCGTTTAGTTGGCACTATCGACTGGTTCTAAGTGGGAACTTTGTTCGAAAAAAATGCTCATTGGCAAGTGCTTCCCAAGCAATTCTTGCTTCCATTGCTGCTTTTGACATTTTTTGCTGGGTAACCATCATCTACTATCACCGCACCTATCACCCGAATATATTCATCGAATTGATCTTGAATCGTTTTCATCGAAATTTAATATATGAAGTTTGTGAATCAAACTATATAAAACGATGTCATTACTAATGGCATACGCAGGGGGAAATTCACTGATTCATTTCGTAAGGTTTTGTGGGTCCTTACGACGACCCTGGAGCCTATTGAGATTACCTAAGACGAAGATAAAACCACGTTACAAAACCCCATAATAAATAAATAAAATATTGAACAATAAAGAAATAACCCGAACAAAAAGTAATTCAAATCCCAAGCGGTTAGTGCTTCTTATTATTTTTTTCCAAATTACACAATCAATTTATTCCTTGCGGCGAAGACAAACAATGTGGTTGCAGCAGCGCTACGACAAGCGGACAATAAAATCGTATGTACCAGTTTCATTGCAGCAACGACAACATCTTCGATTGTACGATACTTTTCACTGCACCAATGGAAATACACTAACGAACATGTTTCCTCCCCGCGACGAATAGTTTTTCTTTCAGTGTATATATTTTCTCAAACTTCGTTATTATATATCAATGATATAATTATAATTTCTATTGACATTATCAACATAAATATGTATTCTATATATTGTCTGATGACAGTATTTGTTGTTAAATACCATCGATAGTTTAATACGTTTTTAATTATTATTAACATTAAACAACATTTGAGATTGTGACATTAAACAACAACATTGTTGTCTCACCATTACAAATATTGTTTATTAACAATAAAAGTAATTTGCGTTTTTGCCCGTTGTGTCATTAATATCGAATATCAATAAATATCGCATTTAATGACTCATTACTGATTTTGAGATAAAAACGCTCATATGGGTAACATTTTCTACATGAACAATAGGTGCGTTTTTAATTGTCTATTTAACAAGTAATGGTTCCAATTTGTAGTTAATTGGTTTGAAATTGATATAGCAATCAGCTAATGAAAGCTGGCACATTTTAAACAACTATATAATAGAAATTATAATTACGGACATTTCTTCAAGGGATATTAGCAGCATTTAAGCAGGAACCTTGATTTGTCTCCGATGAAAAGTACAAAATATTGAAATGTCATGGACAATCATTATTGTTAACATCACTGGAAGGCATGAAAAATAATACTGCGGACTTTGTATTGTATTTGAATTCAGAAACCCGAATATAATAGCATTTCAGGAGTACATTTGAATTGTTTCTGCCTGATAAACAGCACTGTACATAATAATAGGGTTTTACAAAGCCATGGCAATAAAACGTGAAAACTTGCGAAAAACTATAACATTCAAAAATAAATTTCACGTTTCTAAATTGCATTAATACTTTAAATACACCAGAAATTTCTGTTCCTTTACGTTTAATTCGATATAATTTAATTTATTGTTTAACAATGGATATTTTTTGCATTTTTCGGGTTCAGGCAACTCAACATTATGTGAGTATTGTTCTCAAAATTAAGTTAATGATCAGAAAATACAACATTCCAAACCGATTTCGAAACATTTCAATACGAGGTTGAATTTTATGTTTCGGGTTTGGCAACCCTAGTGTTGCAATCTGGCAACTGACAGCTCTATCGTAAAGTTGGACATTTTTGAGGTTATGCGTACTCAGAACGTTTTGCCATACGAGCGCTATTTGAGTTGTTTGCAGTAACTTTAAAGATTCATCTCGGCCCAAAAATGGAATTAAATCGTGAACATTTTCGTGCGATTATTTTTTACAACTTTCGACGTGGATTAACTCGGCAACAGTGCATGGATGAACTTAATTCAATTTTTGGCGATGAAGCTCCATCATTGATCAGTGTTTATCGATGGTATGGTGAATTCAGCCGTGGTCGTAGTTCGAACCAAGACGAATTTCGTGAAGGTCGTCCAGAATCAGCTGTTTTTCCGAAAACCATTGATGCTGTGTGCGAACTGATTTTGCAAGATCGTCATGTGACCTATCGTGGGATTGAGACAACCTTAGGTATTAGTGGGACCAGCATACATTCAATATTGCATAAACATTCGAGTGTCAAAAAAATTTGTTCGCGTTGGATCCCAAACAATTTGTCAATCGCTCAAAAAAAGGCTCGAGTCGATTGGTTGAAAGAAATGCTCCAAAAATGCGATCGCGGTGCTTCGAAACACGTCTATGACATCGTGACAGGTGATAAATCCTGGATTTACGCGTATGAGCTCTAAAGTATACAGCAGTCAACTGTATGGATGTTTCAAGATGAGCCAAATCCAACAAAAGTTGTTCGCGCCCGAAGCACTTCCAAGCAAATGATCGCCTGTTTTTTTCGGAAAAACCGGACATGTCGCAACCGTACCACTAGAACAACGCAGAACAGTAAATTCTGAGTGGTACACAACCATTTGTTTGCCAGTTGTCTTCCAAGAAATCAGGAAAACCAACCGCCGAAGACGGATCACTCTTCACCACGACAATGCGAGCTCTCACACATCGGCTGAAACAACTGCATTTTTGAGCACCCAAAACATCGATTTGATGGGTCATCCGCCGTATAGTCCTGACTTGGCACCGAATGACTTCTTTTTATTCCCGTACGTAAAAAACAAACTGAGAGTTTTTCGACACCTGAAGAAGCGGTTGCTGCATTCAGAATGCATGTTTTAGAGATACCTCAATCATAGTGGCAAAAGTGTTTCAACAATTCGTTCAAACGCATGCAAAAGTGTATAAATCTTCATGGGGAATATTTTGAAAAACAATAAAGTGATTTTCAACGATTAATATTTGCTTTTGTTCTCTAATCCCGAAACATAAAATGCAAAATGTATCGTGTTTTTCATAAGAGATGCTGGTGCTTAATTAAATAAACCTACTATGAATGTCAATCTACTTTACTTATCGGATACCATCCAGTACATAACTATCGACCTGGTTTCAAATTAATAGTTCAGGCTATAACTAGTGATACAGTTACGTGTGGACTAGACTATTGAAAATTTTAGTTTAGATATTTTAACTATTTAGGATATATAAATTAAATGACAAATTTATAAATAGTTTTAGAAATTTAATTTTGGTCGTAGTATATTTTCAAATAGTTGCAAGAATAAGATGCTCTTGATGTTCTGGTTATGAAAATACAAGGAGATGTTCTAGTCACATATTTCAAGTGTCGAAAGAACCATTCACGTTCTTGGCTTTTTTAAAATGGTAAAAGAAATACATTACTTCATCTGATCTTCTAAAGGTCTACACTACTCGCACGTACATTCAACCCCCAAACTGGAATACAACTCACACATATCGGCTTCCAGATCTTCTCTAGAACTACTAAACCGACTACTTGAAGAAACCGGGGTCAGTGGTTCAGAATCGACTTTTTCCATCGGCCAAAATTCAATATCTTTTGATCTAGTAAACATTTTTAAGTTCTGTAAAAAACAGATTGTAGGCAACGAGTCAAGTATTATTGCGATATATCAATATTAAAAATCGCACAGTGGGGTATATTTCAGAAATATTTCCAAAGTTGAGTACGTTTTGCTTTTTCCTATTTCCGAGAAAACAAAATTTGTGTTTTTTCTTTTTATGTTTCTCTAATATATTTTGACGTAATTGTTCATAATGCATACATAAAATTAAAATTTTTTTTCGTATTACAGATATGGGCATTTCCAGAGAAACTGCCACCCTATGTCACATCACGTCACCCTCGTTATTTGGTTATATTTTATGACCATGTGGTTCGATTGTTTTCTATTCTTTTCCTAAATACAGAATGTAAGTAACTACATAATTATTAAAATAAAAGAACACAATCAAACAAACTGGTCCTAAAATATAAGTTATTATCGAGAGTGACGTGATGTGACAAAAGGTTGACCTTTCTGTGGAAATGCCCATATACGCTATTTCGAAGTTTAAAAATCAAAAAATTTTGATCTGTTTTTCCGGATTGCTTGAACATCCCTTCCAACACAACATTTAGCATATACTATATCGAATTACTGCCGTTGAATTGCATACAGGTGGTACTGATTTGTGTATCAGTTTTCTATAAATATTTTTACGGTCATTATTCCTCGGATGGCATTGATCTCATTCGGCTAAAATACTCGAAGGTCCTCATCTGCTTTTTTTTATAGAACCGAAATACAGGTTGCCACAACCGCATTAGAGGTTGTCACAACCGAATTAGAGGTAATCACAACCGAAATAGAGGTTGTCACAACCGAAACACAGTTTGCCACAGCCGTATTAGAGGTTGTCACAACCGTATTAGGAGTTATCACAACCGTATTAGAGGTTGTCACAACCATATTAGAGGTTGTCACAATCGCACTCGACGTTATCACAACCGTATTAGGGATTGCCACAAGCTATTGGAGGTTGCTTCAACCGAATTTCAGTTGTGGGATCTAAATTCTGTCTTGACAAAATCTATTCGGTTGTGACAACTGCAAGTCGTAGTTACGGTTGCTACAAGCTATTTTCTAACAATTAGTTCTGTGAGTGTAACGGGTGATTTTGGCAGTTCCCTTATGATTAGTGACTTGCGTCAAAGTCTAACACGCATATTCAGCATTGCTCAATTAGCATTGCCATATCATCATGGAAACGTTTATATCCGAACAACTCTTACAAATTCTCCGCAAAAAATATTTACAATTTTGGTGACGTACGTGGTTCTAAAATCTCTAGACTGCTTCATACTTCAGAGGTGGAACGGAGTAAGGGATTATTTAGAGATTTTTGGAATGTTGTACGTGTACTAAAGTGCATCGGAGGAATAATAAAGAAGGAGTGATATTCATCACAGTTTATTAAAAACTCGTACCAATTTTACTATCTTAGACAAAAACATTTCTTCTGTTATCACTAAATCACTTCTTAGAAGCACTGAATATAATGCTTTCTGGTGACAGTATCAAGAGCTTCTAAGTGGGACTTTTGTTCGAAAAGAAAAGCGCTTCTATCAGCACATTGGCTAGTGCTTCCGAACATTTTGTTGATTCCTATATCGCCTTTTGGCCAGCATCATTTCTTGCACGGTTGTTGAATTTTGGAAATCTCTGTCGTGCACTGCGACCATTTTGTAGACGCCATAATCGACATACTGCGCAAGCAATTCAAGCCGTAGTAATCAAATTTCGTACCAATTTTATGCTATTGGATATCAATCCACCTACACGTGTACGTAGAATGGGTACTGTGGAAAATATTACCACTGTACACGCTTAAAAAACCGGTCCCAGCAACATATTGCAGGAAACATATATATGTTTTCAAGCATTGCTGTTATTGCTGTTATTTTTCAGCGTGTAGCTACCAGTGTTGATAAGGACCGTGATTTGCCCATCCGTCGTCGTTCGCGGTATTTCGAACTGTGTCACTAGACTACCTCGAAGATTTTACGCAAGAATTTTGATCTAAAATCGTATAAAATACAGCACGTTAAACCAGTGAAGCAGGGCGACTGCCACAGCATCAGATTTTCGGTGAGTGGGTCTTAGGAAAATTTATGGAAGATCGGGGTTTTTACCGAAAAATTGTGTTCAGCGTTGAAGCTCATTTCTGGTTGAATGGCTGTGTTTATAAGAAAAATTGTGGGTTTAGTCAGACGAGAACCAAAAGCGACTGGCAATGCATCCAGCAAAATTCACTGTTTGATGCGGTTTATGCACCGATTGCAAACTCCATAGAATTTGACCGAAAACTTATGTTTTCTGACGAGTCGCATTTTCTTCCCGGCGGCTATGTCAACAAACAAATTTGCCGCTTCTGGGAATCGGACGTCATTGTCGACGAGCATAAATGCATTCCCAAAGAGTGACAGTTTGGTGTTGATTTCGGATTGGTGGCATCATTCGTCTATTTCTTTCGAAAATGCTGCTAGAAACGCCATTTCAGTCAACCGAGCGCCACAGCGCCATGATTACGGACTTTGTATGGGTTGAAATGGAAGATATGTACTTGGATAATCTTTGGTTTCAGCAGGGTGGGGCACCGTGTTACACAGTTCATCCAACAATCGATCTTTTGCGCATTAAGTTCGGTAATCGTGTTATTAGCCATCTTGGCGACGGCAATTGGCCGTCTCGGAGCTGCGATTGGACCCCTTTAGTCTTGTTATTGTGGAGTGGCGTTAAAGACCAATGCTATGCGCATAATCCAGGAATGATCCACATCCTTTAGGCTAACATCGTACGAACCATTCGTGAGATAGAACCAGAAACCATCAACAAAGTCCTAGAAAATTGGATTGACAGGATAAGCTAATACTAAGCCAGCCGCGGCAGCCACACGAATGAAGTTGTGTTCCATAAATAATGGGAATGTGTTATTTCTAATACAGCCATAATATACCAAGGAAACGATAAAAGACTTCGGTTAGTGGCAAGTGTGAATGCACACTACTATGGCTTAACGGTCCAGAACAGTGGTTCCTAAGAGGTATTCCGCGGGTCCGCAAGCCATACCAGTGGGGTCCGCAAGATGTCATTAGATTAGACATTACAAAAAACCAACCAAAAATCGATCGTTGGTTGAAAAGTGGATCGTTACAACGAGATAGGCCTATAGAAGAAGAGGAAGAGAATGCCTCTGATCTTAAGGTTAATAATTCAGTGATTCTCGAATGGAACTTGTCAGTGTCTCTTGAACCTAGCTCGTCGGGGTCTCTCGAACCCAACTCGTCGGCGTCTCTCGAACCTAACTCGTCTGCGAAAAAAGCCCACTGCAAAAATTAGAAAATATAACTCTGATTACACTGTATGTAATTTTTTAAGTCATGGAAATATAACCATATACGGACACCACTTCGTCATAAAAGACAAAAAAAAAGACACGTGTCTCCCAGTTTTGCCCGAAGTCATGCACTTTTTTTATATGGACCCCCAAAGATTTGGGGCCTCGGTGTAATTTTTGCAAAAAAGTGATCATTTTGTCATGCTCTTATCTTGCAAACCCTTTGGAATTTTGATATACTCTCTGAGAGAAAGTTGTAGCTGTTGCCATAATTGAAACATATAAAATCAAAATTGTGACCATATAAAATCAAAAAACTTCATCTTCAATGTCAAAATCGAAAAAAAGATTTAAAAAATTCGATTTTTTTACCTTTTTCCCCTGTTCAGGTATATAGGTAGCAAACCGTTCAAAATTCAAGGAAACAATCCGCTACAAAAATGTACCTCAGATCTCAATAAACAACTTTCTAGAACATATGAACATCCTAGGAATGATTCTTAACGCCGTTTACTTCAACATTGAGATACTATGCTATCTCACCGAGATATGAAAAATATCCTTCCATTTGCAACCACCTATCAGTGTGAAGAAGCATTTTGGTCTGGGGAGGCATCTAGAACATTTCTAGCTTTAGGTTTAGGAATTAGTGGGGGTCCTTGTCATTATAGCGAATGTATGAAGGGGTCCTTGGGCAAATATTGTTGGGAATCCCTGGTCTAGAAGATGCTGCTTCATAAATATCGAAATGATTGCCCAGCGAATGTGAGTTCGAAGCCCACCCCCGGTATTTGCTATTTTTTTCACTAACCGGAGAAATCAGGAGATTAAAAGAGATTACAACTGTAAAAATAACTCGGATCTAAGACAACTAAAATTGAAAGTAAGTTTAGTTTATTTTATTTATTTTCTTAAAAGATATTTGTATTTGGACCACCCTGTAGTTGGAAATGGTTTTGAGGTACATTTATGAGTAATTATAGACTATAAACTCTGATATATTTGTTATAATATTTAATTTAAGTGGTTGCTCTCACCTCCATTTCGTTCGTCGATTCTGGAACCACGTCTTCACTTGGGCATCGGTCATTTTTAGACCTCGCGCCAGAGCAGCTCTCTCAGCGGATGCCAAATACTTTTGCTTGTGAAACCGTTTCTCCAACTCTGCCACCTGGATGCGTGTGAAAGATGTACGGGGCTTTTTTCGCTTGGGTGGAGTGCGATTCTGATAAGGATGACCAATGCGTCGGGCAATGGGAAAGGCAGCTGTAAAACAATTTAAAAAAAATACATTTATTAAATAAAATAATTACAACACCAACTAGTATATTATACAATTATACAACTTCATAACTCGTTAAATGCAACAGAATTGCTTATCCGTTAATTGTTTGACAAATGCTTCAAAACTATAAAAAGGACAGAAAATGGGCGTTTGCAGCAATTAAGTGAAGCTATAAATTCTCCCTTTTTTCGAGATTCTTGTTTCTATTGCAAGATAACAAGCAATTTCCGATATTTACTTCCGGAAAAACTCTCACGCAACCACCCTCAATACCAGTAAAGTACCTGCACAAGTGTTTCGAAGGACTCAATGAATGAATTAAAAGTGAAATAAGGAAGTAAGTTGGGTACATGAAAGCATTAAGGAAACCCAGGATCTCGACATAATTGCCGGCCACTTTATGAGTTTCGTTTTTTTTTATTGTTACTTAGGTTGTTGTTAAACGTACCTGCCCGCTGTGAAATCAATTAGACCTGTTTTCGTTTCTTTCTCTCTTTCCTTCATTCCTTTAGCGATGGTCTACCATTCTAATTGTTCGGGCATTCTAATAGGGTCCTTGCGTACAGATGAGGAAGACGACGTCTGTCCCTGTGTTATAAACGCACGCGACATTTTAGGTTTTATGATATGTATGTACGTCTGTTGATGCAGTCAATGTTATGTCCGTAATGTTTAACGTGGTGTTACCATTCATATCCCCTGGACGTTGAGTCATATTATTGGTGACAAAAATAAGTTATATCGCGTTAAGTGAAATGAGGTGAGTGGCAGTGTCTGGTCGGCTGGCTGAATGACCCAGACTGGTGGTTCAAGCTAATGCTATTCCAATAGCAACGCCAACAAATATACAATCATTTAACCACTGTTTGGCTGACTGCGATGGAGGCTCGATGATGACTGGTGGCTGTTGCCTTTATTGATTGACTGACTTCACTTCGCTTTATGGCTGTGTGCGTTTTTCTGGCGGACAGACGACACGACGAACCTTTTAAAATTCTTTTGGAACGACGTCGTTGTCGTCATCAGTGGTTCGTTCATGTTGGTCGTTATAAATATTTTTCATTTTTTGTAGTGCCTTTTATTAGGTGCGATAAGAGACGCGTAGCAATAATGTAAAAGATCCTGAGAGGGGGGAGTATATAAATGCCGGTATGGGCAGGTCCTTTATGACAGGTTGTGTTAAATGTTAAAAACAAATCGTTCGCAGTTAAAAGGGATTTACAATTTAATATTTCCTGTTTCGTTAACTCATAATTCTGTGGGTTTGCGGAATAACTAATAAATATTGAAAAATCAATTTTTAAGGGAATAAAATAACGAGTTTGTTTGTTATTGTGCGCTACGTTGATGCTACGTTGTTGCATTCCACTAATTGGTTAGCAAAGAATAATTTTTTTTAAAAAATGATAACGTTAAATACACGCTGAAAAATCTCTCTTTTGTTCTTGGTTGTGTTTGGAGCTTGTCGCAAATATAATATATTTGTGTCCAAACATATTGTGTTTGCTATTCAATATTACATGTTTGAGACACAATGATTAATATGTTAGAATACATGTGTTTGCGACCCACGTGTATTTATGTTTGTGATACAAATACAGCTGTGTTTGTTGCACTGTCTATGCTCTCTCAAGAGCAAGAGAATAAAAGAGGGACATCGAGAGTCTATCTTGTAAGTGTGAATCTGTATTTTTGTATTATTCTCTCAGTCAGTGATTCGAAAATATTCCTGAATGTGAGTGTAAAAGATGAAGCCAGTGTTTCTTGTTTTGGCTGATGTATTATGTTTTAATTGCATGTATTCAGTCGTCAATGGTTCATCGGACAAAGGATATCAAAAACGCTTGATCAATGTAAAAGAATAAACGAAGGCTCGGACGCTTTAATGGTGGGTGATATTACTTTGGTTTTTATGTGTGTTTCGTATATATGAATATGTGCTACCAACGTGGGAAACTATTTAGAGGAAAGAAACTGGAACTGTTTGAAATCTGTTCCAGACATATACATGGTTCCTGCAGAATATGCTTGGGAGAATATGTTATAGGGGCCGTTATATTTTCCAGGGTGTATGTTTAATTTCAAAAGCTTGAAATCGCGATAAATCGACATAATTAGTTTTGCATCGATTTGACCAACAATGATATAATATATATCTGTGCGACCCAAATGTCGCTTTGTTTGCTGAAAACTGCTGAATACTAAATCTTGACAGACAACAAAAAAACAAAAACTGAGCAGATCTTCACACATATAAGCAGATCTTCACTTCATGGAAACAGTGCTTGCAAACATATACATGGTTCCTGCAATATGTTGCTGGGATCGTTTTTCTTCAGCGTGTGATGAAGATAAAGTGGAAAACACTTAATTTCAAAAAATTTTAATATTTTAATGTTCTAATTGATTTAAATAGCCCTGTATTGTATTGATGACGTCTCGCATATTAAAGTATTAAACACATAAATATTTATTTGATTTTGTGTTAAAAGTGACCCCCACATCATTCGGTACAAAATGTACGCAAGATCAAAAAAGCCTGATAATTTCTAGACAAGAACAAAAACGCAGATACAATTATATTCCGTGCCATTCTGTGGCTTTTGGTCAGTCTTTCAAAACTAAAAAAAAAATTTGTTTGCCTCAAATAAAATTTACTTTGTCCGAAAAATATTTCGTTTGCTACTTGATGTTATGGCTAACCGTAAAGATTATTACTGTTCCCGCAAACAATATTTCAGTTGTTGTTCAAATTTAAAACTATTGTCTCTCTTTACTAATAGAGATAAAGTATTTATAAAGAAGTTTTCCAAAATGCATCCATGATTCCTGGCACAACGTATAACAAACATATAAGTAGACACAGATAAACAAAAAAAAAATTTGTGGTAGATGTCGTTTCTTTTGTTGTGAACGAACTTTATTATAAAGATGGAGTCCACACTCACGAGCATACACTCAAAAGTGATGGCTCTTAAATTGCTTCTTTCTCTTAATTGAGAGGAAACAATTTTATACAAACACACACACACTACACTGTAGCTTTAACTGATTCGGTCTTCTCTCCACAAATTAAACAACTAAATTCTACTGTTAAGGTTTACGTATCCATTAAACGAATGCGATGGCTCAGTACATACACGCGCTGACTTGCATCTGTAGTGTCTGCTGTCATCTCTATTTCAGGGAAAGCGCAGGTATTAAAATGAGTTTGAATTTCAAATCGAATAGAAATGAGGGGCTTCCATCTAAAATAAATCCTATGCAGTAAAATATGACTCGTTTGCGTTAAACGAAAAATCAGTTGTCACAAACATTTTTCGTTTATCGTAAAAGTTATTTTGAGTCTGGAGATACTACTGCTCGTTAACGATCAACGAAAGAACAGTTTCGCTTTTGAATTGTATTTTGTTATGACTAACCTGACCAACTGGTTGAGACCAAATAGCGGCGTACAATGGATTCAAACTCTGAATTTTCTAGTTTTAAATAAACAAATAAATAGAAATGGTTAAAATGAGACTAAATGTCTAAAATATATCGTTTTATTTTGTATATAATCATTTTGTTATCTTAGATTCAAGACGAAATTAGACCCCAAAACATGAGACTATTCCGCAAAAAGCGGGTAAATCCCATCAAAAGCGGGACGGGCGGCGTCTGCGATATTTCCCAACGTTGTTCAAGCGTAACGCGACGCATTTTGTTCCGCGGAGGTGGGATACTGATTGATAGTAAATTTTACGAATAGAAAACTTCTATTAGTGTCGAAATAACATATGATTTAGATGGTACCTGTATTTAGACCACCCGTTCTATTTTAGTCTTTCAAATGAGAGAGAATTATTGTGTCACGCAAGAAACTTCCTTGCAGTTTTAAAATCAAAAATTTTTATCTTCTATAATTAATACTTCTTAAAACTACGTTATAATAAGTGAGATGTCACATGATGTCGCCGTATTCAAGATATCCGTGATCAAAGACTATTTTTGGTGTCTGTTGTCCTTGTGTGTCGATGTTCATATTTCAATCACTTTTTGTAAACTGATTCATAAAATAGAAATTCCTACACATAAATTGTCGTTGCTCTAACCACAAAGGTTGTGGATTTTTAAACAAAAACGAATTAAACTGAGTACGACCTTTTTTCCTGAAAATTTTCGAATACTAGCAAAATGTATATCAATTTCAGTTGACATATTTATGTGTAGCAGTTTCAAATCTGTAGGAATTTTCACTTATATTTCAAAGCACATTAACTTTCTTTAAAATTTCTTACACTGATATATTTAGCACAAACTTGGCATCACACGCGTGTAATTGGCTTCTGAATATTAAAACAATTTCTTATTTATTTCGTTTAACCCTTTTAAAACTCTAAACGAAGAAAAGTGTTAAACTGACAAATCATGTTGTTTATTAGGGGTTTTCTTTAAATAGCGAGTTCATGTTTTCTCAAATATCAATAATTCAAATCCCAACCCTTAAATGGAAACGCAATAAAAATCAATATCAATGGCATTTACAGCGGAGGGAAAGGTATAAAAGGTTAATGTAAAATATCAATTTCAATCTAAAATCCCCCACACTTTTTATTGCCCCCAAAATCCCCCAAAATATCAAATCATATATAAAACTGGATGGCATTTAAAAAGGAAGGAAAAAAGGTATCGTTTCATCCTTTCCTTCCCTACTTTATGGATGAATTTTAAACCGAAGGCTTTAAATGCTTATGAATGTATTTGAATCTCAAGGTTTTGCCTCCAGCCAACCACATATGATGATAATAATAATGTCCCGTAACGATTTTAGGGATTTCAAACTCCTTAAATTGTATATATGTATATAAATATGCAAAACATTGAGATATTGAATTCTATGAGGAACAAGAAGTGTGCTGGTTCATTTATCGTGTGGGCATAATTTCTTGTAAAATATTCCAAAGGGATGTTTTACGACTTTCGAAGAAAAAGGAAACAAGTTGCCAGCAGCTTTTCTTCAACGCTCCCTCCTCCTTCAAAAGAAACGTGCCACTGCCGTCGGTTGGTAGTGGTGTAATTTCGGCTGAGGTTGTAAACCAACCAACCATAAGCCAAGTAATGGAAAAAGCTTTTAACATGAATAATAAATATGAAATGTTTATGCCAAAAAATATTCGTGTATATTCTATACAGGATATTTATAAATACATTCATATTCACCTGTGCGGTAAGGTGGGCAGGGGGCTGGAAGCCTTCAAGGAAGTGTTGTGTTTTATAGTCCTGTGTCTGAACACAAAATATGAGGTATGGAGCGTAGATTTCAAAGAAATCAAAAATATTAAATTTAAGCAAAAAGAAAAGTTATGCATCAGCAGGTGCGAGTAGGATAAATTCCTGTTTGATATCAAAATATAAAGCAAGTTCAGGAATTAAATTTTTGCAACAAAATGTTTGGCTTACAAACTCTGGTGAATGCCACCGAATTGTGGTCCTTCGAGCCCAAGTTTTATGAGATATAAATTTTTAAAAAATTTATGCAATGTTTCTAAATAAGCTGCAAATGTGATCTTGTTTTATGGAACTTCATATGTAACCCGAACTGAAGAAAGAGACCTAGTGTGCGAAAATCAGGGTTTCGAGATGACATGCCATTCGTTTTTTAGGCCCCCTTCTTCGTTCCAGGTCACATATTACAGAGCCATTGACGCAAATGAAGAATACTTGTGTCCAAACACAATGTGTTTGCTTTTCAATATAACATGTTTGAGATGCAATGAATTATAGGTATAATATAATTTTCAAACCACTGCAATTTCGCACACTTGCATTTTCGGTGTAGGACGTAGTGGACATATTTTCATGAAATGATCCAAGAAATACGCAGGTGAAATTCGGCGGGTCGTGACAAAACAAAATCGTGACGGACAACGATGAATCAAAAAAGCAGCAGATCTTCAATTCTTGAAAACAATGTTTGCAAACATATACATGTTTCCTGTAATAGGTTACGGGGTCCGTGTTTATTTGGAAACAATGAAACAAAAAAACAGCAGATCTTTAATTCATGAAAACAATGTTTGCAAACATATACATGTTTCCTGTAATAGGTTGCTGGGTCCGTGTTTATTTCGCGTGTAGATTTGAAATCCCAGTATTCGATGTAGGCAGCGATTTGTTTATGTTTGAAAAGCCTGCAGGGGTGCAAAACTGGAAAATTCGATCATGACACACTCATATCCCGCATAAGTGGTTATTTAGCGAAGTGTGCTTAACGTTAACCGCAACAGTTACAATGTTTCCTCCAAATACAAAATAGTTATCGTAAAACTCGTGTGTGTTGTTCTAAACGAGCCCTTATTTACCCCAACATTGTTGTACTTTACTTTTAAGTGACACATAGAAAATGTTTGTAAACATGTACAATACGAAAAAAATTTACACACCTCTATACATATACACTCAAAAGTGATCCTTCTCTTGTAATACTACTCTCTTGTTTAAAAAATTGCATGACGGATTCGCTCTAATGCCCAAATATTACTAGTCTTCGCACAATGGCTGTCATTGCTCAATATAAAGGGTTTTTCAACAGAGACGCTACAAAAGTAAATCGATAGGGACAGCAAACGACGCCATATTTTTACCCGCTCTTTTGACATTTCTCTTCAGTAAGGTTTGCCATTTCATCATGGAAAGATATACGAGCCAACAACGAGTCGAAATTATCAAAATTTACTACCGAAATTTAGAGTCAGTGGCCTCAACTTTAAGAGGCCTCAACAATCAGCGATGAGGCTCATTTCTGGCTGAATGGCTTCGTCAATAAGCAAAATATGCGTTATTGGTCAGACAGCAATCCTCACGTAATCCATGAGTCATCATTGCATCCCGAAAAATTTACGGTTTGGTGCGGTTTATGGGCCGGCGGCGTCATTGGGCCGTACTTCTTCCGTGATGATCAAGACCGGCACATTACTGTGAATGCGAATCGCTACCGTTCAATGATAACCGAATATTTTTCCAACAGGACGGCGCCATAAGCCACAACAGGACGGCGCCACAAGCCACACAGCGAATGCCACAATCAATTTATTGGAAACCAAGTTTGGTGAACGTGTTATCTCACGAAATGGCCAAGTCGATTGGCCGCCTCGGTCGTGCGATTTGACTCCGTTAGATTATTTACTGTGGGGCTACGTCAAGTCTATGGTCTATGCCAACAAGCCAGCGACGATTGATTAACTTCGTACGAATATCGAACGTGAAATTGCAGCAGTATCGGCCGATTTATGCTTGAAAACCGTCGAAAAGTGGATTCAGCGTCTGGACTTCTGCAAGCGTGCCCGTGGTGGCCGTTCTACAGAAATCGAGTTCCATACATAATGGCATCGAACGTACTTTCACAGGAATAAAGAATTTCATTGGTATCTAAAACCGGTTTTTTATTTAAAACAAACTTTTGTAGCGCTCTTATTGAAAAACCCGTTACATATGCGCGAGCTTGTAATACTGGTGCCTGTATTTCAGGGAAATGTGAGTTCTAAAATATATTTTCATTCAAAATGCTTCTTCTATTTTAAGGATACATTTTCATCCAAAATTAATCCCATTCAGCGAAATTTTCATTATATTTTTTCCCAAACCATATGTATCTTTCTAACCCTGTAGTTTAAACACAAAATAAATGAAAAACTTGTTAGCAGGCGGATGTGCTACCGCCCTTGCACATTTTCGTTTCCCATAAACATATATTTTCGTTTGCCGCAAATATAATCCTCAAACCAAATTAAAAACCAAAAAAATCCCATTACATCCCATGAAGGGACAGATCAGAGCCTCTAACAATCACTCAGCTGTGAGCTTTATATATCTGGCTGTTAATGTATGAGAAGTTCCTAATAAAGGGTGATTTTTTATTAGATAGAACTTACGAAAGAGCTAGCTGTCAAACGAACTGACATACTGCGCTCACTTGTGATACTTGTGATCAGTAAAAAACAACGTTTCCCATGACATCCCATGCAGGGATTGGAGATAGCTTCTTTCAACCAGTGAGCTGTGCGCTTTCTAATTTTTAACTCACTGATTGGAATCTACAGTTTTAAACCGGTTCCGAATAATATTTTGAAAAGCTTTTTTCATATTCGATAGTGTCGCCATCAGTAAGTGAGGTTGTGTTTTGATAAGTATACTCTGGCAAATAATCATGAATAGATTCACGCTTGAACAACGCTACGAAATTATCGAAATTTAGTTTGAAAATTAGTCATCGATTAGCGCAACTTATAGACGACTTCGTGATTTTAATGGCGCACGTAAACGTCCATATGTGCAAGCCATCCGCCGAACTTTGGATAGATTTCATATCACATACTCTCTAAATGATGCAATAACACCAACACGTCAAGGAAATGTGCGTACTGAAGAGAACATCGCCGCTGTAAACGAAAGTAGGGAAGCAAATCTAAATATATCGATTCGTCGTCTGTCGCAGGAATTGGGGCTCTGTCCGTCCACTATGTGGAAAGTTTTTCGCAAAATTCTTCACCTTCACCCATGTAGATCTCTCCACGACACCATCATATTCTTTCGCCGATAGTGCTCTAGAGCAGTTGGAAGTTGACCCGATGGGGCGCAGTTTTGGCTGAACGGGTTTGTTAATAAACAAAATTGCAGCATATGGAGTGAGACCAATCCACAACAGACCCTACAGACTCCATAATATCCAGAAAAATTCACTGTTTGCTGAGGTCGCTGGTGACATCATTGGACCCTATTTCTTCAAAAATTAAGCCGGAGCTCGCGTTACGGTCAATGTACAGCGTTTCCGCACCATAATCAATGAGTTATTGTTTGAGAATATGGATTAGATTGATCCGGATGCGATGTGGTTTCAATAGGATGGCGCTACGTGCCATACGGCGACCGTAACCATCGATTTATTGAAATTAAAATTTGGCGATAAGTCATTTCGAGAAAGGGACCTGTCAATTCGCAACCAAGGTCGTGCGATTTGACACCTCTCGATTATTTTCTATGGGGATATGTGAACTCAAAGGCTTATGCTGATAATCCAACAACAATTGAAGCCTTAAAGGCCACAATTGTTCGTGTTATTCATGATATACAGCCTGCAATGCTCGAAAAGGTGTCCAAAAATTGAACGTCCAGAATGTGTTTTGCCATGGACAGCCGCTGTAGCCATATGCCGGAAATCATTTTTAAATGCCTTTATTGATCTTTCGAATAAAAAAAAAATGTTTTTTTTTGATTAAAGTTAAATTTTTTGTGTTATTTTTTACAATTTCAATTTCTATCGAGCTTAAAGCTTTTACAAGCTTTCAAACCCGGATACAGTTTCGTTGAAATAATAGACTACACTGCTTTACAAATTTTAACTTTGGAAAAATACCAAGAACGCCACATACCTAGATAAGTTAATTGGGACCTCCTGAACACGAAAAACGTTGTAATTTTTTTTCTAAGTACCGTTTTTTAGATAAGGGTACTTTTGTGTTTTTCGGTGTATGGTCCCACTCAAACACTTGTTGAGCCCAACCGAAAAGTCCGATCGAGATATCGTTGGAAATGTAATTGAATGGACTTTCCGTCGATATGCTGCAAATTTCTATCTGCTAAAAAATGGCTGAGTTATGGCACCTCAAAGTTAAAAATTTGCATTTTCTACGTTCAAGTCGCTCGTCATTTTAATAGAAATTTTTTGAATTAACGCCGAATATAGTGTGTGAGCAATGAAAATGAAAATATTGTCGTTCCACAAAATCCTTAATAAAAACTTTATTTTTCATCCGATTTTGTTCAAATCACGCTTAAAATGTTGGTAATTCATTGAATTGGTGTCATTGGTAAGACCATCAATCGAATTGGTATCGGTGGAAAATCCCCCAGTACCAACTTAACCTGAAAGCCAATTATTCCAAACAACACGTGCAGAAGGTAGTTTTACACTCACTGCTGGGGATCTATAGTTTTATATCGGTTTTTAACGGTTTTTTGAGAAGCTTTTTCATAGGTACGTACTCGATTGTAGCGCCGCGTCACTAAGGGAGGTGACCAACGCCGAAAGCAATGCAAGATGGCTAGAACAGGGATCGAAACCACGATCTCATGTACAAGAGTTGCGCACACTAACCATTGCCCCACCGATGCCTACCAAACGATGTTGTCAAAAATTTCATTTGTCGGGAATGAAATTTTTGTTTGTGTGCATTTGAACTGTGATTCGAAAATGTCCGTCATAAGTTCTTAGCTTGTTTTTGGTTAAACTTGAAACGACTAAGTCATGTGAAAGGCAAAAGACTTAAATATACAAAAAATCCGAAAAATAAATCAGTAAAAATATGAAACAAAACGGCCCCTGTAATGTTATGCAGGCAACATGTATATGTTTGGAACACCAATATACTTAAGTGCAAGCATTGTTTTCATGAGTTGAAGATCAACTGCTTTTTTGATCCTTTGTTGTCGTCACAATTTTGTTGCAACAGTTTTCAACAAACAAAACCATATTTGGGTGACAAAAACATATTAATCACTGTGTCTCCAACATGCAATATTGAATAGCAAACACAATTTGTTTGGACACAAGTATACTATATTTGCCACACTATACAAACACATTATTTTGCCATCCAAACAACAAAAAACTGATTTTTCAGCGTGTATTCGCTGGATTTCTCAAGCATTTACGGAAAGTGACCTTAAGTTTTCGGGCACCCCATTGTAGACATTTGTATTGCAATAGAAAGTGAGCGTGATTATTGTTCAATATATAAAAAGGGATGTATGTATGTATGTGTGTATGTTACGAATGGACTCGAAAACGGCTCAACCGATTTTGATGAAATTTTCAGACAATATTCAGAATCATCTAGCGGGTGACATAGGCTATACATCCAGGGTGAAAGTGAGCGGTGCCACGCGCCCTTTTCAAAAATTGATCTGACCGCATTTCTAATAAACCAATAGACCGATTGTTATGAAAATTTCACAATTTGGTACTGACGACCTGCTGGTACTCCTTGGCTATACTTTGTTGTGATTGGATAAAGAGGAGTGGCACCGCCCATACAACTTAAAATTTAAAATGGCTATATCTCATGAACTGTCACACATACGAAGACGAGATTTGGTATATATGTTGTTGGAACAGTATGAATTACAGCCAGGGTGGAAGAGGGCGGTGCCACGCCCTCTTTGAAAGAAACCGATATAACAGCCATAACTATAGTTTGAAACGTAATGGAACAACATATTTTGTTCACCCTTTGGCATTACAAAAACGTTGAAGGCAAAACGTAGTTTGTCGGGTCCAGCTAGTTGCTCATAAATCTAAGTTTTCGTCTTAGAATTAATTTCGGCGGTGATATAATTGAATTGATAATTGAAAGATCTTACAAAAACTAAAGCCCTTGAAGGACAAAGTTCATGACTTGTTAGAGCTTAAAAATAATACAAGTAGTTTGCTTTAAGGGATTGCAAATGTAAGGACGTGAATTTCTCTCCCTTTTGGAATGTTTTAATTTACGATTGATTTCGGCGTTGTGACTTTGGAATGGATCCACCAAACTGTTTTGTTTAATTTTTAAAAATTACAAAAGTTGTTTGCTTCAATTAAATTTCAAAATTTTAAAATTTACAATTTTCCATTATTTGAAAATATCGAAACGTTAGTTTATGAGTAAAATCGGCACTGAAACGATTCAACGATAAAAATCGGCAAATTAATTTGTCAAACTTCATAGAATTTCAATACAAAATTTCTGAATTTTTTAGCGACTTAAATCGGTAGTTAAATTGACAAAATTCTGAAAATTAGTATTGAAATTTTATTTTTTGTATTTAATTGTTAAAAAATTACAAAAGTTGTTTGCTTCAATAAAATTTCAAAATTTTCAAATTTACAATTTTCCATTGTTTGAAAATATCGAAACATTAGTGTAAAATGTGCACTGAAATTCTGTAACTCTTCAACGTTAAAAATCGGTAGTTAATTTGTCAAACTTCATAAAATTTCAATACAAAATTTCTGAAGTTTTTCAAGTTATCGTTAAAAAGTCACAAAATTCTGGTGGTTGTTCCCAAATTCTGTATCTTTTTACCGACTTATATTGGTAGTTAAATTGACAAATTTGGGAAAATTAGTATTGAAATTTTGTAAAATGTTGGCAATTTAACTACTGATTTTGATTGTTAAAAATTTACGGCATTGCGGCACTCTGATGGAGTTTGTTTTTAAAATTTCCAACATTTTCATAAGTTTCATCATTATTTCGTGGTACCTCTTAAATACGTTATTTTTATAAAATAAAAAACATTTTAAAAGGGTTTTATAGCAAAAATTAAACAAAAACATACTCAAGAATGAAGAAGGTCTGAAAATGTGTTTCATTATCACTATCGCAGACTCCATTCACTTTGTGTTTTTACAACGCTTTCATAATTAATTGTTCGATGTCAACGTATCGTTTAAACAGTCACCAACCACTCTCTTTGGACACGAAAACTAAAGCCAGACCCCAAAAACTGAAATTGACGCGACACTAAAAGCCTCAATGAACCACAAACAGCCGCAACAAAAATATCAACAACAATAGCACGACAAAGACAACAGCTAACAAGACAACAAAATATGGGCACCTTGGCTCAAACTTGGGTCCAACCAACAACACGAGAAAACGTCATAATGAACATTTCCGCGGAGGCGCCAATTATTGTACTTGGACGAAGCTATTAAGATAAGCTGGCGACAAAACACTACAACACGATCAATCGAGCGAGCGAGCGAGTGGTAGTAACCCGGAGACCGGATCAATGAGGAACGTATTAGGGCTAAGTCAAAGCGACGGCAGACGAGGATGCAACAGTATATGAGATGTATGTCTGTCTATATTTTTATTTAAAATATTTAAATATTTTATTTATTTATTATTAAGCGGTTACAAAAACGGAGTACTAATTGGTTTTAGGTTATCCTTAATGCAACTGCTATACATTTATTTTAAGGATATCATAATGAGATATTGTTAAAAGGGAAGGATGCTATATTATAGGAAAAAGCGGAGAATACGACTTTTGTTCTAATACGGCAGCTGTAGAATAGTTCCTTGAAGGATTTGTTGAGAAGCGAAAGCCTGTGTACAATAAATGCAATTGGAATTACAATTCTGTCTCAGGTTTCTTTACATTTAAAACCCCTCCCTGCAAGATTTTGAAATCGACAAGGATCAGAAATTTTATGACAATTTGATATATTAAAAAATTCTCATGAAACAACTTCAAATATACAGAAACTGCTGTGTGTGCTAATCATAGAGTAATGTCATATAGAGCTTGCATTCTTCTCATCTGACATTTCCTTTCACACTATTCGTGGTGCGGTCGGTGCGATAAAGAGTTACTTGACGTAAATGGACTTAAAGCAGATGGTATTACAAAAATTGTTGACTGATGATGTTTGATGAAAACCTTTTTGAATTTTTTTATTATATTTGATTGTTAATATATATTAAGAAATATAGTATATATGAGAATGTCGCATTGCAACTGATGAAAAAGACGCTGCACGTATGGCAACGAAACAGTCAGTTACAATGCGTGCTGCGAGAGAGCAGTACAAGAGGATGATAAGGAGGGAAGACCGAATATTTAGGCGGGGCAAATGACAGTGGGAGCAGAAGGAGAGTGGGGAAACCGAATTGTGCAGGATAAATGTCAATCCCGAAAATTATTCCAGAGGGTAAGAAGATCGGATAATGGGTCGCCCTTCTGCAAGGACGAGAATGGGAATCTGGTAGCTGATGAGCAGTGTGTGCTCAAAATGTGGAGAGACCACTTTTCAGCACTAATTCACTCAGAATCTTCCACTGAAGATCAGGAGGTAATGATAGTCGAAGATAGTGTAGATTGTAAACCCACCCCCCCCCCCACCCGACCGGGGCGATCTCCAGGCTTAAGAATAATAAAGCCTCTGGTGCAGATGGGCTACCCGCTGAATTTTTAAGGCAGGTGGCGAAGGACTGCTAGCCCACATGCATCAACTTATATGCGGTCTATGGTTGGGGGAGTCTATGCCTGACGTTTGGAGTCTCAGTGTATTATGTCCTGTATTCAAAAAGGGTGATCCATGTGTTTGTTCTAACTATCGCGATATCTGTCTTTTATCCATTGCGTATAAGGTCTTGTCGAGCGTATTATGTGAAAGACTAAAGCCAGTTATTGAAAACTTGATTGAATCTTATCGATGTGGTTTTAGGCCAGACAAGTCCACGACTGACCAAATGCTCACGCTGCGCCAAATCCTGGAAAAGACCTCCGAAAAGCCAATCGACACATACAAACTTTTTGTCGATTACAAAGCTACTGTCGACAGCCCCATTCTGGGAAAATTGTACTAAGTTATGTCTGAACTTGGGATTCCGGCAGAACTGATCCGCCTCTGTAGAATGACGCTGACGAACACCAAATCAGCAGTGAAAGTGGGGAAATACCTCACGGAACCATTCTGTACCAAGCGAAGGACTGAGACAAGGCGACACACTTTCATGCAATCTCTTATGAGAAACGCTGCAGTAAATACGAACAAGACCATTAACATGAAAAACCATGTGTTGCTGGCGCATGCTGACGACGTAGACATCATTGGTTGGGTGAAATTTGCGAGAGGTTACTGCAGTATTTCCAAGAATCGAAAAAGAATCAGCTAATGTGGGTCTTGCTGTTGATGAGGGCAAGACAAGATTGATTATGTCAACGACTAGAGAAACTTCTCGACTTGTTCCGCAATTGAACGTTGACAACCGATTTAGTTTTGAAGTGGTAGATGAAATTGTCTACCTTGGATGCGCCGTGGACAAGGACGGCAACGTCAGCCTGGTGATGAATAGGAGAATTATGCTTGCAAATAGATGGAATTTATTTTTGGGAATAATTATAAAACTGTAGCTCTCAAACAGTGAATGTCAAATTATAAATCGCACGGCTGATTGATTTTGAGAAACTCTGCCCTGTCCCTTCATGGGCTGTAATGGAAAAATAGTTAGTTAATTAATTTTAAGATATAGAACCTTTACACCTCTGGGATTACGCTATTGAAATTGTGGGTTCGATCCCTGCTCTATCGAAATTCTAAATTCTTATTTCCGAACTGAATTGGAAATTTAGGAATTTAATTTCAAATTGAATCCAACAGAAGGAAGAATAAGGCCCGTACATTTTACCGGAAAGTACAAAGTCAAACCAACGGGAATGGATCATGGCCCCCTTTTGTAGAGATAAGGATGGGAATCTTGTCACAGATGTGCAGAGCATGTTGGGAATATGGAGAGATCAATTTTCGGCTTTACAGGTCCCAGGAGATTTCAATATAGATGAGGGTGTGGATCGCATACGAAAACAGCGATATCGGCTGCCCCCTCCTAACCAAAGCGGAGTTAGAACTGAAATTTTCCGGCTTAAGAACAACAAATCCGCTGGTGCTGACGGATTATTGGTTGAGCTGATAAGGCTGGCGGCTACGAGATGGAAAGGTGCATGCATCGACTCATATGCAAAATCTGCCTAAACGACTCATATGCAAAATCTGCCGAATTGGAGTCTTAGCATACTATGCCCTGTTTTCAAAAAAGGCTATCCGAGTATATGTACGAACTATTTTGGAATAAGACTTTTATCCATCGCATACAAGGTCCACTCGAGCGTAATGTGCGAAAGACGAAAGCCGTTTGTTGCAGAACTGATTGAACCTTATCAGTGTGACTATAGGCCTGGAAAGTCAACTATCGACCAGATATTCACATTACGACAACTCCTGGAGAATACCCACGGAAAACAAATCGAAACCTATCACTTCTTTGTAGATTCTAAGGCTGATATTTTATTTTACTATATTCAAGCTCAAGACCATTCCATATCTCTATTAGTTGATGAATAGATTTTTGTCAAAATAAGTTTTGTAAAATCCATCCACATGATTCCTGGCAAAATGTGTAGCTATTACAGATCTAGCCATATATCTTCATCAGCGGTTGTTTGGAAGGATGCTATTGACAAATTCACTAAACAAAATGGAAAAGAAAACTTATTTGAATTGTGAATTCCCCACTATGCAAATGTTCGAAAAATATCGCAAGGACAAGCACACAAGAAAACATTCTTAAAACTTCTTTACATGTCCCAAGGACTATCAGTTCCCATTAAACATGATTTTTGTTGTTGCCTGAAAGACAACATTATTCAAATAGGAAATAAAATTGACGGCGCAGTCGTCGTGCTCCACTTTCAAAATCATCAGGGATGATATTTCTTTTTTCGGCATTTTTATTGGTAATATTTTATTTTATTTATTCAAGCTCAAGACCATTCTATATCTCTATTAATAGAGACATGATTTTTTTTAAAGAAGTTTTGCAAAATGCGTCCTCATGATTCCTGGAAATATATATAGACTGATGGTCTAAAAAAAAATGGTGTCCCATAATATCCCATGAAGGGATTAGGGAGAGCTTCTCACAATCAGTGAGATGTGCGCTTTCTAATTTTACAGTCACTGATTGGAACCTACAGTTTTACACCGGTTCCGAACAGTTTTTTGAGAAGCATTTTCATGGCTAAGTACTCGATAGTGTCGCCATCACTAAGCGAGGTGACCGCCGTCGAAAGAAATGTAAGGTGTTCTGAGCAGGGATCGAACCCACGTCCTCATGTACAAGAGCCGCGCACACTAACCATTGCACCACCGACGTCCACAGATTGACTGATGGTCTAGACTCTAGAGCTTGAACAAAATATAATACAACAGTTCAGAGATTAATTTTAGCATCGGCTCGAGGTTAGGGAAATAAAAAGGAAGTAGTTTTAATAAAATGGCAAAATAAATAAATGTTATCCCTAACAATTTAAAAATAATTATTTCAAAGTTGAAAAATGCAAAAATACGAAATAGTATTGGAAATTCCATAATAAAAAGGCCAAAATAAAGTGCTAAATTAAAGATAAGACACTTTTCAATTGAAGTTAGAGAATTATTAATTAAACTGATTCATACGATAGATATAACCCTTTTTTTTATTTAGAATAATATTAATATTCGAGTGAGATAAAATTATATTTCACCGTAAATTTAGAATTTTTTTCTTGAGTTTTGGAAAATTTTTAAATGAATATTCTCCTTAAGTGCTTCAAGAGTCTGAGGCTTGATGATGTAAACCTGCGACTTCAAAAAACCCCATAAAAAGAAGTCTGGAACGGTTAATTCGGGTGATCTGGCCGGCCAGTGCAAATCACCAAAACGAGAAATTAAGCGATCCGGAAATGCCGCCTTCAGAATATCGGTTGTGGATCGAGCAGTGTGCGCCGTTGTTGTACCGTCCTGTTGGAACCACATGTTCTCCAGTCCAAATTCATCCACTTGAGGAAGAAAATATTAGGTTATCATGGTTGTGTAACGCGCGCCGTCCACAGTCGTCGATTGGCTCGCGGCGTTCTCAAAAAAAAATCAATGAGTGTTCGAACTAACGGGCGATGTGTTAACACCTTTTTGTTACACGGTACCTGTTCGATTTCTATGAACACATTAGTAAATGTTACATTGGAAAATAAAAAACAATAGTTTTTGTGCTGAACAATCTTTTGCTATTACACTTTGTTTTTTTCTTACATCTTCTTTAACATTAGATGTAATATTGTTAAAACAAATACTGCAATATTTACTTCACTGGAATAATTGTTTGTTTTTGTCATAACCAGAGCGACGACAAAAAGTATTGGATAGTATACAGAACTTATTGCACTCTTTTTCCGCTCTCATGTAGAGAGTCTGAGTAAAAGAGCATAAACGAGTCTTATTCTCTTTATAGAATATTTCAATATAAATATGCCATGTCGACAATGCTATTACATAAAACAATACAAAAAGCCTAAATATTTCAAAAGGCATCAATGTTTCACATCAAAAATCAAAATTATTTATGGACTAAGTTATGACAAAAAGAGAGTAATTCGTTTTGAATCATTCGCCAGATTTTGAGTCACACAATTCGTTCCATGAGTTCTCTATGTAATTCAATACTCTTTGGCGAGGACGACCTGCTTGTTTGTACGCTGCCGCTACACCAATACCATCATACTTCTTATCAGGCAGAGACTATTGTTGAACAACAACCACGTATATGATGCTAACGCTGTATGTTGTTCGCATGTGTTCACTTTGATATATTGCCCTACCCGTGCCTATAGATGTTAACACATGAAGTGACCCGATGACTCTTCCAGGGTAAACAGCACACCACGCAGTAACTTTGATTGGGTGTAATGGTTCTTCGAGGTTGATACACGGATTTGCGGTGCCTCAGAAACGATTATTTTGTTTATTCACGTAACCGCTAAGATGGAAATGAGCCTCATCGCTCCTGATAATTGTCAATGAAAAATCGTCTACCTCTTCGTTGAGATTCATGATGGCTTGAGCGTAGGTTACACGCGCTTGGTGGTCAACAGCTAACAGCTGATGCACTGTCTGCACTTTGTAAATGAACTCTGTCACCAAAATTCTGGGTAGAAACCGCCGGCTAACTCCCAATTGCGTTGCAAGATGATTCGACATCTTGGACAACAGCAGCGATATTCTCAGCAGAACGGTTACTCCGGGTTCGGCCAGCCTTGGGAAGTTCTCGTGTTGTCCCAGTCTCTTCTAGGCGAGTGGCCAAATGCCGCAGTATTTGTTTAGTTTGCGTCGGACTGCCAGAAAATCTGGAACGAAATTAACGCTGCGCCAACACAACCGACGAATTGTTGCGCAACAAAATTTAAACAATTATTCCGCGTTCTTGCGGAGTAACGCGATTCATGGCTTGTCGATTTGTATTCTACGTTTGTTTACTTCCCTACTGTCGAAACCGAATTGACAGTTGCAAAACTTATAGGGTTTTCCTTGTATACCTTGTGTAATAAAATTTCAATTAAAATTGAACATATTCAATATTCAATGAAAAAAAATTTCAAATTCCATTTGGAAAATTCCAAATGAGAAACAATTTTAAAAATGAAATAGAGTTTTTCTTTGGGTATTATAGACATAACCGATTTAATTAAAAACTTTAATTTTGTAACATAAAAATAACAATTCAATTTGACTAATCTTAAATGAAAACAAATTCAATTTAAATTAATTGTAGGTCATTCTCAAACCTCTTTTCCTAACATTGTATTGATATACTGGAATACCAGAAATATCGTTAAGCCTATCTCAATCAAAACACCAACTTCCTTGCATTATTTCCATTTAATACCAAAACATTTAAAACCATACGTATCTCTACTAGCTACCACAAACCCCAAATGTCATTATAACCCACCTACGATTAATGGTAACCCCAAAAGACAATACGCCACAAACAAAACATCGCTCATAAATCATTTTCGACAAAAGATGTTTTATGGGTTATGGAAGCTGAAGAATGAACACGAAAACGACCAGTAGAGAGACAGCTCCAACGGAAAAAGGCAAAGGCGCCACCTTATCACCAAAAACAGAAAGAAAGACAAAGAAAACAGCAAACCAACATCCAATCGAGAAACTAAAAAACGCCACACAAATGACAAAGACGCCACCAAATCAAAACCAATCGAAGGAATATAAAGAAATCCAAAATATGGGAGATAACACATAGACCCTTAAATGACAGCAACGGCAACGGCAGCAACACCGTCTGCCAGCCGCCTTTACAACAGTCACAAGTTTAAGGCTAATATTTTGAGTTGCACCTTTTAACCCAGGCAACATTTGTGAAATGCCAGGCCATTAACGCAGGTTCTGTTCGCTTGGAACGAAATTGTTTCGGAAACAGACAGACAGTGTTGATTTCAAACACATTTAATAAAATTAAAATTAAAAGCTCCTAAACATAAGCATTAACTCATTGACATATATCTCTCTCCTCACATTTCCGCCATTGTTCGTCCTGGTCGTTCCCTTTAAAATCAGCCTAAATGATAAATTCGCCAAAGTCACGGCATCTTCAAGAGGAAAGCAAAAAAAAAAAATGTGCTGGGGCCAACAAATGTCATCTTGGGATGTAAGACCGCCCGGATGGTAATTAATTCGGTATTCAGGTTGAAAATTAAAAAGTCATGTTAATCACATCATTAAAATAGTTGCGAAAAGAAGCTCCCCAAGCTGCCCATCCTTCCATGCATCCTCACAAGTTATACAAATTTCCAGTAAAAATCAAAACCGTAGTGTCTGGCGGTCATATGTGTGTCTTGTGGCTTAGTGTTGAAGTGGAGATTTAATACTGGGCGGCTCAAATGTTTGATAAAGTTTTGCTTAAGCTTCCACTCTCAACCCCGCCGAAAACAGATCAATAATTGACAGGAAACTGAAGCTGAAAACGAATGATGAATTTCGAAATTGTTTTGCTGATTTAACTTAAATCATTGGTTATTGATTGGTCTTTGGTTGTTGAGAGGGGCTTGGGGGGATTATTTGTGGTGGTTTAACTGATATGACTAAGATAACTCATACATTTATCTTGACCATCATGGAGGTCATAATGTGATGGTTTTAGGCTTAAGCAAAGCAAAAACATTGTTGTCGGAAAAACGCAACAATGATGTTTTTAATCAAAGCTTTAAAAGTAAGAAAATATTTGTGGATGGCCGGTCGATTTAACCAGAAATTCGGTAGGTCAGCGGTTTGGTGAAAAACTCGAGACCGAACTTCAAGTTTAAAAATTATTAAGCGACAGTTTTAATTGTCAAAACCTTTTGGAGAAATTCAAATTGCTAGTGAGAAATGAAAATTTATTTTGAGAAAATACAAATTGATATGGACAATACCACAATTAAGATTGAGAATAGCAAAAATAATAGAAAAAATTAATTGATATTAATCATAGAGTAATGTCGTATAAATCTGTTATTCTACTCATCTGACATTTCTTTTCACAATATTCGTGGTGCGGTCGGTGCGATAGAGAGTTAGTTGACGTAAATTGACTTACACCAGGTGGAATTACCAAAATTGTTGACATCAATTTTTCATGTCGTTTTGATGAAAAACTATGATCTTTAAACGTATATTTTATTGTTGGTATACATTTGTGATATATTTACACAAAATAATAAACGCACAAAATGAAATCCCTTTGATGGTGGTTGCTTTGAGACATTGCCTCTATCTGGTATTATTAAATCAATACTTTGCAACATCCTACCGCCAATCTGCAACACACCAAATGTCATCAATTTACTGAGAGAGTTGCCTAATCTATATGTCATTACTCTACGATATTAATGACAAAAATGGGAAATACATTTTTTCTATTTCTCAGTAGCAATTTTGCGTTTCCCGAAATTAAATTTGTTGTTCAAAGAACTAAATTGTATTTGTGTCAATATTTGATAAAATTTTCAATATTAATTTGTATTCTGTCAATTAAATTTGTCGTTAGTGAAAAATGAGCTCGAGAATCTCTTCCCTACAAATTTCATAATTTAAGGTCATATCGAACAAATGTTTTAAAGTAAAACTTAGGAGTTATGACATTTTTAATTTTGGGTCTTATGTCATTGGGCGAAATGCCTCTGTGTCACATGGTCAGTTTGGACGTAGTGACATTGGGATTTTTATAAAACAAAATTTCTAAAAAAAACATGCCGTAGTGGCCAAACCTGCGTCGACCCGCCCAAAGTGTTACAAAACAACTATCATGTATCGATTTTTAGTTGGGGATCTGGGGATTTGAGCGAAAAGGTTTTGGGCGAAATAACGCTACCTCCGTATTGTTAGGCCTACCTTTCTGTTCATCCAAAATAAATTATATTCAACGCAATTTAGGTTGTTATTGATATTTTTGTACTGAACCATATCAAAAGTTTTGATCATGATTTGAAAATGTCAAATCAAATCTGATCATAATCAGAAAGATAAAACCAAAATTAAAATTTAATGTACAAATATTTTATCTTGAACCTTTCGGCAGCTCTCGTTTTCTAGTTGGATGTGCTACCGCTATGACATGTGCTAAACAGCTGTTCGTTTGCCACAAAGAAATTAAATAAAAGGTGTTTCTTTGTTTGAAATTTCGCTTGCACGGAACGAACGAAGTTTTTCTTTGCGTGTAAAAACATACAGACATACTGAGTAAAATGCACGGTAATGTCTACGGTACATTCTTCAAAAACTTTCATAAAATTTTACAAAACTTATTAGAACTATAAAAATACAGTGTAGATTTATAAAAACTCCTCAGCAATTGAATCACAAATTTTAATTTTCAACATCTTGTGCAGACAGGAGTTGTACACTAAAGAATTCTCATTGCATTTAGAGTTTCCGTTACATATTTTCAGGATGCATGCAAATGTTTCATAGATGCTATGAAATATTTCTTTGGCTGAGAATTAATGGAGTAATTCATAAAGTCCGTGGCCGTTTGTGGTGTAACGGTAGTGTGCGCGGCTCTGTACATAAGAATGTGGGTTCGATCCCTGCTCTCAACACCTTACACATCTTTCGATGGCTGTCACCTCGTTTAGTGACGACAGTCACCTCGCTAAGTAGCCATGAAAAGCTTCTCAAATTACTGTTCAGAACCAGTGTGAAACTACAGTTCCCAATCACTGAGTTTAATAGTAGAAAGCGCACAGCTCACTGGTTATGAAAAGCTCTCCCAAATCCCTGGTTGTGAGAAGCTCTCCCAAATCGGATGTAATGGGAAACCATTTTGGTATGCATGTATTCCCAGAGTCTTTGAAGAATTTGAAAATATTTAATGGCTTTGAGAAAAATATTTATGAAAAGCAGTAAATTTACTCTTCTATTAATCCAATGCAAAACTTTAATGGGTTAATATCTAGAGAAAACTTCCGCTTTGTTAAACAGGCGACAATAGAAACTGTATTTGAACCTGTATTTATGTGTCTTAAAAGCATTCGGCTTGAATTCATATTAAAATCTCTACCCGCACCCCCATATTCGGTAGGCCACTACATTTATCATCATTCATACAGTTAAGCAAACCCATCCGTCTTCTCCCAAGTCGTTGTGTGAAGTCCAATTGCTGGGCGGTATAAAAATTAACAAATGCCTAAATCAACATACAAATATTATGCAAATTTTGCGCATTACCGTTCAAAGAGGACCCTGAATGAAGAAGGAGGACTCTTAAACGAATTGAATCGAAACCGTGCCGAGCACAAGCATGTAACACTTCTGGGCGGTTTCAAATATCACAGACTTGAAATAAAGGTGAGATTGGCCACTGAAAGCAAACATGTTTTCCTACTTTAGCCCAAACAACTTGAGTAGCATCACCACCATCATCGCCACAGCCACAACAAACCGTCATCCTCCAACAATTGGAGCAAAGGATTTTCCTCCATAAACTCCAAAAAAATAAGATCCTTTTGAAATGCTCAACCGCCAACACTCCGAGATTTGAGTTTCAGTTGTTATTTGTTTGTTTTTTTTTTTTTTTTTGATTTGATGATCTTTTTTTCTCGCTCCGCTTGCTCTTGACATGCCGATATACTTGTTGGCTTAAAAGACTTCTCTGATCATACTTATTAGCCAACATGATTTGGCCACATATGGGTTCATGTGAATGAGTGTCGCTGTGTGTGCCTCTGGATGAGCGTGTGTAAATTTGTGTGTATGTGTGTGCGTACATGATTGAGGTTGTAAACCTGCAACCATGAAAGAGGCAAATAAATACTGTAGACTTGTGGAACAATTTTAATAAGTTTACATTTCCTTGCGCGTTCTTTTTATTTATTTTTTTTTAAAGTAGCTTGTTATTGTTTTCAAGTGGTTCTTAATGTGCAAATGAGGGAAGTATGAAATGAATGGTAACAAATTAATGATAGATATTTAAAAAATTGATACTGATTTATATTTTTAAATATTGTTAAAATGTTTCGGATAAGGGAACGCGATAAGAAAACTCGGTAAGGCGAAGTATAAAACTGGAAAATTGTACTAACTACAAAATTTTATAAGTTAGCACATTACAACTTTAGTGTCTATTCCTCGACGTCGAACGTTCGTATTCTAGTCGAAAGAAAGTTGACCTGTAATGTAAAACCGAAACGTAAAATGCCTCTATTTGGCATGTGCTGTCATATGCGATCAAAGATAAACTCAATCGTACAATACCTTTTGATTTTGACGAACTTAATTTGAGTCGAAATCGAGTGACCGGTTTTCATCCGAGATCAAGGAAAAGGGCATTAATTAATTTAAAAAATAATTACGAAAAAATAATTGCTTGTGTGACGAAAATTCGACGTCCTCGAGTTTGATTAATAATTGGAATATGAACTGGAATTTAAGAAATTTTAGCTAATCGATATTTTGAAAAATGTATTGAAAATTATACATGTACATTAGGGAGGGTAAAAAAAAATTGCTGCTGTTACCAACTAAAAATGAAAGTTGAGTGTGTTTAATAACTATTTGCAAAATATTGCGATTCTGGGTTCAGCAAATTGTGAGCTATTTAGCTTTAAAAACACCTCTAATTATCAGGGTTTTTGGGTGTAGCTTTTAAGATGTTGCCGATATTTGGAAAATTTATTATGGGTACGTAGACCTTTAGTAGTTCTGGCATTGCACATATTGTTTTTTTTTGTATTTTTGAAGTTGATTGAGTTGTAGAAGTTTAAATGCGGTTTTTTAGTGGATTTTCGTGGAGTCCTAAGAAAAAATCAAAATATCGCCCCCATTTTTACTCGTATATTAACACTAGAGATGTCATTGTGAAGGTTATAAACTCAGCTTCGTAGCTCGGTATGAGTCTTTGGAACATAACGTTAAATTATACAGCTTATTTTTAGTTTTGTCGGTATTATTCCAAAATTTTTCGAAAGTTATCATTTAAAACTACATTGATCGTAAAAAATGTTGCAAATAAAGCGCTATTTAATTCCTTTGTATTCCTTCCCGCAGTAAAAAGCGCTATTTAATTCCTTTGAAATGGTATGTAAATTATGTATATCCGAAAAGAAATGGTCGTAATATTTTCATTTTTGTAAAACAACTTTGAAGCTTTCAGGTCTATAAAACAGTTTAATATTGAATATGAATGCATTAAATGTTTCAATAAAATCGGAAAAATAAGAGAAATACAATGGTTTGGCAGTTTAATGGATTATGTTTCTTTCACAATATTTACAAAAAATTTAAAAAAAAAATAAAAGGTTTATTGAAACATTTAATGCATTCACTCACATTCAATATTAAGCTGTTTTCTAGACCTGAAAGCTACAAAGTTGTTTTACAAAAATGCATATATTACGACCATTTCTTTTCGGATATACATAATTTATATATCATTTCAAAGGTATTAAATAGCGCTTTTTACTGCGGGTACAAATTTGCAAAATTTTTAGCGATCAATGTAGTTTTAAATGACAACTTTCGAAAAATTTTGAAATACTACCGACAAAAATAAAAATAAGCTGTATAATTTAACGTTATGTTCCAAAGAATCGTACCGAGCTACGAAGCTGAGTTTATAGCCTACTCAATGACATCTTCAGTGTTAATATACTAGTAAAAATGACGGAGTTATTTTGAATTTTTTCTTAGGACTCCACGAAAATCCACTAAAAAACGGTATTTAAACTTCTACAACTCAATCAAATTCAAAAATACAAATAAAAATAATATGTGCAATGCAAGAACTCCTAAAGGTCTACGTATCCATAATAAATTTTCTAAATATCAGCAACATCTTAAAAGTTACACCCAAAAAACCTGATAATTAGAGGTGTTTTTAAAGCTAAATAGCTCACAATTTGCTGAACCCAGAATCGCAATATTTTGCAAATAGTAATTAAACACTCTGAACTTCATTTTTAGGTGGTGACCTGAAAGTGATTTTTTTTGTGTGGGATTTTACCCACCCTAATGTACATACATAATAATTAATAATTATACATACACAATGTTCGTAATGAAACGCGATATTTGCCATAAATTAATTTTTTATTTTATTTATTTATTTATTTATGTATTCGTCGACTATCTTATAGTTACAACTATTGTCACCGTTAACACCTTCCCTTATATCAAAGAAATAATTTGCAAATTTATCCAAGCTCAAGACCCCTCCAAATAATATAAAGCTTATTTATTAGGGGAAATGATGAAAGTTGACGAAGAGCACCGCGAGCTTGAAACAATAATATTGTTGCTGGCAATCCTCTGTTTTGTTGTTTTGTAATGACAAAACAAAAACAAATCATGTCTCAATGGTTTTTCGACATGATAAAAAAGAGTTGTGCATGAAGGTGTTCCAATGGTAGAGCTTGGTATTCTTCAAACGTGTATATAAAGGAATTCTCATTAATATGATGAGTGTTTCTAGTTATATATTTTTGAAGAATTCACCGAAAACATACCAAAACCGTCTGCTGATGAAGGAAGATCTTGGCAAGATCCGAAATGGCTACACAGACATGGTATAGTATCATTGGAACATTTTTATGCTTGACTTTTTTTGAAAGTAATATAAAGCTAATAAATAAGCTTTATATTATTTGGAGGGGTCTTGAGCTCGGATAAATGTGTAAGTTTGGAAAACAGACCGGGTGGAAATTCCCGCAGGGGAAATGATGAAAGAAATAATTTGTATTACCCTTTGATTTGACTACGATCTCCATTAAAGCTAATGTTGCTGATTAATTTGCGGTGCTTTAGAAAACTTACTGCAATCATGTACTATAATCACACGTAGAAAAATCTGCCTATTTTTGTTTTGTTTGGATGCAAATATAACGTATTTATAGCTTGTCGCAAATATAGTATACTTGTGTCCAAACACATTATGGTTTAAGTTCAATATTATATGTTGGAAACACAATCATTAATAAGTTATCATACATGATGTTGTGACCCAACTGTGGATTTGTTTGTTGAAAACAAAAGCGTGATAGACAAACGAGAAACAAAAAAGCAGCAGATCTTCAATTCATGTAGGTACCATTTAATGTAGTTACTTTTTAATGTTCACTGTTCATTTTACTAGTTGGGTTTGAGCCTTTGTCATTATACTTATAGTCCTGATTATGATGTCGAAGTGTTTACAGGATTGATTATCATCTTGAACTCGACGAAATTGTCGGATGTACGTAACAGTTCGTTGCTGCAATGAATATTTGCTGTGTGCTAATGAATTTACGCAATAACCTACTTTCGATTAAACTATTCGTGAATGTGATTAAGCGTTTTTCAGAGTAGTTTTATTTTCAAAATTTGTATTTTGTAAAGAACAATTTAAAATGCTAAATCAATATTGAGTAAACGAAAGGTGTTTGATATATTAAATGATATATTAAATTCTTGACATTATTTAGTATTTTCTGAATTACAATCTGAATAGTTTCAGAATTCCATTGCTATTAGACTTTAAATCTAAATCTCCTCATACGAGTACTACCCTCTTTCAATCCAAATGCTATTTTAGCGTCTGCCATAAAGTGGTTGGTTGTTTGTTGGCACACATTGATTGTTGCTGGCTGTTATTGAGTGCGTGCTATGTGGCAATCATGTGCCTCATGTTGCGGCTGATGTTGCCTTCTCTTTTAATGTTTCCTTATTGTGTTTGCCTTGGCAGCTACTGCTGCAACCGTTTCAACGTTTCACGTCTGGAGTCATCTTTACGTACCTTTCAAGTAAGTAGTACCCGTACCCAACCCATATTGATGAGATGTTCCAGTAAATGGTGTTTGCTTGGAATTTATGGCCGCCTAACAAAAGCCTCTATGGCCAACTATTTTGTCTTTTTGCCCAACGCCCGTGGCAATTGTGTTGCAATATTTCTGGAGTGTGTTGCAAATACAGTAGCTCAAACAACATTCAGTTTTTATGTACAGTTAAGGTGAACTAAAGATGAAGCTCCTGCAGAAGGAGGATGGTGGATGATTTTAGGTTTTTTGTTTGGTACATCGTCATCATATGAAGCAGTTGATGATGTTAATGTTAATTTTGTTTGTGGCACACGTTGCACGTGATTTCTTTGAAAGTACTAGTAGAAAAGCTAATAAAGCACCGGCGTAGGGTATCAGGTACCAACTTCAGTTTCAGTTTTAGATATCGAATTTATCTTATTTGCTGTTTTCTCCTCTCGCTCGCTTCTGCTGATGCAGCAGATGCTGGCAGGAGTGCTGTTGGTTGTGGTTTTAATGTCTCAGTCACATTAATGTAATTAAATGAGGAGGAGGGGGGAACAATATAAAAATACTGGAATCAGGTTGGTATTTCAGAAAATATTCTACAAAGGCTTTATTGGTGTTTATCGCTTATACGTTACGGTGTTTACTAGTTGCGATTTTAATTAGTTCCTTAAAAATTGACTAGAGATGAAGTTCGGCTTCGGACAAAATAATTAAGTTAAAAGCAGAGCTGCGGGCTATTACGATTCGATCGAAGAAAATAGCCAATCAAACTGGTTAAATGGTCGTACTTAATTCCTACAGTTTTAAATCTGTTTTATAGAAATCTAATTAGGCTGTCTTTATAAAGATCAGAATACGTCCTTTTCGTTTACACTAAATTTTGATTCCAATTTAAAATAATTTAAAAAAAGCCGCTCGACTTCCACTACTTCCCCTTCCTCAGACTTCAAAATAAATTCATTTTCAGTTTCGGTTAAATCCTTTCTTTAATCATTTTTTCACCGTCTTATCTGGTTCAATAAAAATGTGATCGATGTTGGCCGACCACATATCGTAATAATAATTTAATGCCCAACAGCCAGAAAATAATTAATTTTAATAAGACATTTTCCAGAGGCTGCTGTTTATTTAATACTGCATTCGTAAATTTGGCTACTTCATTTTGTTTTATAGCCATGTTTATAAATAAAGGAAAAAAAGTTAAGACCGGGGTCTCTGTTACACAAATTAACTGATTATAAACACAACATAACCACCCATGGCGAAGAATTTAGTTAATTCCTTCGACTAGACTTTAAGACACATTAGTACCTCGTTAAATTATGACTAACTGACTGACAGCAAACTTCTTTGGTCCTTGCCTTACACGTAGGATTTCATCAATATCTTGGTTTACACTCACCTGCCAGTCTGTCCTTGACAGCTTGATGTGCCAGCGCCGCATGATGCAGTGGCGGTAGTGCCCATGTTAATGGTGTCCTTTGCGGTGGTACTCTCAGTACATGACCAGCTGCTGCCGCCGCCGCTGATGGATACAAATGCGGATATGTGTACAATGCAGTAGCTCCACCATATGTTGATGAGGCCAGACTTGTGGCCAATTTATAGGCCGCCAAATCGTGTTCATTCTGCAGATCTTGTTCACTACTCGCACTCGATTTATTGCTACCATTGTTGTTGTTGTGGCTGTTGTAATTATGGAGATGGCTTATGTGGCTATGGTTGTTGTTGTGATTGTGTTCAAAGGGTTTGGAGAGCAGGCGTGATATGCTGAAGGGTAAATTTTCGCTGGATGAGGAACGGGTCTGTTCTGATTGAGATTCACTGCAAGAATAAAGAAATTTAAACAAAAATTTCAAAATAATTTGGTTAATTCATAAATATTTGAAAATTGTTAGGAAGTCATTTGAAAAACAGTAAGCTGCAAAATCTTAAATAGAAGAATCTAATAGAATCTCAAATAGATTCTATAAAATTCATATCATACATTAACTTGACTGTAAATTAATCAGAACTGTAACGCTCTTTTTAACAAAGTGATGTCAAATTAGATTTTGTTGCAACATCCTCCTTTAAAAAATGCAGCCAAGTCGTGGAGATCCGGTTATAAATAGTTACGGAACTCAATGTTCTGTAATGCTGACTGTAATGAAATCAATAACCTGTTTGTGCTAAAGAAACCAATTTGTACATACTTGTATTGTATTTAATGATTTCATAAAGTTGTATATAGTGCAGTCAAGTTTCACCCATGTTACATTACATTACTAATTAAAAATATTGTATTAATTTTTTTTCTTCTTTTCTTCATTTATTCGGCTGTTTTATCGGTACTTTTTATTCCATTGTTCAAGCTCAAGACTATCTATATCTCAATAAATAGAGGTAAAGTTTTTCAAAAAGAAGATGTTATGCAAGTGCATCCTCATGATTCCTGGCAAACCGTATAACTGTTTCAGATCTAGCCACAGATCTTCATCAGCGGTTGTTTGGAATGCTGCTTTTGAAAAATTCATCAAACTAAATGCAAGCAAAAACTCAATCCGAATTTGGGGACTGTAGTTGTGAGAAACGAACTTCTGTTAATTCATACATGCCATTTCGTTTGGGAGAAACGAAAAACGGTTCCGCCAGCTGTTGTTTCGGTTACAGCAACCGAGTTGTAGTTGCTCCAAACTAAAAAAACGTTTGCGAGAACTGAAAAACGTTTGAAGTGAACGAGTTATGAAAAATTAGAGCTGAAAAAATGTTTGCAAGAAACGAAACATGGTTCCATCAACTGTTCTTTCGGTTGCAACGACTGAGTTGTAATTAAAGCTTTTATTTGTGACTTCCATAAACTCTTTTTATTTAATTGTTTTAAAAAAAGTTGGCATTTTTGTCTATTTTTGTACTGTCAACTTACACATCTGTCTCGCCTTGCATTCAAACAACAACTAAAAGCGCAGCAAACTGCAACGCGTCAATTGTCCATCCAAGATAAATTGAGAAGGTAGAAGCATTAGACTGTGTGATCACTTTTATGTGTATGCGTGAGTGTGTATGCCAAACGAGTGGATAAGACTGAGAGAAATTTACTTTCTTCGTAATCTCTGCTCTCATTAGAAAAATGGTTAATTTCAGTTATCGCAAACGTTTTTTAAATTTTGCGGCAACTGTAATTTTCTATGCGTTTGATGCAAACGAGAACTCGTTTGCAACAACATGATACACATTTTCGATATATGAGTTTATTTGGGAGAACTACATGAATTGTTGCGATTAATAAATTAATACAAATTAATCAATGTATTGTTGCGGCAACCGAGTATTAAACGTTTTTTTCTTTGCGTGTAACATTGGGCAAGATTTGCATGAAATAACCTTTAAAAAGTAAGTTGCTGGCATTGATTAAATAGTTCATTCACTCCATTTTGCGGTTTCAAAAGTATGCGTAAATAAAAGACAAAAAAAATATTTTTTTCGAATATCGAATTCCAGCGCTATACTTTTGAAACCACGAAATGGATAACCCTTTATAAATTTCACGGGTTTTCTTCAATTTAAAATCCAATTAGAAAAAAATTGCTCATGGGTTGTGTTACTTATACATTCCTTCCGAAATTTGGTTACGGATGCAAATCTGTTTATTCAATAAAAATATAACTTTTTCCTCTACTGGAATTTGAACCTGTGTCACTCGTCAGTTCTCGCTTTATTGTCGGATGTGTTACCGCCATGACACAGTTTGCATTTCCAGTGAGCTTGAGTGTTCGTTTGTCGCAAATGTATTCTTCAAACGAAATTTAGTTACCTAAAATTTCTTTGGTGGGGAACGAAATTTTTCTATGCGATTATTGTTTGTCTTTTGAATTAGCCTCTGCGCCTCAAGGGGGTTGTTCAAAATTTAAAATATCAAAAAAGAAAATTATAAGCTTTTTTATAATTTCTTTCAGCATATTTTAGTATCAAGATGATAACAAATAATGCTTACTTATCGTTAACATATTTCTCTATTTGTTTGTAATATTACGCGTGCTTTATTGTTGTACAATTATGGAAATGCATTTCTAAAACAGTATTGGTTTCAGTATATCTCAGTAGATATTGAAGATGTAACAAATAATTTGACATGTGTCAGTATTTATAGCCCTATGGGAGTACATCCAAGTTTTTCTTAGATCCCTCAAATTTCAACTTCAATTTTCAACTTTATAAAGCAATCCGCACAATCAGATTCCATATGTTTAAAGTTTACATTGTATCGGCTGAAAATGTCGTTAACATCTTATAAACAAATTTCCAAACAAAGTTACCAATTTGTAACAAATTTTGTTTTTTTTGTAAAGATTTTCATCAAAGGATTTCGTTCTACAATGTTTTGTATTTTCTAATATTCGGTTTAGTATTCTTTCGTAATGAAAGTCGATTGCATTATGCTAAACAATGATGCCAAGTTTTCTTCAGTCTTCTCGTATTTGGGATTGTCTGTGAAATAGATTTCCTTAACTCTGCCATAAATTTTTAATGTTGTTTACTTTTCTTCTAAAATTTTGCAGTGACGCGTTAGGCTCAGGGTTGATATTTGTAGTGGATAAGGACTTTTTTACATCCTTTCGATTTCAAAAAGTCCCCAACTCCTTTTGGTCCAATAAGTTTACTTTCGGATTTGACTCACCAAATTTTATGTGAGAGGTTTTTAAATACAACCAGGGGGTTTCTATGGCACAGCTGATCGAAAAGCCACTACGGAATGATGTAGAATGAGAAACCAAAGAAGACATACAGATTATAGACCATGCAGCAAACTAAGTTTAAAAGTGTTTGATTGATACTAATGGCAGCTAAATTATGTTTACATCGGACGAAAATACGCATTCCCTTTTATTAACGTCCGTATTAAGCCAACCAAAGAGTAAACTACCAAAGCAACTCGATCTCGATGAAAAGGCCTACTAACTGGCCTATTTCTCTTAATGTCATTAAGAAAACACGAAGAGCGGCATAGAAGCTCTTTTCTAATGCTCTGTGATACACACATGGCAAAATAAGTAGTGTAGAAGCAGTAGGAATTGCAGGAATTTACTTTTTATATCAAGGACCGACCTTGTCAAACTCAGCTGATCCAAGTTGCCAAGAATTATTAATTGTTGTTTTTGTATAATATCACTGCATTTACATCGAAAGATTGACAAACCGTACGCAGATTAAATACATTGTTTTATATGTTCTACAAGTTCTAATCTTTCGGCATAAATACAGACTTATTTATAAAAAAGTACTATTACGTCCAAAAAGTACTTTCGGAATAATACAACAAGTCCCCTCAAAAATTATCAAATATCATCACCGGTTAGGCTGTTTTGAATTAAGTAGTGTTGCCAAGTTTTTGTTGCATATTTCATATAATTATTTGATGTTTGATAGCGCAAATATTTATTTATAACAAAAGTGCTGTCAAGTGGTTTCAAATCAAATCAAGATGAGGGTTGTGTTTAAAATTTAGATAAATACATTGTGACGCATTAGTGTTATGTTACAATGCTGCCTAGTTTACGCTATTTTAAATTTAGCTTGACATTAGTAACTAAACTCTGTTAACAAAGTTGGTGAATGTCAACTATTTCTCTAATTTTATTTATGAAACAAATGAACTCAAGTAATGGAAATTAGAAATATCTACGAATTAATTAAGCCAAATCAAACCGTTTCACGCCAACGTTGAAAACGCACATATCTTGTGATATAACTACATACATAAACAAGTCTTAAAAGCGAGTTCTTTCGGCTAAAGAAGCGAATTAGTAATTATAGTTAGGTCCATTTGAATTAGTCACTATATTAAACTACGTTTAATTACAAATGTGGTGCCCTGTTGATTTTTTATTCGATTTTAATGTAACCAAATTTTGTGAATGTTATATTAAACAGGTCATATCATAAATTGTTCATATGTTTTTAAATTATTTACAACGTTACTTACCATATCTGTAATCTCGTTTGCAACATTGTTTAAAATTTATTTCAAGCTAATGTTATTTATCAGCCATTTTTAACCAGCGCACATTTATTCGAACAACAATGTTGCATTAATTTACTGTCACATGGCGTAATAAATTTATTTTATTTAATAACATTTTATGAAGAATTCAAGTTAACATAAAAATATATACACATCAATGTGAAGATATAAAACAAGTTGTTGGACAACAGTGCAAATTACAATTTAATATAATTAATAGGCACCGACTGACTGTCTGTCCGACACCATTCCTAAATATTGAACTCATCACAAAACCGATTAAATTTAATATGTGTGCAATAATTATTTAATAACAATCAACCTCATATGATGCGAATTATCAATAAAATGTAAAAGAAATGATTACCAAACCCCTTGACAAAATGTCAAACTTAATGCTTTTAATGGCAATTTAATGTTGATGTTATTGTCTGTTATTATTCATACAAAATTAACGAAAATTATAATCACAGCTAAAAAATAAACGACGTAAACAAAATTTATAGATGTATTTTCCCTTCAAATGAGGATCACCGATAACAAGTAGATACAGCGACACTGCATGAATGAATCTAAATGAATGAATCTAAATGAACGACAAAAAATGACCATAAATTTATCAAGTTATTAGTTGGCCGAAAACCGAGACATAGTTAGAAACCACAGCTATACGTACATTGGAAGATACGATATTTCGTGTATGAGCTCCCGAGCAGTACACGGGTATGTGGCAAAGGAGATTGATAACAATCTTTTCGAGTTGAAAGGTGTCAATAGATGCACAAGAGATTAACTTCGGTTGTCATCTTGTTAAGATGCTCAGAGATGTTTATCGCTCTGATACTGTAGACAAAATAATTAACATTTTAAATATTGTTTGGGTTGGGTTAAGTAATCTCATTTTGTGCCCACAGGTAAGCCTTAAATACCACGGAACTGCATTTTCTTGAATTGTAATTTTAATTTCAAATGATGACTTTGAAATTTCAATTGATTAATTTTAATTGGAAATTAATATAAACTGCATTTCAGTTGATTCCAAATTTCTTTTAGTAAATACCAAATTGAACTTCTATATTTCAATTGATATTTTTTAATTTCAAATTAATGTATTTTTAATTTCAATTAGAAAAGGATAATATTCGTAGTTTACATTCGTCATAATACCCACATTTGTTCGTAATATCCGATTGAAATTGAATGAGACTTATTGAATGCCAACGAATTTATAAACACTCATAGAAACAATTTCTTATGCCCTAAAACCAAATAAAAAATCAATGAGTGTTCGAACTCACGGGCGATGTGTTAATACCTTTTTGTTACACAGTACCTGTTCGATTTCTATGAACGCAAAAGTAAATGTTACATTGGAGAATAAAAAAAGAATAGTTTTTGTGCTGAAAGCTCTTTTGCTATTGCACTTTCTTCTTTCTTACATCTGCTTTAACATTTGATGTAATATTGTTAAAATAAATAAAGCAATATTTACCCCACTGAAATAATTGTTATTATTTTGTCATAAACACAGCGACGACAAAAAGTATTGAATAGTATCATAGGACAAATAAATGGTAGAAACACTAGCCCAGCTGATTTGAACTTTTTTCTGGAGTGAGTTTTATTCTTATGTTAATGTTTGTTTACATTTTGTATGTATACAACCACCGTTCGCCTCCATTTTCTGTGTTTTAAATGTTTTCTCCATAAAACTCACATAGAAACGTTTTAATTTTCATACTTAAAAATTTTCAAAATTTCAACTAAAACACATGCATTTTGTAAATGACACTTTTTCCAATTTTCATTATTTGTCAATCAGCTGAGTTGGCACAATACAGGCATTGAACAAAAACAAAATGCCTGTCGTTTTTGGCTTGTTGTATTTGTTGTCGTACTGCATCTACCATTATATTTCTACCATGAATAATATAGAGAACTTATTGCACTCTTTTTTCGCTCTCATATAGAGAGTCTGAGTATAAGAGCATAAACCAGTCTTATTCTCTTTATAGAATATTTCAATATACTTCAATGCAACATTTCGACAATGTTATTACATAAAACAATAAAAAAAGCATAAATGTTTCAAAAGGCATCAGTGTTTCTATTCTATACTATACTATTCAATACTCTTTGGCGATGCCGACTTGCTTGCTTGTTCGCTGCCGCTACATCAATGCCCTCATACTTATCTTCAGGCAGAGAATATTGTTGAATAATCACGTTTGTGATTCTAACGCTGTGTGTCGTTTGCATGTGTTTACTTTGATACATTGCCCTATCCGTGCCTATAGATGTTAACACATCAAAAACTTGTATCATAAAAGTCGATTCTGTTGTTGTAAACGAACTTTCAGTTCCCACATATGTATATCTTTATAATTTACTGTTACGGAAAATAGTGAAATCCGTTTATTATAAATGAAGTAGTGTAACTAAATGCATACGCATACACTCAAAGGTGATCACTCTCATGAATTGCTTCTCTCTTCAAATACACTATGTTTAACATTCAATATTAAATGTTGGAGTCAAAATGATTGATATGTTATAATATATATTTTTGTGACCCAAATATGACTCTGATTGTTAAAATCTGCTGCAAACAATTACGTGACAAACAACAAAGAAACAATAAAGCACCAGATCTTCAATTCATAAATTCCAATAGTATACATGGTTCATGCATAATGCATAATAACAAAAAAGAATATTTATAAGGAAAATCCTGTAATGCATATGAACACGTTTACATACTTTTTAATTCATATGGAACAAAAAGTGAACTTATGTGATGTGCTGACTTTGATTTCGAAATCCAAAGTGAATGATGCTTATATGAATTAATGTTAGAGACAGCTACTCGCAATACAATATTTTGATTGACTTGTATTAATTTATTAATCGCAACCGTTCATGTATTTCTCCCAAATAAACTCATATATCGTACATGTGTATCATGTTGTTGCAAACGAGTTCTCTTTTGCATTAAACGCGTACAAAATTACAGTTGCCGCAAAATTTAAAAAACGTTTGCGATAACTGAAATTAGCCATTTTTCTAACGAGAGCACAGATTACGAAGAACGAAAATTTCTCTCATTCTGTCGACTGTATACACAGTCTTATTCACTCGTTTGGCATACACATAAAAGTGATCACACACTCTAATGCTTCTATCTTGTCAATGTATCTTGGATGGACACTTGACGCGTTGTAATTTGCTGCCCTTTTAGTTGTTCTTTGAATGCAAAGCGAGGCAGACGTGTAGGTATACAGTGAAAAAATAGACAAAAATTCAAACTTTTTTTAAAACAAACTTTATGGGTAAAACAAAAATCATAAAAGTTGGAAATTTAAACCGAAAAGAGCTTATGGAAGCCGCAAGTAAAAGTTGTAATTACAACTCGGTTGCTGTAACCGAAAGAACAGTTGGTGGAACCGTTTTTCGTTTCTCACAAACGTTTTTTCAGCTTTAATTTTCATAACTCGTTTACTGCAAACGTTTTTCAGTTCTCGCAAACGTTTTCTAAATATTCCACAGTGTCGCCGTCACTATGCGAGGTGATCGCCGCCGAAAGAAATTTAGGGTGGTCAACGCAGGGACCGAACCCAGGATCTCATGTACAAGAGACGCGCACACAAACCATTGCACCAACGACGGCCACAGCGGCAGTGATATGTTTAAGTTTTAAGATGTGCAGCCTATATCGATACGTGTTTCAGTAGGTCAACTGTCGTTTAACCCTTTTTTGTCTATGCCACATAAACATTAACATTAGGTCTACTTAAGGTCAGTTTTATGTGTAACAGCAATGAAACGTTTGATAAACCCCACCTTCTATGAAGCGTCTCCATTACAGGCACTCTAATTTACAAGGGCTTGTGTTATAACAACCAATTTGTCTAAGATTTTATTACAGGTTTGGTAATTTTATTTGAGTTTTATGTTTATTTTTATAGTTTTTTAAGACTTCTATAATAATAAATTTAATTTCAATTGGAACTCATCAATGTTTTTTTTTTTGTATTTTGCTCTAGAATTTCCAATAAGTTTTTAAGATTTTCATTCATTATCTTCTTCGTGATTCTGTGTATTACTCTCTGTACGTCTGTGTAACCTTCAGGCAAACATTTAATTGAAATCTCTCATACACGGCCTGAGATGGTAAGGCAACACGGCAAAAAAAAAAATACTCTATATAACTCTATACAGCTTGAATCCATCAATGGTCACGCAAATGTCTCAATTGGATATGAAACATAAATCTTTTTATGGCGCGTTTTTTCAACGTTTTCCGTCACTGCTGTGCTACTAGTGTTGAGCAATCGTGATCGCAAATTGCTTGGCTTTTAACAGTTGTTGCTTGCAATACTACAGATGTTGCGGAGTTGCCAGTGTATTTACTATGTAGGTCCATTTACATGGGTCTTTTTATCGGGCTTTTTGTCGTGAGTTGCGTGGGTTTATGTCATCTGTATAAACTTTGTAAACAACGTGACAAAATATGCACGTACAAGAAACCACAGCAATAGAACATTAAGTGAATGAAAAAGGGTGAATGTAACAGAGCTGATGGTCATTGAAAAGAATGGTGAAGATATAATTTTCATAGAAAACATACATGGGACCAATCAATTGGTTGCTAAATGCAATTTGTTGTTTAATTTGTGTTAGCTATAAAAATTTCAGTGTCAATACAATCGGCAAGTGATTAGGAATAAAAGCCGTCAAAACTTAAAATGTTCGATCTAGTCGATCTAACTGAAAACAAAATCTGAGATGCCTTTGTAGATGGAAAAACTTATTTTAAGTAGCAACTGGTAATTATGGAAATGAGATTTTCATTTCAGTTAGTTTAGGCAATGAAAATTAAAATCGAATGCAAATTTAAAAGTCCCATGTATGATCCACACATCGTACACTAATGAACAAAAATGGCATCTGTAACATTATGCAGGAACCATGTATATTAGGTTGGATTAAAAATATACGTTGTTAATTTGCTAATTCCACACTCGGAAAGATGTGAAGAAGAACGGATAAATATGGAAAAAATTTGTAAAAAATTTTTGAAATCCTGCCACGCTTTTGCAATTTGGAAATTTTCGCTTTTTTGCTTGTAAAATCCTAATAATTAACGAATCAACTTATTCAAAATTTCAACGTTTGAGCTTGTTCGAACAATATTTGTAGCTTTGGTGTCGATTTCAATGTTAAGTCAATTTTTTGAAGAATGGACGATTTGGCTTATGTTTCCAAATTTCAAGGGCGTGGCGCAATTTTAAAAATTTTGTATTTTTTTTGTATTTATTGAAGGATCCCAAACTTTACTAAGGATCCCAAAGTTCAACTCTTCCAAGTGTCACTTTTTTAAATTTCACTCCACCCTGATGTGTATACGCTGAAAAATCCGTCGTTTTTTGTTGTTTGGATGCAAATATAACATGTGCTTGGAGTTTTTCGCAACTATAATATACTTGTGCCCAAACGCATTGTGTTTGCTATTCAATATTACATGTTTGAGGCACAATGATTAATATGCTATAACATATGTGTTTGCGACCCAAATATATCAGTGTTTGTGATACAAATACTTCCGTATTTGTTGCAGTCTTTATGCTCTCTCGAGAGGAAGAGGATAAAAGAGGGGCAACGAGCGTGATAAGTGTATCTGTATTTTTGCAGTATTCTCTCAATGAGTAATTCATAAATGTTCCTGAATGTGCGTGACGTATTGCGTTTTAATTTCATATATTCAGTCGTCAATGGTTGATCGGACAGAGGATAGCGCTTGATCAGTGAAAGAAGAATAAACAAACGCTCGGACGCGCTCGGAGCGCCTACTGAAAAAATCGGAATGGCGGACCATTTGTGAAATATAATAAGAAAAAACACAAGTAATTAATACACGCATGTCTTTCATGAACTAGAGTTGTATGTAGGTATAATGTTCGTGTACCAACGCATAGTGATAACCAACGCATAGCTGAAACCTTCTGAAGACAAAAACGTGAGAGACAACAAAGTAAGGAGAAATAACAGAGCAGCAGATTCAATACAAAACAAATAATACATTCAATGCAAGTAAATGTAAAAATCATTTAAATCTTTTAAATTTTTGTATTAATTATTTATATAAGTAAATACGGATATATGTATATTGGTAAAATTAATTATAATAAATAAAGAAAGAAAGAATAATTCGTTTCTAAATATTATTATGTTTGGGACAAAATATGCATATGTTTCCACGTAAATATATGGAGGTTTGGGGGGACCACGCGAATGCTTCCACGTAAATGTATGGATGTTTGGGATGACGCACGCATATCTTTCCAAGTAAAAGCATACATATTTGTCTGTATGCATGGTAATGTTTGCATTTAAATACACCTGAGTTTGGGACTTGCAAACATATAAATGTTTGAAGTGTGTGCCAAACATATACATGGTTCCTGCAGAATATGTTTTTGGTGAGTATGTTCAGAGACCGTTTTTTCCAGCGTGTGTGCTTGTAACATCCATATACTTATGGATGTTCAGTCATTGTTTTTATGCACGGAAGATCTTCTGCGTTTTTGTTTTTTTTTTTGTTATCCGTCACGTTTTTGTATACAGCGGTTTTCAACAAACTCAGTCATATTTGGATCACAAAAACATAGATATATTACAACATATTAACATTGTGTCTCCGGCATATATAATATTGCATACAAACACAATGTGTTTGGGCATAAGTATACTATATTTGCGACGAGCTACAAAAACATCATATTTTCATCCAAACACCAAAAAAGACAGATTTTTCAGCATGTATGTCCATATGCAAGTCGAACCAAAATGTGTTTCGTTTATATCTAATTTATAGTTATAATTTATATTTCTGCAGATGCACAAATGCCAAATTCCTATATTTTTATATTTCCTTCGAAATCTTTGAAATCTATTTTCCTTCCTTCGAAATCTTTTGATGATCAAACGTCTTTGAGCTTCCATTTTAAATCTCGTCACTCCACTTGTAATTGTGTTCCACTTGTCTTTAATTGTGAATTTTATTAATTCCAAATTATTGCATATGTTTATTATTAACATTCGTTGTTTCGTTTCGTTTGTTGTTGGTGTGTGTTAGCTTTACATAAATATATTAAAGTTAATTAATAATTTGTTTTTCTTAACATGTGCATGTCACCTATACACGCTCCTCAAAAGAAAACCAGCAGCACCAACAGCGACAACTCGTAAGCGAGTGAGTAAAACTCTGACAGACATTAGGTGAAACGTAAGGACGATGTAACGTAAGGCATCGTAATGTGAACGTAATGAAATTGTATGTGGATTTGGATTCGTTGTCGTTGTGTTGTTATCTGTGACAGTTCTTGTAGAACTCATTAATTTTTTAAATGAAAACATAAAAACGCTCGTATTCGTTTGATTCGAGTGAATTTTGTTTTTGTTTTTTTTTTGTCTTACTACAATTCAATTCGATTTGATTTCGATTCAAGGGAATCCAACACGCAATATTCGTATTCGTGAAATGTTAAATCACATTGTCTCTCTCTGTTTGTGTTTGTTTGTTTGTTCGTTCTGATTTGATTTGATTTTGGTCACGTTTAGTTTTAAAAGCTTTTTTTGATTTATTGTTTTATGAATAATAAACAAAATTGACTTGTGGCTTTTAACGCATATTTGAGACATTTTGAAAGCCGCTGCTGCTGCTGCTGCTGCTTTTGATCTGGTGTTGTATTTCTTATGTTACTCAATTCTTCAATGTAAGTAAAGTAGTGATTGAATTGATGTTGTTTTTGTTCAAGATCAACACTTGCCAAAGGTGGCAATAAAACCAGGTCAATGACAATTGGAATTTGTGCAGATCCTTAGAGCTTGTATAAATGTGGAATTTTAATAAATATTTATTAGTGCCTATTCCTCCATGTCGTTCATAGTGTAATCGAAATAGATTTAATCTAGGCTCCACAATCTAGTTGTTTTAAGTCGAGCGAAGGCATACAGTTCCTCTATTTGGAATGTGCTAACATTTGCGTTCAAAGGAAAACGTCAATCGAACGACACCTCTTGAGCGAGCGGACCAAATTCAGTGGAATTCGAGTGACTGGCTTTTGTTCGAGACCGAAAAACGGGGTATTTATAAATATTTTTAAGACTATTCTGAATAAATAAGTAGTGTTCAGAAAGTGTCTCAGAAAATTATTTATGAGTCTTGTCGAAATTTAAGGTCCATGTTTTAATTTTCATTTTATGCATCTCAAAATAATATTAAAATTACAATATTATCTTAAGGGACATATTTTTTAGCCTGTGAGAGATATGTTAGAAAATTTTTGATCGGGAATTTTGCTTAATAACTGCGCAAATGTTTAGCGAAAAATTTATATTTTTTTCGAGTTAGTCAAATATAAAATTTCTTAAGGTTGGAACATAGATTAAAACACGAAGAACAGAAAATTCTGTGACAGATATTGCTTTTATTTGGTATCCAAAAATGTGCGGTAAAAAAATTAGTATTATGGTTATCCAGAATGTGAAAAATGGGTGGTAGGATGATCGGAACGGCGGGCCATTTGTGAAATAAGTGGAATAAAAGAACAAACAAGTAATTAATCCACGCTTGGCTTGCATGAACGTGATGTGTACATAATAATCTCGTTCTTGTACCAACTCATAGTGATAACCAACGAATAGCTGAAACCTTCTGAAAACAAAAACGTGAGAGACAACAAAGAATGGAGAAGCAAAAGAGCATCAGATTCTCAGTTCATGAAAAAGCAAATAATGCATTCAATGCAAATAGATGTAAAAAGGTTCGTTTTAACTCTATTAATTTTTGTATTAAGTATTTATAAATGTGGATTTATATTGTTAAAATGAATTATAATAAATAATACATATGTATTGCAATCGTAGTATAATTCGTTTCTAAATATTATTATATTTGGGAGGAAATTCGCATCTGTTTCCACGAAAGTATATGTAGCTTTGCGGGAAATACGCGAATGCTGCCACGTAAGAATATAGATGTTTGGGATTAACAACGCATATATTTCCACTTAAAATCACTCATGTTTGTCAGTAAACATTATACTGTTTGCATACAAGTAAGTTTGGCACTTGCAAACATATGAATGTTTGAAGTGTGTTCCAAACATATACATGGTTCCTGCAGTATATGTTTGGGACAATATGTTAGAGAGACCAATATTTTTCAGCGTGTATAATCTTCTCTGACGTCCATACTAATTGATCCGGCCGTAAAATTTCAAATAATTACATCTCTATAAATGTAAAGCGAACCACAGACTTGTCATTCATGAGCATGAGCTTGATCGATAACTTTTTATCTAACTGATGAATTTGAAAAATATATCCAAAAAAATTTGTAAACATGATAGTGATGCGAACAATTTCGAGTACACTCTTATTTGGTATCAGGAATTGCATATAAACCGACAATAAACATCACCATTAGCTGGTGGTCATGCTCATGAATGACAAGTATGTGGCTCGCTTAATAGTTTCGAGTCTGGTGCCGATTTTACAATCTTTTGAATTGAAAACGAAGTTATACATAGTTAGTAATGTTTCCGATAACATAAATGAGTTCAAAAAAAAAAATAGCATACCATGCGTTTATAATCAGGTTTCTGGGAACAATTTCATATTTGTTATAAACTTTTGAAGGAATCTCTGAAAGGGATCAGTAAAATCCCATAATTTTGTTTCGACGAATGCTTTTATCGAAATAATGCTAACGTGTAGATACATGCCCACAGCGAAAATGGATCAAACATCAAAAAATGCATCGCGAGTTTCACACTCGTCATTGAAAAGCTGGCAGAAAATTATCATACTAAATGACATTTAAATGACAAATGTCGGTGAAACTGTGCATTAATGTCGCATAAATGGAACAACATTGTTACATTGACCCTATGACACAATGTTGATCATGTAACCTTTCTGTCTAACTGATGTTATTAATGTTAAGGGTTTGATATTGTTTTATAATATGTTAAGGATGTTCAATTTCGGAGTTTAATTTATCGTTTGCGCAACTCGTATTGGTCCATTAGCAAAAGCATGTCCTTCCATTAATGATGCAATACAATAATATTCATAAGGCAGAGTCGACTGGCGCGGCAAAAGCACATAAACTCATCCGATTTATTTTGTAGATCTCGGACGGTTTCGGGCTTTATCCGCAAAGTATATTGTGGCAATAATATAGATTTTGAACGGCACCACACACAAATTAGTCCAAGTACATCAAATCACAGCGCCTTGGAGGTCAGTTGATGTCAACAAAACCCTAATTATTTTTCATTTATTTCATTAATTTGTAACGTCTATAGAACAATGTTCCTTACAGACCATGATTAACAGGAAGGAAACAGCTTCACAATGCATAACCTTTTGAAATCGGTGTAAAACGAAATTCACTGATTGTGACAAACATGTACGGTACTGCGATTCATTGCTGTAATGAAACGTTTCGCACGTTCAACGTTTTAACTGTGACGAAACATATCATTAACGATTTGCTGGTCATATCGTCATTTCGTTTCTGCAACAACTTAAATTTCGTAGCTGCAACGAATAAATATATTGGGGATTTTGAAGGGAAAAATTGCAATTAATACAAAATAGAAAGAGTGCGATACAAACAATTGTTTTTTCTGCTGTCTCATACGTTCTTCAATACCATTTATCTACCATTTGCAGTTAACGAAACGAGTGTTTTGCTTCAACGAAACTTTATCTTATGCAACGAAATTGATTTTTATGGAATTATTAGTATTTTTTTAAAACCATTGTTCCTTTATTATGGGGTATATTTGTTTTGAAACAGTGAAAAAACACCTGGCCATAAACAAGAAGAAATTCCTTAAAATTTGAAGGATTTCGTAATATTTACGAAGAAAATTGGTTCAATTTAGTGCCGCTGTCTGTAAGGAAAATTACTGCGACCCAAAGAAATATAAAGTTCATCATTGCAGGGTTAAAATCTCTGTTGTTATGTACATGAGTGTTACACACATTCCACTGCACACTGCAACGGCCGACAATCCTTTATATTTACTGTTTTTTATTGTCAAATGCAACTTTTCCAACAATTGTGTGATTTTTTTTGCCGAATTTAAATGCATTGGAGAGGAAAGTCTTTGTAACAAACTCTAAGGATAATCCTATCGCCTTTATGTAATTGATCGTTATTTCTGACTTTAAATTCCTTCAAATTCTTAATGTTTTTTCAAAAATTTTAAGAACCTTCATAATACGAAATCTTCGAATCAAATACAAGGTGGTTCAAAAGTAGTCACCCGATGTTATTTGGATGTTGGTTACCCGCATTTGCCGGTGAACAGCTAACAACTGATGCACCATCTACACTTTCAAAGGGAACATCTTCAAGTCTTTCACCAAAATTCTCTGTTTGGAGAAGAGATCTCCACAAGCTGCCTTGGATTACCATTCAAGACATTTGTTTATTGTCAAAACATTTACTGTAGCGAAGTTGCAACAACCAAGTACTTCGGGGTATTGTCGACTAAGCATTCGTGTGTGTGTGCGTGAACAAAAAGACAATACGATGTGATGCAAAATAGAAGTTGTAGTATTGTGTTGCTCTACAGCTTCACGCACATATACGAATGATTTGGTTTAGAACACTGAAATATTTGGTTGCAGCAACTTTGATACAGCGTATGTCTTGAAAAAAGCAAATGTCTTGAATGACCATTCAAGACGTCTTGTGCAGAAGTCTAGTACGCACCGCCTATTGATGTCAAATTACGTGTCACGTAGACAGGTCGATACTCCGAGGTCCTCTGCGACATCTTGAGCCACAGGCACGATATTGTTTGCAGAACGGTTGCTTCGGGGCGGCCAGCAGCTCGTGTTGTTTCATACTCTTCAAGGCGAGTGGATAAAAACCCAGTTGGTGCTTGGAAATTTCCACCGAAATTTGCGCTGTGCCAGTACAACCGCCGAGTTAAAACAATTATTCTGCATTCTTTGGGAGTATAGCGTCCATATCTTGTTGACATGTATTTTGTATGTGTTTACTTCACAAATGTCAAAACGGAATTAACATTTGCTTCCATTTGCAAAAATGGCAAATTTTGTGCCACCTTGTAATGGGTGTTTTTTTATTGCTATTTGATTTTCGAAAATTAAAAATAATAGCACGTGTAATGTTACCTTCAAAGGCAGCAATCGTGTTTGACTTGTTCCTGTAGACGAGAGACTTCACGTGCCCCCACAAAAAATTATCTAGTGGAGTCAAATCGCACGAACGAGGCCGCCAGTTTACAGCGCCACAACGTGAGATTGGCGCTTGCGTAACGTTACGGCCAGCATCGTCTTTGAAGACGTATGTCCAATGATGCCGTCGGCCCATAAACCGCACCAAACAAGGAATTTTTCAGGTTGCATTGGCAGCTCTTGAACAGCCTCTGGCTGTTCTTCGGCCAAATTCGACAACTCTGTTTATTGACGTACCCATTGAGCCAAAAATGATCCTTGTCGCTGAAGACCATAGAATGGACGTAACTTGCGAATCACAATTTTCACAAGGCACAAATTTTGATAATAAAACTAGGTGGTTAGCGTTATTCTTGTGTAAGTCTATTCCTGATGAAATGATAAGGCAATTGGAAATTTTTGACTTTGACACATGTCATGAATCACGCGTGAGTTGGCAATAGCGTAATACTCAAAAACTAAATACCAAAAAATAATCATCCGTTATATGGAATCTGTTTGATATTACTTGTACAGATTTGACCAAAGTTTCGGTGTTACAGACTTCAAATCTTTATGAATAATCCTCAGTATGTTTTCTAGATATCATGTCTGCTTAAGAAAATAATAGGAGATCGTAGATTCGATCCCTGTTCTGGCTACCTTATAGTGATTTCAATAACGGTCTCCTCGCTTTGTGTTGGCGATACTATCGAGAAATTGGCTGTGAAAAAACTTCTCACGAAACCGGTGTAAGTGTATTTCCAACCAAGGAATGTAGAACTTTAAAACGCTCAGCTCACTGCATGTGAGAAGCTTTCCCTATCCCTTAATGGGAAAATATTTATAAGGCCTTGTTAGACTATTAGATAAATCGTTGGATATGTGAATATTTGCAAATACGGCTAACGAATGGATTATGATAACCATGAGGAAACATTTGTAGAGAATATTTTGACAGAGCAAATAAAGGGTGTCCGAAAATTCAAGCAAGATTTGAATTTCGTGCCATATGTGCGGTAGAGTATTGTAGTTGAAGAAAAAAAAATCACCAGACATCCAACAGTTAATGTTTATTAAAAATCGGACTCTAACGAACAACGCGTTTTCATTGTTAGGAAATATTTTAAACATTATAACGATTTTCGAACAAAATCATCTTCAGCGATGAGGTTGACTTTCATCTTGTTGGTTTCGTTAATCCGTGTATTTTCATTGCCCATATAATGGTGGCGGGAGGAAAACCCAGCCCACCGTGGTTTGCATTTTACCTACTTTGAGGATGATTATGTTTCAGCCGCCCATTATAGATCAGACGCTGACCAGAATGCAGTGTGTCGAAACTGGATTTTGGTTTCTTCAATTTTGATCCGCCGTTGGCCAGGGCTGTTGGCTCATCCACCTTCAAAGGACAGAAGAATATGTCCACTACTTCGAAGAGCTTCAGTGACAGGATCATCTAATAATCCTGAGACATATCAGTGATCGCATTACCACGCAGGTTGCTCATTTGGTTTCGCTTTCTCACTTTAGCTAGCTAACGGAGTTTTCCGATAAGCCATACCCCAGGACATACTGCGTGGAAGTAGTGAGCTGCTTGGACTGCCCAATGAAGGAATCATTTCTGGATACTCCCCAGTGAATGGCTAGCAGAAAATTTCCACCTCCAAGGACAGTCCAAGGACAGTACCTGGAGATTAATAGGAGAATTGTACTTGCAAATAGATGCTATTTTGGGATCAGCAAGCAGTATAGGAACGACGCACAAAAGCCCAGCTATATCAGACTCTCATTTTACCTGTCTTGACATATGGCTTCGAAACTTGGGTCATATCGCAAGCGGATGAAAAACGCCTGGGAGTATTCGAGAGAATAATTCTCCGTAAAATATATGGTCCTCTTAGAGAAAACGGCGAGTACCGACGTCGCTGGAATCAAGAACTATATAATTTATATTCTGACGTGGACATAGCTGGGCGAATCAAATTAGGCAAATCGCGTTGTCTAGGCAATGTTATCAGAAGAGATGAAGATGAACTAGCGCGAAAAGTTTTCGATAACGTACCCGATGGAAGCATGAAAAGAGGACGACTAAGACTCGACTGGAAAGACCAGGCAGAAGAATCCCTCCGTATCCTTGGTGTTACCAATTGGCGAGAAAAGGCGAAGGATAGAGCCAGTTGGAGGAATATGTTGAAATTTGTTTAATTTGTTGGTTTCATTAACATGTGTAAGACATCTGACCTCATGAGGTTGTAAAATAGGCATTAGACGTAAAGTAAGGCTTCGTTAATCGTCAACTTTGACGCATTCGAGGTTTCGGAAATATACGAGTGATTGTAGAAAAACAATGGCATCAACAACGTGCCACTGTTTGTGTGGATTTTGCTATGGAGCCATCATCGAGCGATGTTTCTTCTTAAATGCGGCTAGTAGGACAATAAAAGTTAATGGTGCTCTGTCGCGAAATGACATTCTACTTGTAGTTGTGTCGTCCCTAAATTGCGTGATATTGATGTGGAGCACATGCCATATATCTCGAAAACAATGCAGTTAGTATTCAGTCTTGCATGCATTTTGGGACATCCTGTATTTGTTATGACAAAATACAAATCGTTCCCTTATGGTCACCATATTCCATTCGATCTCCGCATATAAAAATGTTGACATATTAACCGATATCTCTGATAGTTTAACAAGAATTTGTAAATATTTTCCCATTTTTTCAAGAACTGCGTCTTTGTTGACAATTTTTTTTTCTCAATTCTAATTTTTTATATCTGTTGTATTTGGTTTTTCCTTTTTTTAGACAGATGTGTTTTGGCATTCTGCAAAACTGGTAGCGTGAATCTAACACAAAATGAGGATACGATTCCTCTCAAGTAAAAAAGTTTACTTCCAATTTTTTCTCCCCAAAACCGTTCCACTTGTTCTGATAGTGTAACAAGGGCTTTAGTGACTACAGAGTTTTGACAACATCTTCTCATTTTTCCAACCTACCTTAGTGGAGCTTCCGATTCATCGTAACAACTTGCTCCGTCCATATCAATATCGGAGCCAGTGCCACATGATAATCTAGAGTCGGAATCGACATCGACATGAATCTCCTGTTCCTCGATATCATCACGGTCGTCTTCTTCGTGCGATGACATTGTTGAGCAATGTGAGGGAGCCAATTTGGAGATTAATTATAAACTAACTAAATATAATCCCACCTAAGGTTAACTCCAATGAGAGGGTGTGTAGTTTAACTGAACTTTACTTTTTTATTGCCACTTTTTTTTGATAACTTTTTAAACTCTTTATTTTATATTAACTTTGTTGTTATTTGTTTCTTTTAAACGCTTCAAAGCCGTCGCTTTTGTATCCAAACACTTTGAGCGATTAAACGTTTTTATGTTTTCTTTTCTTCACTACAATCTTGCTTGGCTTAATCCGCGTAAAATGATTTAATCCACATTTGTGTTTCTGTTTTTGCTTTCTTTGTTTTTTGATTTGCGTGTTTTTATCTTTCGTTTGTTTCTTCTTTTTTTGTTGCTTGGAATGAAAAGCGCTTTAACGAACTCGACAAATTGAGGTGTTAACGCTAACTGAAATGTAAACTTCCCCGTTGCAAAACATTAAGCGGGTCCACACCGTTTAACACAAACATACACGCAGTCACACTCATTCATTCATTCGTTCGCTCGCGCGCTCATGCAGTCAGTCCGTCAGTTAGAGACAGACGTCAGCTCACAGGTCTTGTTAGCCCGCAGCTAATGAACAATGAATGCTAAACACTAAGGCAGTTGTTGTTGTTATTGTTGCCGTTGTTGTTATCCCTTTTGACTACAAGGAGTGGTGAACCCACCACCAGTACCAGTGGATATACACGCCGACAAAGTTGTTCTACCCAACGCACAACAACAACTCGGAACACCGGCAGCTAATGGCTTGTTAGACCTGTTTAACTGCTTCCTTCCTCTCAACAACACAGTCGGCTTCGTCGTCGTCGTCGTCGTTATCGTCATCATTGTTGTTGGTGGTGTTAATGGGACAGAGTACAGCGGGTTTAAACCTAACCTACGATAATAATGGCACTTGCTTGTTACTTGTAGAGGCAAAACTCCGCCCCTATTAAAAGCAAATACACAGAGAGTGTTTTATTTACTATCTCTCTCTTTCTTTTTCTCCGCCACGCTTACACTTGTTTAACCGAAATAAAAACAGGTTTCCACCTTTTGTATTGATATTTAACTATAAAGTGGTTGCTTGAGTTTTTTGAGAGTTTTGTTTACAAACTTGGCATCACTTTCCTAAAGGGGTGTTTACTGAAACACTATTGGCTCCCAGCGCTTGCGCTTCATTTTTCTTTTTTTTGCTTGTTTTAAGATCTTTTGAGTTTTCTTAACAAGCTAATGACCCGTTTGGTAAACTTTTAATGTATAAAACAAAGAGGGGGTTGTTTAAACTAAAATGCCCACACATTTTGGTTCATTGTTTTTTTTTTTACTTTTTTACGGTTTTTTTTCTTCGTCATTTTGCTTTGTGACGACATTTTAAATGAAAAACGTTTTGCTTTTGGGGGTTTCTTCGCTGACTCGCTTACTCTTTCGTGAGGTAAGTTCTTCAGACAGTGAGTTTTGTTATTGACGACTAGGTAAGATTTTGTATTGTAGTTTCGTTAACATTTATCGACTTTGTAGCATTTTCCTCTCAATGCTCTTGATTTATTCTGCTCTTGGAAACGTTTCAAATCGTTTACGTATGTGAACAGTGCAAATGGGTCAGATTAATAGCCGAGTTGTATGTAAAACGAGGGTAGTGTGGAAGGCTTGAGCTGTTAAGTTGGGTATATTTTATTTTACGCATAAGTCAGCTATATATTTAGATTTCGTTTTGCTCCAATAATCAAACATAGGACTAATTAGCAGGTAATGATTTTGATTTCAATTACCTCTACAAATGATAGTTTCAAAAGAGCCATTGTGAATTTTAATTCCATATTTTCAATACATCTGTTTTACACATGACCACAGAAAAATTCAGTTAAGGCAACCAAATTAGCCGTAACTGTATTTAGAGGTTGCTACAACCGAATTAGAGTTTGCCGTAACCGAATGTAGAGGGTGACACAACCAATTTTAGAGGGTGACACAGCCGAGTCTAGAGATTGTCACAACTGAATTAAAGGTTGTTATAATTAATTCATTAATTAATTCGTAAATTCGTATTAGAGATAATTCGGTATAGAGTTTGTCACAACCGATTTAGGGGCTGCAGCAACCGAATGTAGAGGGTGACCCAACCGAATTTATAGGGTGACACAACCGAGTCTGGACGTTCTCACAGCTGAATTACAGGTTGTCATAACCGGATTAGTGTTTATCACAACCGAATTTACAGGTTGTCACAACTCAATTTCGAGGCTGACACAACCGAATTTAGAATGTGACACAAGTGAATTTAGAGGGTGACTCTGGAGATTGTCACAAAAGAATTAAAGGTTGTCGTAACCGAATTAGAGGTTTTCACAACCAAATTAGAGATTGTCAACGGAACCGAATTTAGAGGGTGACACAACCGAGTCTAGAGGTTGTCACAATTGAATTAAAGGTTGTCATAACCGAATTAGAGGTTGTTACGACCGAACTAGAGACTGTTATAACCGAACTTAGAGCCTGAAGCAGTCGTATTTACAGGTTGACACAACCGAGTTTAGAGGAGACAAACGAATTTAGGCGGGGTCACGACAGAGTCTGCTTTCAGAACCGAAATTAGAGATTGTCATAACTGATTTAGAGGCTGGCACTTAGGGAGTGTCTAGAAGTTGTTACAAACGAATTGCAGGTTATCGTAACCGAATTAGAGGTTGTCACTACCGAATTAGGGGTTACCACAACCGAAATTATAGGTTGTCACAACTGGTTTAGATTCTGACACAACCAAATTTAGAGAATGACACAACCAAATTTAGAGGGTGACACAACCGAGTCTATAGCTTGTCACAATCGATTTACAGGTTGTCGTAACAGAATTAGAGGTTGTCACAGCCCGGTTCGAGGTTCTCACAACCAAATTTAGAGGTTGTCACACCAGACTTATAGGTTGTCACACCAGAATTAGAGTTTGTCACAAACGAATTAGTGGTTGACACAACCAAACTAGAGGTTTTCATATCGGAATTAGAGGTTACAACCGAATTTATAGGTAGACACAACCAAGCTTAGAGGGTGACACAACCGCTAGGTAGGGGCAAGATATAGTAGACAGAAAAAAATGTTTAGCAGTAAACGTTGTCGCTCTTTTAAGTCTTTCTGTGGCTGTGTCAGTCAAATGAACGACACCAACTTTAAATGACTAAGATGGACAGGAGGTACTTTTTTAAAACAAGCTTTTTTATGGCTAAGTACTCAATAGTGTTGCCATCACTAAGCGAGGTGGCCGTCGTCGAAAGAAATATAAGGTGGACTGAACATGGATCGAACCCTCGTTCTCATGTACAAGAGCTGCGCACACTAACCATTGCACCACCGACGGCCATGTCCGCTATATATATCAAGTCATACGAACGAATACAAACTTTGGTTGCTTTTGACAATATGACTTGAAAATATGATATCAAGTCATATTTTCAAAAGCGACCAAATATCGTTGAAATCGGTAATGGAGAAGATAGTGCCAATCATGAATGATACAGTTTGTATTGGGACTAAAACAAAACATACAGCGATATCGATTATATTCACAACAGTCATGCTTTTGTGCCAAAATTTGTTGAAACTGGTTAATATTTGTTACATCTACACTCAATAGTAGTTAGCGTGGATTGTACACTGAAAGAGCAAGCTTCATAAATTTTTTGAATTCATTCATCAATTTGATGAAGCATTTCCTCAATTTCCAACCTACGACACATTTCATTGAAATGATGAAAAACATTACATCAATCTTTCATCAATAGTTTACGTTGATTCAACGACAATGTTACAGCAAGCTGATGTAAGTTTTTGTAAATTTGATGTAAGTTTGTCATCAAGTTGAAGTAAATTTTTCACCAATTTGATGTAAAGTGTTCATCAATTTGCTGTACATTTTTCGCCAGTCAGATGTAAGGTTGTCATCCATTTGATGTAAGTTTGTCATCAATTTGATGTAAATTGGTGATAATTGTTATGTAAATTGTTTATAAATGAGTAGCCAACCCTTTGGCCAATTTTTCATCGTAAAAAATCTACGAGCACAGGGCACTATTTTCTATTATGTGTTTAGTTTTAATTTGCTACTACCATTTTATTGCTTTTTTTCTTTATTTTTTCAATAATACGTCCATATTTATTCCAAATTCCGAACATTGGTCCTTTCTCTCTCTCTGTCTATCATCGTATGCCTAACAAAGATGTATGTACCAAATTTCGATAAAACCGATTAATATGTGTAACCGTGGACCGATAGAGGGTTCGTGAGGCAATGTATCAAATTCCGTTTAAATATGCCGGTATTAGCTGTACTTTAATCAAAAAAAATGCATTTACAAGCGGGTAAAGCTAAATCGATTCAGAAAACTAATGATCTTATATTTCTCTGTGTTACAAGCATCAGCAATATCTCCTAATACCATGTTACTGCAATGTGGGACAGGATGTAAAAATTGATTCGCTTCGAGTTCTAGGTAGGAAAAACTTCCCGTCTTGCCACCCCTGGCTAAGCACATGTTTATGGGTCACAGCATCAAATATGATTTGTTATGTCTGTCGTGTGGGCTTAAACCCATCCATTCTATATAAAGTTGATGGTATACTACCTTACCTTTGGCGTGTGTATGAACACATGTTAAGCGGCTGACCTTTAAAATATGCAGAACTGATGACATCAGCTTGTTCTGTACGCTGTGATATACGAACATATCTGGAAAATCCATAGTCACAATATTTGTACATACAAAAAAATGCTTGTTAAAACGGCGCCAGCATCAATTCAACGTTCTGTTTATTTTGTAATATAATAACTGATTTTAGAATTTTAAACTTCAGATTTGAAATATATAGAATTATGTTGTGGTAACCGAATTGCGAATTATTTCGGTTATACCAACATAATACATGAGAAATTCGGTTGCACCAATCTCATTTTTCAGAAATACTACTATTACAATCGAATTAACGCCAAATTCGGTTGTTGCGATCGACTTAAAGCCAAATTCGGTTGTTGCGACCAAATTTATTCCACATTTAATACTTACAACCGAATTGATGTCAAGTTTGCTTGTTGCAACCGAATTGATGGCACATTTGTTTGTTGAAACCGAACCGATACCAAATTCGGTAGTTGCAATGGATTTGGTACCTAATTTTGTATTTGCAACCGAATCGTATACCGGGAAAACCTCATATTTTCAGAGAAATATCATGCTGCTTAGAAATTTTCTTACAGTTGTCCAATCTATTCCCCTAAGATGGAAGCTCGACGGATTTGACGATGATTTCAACACAGTCATTAAACTTAAAAACGCCACAGTGAACTATTTGATGAATATTTTGATATATTTCTTGCAATAAATGTTATTTTACTTAAATAAATCTTATTTCATATCCTCCAAGGCATGAGTGGAACGCCATCGTTTTTTCCTCGAATGGTCAAACACCTTGTTGCTGGCCTTGTACAAAGAAAGAAAAGCTTCGGTCCATGTTCAAAAATTTTGTTACTGCCAAACGAAATCTGAGATAATCTAACTTCGTTTGTGAATCGTAATTGCAGCAAGTAAACATTTATTTGTTGAATCGAACATTTCATTTTGTTTGTGATAAATAACTAAAATCGTTTACAACAACCGAAAAGTGTTTACAACAAATGATATAAGGTAAATTTAAACACAAAAAAAAAGACGGAAAGTGGTTTTATTAACTGTTCTTGCGTTTACCACAAACGAATTGTAGTAATTCCAAACTCAAAAAACTTTTCAGAGGAACGAAAACATTTGGTACAAAATGGGGTTTCGTTTAACGCAAGTGAGTTATATTTCACTGAATTGAATTTATCTGGAAGTGTACCCTCGTTCATTTAGAGGTGCTTTTTCCCGTAGGCATTTTATGACAGATTGAACTGTCATGATGTTTATTTATATATTGTCTGCTAGAGTTTGGTGGTACCAATTGGTGGAGAACGAGCTGGTTGGAGAAATATGTTATCCTCATTTTGTAAGTCCCTTGACCCATCTGGGTTGTTAGAGGCCACCTATGTAAAGTAAGTAGTAAGATATGTATCTTCGGTGTTGATTGAAATTTCATCGTGGAGAGACTTAGCCTTCTTCGGTAAGAAAATATGGCAACGCTGTATATTTCTTGACATATGTACAATCTGTTATAGAACTGGTGGAGACGGGCATGCAACGTGACTTACTGTGTCGAAGTTTCAGGTTACCATTTTTTCCGGATTGCGGTGTGTTATCCGATAGTGACAAGTCCATTATAGCCAAGAGGTCCTATGTGGTTCTGAACGCCCACTGATACTCAAACAACACAAGGGTTCAACATTTTACAGTATTTAAATCTGGCAATATCTCCTTTGATACCCACCAGACCAGCGACGACATTTTTTTCATTCAAGGGACAACTGAATTTATTGAATAGTATTTCTCCATGTTGTAATGAGTTCAACAGAAACGTTCGCGATAATCGAATTCCAACTGGAGGATACATTATTTTTGCTGCGTTTCCTTTGTAGACAGTGTTTGCAAATCCTAATTCTATTCAATATCCTAATTGAGTCCTTGAACTTTCCTGTAACTCTGAATTATTTTCGACAAAACTTTTAAACACTTCCCGCATAGACGGTTTCCATACTTATCATAACACCATCGGTAAAAACAAACTCAAATTCTATATAACGTCATTTGTCTTCTCTTTCAATTATTGTTGCTCTTTTTAGTTATATGTATCCTGCTAAAGTGCGAATCATTTAGATTTTCTCTCAAGAAGGGGCTGGGTTTAGGTTTCAAGTAATTACACATGAACGTAAAGAGACACACACACTCTTGTGTACATATGTGTGCTATGGTTTCTTGATTTACCAGCGGCGGAAATTGTCAATGTCATTCTTTATCATTTGTTGTCATAGGCCTTCTATAAGATTTCCTACATCTGTTCTTATTGAAGGTACATAAGAAGCTCATAGTTGGGTTAATATTTAGCATGTTTTTTTAATCCCCCACTAAACTAATTTTTCACCACTTTGTATGTAAATCCCCTAATATTGCTTAGCTCCCATATACAAAGAGGTCAAAAAAATTAGCGGGAAATAAATAAACAGACCTTTTATCATGGATTTTCTAATTGCCCCTTTTTGGGCTGTTTTATTTCCCATTAAAGCCCCGTATTCAGTTCTTGCAAAATTTTTGTCAGAAATTTTGTCATTTATTTATAAACGGACAATTTTATTGCGAAGAGTTTCCTCCTATCTTTGATTTACCTTGTAAATATTTCATCAATAATTCCTCTTCGTCCTCCATTTTATGTTTTTACGCATATGATGTTACTTTTGTTTGTCAAAATTATCGTAATGTCAAATTTCCGGTTCCAAACAATTAACAAACAATTGTTTTCGCATGAAATAACTTTGGCGTAACAACTCCGTACTTGATTTTGCCTACGAAATTTGCGCCAAGGGCTGAGTACCAAGCAAATGAAAAGTGAGCGGAATTTTTGGATCGTGAAATTTTCGTTATTTTTATACACGTACTTCTTATAAAAAAAAAAAAAATGGTTTCCCATTACATCCCATGAAGGGACCGGGGAGAACTTCTCACAATCACTGAGCTGTGCGCTTTCCAGTTTTCACTCACTGATTGGGACCTACAGTTTTACACCGATTCCGAACGGTATTTTGAGAAGCTTTTTCATGGCTATATACTCGATAGTGTCGCCGTCACTATGCGAGGTGACCGCCGCCGAAAGAAATTTGAAGGTGGTCAGAGCAGGGTTCGAACCCAGGATCTCATGTACAAGAGCCGCGCACACTAACCATTGCACCACCGACGTACTTCTTATGGCAACAGATAATTTCATAAAAACTGAATACCGGGCTTCATATGATCAGCTTCTTTTTAAATTTCTATAAGTCTAACAGGTTTCTTTATTTCATTGCCATTGCCGTTGAACTTTACCTTTACCGGTTTAAACTGAGACTGCTCCATTCGCCACACATTGGTTATTTATATCAGTTTCACTTTGGCACAACGTCGTTTTGAATCTTCCCGTTCGTTCTCGTTGCTGCGCCACCTATTTGTTTTATTTATATTAATTAAAACTTATCGACAGCCGTTTCCAGAACCATCTCGTAGTACTGTCATATGAATTCTCGTTCATTCGAAATACTGGTAGTGGTGGGATCACAGACTAAATCCAGCAAACAAAACAATATTACGGCGATATCGCCATCATCTCGCCTGGAAGGCAATTTGTATTGCAGCAATATTAGTTTTCGTATTAAGTAACTTTTCCTAGTCGGGAGAAAGTGTTACCCAAAAGCGATACTTCCAAGCAATACTCCTAGATGATAATATTGCAATATTCCAAGATAATCACAATGAAGACAATTAAGAGATATCTCTAGAATACCACAATGAAGAAAGAAAGAAGATATCGCGAGACAAACTCCTAGAAGATAAAAAGATTTTTTAATTTTGTAGGCAAAATTACAATTAGAATTAAAAATTTGAAAACTTATAAGAACAAAGTAAGAGCAACAAATTAGCTATCTCCGTGGCTTTCTGCTGGTTTCATTTTGACGTTTTCCCCTGGGGTTGATCCAAAAAGGTCACAGTTTCTGACCCAGGAATTTTCTTCGCCGTGGTGGGCCTAACACCGGCTTCTCGGATGCGGCATTGATTTTTTTTAACTCTAGTGTAGCTCCAACAATGTTTTTTGTTTTTTTTAAATCTTTTTGACTTAATAAAGCTTTCCGGCGGACTGACCTGTGACATTGCTTGCGGATTTCGTCTTCTGGGATTTCTGGAATAGTGAGACGAGGAATAATAATCAAATTCCATTGGTTCATTTTACTTATCTCATACTATATACATATCTGATTTTCTCAAGTCTGTATGTCATTCAGAAGGCATCAAATTTTTATATTTGTATTCCAGTTAGTCAAGATATTTTTAGTTTTTCAAGTGACAAAGAATAACTTTTTTTTTTTGCTTGAGTATTGCTGAAATATCTTGAGAGTGATAAAAGGAAGATTCATAAAAATTGTACTTGGTTTACATTTTTTATGACTATAAAAATGTGATATCTCCGCAGTATCGCCATGGAGATATATCTTCCGACTGTTTGCAAGGTAGTTTTTACATGGTCTTAAATATTGCAGATAATATGGGTAGTGGTTAGATCAGCATGAGCTAGTTTTTCAATTAGAAGTGACAAAATGATTTTAGGCATAAGTAACATTATCCAGTGAATCAAGTTGGGCATAAGTGTTCGTATCTGCCATACCGTTCTGACATAAGTGTTCGTTATACTAAACACTTAAAGAATTTATCGTAACAATATATTGTAACAAACTGTCGTTAATAAACCAAGGTACCTTCTGTTCGTTAATAAACCAAGGTACCTTCCAAATTACGATAATGATAATAGTATTTTTATTAACCCGATCCAGAAGTTAACACTTCATAATCAATCGATATTTAACACTTACTATTACATGACGTTGTGTGCTTCTGAGCGTGTCAAAACAGAGTGAATAGAAGTATGAGAATGGTATTTACATCAACCTTGTGTTTCCAATCACAGCACTTCAGCAGTCATAAATCTCCCTCGCGCCATCTATTACGTTCTAGAATTTTCTAGAAAGCTTTTTAGTTATCGAATTCATCAACCCTTTGTGGTACGCTCCTACTCACAAGGTCACAACTCACAACAACTATATGATCATTTCAGTAATGTAAAGAACCATTAATCTAATAAACAGCAACAATATTTAAGGATGGTCGTGTATTTACATCGACCTTATGTCTCCAATCACAGCACATCAGCAGTCATAAATCTCCCTCGCGCCATCTATTACGTTCTAGAATTTTCTAGAAAGCTTTTTAGTTATCGAATTCATCAACTCTTTGTGGTAAGCTCCTACTCACAAGGTCACAACTCACAACAACTATATGATCATTTCAGTAATGTAAAGAACCATTAATCTAATAAACCGCAACTACATTTAAGATGTAATACACACCACAAACTTCCCTTGCCATCCAAATGTTTAGTTAACCAAAGTTTAACGCTTTCTCCGTACAATATGATACGGACAAGTCATTGGAATTGAAATGGTTATACCTTCGGTCTGATTTATGAAGGCATATTTAAATAAATGTTGGAAAATCGGGTATTAATGAATATTGGATATTATTGACTGCTCGAAAACAAAATTTTTGTCAACTGCAAATTTAAGGAACTGACTACAACGTTCAATGCCAAGTAAAATTACTCTAAACTATAGTTCGCTAAAAAGGCCCTGCAGTCTAAGTGATCCGCCGCTGTTTTTGCTACAATTCTATTTTTTTATTAAAGGCAAAATGTTGTTGTCTCTGGTGTTGTTATCTGTGATTGAACAATTTTCGTTAACAACTCGCATTGCATTGAAAATTCCTTACCATTTCTATGTCCAAATCCACTTCACCTCACTCCGTCCGCTGGATAACCACTGCGTTTTGTATTGAATTGTTAGCTATTACCCTCTTTAGACATTTCGTTTTGCTATTTGAGATCTTTATTGGTTAAATACTTTTACCATGTCTTTGCTTTTCGATTCCGCCATTCACCCCCTTATTCACGAGTTGGTCTAATCATTGAGCTATTGGCATTTATACGATAATAGAAATGCAGTGAGTGAATTTGTTTTCTGGTCGATTTCTTTATATTTTTGGCTTAAACGCCTTTTTGGCTCTCGCTATACGGAATGTCCATGGGTATAAAAGCATTGCCAAATTAAGATGCAATTTTAATTTGAAATTCTTGTGAATTTCGGGTTTTTCTATCTGGTGAAATGGCTGTATGTGTTATCGCAGTTATTTTTCCATTTTTAGTGGTTAGTTATTTAAAATGTAGAGCGTCATTGCCAGAGATTGCAAGGAAGATCTATATTAGTTAGCTGGCTTAACGTGCATTTTATGCAAATTTCCAATAACAGTTATTGCACATTAATGACTGTAATGAAGCGCAGATGTTGGTGTGGATGTGCGATATTTACAGTATTTTGGAGATTAATAGTGATAAGAGAATATTTGTTTTGCCTTTAAATTGGGTAATATTGGCAACGATTTGCCAGTTGATGCCTCCAAAGTTTCGCAGCTAATTAAAGCTGCCTAATACCAGTTTAAAACGCTTAGGTCCCCATATAAAGTGGCCAACAAATTAGTTAAGCAGGGGTGGACGAAAAATGCCACAAAACGAAATCGCAAAAAAAATAAATAAACAAAATATGACCCAAAAATTTCTCATATAAATTTTGGCCGAAATTCCCAAAAATTTTTTTTACATTTTATGAAAATGGAAAATGAAAAATCATCCAAAAACCAATTATGAAAAATTGCCCAATTTTCCGCTCAATATTTGGCTTGAAATAAATTTGGCTAGTACCAAATTTCATTAAGATCGGTTGTGATTTACCGGAGATATCGTGACGATCAATCGGACTGCCGCCAAACTTGTATATGCGAGGTTAACAATTTTTCCACGTCCATTTTCAGTTATTTACAATAAATTAAATATTACTAATATCGGTTGTGGTTTACGGGAGATAGCGCATCAATCATTAGGAAAGTCGCCCATTTGTTGTATGGGAGATACCAGATTCGGATTGCCAAAATCACACGTTTTTCACAGCAGAGTCAAATTTGACTAAATATTGCCTAATACCAAATTTCATAAAGGTTGATTGTATGGTACGGGAGTTATCTTGTCGAGCAACTAACTGGACCCACCACTTTTGTATGTGAGGTACCAAAATGGGTGTGGCAAAATCACCTTCAATATAGTATTCGACTGGCCTTTTGTGAAATAAGGGCTAAGATCGGAAATGTTTTACGTGAATTATCATACCCGCAAACCTTACGGACGCCAGCTTTTGAAAAGAAAGAAATCTACTTATATTTGTGTGGCAACAGAAGTTAGCGATTTTTCTTATGTCAAATTTTTTTTCTTACTTCGGAAATGGACAGTTTTTCGTATAAACCATAGCTCATATTTTTGGTCCATTATTTATATTTCACTAAATTTTCGGCCGTCGGTGGTGCATGGTAGTGTGCGCGCCTCTTGTACATGAGATCGTGGGTTCGATCCCTGCTCAGACCACCTTAAAAAATTTCTTGCGGCGGCGGTCACCTCGCATAGTGAGGGCGACACTATCGAGTATTTAGCCATGAAAATGCTAACGGAAAAATTATTGGATACATGTTTAGAAAAATTGACAGTAAAACCTAAAATAATAATAAAATATGTAGATGACTTATTTTGTATAGTGAAAGAGAGTGAGATTGACATTTTATTAACAACTTTAAACTCATTTGATCAAAGCATCAAGTTTACTATTGAAAAAGAAGTGAATTCTTCAATTTCATATTTGGACACATTAGTGATAAGGAACGGAAATAAATTATTAACAGATTGGTATCAAAAACCCACTTCGTCAGGTAGAATTATAAATTATTTTTCAAAACACCCTAAAAGAATTATTTTTAATTATTATTAGAAATATATTAATTGATAATAGTTTTCCTAATAAACTCCTTTGCAAATTAATAAGACAATACAATATTAGAAAATCCCGCAATGTGGATGAAATTTTAGAACCGAAAGTTTATAAATCATTAACTTATGTACCTGGGTTTTCGGAAAGGGTAGAAAACTCAAAAATATATAACAAAGGGAAATATAAAATGGCACATAAGATAAATAATAATGTTGGTAGATTATTTACGAAAACTAAAGATAGATTAAAAAAATCAGATATGTCAAATTTAGTATATAAAATACCATGTGGTGGTAATGATATTGAACAGTGTGAGAAGGTATATGTAGGAACAACAGGGACTAAATTAAAAACGAGAATAGCAGGACATAGGCATGACCAAAAGTATAGGAATTATAATTCAACAATGAAAACAGCGTTATCAACTCACTGTAGAGATTTCAATCACTATCCAGATTTCGAAAACACATCTATTCTGAACACAGAGAATTATAAAAAACGTAGATATATGTTAGAAATGTTCCAGATTAATAATGTTCCATTTGAAAAAAGGATAAATTTTAAAGTAAACACAGATAACTTAGCTCAAAATTATAGATGTTTATTAAATAAAAATAAAAATGTTAACAATAGGGGAAATTAAAACAAAGGCCGCGAATTTTTTGCGGTCTCGCGGTTTTATTTTTAACAATTTAGGAAATTTTAGAGTTTATTATCAAGTTTGCAATTTCTTGAAATTTTGCAATGTTAGTGATTTTGTGAGATTTCTTACTCTTTAGAGCTTTGCCGATTTTTAATTAATGTTGGAAATCATTGTCATAATGGGGTTGGCAAGGTTTTGCGGATTTTCGCGAATTTGGTGGGTTTTGCCCATTTCTTTTGGTTATAGTGATTATTAGGTAATTTTGTAACTTGTTTAAATTTTGGTAATTTTTTCGCTAATTTTCGCAAGTTTTTATCAGTTTCACTAAAAATTTTAGAATCTTAATTAATAAAAACAAATAGGTTAATAATAGAATAAATTAACATAAATGTCTTAAAATATTTTAAAATTTTGTTCAATTTAATACTACTTTTTGTAAACTTTACTGTATTATAATATGTATAAATAGTATTACTTTTCACAATTTGTCAAAAATTTTAATTTTAATTTGTATTGATGTTTGTTTGTTATAATTAATATAAAAACTTTCCTGAAGAAGATTTCCAAAGGAAATCGAAATATCGAAAAGAACAAAAAAGTTTTATGAAATCGGAAGAGACCTAAAGCTGGAACAATAAGTCGAGAATATTTAACTGAACACAAAAAAAACATTAAAAATTCTGAGTTTGAAAAAGAGGCTATATTCGATTAGGTTTTCAATGTAAACAAACACAAAATTTTAATGTTATATATGAAAGAATCTGTATCTGAATTTATGAACTCAAAAAAGTACTTTAATATACGAATTGGATTTTAGTGAAAGTCTGCTTAGTATTTACATTTCTTTGTCTTAGAAATTTCATATATATTAATAAAATTTCTATTTAAATAAATAATATAATAGTATTTTTTGGTTAAAAATTACTTTGGCCCTTCCGAAGTCGTTTTGGCCCTTTTTGGGGCTCTCAAATTGAAAAATGGAATTACCAACACTGCTGTGACTACTTTCGTTGAGCACTTCATCATGTATGGCAGTTGAAACGATTGCATTCAACAAGCCATTGTCGACACAACGTTACACCCAGAAAATGTCACCCTTTGGTGCGTTTTATGGGCCGGGGCAATCATTGGTCCACCTGTCTTCACAAATGGTGATAGCCAGAACGTTACAGTCAACGGTGAGCGGTACAGAGACATGATTACTAACTTTGTCGTGCGTTAATTGGAAGGCATTAATGTTGCAGCCATGCACTAACAGGAAAATTCGGTAAAGACCGCTGAATTATCCGCAAACGAATTTAGAGGTTGTCATAAACTCTTTAGAGGTTGACACAACTTCATTAGGGTTGACACAACCTCATTAGGGTTGACACAACCTCATTAGAAGTTGACACAACCTCATTAGAAGTTGACACAACCTCATTAGAGGTTGTCACAGCCGAATTAATGGCTGTTACAGCCGAATTAGAGGTTGTTACAACCGAATTTAGATAGTGTCACAAATTAATTTTGAAGGTTTTTTATTATTAGGTGATGATTTATTTTCGTGTATTTTTAAAAAAAAATAAAAACCGAGAAAATTAAGTCATTTATATAGGGTAATATTTAGGGTATTACATTTTTTTTACATGCTACTTCTGACATTTGCATCTGCGGGTCACCGCTCCAATTCTGACGTGTTGTTGTATATGTTTATTTATCTCCTCAACCGTTTCATATACAGACGATTGCAGGATATCTTGAACATTTTCTGTAAAATATCACGTTTTCATACAAAAACCATATTTAAAATATTTTTACATAACTTTATTAATAACTACAAAAAATCTAGATATCACCGCGACAGTAACCACTATACCTTCGTTAAGATTTATAAATATAATATTTGCTTTAGAATTTTAAACGTCAGATGTGCAAAACATAGAATTATGTTGTGGTAACCCCATTGACAATTAATTCGGGTGTTCTACTGAATTCATGAGAAATTCAGTTACAGCAACCGAATTGACGCCAAATTCGATCATTGCATCCGATTTACGGCAAAGTTCTGCTATTGCCAAGTTCGTGGTTGCACCTTCGTCTCGTCGTCTATTATGCCTTTCGAAGATGGGGGAAGTTTTGATTAAATAAATAAATAAAATAGGTGAAAATGCCACATAACTAAAAACCAAGTTCTTTTAAGTTTAGGCCCTGAGTTTGAGTTCAAAGTATTGAAAAATTTAAAAGTGAAACTTTTACATTTAACAGTTGTTTTGTTTACCGCAAACAGTTAAAGTAAATCCAAACTTTAAAATTTTTTACAGGAAACGAAAAATATTTGCCACCAATTGGTTTTCGCTTAGCGTCAACGAGTTATAAAAAAATGGCTTCCCATTACATCCCATGAAGGGATTAGGGAGTACTTCTCACAACCAGAGAGCTATGCATTTTCTAGTTAGGAAACCACAGTTTTGCACCGGTTTACATCGGTTAGGGAGTACTTCTCACAACCTGTGAGCTTTGCGCTTTCTAGTTAGGAAACTACAGTTTTACACCGGTACAGAACTGTATTTTAAGAAGCTTTTCATGGTAAATTTCTCGATAATATCGCCGTCAATAACCGAGGTGACCGCCGTCGAAAGAAATTTAAGGTGGTCAGAGCAGGAGTCGATCCCACTTTCTCATGTACAAGAGCCGCGAATATTACCATTGCAGCACTGAGGTCAACAATGAGTTATAGATGGAATTCCAAAATTCACGCTAGAAGTAATTTTAATAGAAAATACAGATTTCATTTTGCTAAGAATATTTTGTATAAATGTGGCTGAATTTCGCTTATACAATGTTCAATTTCCACCTTCAATCCGTGGATGGTCATGGGCTTGTCGCCATAAACCTTTGCTTTAAACAATGAGAAAGAAAACATTCTACCAGCCGTAAATCAAATTATTGGACGGCCAATTCTGATCACAAAATCTGAAAATGACACGCTCAGAAAATGGCTTATCCAGTAATTGAATTGCTTTTAGGACTGTAGGTGACACGTGTCACCGTCGTGTTGAAACCACATGTCACTAGCATCCATATCTTGCGATTTAGTCACAAAAAATAGGTTATCATGTCGCAATATCGAGCACCATTAACTATTATTGCCTTATAAATAAATAAATAAATGATTTCCCGTTACATCCCATGAAGGGATTGGGGAGAGCATCTCACAACCAGTGCGCTGTGTGCGTTCTAATTTTACATTCACTTATTGTTACCTACAGTTTTACGCTGGTTCCCAACGGTATTAGAGAAGCTTTTCCATGGCAAAATTGTCGATAGTGTCGCCGTCACTAAACTAGGTGACCGCCGTCGAGAGAAATTTAAGGTGATCAGAGTAGGGATCGAATCCACGTCCCCATGCACAAGAGCCGCGAACACTACCATTGCACCACCATCATTGCCTTACCAGCCGCATTATCGAATGAGAATTGTCGTTTGATGCCTCCAGCCCAAACTGTGACACGTTGGTATGCATTCTTTTCTCAACAATCACTCGTAGATTTTCTGAACTCCATATGTGACAATTTGGAAGATAAACGAAGCCATGAAGATGAAAATAAGCCTAGTTGCTGAATATAAGGAATTGGAAACTGCCAAACCTTTCAATATTCATGAACAATGAAAACGCGTTACTCCTTCGTATAGCGCTCCATATTCACGCTGTTCTTTTTTTTTATCAACAAAACACAAATGGAGCGACATCTTGTGTGAATTTTGGGATACGCAAAATGTTTGTGGGCATCTGTTTATTCGTTTAACGCAAACGAGTTACATTTCATAGAAAAGGATTGGTTTTAGAAGGATATGTTACTAACGGTATATGTACGATACATGTGTGTTTTATTAAGCTCGTTTCGAACTTGCCTTGCTGATTTGTCTCTATGAAGATAGTAGCTATTGAGGAGACTGCCTACCTTTAACTGAATGCGTGTATGTACACACATTTTCGTTTACAATAAACGCATTCGTTATTTGTCATATCACAATTTCGGGGCAAATGAAAGTTCGTTTACAACAAAAGAAACCAAACCCAAGAAACCAAAACCAATCAGTTTTCGATTTGAAAAATGTTTATGGCCTTGTTTGATAAAGGAGTTTTTGTTTGCGGGAAAAGTATAAACTTTTGCGGTCAACTAGGAGCAATAGATTCATACTTTTGATACCTTAACTTCATACAGGCAACTTTTTATTGCATTGATCACCTTAATATACACCCTCTATAAATATGAACTAAAACGTAACTGCAATATTGACTGAGTTTTAAAACTTTCGATTTTAATTGCCTGCCCCTTTTTGGATCCACTAGTTTAAATCTGATTTAGATCTGTTATACCTGGTCACCATTTTCAAAATGTAATGCAATTATGTGCTCATACTACATAAAAACAATCAATTAAATATGGAAAACATTGAGTTTTGCACACAGTTGAAAAATAATTTTCACTAATGTGGTGCTACTTGCCCGCCACTTTTCCATTTCCCGTTCCCGGTTTGCAACAAATTAAAGTCAAAATTTAATTTAAATAATTTTCCAATTATACACAACAGCAATAGCACCAACAACAGCAACAACAACACAATGGTCATAACAGCAATTTGCATGCAGATGTTTTCAATTAACAGCACAATCATGCAACAACAGCAACATCATCAACATTGTATTACGGACAATCGTCGTCCACTTTGCCACTGATGCTGCTGCTGCTGCTGCCGCCGCTTGAAATCAGCAAATAAAATTGAATTTCAAAAGTATTTGTACGTGAAGACTTCAGTATGCACCACTCCACTGTATTCCGCTCTGCTCCAGTCTACTCCAATCGTATCCCCACTCTCTTTGTACTATAAACATTTAATGTCCGCGACGATGATGCTAAACAAAATGGGGGAAACAATCATTTCGGATTAATATAAACACCCCAACTCCACATTAGAACCCCTTGTCCCCTCAGTACAGTACCACTCCATTTTTTTTGTTTCAACTTCTCCACTTGAATGGAGTAAACACCTACATGTTTGTGTACGTTGGGCTATATCCAATGGATGCTTCATCATGGTTGCTACGAATATGGAGTGATGGAACAAATTTGGTGAACAAAGCAATCAAAGCTTAAGTACTCGCTTTTGGTTCATACGATTTGGCGCGTATATGAATACAATCATATTCACTTATCCGGGCCAAATGAAATCGAGTACAAATACACTGATAAAAACGGTAACAACGAAATGAAAAACTAAACTAGAAGTGGTTGAACTTGCACTGTTGTCTGTCGCGTTATTGTTTTTAGCAGTTTTCAACAAGCAAAGCCACATTTGGGACACGAAAACATGTATTATCACCTATTAACCATTGTGACTTGAACATGTAATATGGAATAGCAAACATATTTCGTTTCGACACAAATATGCTATATTTATGACCAGCTGCAAACATATTATATTTGCATCCAAACAAGTCAGATTTTTCAGCGTGTTTATGTATGTGCAGAAATGATTCTTAATGACGTATTTGTGAAATATTCCTTTAAGTTCTTATTGGGTTCTCATCCGAGATCTCTGGATTCTTGGAAACATACACACAATTCGCGTTTTCCCGCACGCTGAAAAAGACGACCCCAGCAACATATTGCAGGAACCATGTACATATTTGTAAGCATTGTTTTCATGAATGATTGACGTGAACAAACAAGTGTTATACATGGTTATAACCTATTAATAATTGTGTCTTCAACATGTAATATTGAATGGCAAGCACAATGTGTTTAGACACACATAGTATATTTGCGACAATCAACACACATGATACATTTGCATTCACAATAAAAAAAGACCGATTTTTGAGCGTGCGGATTAAAAAAAAAATACCAGGATAACAAGAATTCGAAATATCATTCTTCATTGATGACTATACTTTGATGACTATTCTTGGAAGGCCATTGAATTGGCCTTTGATTATGGTGGCTTAGATGACGTTGTTCATGAGTCTTTTCACTGTCAACCTGGTTCCATTGTACAGTATCGGCTGGGTCATAGCCGACTGTGAGCTGTGGTAGACCGGTCTCATCCAACGAATTCAAAAATTCAATTGAATGGTTTGTTGCTTCGTCATCATTTATTGCGCGATCAACCAATTTGAACAAATGCAGTGTGGCTGCGATTTGATTTTGAATAATAGCTAATATCGCGCGTTCAGTCAGTCAATCGTGATTCAAATAATTCCGAGCGATGTGCGAGGACACATTTTGCTGGTGAGTTCTTCCTTCGATGATGTGAATTAACAATATTTCGGTGAGAATGAAATCAGGCTAGGTGCAGTATATACCGGAATTCGGTCATTTCCAATTGCCAACAGTTGTTCTGATAAATAATCGGGTGATGAATCGATCTGCAAATCAACTCTCATGTTCGTCGTCAACTGCATCTTCTTTATGTATCGCCAGAAATACCATAATTTCAGAGAAGCGTTGAGTTCATCTGCAGGCATTGATCGTGGGATGACCGGTAAAGTTTGATGGAAATCACCGGCCAGCATTACCATTGCGCCTCCAAAACGTGTCGCAAATCTTTCATTGTTCCATCAAGTGCCTCCAATTCTCGCTTGTATGCCATTGTGCATTCATCCTAGATGATAAGTTTGCAAGTTTTCAATAGCTGTGCCATCTCAGAATTTCTTGAAATATTGCATATTGGTTCGTCATTCATCTCAAGATTCAATAGCAATTCGGATCTTAACCGAATTGAAGCCAAAGTCAACGAAATGAGAAACGTTTTGCTCGTTCATTTTGGATCGGAAGTATACAGAAACCACGATGTCAACCTTGGACTCAGGAGGTGAATTGTGCTTTCGAACTGGTATTGCTTCGAGCTTAGCAAGAGATTTAGAGATAAATCTCCCTCTCAGACTGTTACGCTACCGGTCTTGTTATGTGGCGCTGAAATCGTGGGTAAAGTCGGGAGCAGATGAAAAAAAACTGGGAGTCTTCGGATGAACAGTTACGTGTAAAATATTGTGGCCGTAGGTGATGCTATGGTTAATGTGCGCGGCTCTTGTGCGTGAGAACGTGGGATCGATCCCTGTTGTAACTACCTTACATTTCATTCGACGACAGTCACCTCGCTAAGTGACAGCGACACTATCGAGTCATTAGCATTAAAAAACCATTCGGAATCGATGTAAAACTGTAGGCCACAAGCAAAGAGTGTAAAGCTAGACAGCGTGCAGCTGTCTGATAGTTAGAAGGTCCCTTCATAGGATGTACACGAAACACTTTTGTTATTTTTAAAAAATCGGACGTGTTATCGATATCGGTGGGTATCGCCTTCGTATGAACCACGAATTATTCGAGTTAAATCCTAACTATATCCAAAATATAGTTAAATAAATCTAAAGACGGCGATAGCATTGGCTGCAGTATACTGGATAAAGTTAATTCAGAGCGTAAGATATTTGAAGACGTACTCGAAGAAAGTCGAAGAATAGGACCTCCATGACTTCGATGGAATTGGAAGAATCTCTGCGAAAACTTTGTGTGGCCAATAGGAGAGAAAATTAAAAGAGGCGAACCGGTTGAAGAAATATGTTATCTAAGGATGTAAGCCACTTGACCTGAATAGGTTGTTGATGGTCAAGAAAAATAGATAAAAATCCTCTGAAAAACATTGATAGTATTCCTCTGTAAATCATTTCATTGGTTGTTTCAACTACCTTCCATTTGTATATTATTTAAGGCAATTTAACGGGCACGATTAATTAATTTTGGCCGATTCGTTCGATAGTACCATTTCGGTTTATGAGAAAAGGCAGTAGGTTTCTATAAATAAGCGTCTTGTCGCAGGGATGAATGACGTTCGTTAACATATTCACATTGTTGCTATAAAAGTTTTCCTACATTCGACAATTTTGTCATAACTATAACGAAACCTTTCATACAACATTTTTCTACGCTTCGTTGTTGCAGTTTTTTGCACAGTTTTTGTTGCTGCAACGAATAAATTTATTATGGCTTTGGAGGGAAAAAATGTAATTAAACATTTTTTTCCAATTTGTTTCCAAGTTGGCGAAACTATTGCGTTGCTGTCATAAAAAGGCCGTTTTTGCGACGGTTGTTGTGAAGTTAAACCATAAAATTGGCATAATTCGTATATTGATGTATGAGTTGGCACAATACATAATTATATTTGAAATGAAATATAATTGTCACAGTGAAATATAATTGTCAGTTAAATATTTGGACACGACATCTCATGAAGGGACAGAGGAGAGCTTCTCACAGTCAGTTTCATAGTTTTAAAGTCATTACAGTCATTCATTGGGACCTACAGTTTCACACCCGTTCCGAACGGTGTCTGAGAATATTTTTCATAGTTAATAACTCAGTAGTGTAACATATTTCGCCAACCAGTTCGATCTTTTGCCTTATCTCTCAAGTTGGTAATACCAAGTGTACGCAGGAATTCGTCAACCTGATCCTTCCAGTCGTCGTCCTTCGAGTTCGGTTACGAAAACCATTCGTGCTGGTTCATCTTCATCCACTCTACTGACACGGCATAGCCAGTGCAATCGCGTTATTTTGATAAGCTTAACTATGTCAATGTCGGGATATAGCTCACACAGCTCATGGTTGATCCGTTGCCGATATTCGCCGTTGTGCACTATAGGCCCATACATTTTTCGGAGTATTTTGCTCTCGAAGACACCTACAGATGTTTCGTCCGCTTGCGATAAGACCCAGGATTCTGCGCCATAAAGCGAGACAGGTTGTATGAGAGTCTGGTACAACTGGACTTTTTTTACTCGAGAGAGGGTTTTATCTATAAAGTGCTTGCTTAGCCCAAATTAACACCTATTCGCAAGCACAATTCTCCGCTTGATCTAAAGGCTGACGTTGTTGTTTTTGTTTACGGCAGATCCGAGGTATATAAATTCGTCCACCACCTCGAAATTAAATCGATTATCAACGTTCAACGAGTCCCTGCTCGTTGAAACCATTAATTTTGTCTTGACCTCATTTACCGTCAGACCCACTCTTGGTGATTCCTTCTCAATTCTCGAAAACACCGCAGTAACTTCTCTAACTGTGTGCCCAATGATATTCTGTATCACCAGCATACACGAGCAGCATGTGCCTTTTGCTTCTGATGTTTTATTCATGTTGACTGCAGCTTTTATCGTAATGATCTCCATTAGAATGTTAAAGAGATCGCACGAGGGAGTGTCGCCTTCCCTGAGGCCTCGCTTAGTTTCGAAAGGTTCGGTAAGATCCTTACCAACTTTCACTGCGGATTTGGTTTTCGTCAAGGCCATCCTGCAAAAGCGTTTGAGTTTAGCACGAATACCAAGCTCAGACATATCGGACTATCGATGGCCGCCTTATAATCGATAAATAGATGATCGGTGTCGATTTGTTTTTCGTGTGTCTTCTCCAGGATTTGGCGTAGCGTGAAAATCTGGTCAGTTGTCGATTTTCCAGGCTTAAAGCCACACTGGTATGGTCCAATTAGGTCAGTGATAATTGGCTTTATTCTTTCGCACATTATACTTGATAGAACCTTATATGCTATGGATAAAAGTCTTATTCCACGGAGGTTGGCACAGAGACTCGGGTCACATGTTTTAAATATGGGACATATAGTACACTGAGACTCCAATCGCCGGGCAGGCATTCATCTAACCAAATTTTGCTTATGAGCTGAAGCATGCGCCTATCAGCTCATCGCCGCCAGCCTTAAACACCTCTGCCGGTGTTCCATCGGCTCCTGCGGCTTTGTTGTTCTTAAGCCGGGCATTAGCTATTCTGACCTCGTCTTGGTTAGAAGGGGGCAATCGATGTTGTCGTCCAAATTGTGATCGATTGTCCCATCGTCATTGGATATATCAGGTACCAGTAGCGCGGAGAAATGATCTCTTCGTATTATCAACATGCTCTGCATATCTGCGATGAGATTTCCGTCCTTGTCTTTACAGAATTCAGTTAGTGATCTCATTTTCGACACTGATGAAATTATTCGTTGTACAATAAGTACTCAGGAGGCATTTTCTTTTCTGACTACAAAGGAAATTTTAACCTAAACTACTTCAAAAAATGCCAAAGAATTACTGAACGCGATGTTTTGTAGTTCTACTTCTTCCTGTGTATCCTCAACATTTTGTCAAAAAAGTGTTATTGCGCACACACGTCCAACAACATCTGAAGGACAGACAAATTTGGTCATAACGTTGTGGCATTCGCCAGCAACAATTGTGTGGAAAGGACATCTTCTTCGTCATTGTTATGGACGGTGCATGGAATTTGAACACAATATTTGTTCAGAGTGTAGATGGAGGCTCGTAGTTGTGGGTTGTTAGTTGGTTGAGACGCATAGAGATGAGTATGAAGTTAATTGGATTTTATTTTGTGCAATAATAACAGCAACAATAACAACAACAAAAGCAATAAAACACACATTAAGAAGAAATAACAATTGCTGTGGCAATAACAATATGCCAATGCAATTTTAATGTTAAACAACATTTGTACACAACAGCAACAACAAAATCCATAGCGACAACAAAAGTCGTCAAATATAAACAGCCATGTTTTTAGACAGTGGGCTGGAAGTGAAGAAATTCCGCGTTATAAAATTAGAGAAACTACAGTAAGTTCGGCGAAATGCAGTTGCGTTTTCAAGCAGATCAAACAACCATTTTCCTTATACTTTTAGTTGGTAATCTATACTAATATTTTAAAGAGGAAGAGTTTATTGGTTTGCATGTAGGGGCTAATCTTATAGACTACTCATCCGATTTTAAAAATTCTTTCACAAGTAGAATTCTACGTTATCACTGAGTGCTATAGGCTATATATTTCTTCCCCCGTGCTAATATTCATGACGAAGTCGGCGGCTTTTTCTAGTTGAATATAATTTAAAAAATCTAGAAAAAAATAATTTAAAAAATCTAGAACTCGCCGTAGTGATTTATTGTAAAAAAAAATCACATGAGGTGTCAGGTGACACCCGGTTGGTACCAAGTTCCTTTCACTATATTTTATGTACTACTGAGTTCCAATACGCCTAAATACGATAAGTTAAATGGATCTTTAAAAAAAGTTTTTTTAAGAAAACTTTTTTTATAGAATGTATTGTTTTAAAAAAAGTATATTTTTAGGTCCTTTTTGTAAGATTGTGTATTATATTTTCCCGAATAGGTCCTTTTTTAAAAAGAGGTACTTCTTTTATTAAAATCTATGGTTTTTTCTCAGAAAATGTACTATGTTTAAGAAAAAGTACTTTCTATGAATATTTTTTACAAAGAAGTACTTTTTTAGGAAAATTCTACTTTTCTCAAGAAATTAAAAGTAAAGCGAAGGTATTATTTTATTTTTAAGAAAAGGTACTTTTAAGAAAAGGAATTTTTGTCAGAAAATTAATTTTTTTAAGAGAATTTATTTTTCGAAGAAAATGTTTTTTTAAGAAATGGGTTTTTTTCGAACTGGTCCTTTTTCAAGAATAGGAAAGTTTTTATGAGTAGGTACTACTTAACTCAAGAAAAGTTATTTTGTTTCACAAAAAATTTACTCTTTAAAGAAAATGTAGTTTTTTAAGAAAATACAATTTGTTGTACGAAAACGTACTTTTGTAAGAAAGGTACTTATTGAAAAAAATACTTTTTTTTAAGAAAAGGTGATTTTTTAAGAACATGTACTTTTTTTTAAATAGAAGTACTACTTTATGAAAAGGTATTTTTTTTAAGAAAGGGTACTTTGTTTAAGAATATGAATAAGTATGTTTTTTGAGAAAATATACTTTTTTTAAGGAAAGGCCCAATTTAAGAGAATTTTCTTTTTTAAACTTCTTTCACTTTTGCTTTTCTAAATTTTCCTTTTTATCGAGTTCAAAACTACAATATACAGGGTGTTTCTTTTAAACTGAGACGATCAAATATCTCGAAAAATAGCCACTCTACGGAAAAAATGTCCATAATCAAAATTTAATCATACCGCGAGGGAAATACATTAGTGCAAAAAAAAATAGTCCCCCAACACCCGGCTTTGTAGGTGGGGCGGGGGTAACTTTTAAACTAAGATAGGAAGCCATATTTTTTATTGCAGATACGGATTGTACGAATAAAAGTACGTATGATTTGAATGAAATATTTTGTTCGGTTCATGGTATATGGCGCTGTAATCGACGAAATTCAATTTTTTCATTTTCTCCTTCTTAGAACACACGCATTCGATTGTGCAATACGTTTGAAAAAAAAATCACGTAATCATTGGAAATACTCGAATTTAGTCATCAAAACAATTTATTAATGTAAATGGTAGGTGAATACAATAATTTTAGCTTAAAATAAGTCTTCAAAATGATGGCCTGCGACTTCAATGCACTTATTAATCCGCTTTTCAAATGATAGTACACAACTGAGAAGTGTGTCTGGTTGAATTTCAGCACACGCATTTCTGATTCGCTCAATCATGTTCTCACGTGTTGTTGGTTCTTGTCTTTGTCTTTGAGATAGCCCCACAAAAAGAAATCTGGCGCAGTAAGATCTAGTGATCTTTTCCAATGATTACGTGATGTTTTTTATTTCAAACGTATTGCACAATAGAATGCGTGTGTTCTAAGAAGGAGAAATTAAAAAAATTGGATTTCGTCGATTACAACGCCATATATCATGAACCGAACAAAATATTTCATTCAAATCATACGTACTTTTAGTCGTAGAATCCGTATCTGCAATAAAAAATATGGCTTCCTATCTTAGTTTAAAAGATGCCCCCGCCCCGCCTACAAAGCCGTGGGTGGGGGACTATTTTTTTGTACCAATGTATTTCCCCCGCGGTATGATTAAATTTGGATTATCGAAATTTTTTCCGTAGAGTGGCTATTTTTCGAGATATTTGATCGTCTCAGTTTAAAAGAAACACCCTGTATACTACCACCTACAAAACTTCCCATTAAACAAGAAATTTTCCAACATATGTTAGTCTAGACACAACCAAAGCAAAATCACCCAATATAGTTCATAATACTGGGTTGTAGCATAATTGTGTTAAAAAAAACTTGTCGCCGTAGTTAGTTATTGTAAAAAAAGCACATGTGGTGACAGGGGACACCGGGTTGGAACGAAGTTCTTTCGCTATATACTCGTATTATTTTACTAGTTAGTTCCAACACGAGTAAGGCGCCCGTTGAAAAATATGATAACTTAAAAGGATCTTTAAGAAAATATACGTTCTATAAAATGATAAACTTTTCTTAAAAAAAATTTTTTTACAGAAAGTTTTTTTTCTTAAAGTATATTTTTAGGTTCTTTTTGTAATACTATATATTATATTCTCCCGAAAATTTCCTTTTTTAAAAAGAGGTATGTACTTCTTATATTAAAAGCAATTTTTTTTTAAGAAGAAGGACTTTCTTTAAGAAAAGGCCATAAGAGTATAAAGTTTTTTTTTTACAAAGAAGTACATTTTTTAAGAACAGTTACTTTTTACAGAAGTGGTACTCTTCTTTGGAAACGGTTATTTTTTTAAGAAAATGTACTTATTTTCAGAAATGATACTTATCTCAAGAAAAGAATAGAGAGGTAATATTTTATTTTTAAGAAAAGGTACTTTTAAGAAAAGGAATTTTTGTCAGAAAATTAATTTTGTTAAGAGAATTTATTTTTTGAAGAAAAGGTTTTTTTTAAGGAATGTTTTTTTTGCGAATTGGTCCTTTTTCAAGAATAGGAATATTTTTAAGAGTAGGTACTTAACTCAAGAAAAGTTATTTTGTTTCACAAAAATTTTACTCTTTAAAGAAAAGGTAGTTTTTAAGAAAAGACAATTTGTTGTACGAAAATGTACTTTTCTAAGAAAAGGTACTTATTGAAAAAAATACTTTTTTTTTTAGGAAAAGGTGCTTTTTTAAAAACATGTACTTTTTTTTAAATAGAAGTACTACTTTATGATAAGGTATTTTTTTAAGAAAAGGTACTTTGCTTAAGAATATGAAAAAGTATGTTTTTTGAGAAAATATACTTTTTTTAAGAAAAGGCCCAATTTAAGAAAATTTTCTTTTTTAAACTTCTTTCACTTTTGCTTTTCTAAATTTTCCTTTTTATCAAGTTCAAAACAACAACATATACTAAATATTGGATACAGGCTCCACCTACAAACTTTCTCATTAATCAATAAATTTTGCAACATATGTTAGTCTAGACACAAACCAAAGCAAAAGTACCCAATATATGTACTTTATAATACTGGGTTGTATCATAATAGTGTTAAAAAGAGTTGTTTAATTTTTTTTATACAGCCCCCATCCCGAAACGTTCGGTAAGGACTTCGTACCAAAAGATAAATTGTAGGTGACGGTAATATTTCTACGCCAAATGATCACACTAGATGAGTGTAGTTAAACCCCAAAAATTTAGACCGCTGGGCGTGGGAAGTTTGAATTTTTTTATCCGATACTCTCTGAGATAAATTTAAAAATCGAGTATAAATGTTGAATGGAGCAAATTCTTGTGATAACAGGTCTTGAGTGAAATTTGACAGTGATTATTTTCGTACAATATTCAAATGCTCTATTTCAAAGTTTAAAGGGTCCTTTTTGTCCTTTGTTCCAAAATTGCCTTTATTCCTCATTAAATTTCATCACGGGTCGTCGTAGACAAAAATTCTCTATCTTTTTTGTCCTTTCTTGAAACAAGGTCAAGGAAACTACATTAAAATAACCGGCAAAATGCCCACATTTTCTATCAATTTTTTTTGTGGAATATGTTTTACTAGAGGATTTCGCAGACGAGAATCCTTCATCAAGAATTTGCATATGTCCTTTAAGTCCTTCTTTAAAATAATTCCCTTTAAACCTTGGCCAAAAAAAATAATACGTTCAAAAATAATCTGTAATTTTGTATCTGTACCTTTAGTCATACCGCAAAACACTGCAGTTCTAACTTCAAGCGCGATGCCCTGCGTTTTGGTACAACATTTTCGATTTTTTTTCACAGTTCTAATTTTTTAGTTCCAAAGATATAAAAAAATTTAAAATCGAAGTTAAAACAAAAATTTTCAAATATGGACAGGTCTAGTGTACACGCTTAAAAAACGCCACATATTACTCCAAAAAAATGTTTACTTATTTCATACAAACAATATTTTAGTTGAAGAAAGTTGTTTCCCAAACATATAGTACGTACGTTGGAACGAAAGCTTGGTTGTACCCAAACGATATTAATTTTGAAACAGTTGTCTCTTAACATAAATTATTTTTGTAATATATTTCAAAAGGTTGTATATTCAAACGTAGTTTCTTTGGAAATGTTTATTTCCTAAACAGAAAATGTTTGAGTGGGAACATGAGTTGCTTTGGGCTTAAACATTAGTGTTTTGAAATGCTATGAAAAATTGATATAAGCGAAAATTTAGTCAAAGTCTGATTCGTTAAGTCAAGCTGTTAAGTACGTATTATGTTTAATAAAACAAAGATCTGGCACTTGGATGCCAATTGGATCTACCATTTTGAAAGTTAGCAGGGAAAATACCATCGATATAGTTCAATTTATCTTATCTGGACCAAGAATGCTGCGAGATAGTTTAATTGACGTTCTCGAGGGGACAATTGAGTTATTGACGTTATTCGGTACAATACGATAACTAATGATCAAGTCAGGAAAGTAAACCTGGAAATCTGCTAAAATCCTTTATGTATGTAAGTTCCATTAGGACTCTTTGAGAGACCGATATCCACCGAACTCTATTTAGTTAACATTTTGTCTGTGTCATTAAGTAAATATGTAATCCTGGTGGGGGTTCCGTGACTTCCTAAAGCACCTACATGCTGACTATACTGCTACCTGCTGAAGAATATCATGAACGTGGGTTCGATCCCTGCTCTGACCATCTTAAATTTCTTTCGACGGCGGTCACCTCGCTTAGTGACGGCGACACTATCGAGTATTTAGTCATGAAAAAGATTCTCAAAATACCGTTCGAAACTGGTGTAAAACTGTAGGACCCAATCAGTGAGTGTACAACTAGAACGCGCACAGCACACTGGTTTGTGAGAAGCTCTCCCTAATCCCTTCATGGAATGTAATGGGAAATCATTTATTTATTTATTTTTTAACTGATGAAAGTTACGTCATGCATATGGCGATGCTGCAACAAGTTGCAACTGGAGTTTTGATGCTGCGATAAAAGTCGAAATTAAAGAAGAAAACAGAGTTTCAGAACATAATTTAGCAAACAAACAAGTTAGAGAGATGAACAATGTTGACCAGACCATGGTGTGCACACAAGACACGTGAACATATGGCGATGCTGCAATCAATTGCAATAGGATCAGGAGCGATGGAAGGATAATAAAGAGAAACTAAGCGAGACGAAACTTTTTCGACTTCCTAAAAAAATCGTAGAAATATCCTCAATTTTAGTAGGATTATGGCCACCAATTCCAGGGAATGTCATTACTTTGAATCTTGTTATATACATTTAAACAGTACCACTGTGCCAACAACACCTACGTCCCAGCCAGTATTCGTTTATAACAATTTTGTACAATATAACGATGGCTTTTATGTTCTTCTCTTTCTCTATTCCATTCATTTTGCTTTCATTTTGTTCTTAACATCCAACGAAGTGAATGAAGTACACGATGAAATTGATACTTGGTATGAATATTAAACACAGAAAATGCCAATACATGTAACAGCGGCAGCACCGAACAAGAATACTGTAGCAACAAATGCTACTTTTACTTATAAGGCTGTTTTCATCCTCCACTGCATCCAGTTGTTTGGGAAGGCGAATTACGGCAGGAGGAGCAGCAGCATCAACAGAGAGTAAACGACATCTTCTTGGACTTCATTTTCGTTTGCGTTTGTTCTTTTATTCCTTCAGATTTAGTTTCACTTTATTGTCTTTACCTTATAAATTATTCAGCTTCTATTATTTTCGCAATGTTCCAAACCCCCATCCAAGTTTGAGCCACTCCTTCTTACGTTTATGTGGTGGTGAGTGTTCACCATAAAATTATAGCATCCATTGGTGTGGTTTTTATGTCATTCCTCCCACCCCTCCATCACCTCAATTTCATATGCAGTTTTATTTGTGTCATATGACCGAACAAATAATCATTCAATGCACCATTGTGCCAGTCAAGGATTGTAGGAGGACATACCACTAATCAACCAGTAGCAGCAGTTCCATACAATGGCATCATTGCTTGCCACTGTTGCCAGCGGAAGGAAGAGTTGGAGTGTTAAGACCCGTAATATCATTATTGAAAGTGTCTTTTGCCGTTTGTCGTCATTGCTGCCTCCGCCTTCATCGTCGTTGCTTTTTGGCTGTGGTTTTTCGAAATCTCTGTTGTCATTTGCTTTATCGCACAGACATAGATAGGAGTCTGAAGGAGTCTCAAGTCTCAGGAGCTTAAATCAGTGGTTTCCCGTTAAGTTATTATCTTTAGTGGGATTTTATTGATATTTGTATCCATATAATGTAATGGGTTTTCGCTTTTTCTTTTGGATACGATACATGAATTTTGAACGTTGTAGTTATTTGTATCAATATTTGGAATTGATCTTGTTTGGGGGATTTGTATTTGATTAACGATAAGATTATATAGTAATTCCAAAGGGATATCAAAAGAATTGGCATTATTATAATTTATTGAAGAGGTTGGGAGCTAAAATGTTGCTACAAATGAAATTCAGTAACCACAAACATGATTGTCGTGTCACTGGTTCCACATTTTTTAACTACATTAATGGGAAAGTATAAAAACAAATTATTCGGGGATGTTCTGATTTCCCCTTTCACCTAAAGTGGATTTAGATTAGAATAATCAATTATTGGGATGTTTAATTTTCGAGTAATCGAGTAATATGAAAATATGTTTCTTGACTTCAAATTTTGTATTTCCCGAGATAATCGAGCAATTTTGCACATTTACATGCACGCCGAAAAATCGGTATTTTGTTGTTGTTTGGATGCAAATGTAATGTGTTTATAACTTGTCGCAAATATATTATACTTGTGTCCAAACACTATTCAATATTACATGTTGCAGACACGATGACTAATATGTAATAATATAAGTTTTGTGACAGACAACAGGGAAACAAAAAATCAGCAGATTTTCCGTTCATGTAAACAATGTAACAACAATAATTCCCTTTTATGCTAACAGATCACATCACGTAAGTATATCGATGTTCCAAACATATACGTGGTTCCTGCATAATGTTAAAGAGGTCCTTTTTGAATCGAATTATTTAACCGACTGGTATGATAAACAAAACGAATTGAATGAATGAAGAATGGAATGCATTCCCCATATCAGTAGGTTTAAACGGGACGAAAATTGTCTGCGCAAATCTATGAAGCTCGGATGAATACCACTGTCACTGGAGCTATTGCTTTGCATGCGCAACAGGGATGTTGGTTCGATACCCGCTATGGTCGCTTTTAATTTCTTTCAGCGATGATGCCAAATCCCCAACCATCTCTATGGAAGTGTACACGCTGAAAAAAACCTACCCATTAACATACTGCAGGAACCATGTAAATGCTTGTAAGAACTGTTTTCATGAACTGAAGATCTGCTGCTTTTTTGTTTCTTTGTTGTCTGTCACTTTTGCTGGGTTAACATCTATAGGCACGGGTTGGGCAATATATCAAAGTGAGCACATGCAAACAACACACAGCGTTAGCATCATATACGTGCTTGTAGTACAACAATAGTCTCTGCCTGAAAATAAGTATGATGGTATTGACGTAGCGGCTGCGAACAAACAAGCAGGTTGTCGTCGCCAAAGAGTATTGAATAGTATAGTATAGAATAGAAACATTGATGCCTTTTGAAACACTTATGCTTTTTGTATTGTTTTATGGAATAACATTGTCGAAATGGTGAATATATATTGAAATATTCTATAAAGAGAATAAAACTCGTTTATGTTCTTTTACTCAGACTCTCTACATGGGAGCGAAAAAAGAGTACAATAAGTTCTCTATACTATTCATGGTAGATGTAGTACGACAACAAATACAACAACCCAAACACAATAGACATTTTGTTTATGCTCAGTGCCTGTATTGTGTCATCTCAGCTGATTGAAAAATAATGAAAATGTATACAACAGTTTTAAAAAAGTGCCATTTACAAAATGCGTGTACTTTATTTGATAGCTTCAAGTTGTTTAATGCGAAAATTAAAACGTTTCTATGTGATTTTTACGGAGAAAACATTTCAAAAACAGAAAAAACAGAAATTTACAAAAGTAAACAAACTTTGACATAAGAGAAAACTCACTCCAGAAGGCTGTTCAAATCAGCTGGGCTAGTGCATTTGTACCATGATACTATTCAATACCTTTAGTCGTCGATTTAACAGCGTCCTAGTATCATTTCCTTTAATTTAAAATACGTGCGAAACTGTAGACAATGATTAATATTTAAATGTTAGTATATCGCATTAATAAAATATCGACGTATATAAAATTTTGGGTCCATATCAAAGAGTGTATTTGGCTAGTAGTGAGTCGACATCAGCATGTATCTTTAATAATCCTGTGGGCTTGACAACGGTCTTTAATTTTCTTCTTGGAAGAACGTGGCTTTTCCACTTGGACCAGCGTACCGGAATATATCGGGGTTTCTATGGCACAAGCTGATCGAAAAGGTGCTAGGGAAATGATGTAGAATGAGAGACCAAAGAGACATACAGATTACAGACCATGCAGCAAACTAAGTTTAAAACTGTTGGTTGATACCTATGACAGCTATATTATGTTTAATCTGTTTGCATCGAAGGAAAATACACGTTCCCTTATATTTCTGTCCGTATTATGCCGTATTATGGCCGTCGGTGGTGCAATGGTAGTGTGCGCGCCTCTTGTAAGTGATATCCTGGGTTCGATCCATGCTCAGACCACCTTAAAATTTCTTTCGGCGGTGGTCACCTCGCATAGTGACGGCGACACTATCGAGTATTTAGCCATGAAAAAGCTTCTCAAAAATACCGTTCGGAATCGGTGTAAAACTGTAGGTCCCAATCAGTGAGTGAAAACTGGAAAGTGCACAGCTCAATGATTGTGAGAAGCTCTCCCCGGTCCCTTCATGGGAAGTAATGGGAAACCATTTATTTTTTTTTTATTATGCCAACCAAAGAGTAAATTAAAAAAGCAACTCGAACTCGATGAAATGCCCTACTACCTCGTCGTCATGAAGAGGCATCGAAGAGATAAATGGAGGCTCTTTAGTATTGCTCTGTAAATATATATAAAACATATAGGCTGTGTCAAAGGTCGTGGTAGCCATAGAGTAATAAAGTATAACGAGAGTGAGCAACAGCTGATAAAGCTTTGACCGGATGTCACGTCGCAAGATGGAATTTCATTGTGTTAGAGTGGCAGTTGTCAAAACTAGCTTCAAACATAATTTAAAAGTAATTATTATTAATACAACATAATTTAAAAGCCATTATTATCAATCGAACATAATTTGAAACTCATTAGTATCAATCAAACATAATTTAAACATAGTTTACCTATCGCACATTTCTCCATTCACTTTCTTCTGCATTATTCTCCAACTTCATAGTCGATCAACTGTGGCATCGAAACCCCCTGGTGGTAGCATTCGTTTCGGATGTTCCTTCTATGTGACTCAGATAATAAGCAACGCTGGACTGGATATCAAGTCACTCTCCAATTGTGTGCATACTCTGTCAAATTGACATTGGAGGGTTTTCTGCCGATACTATTAATTTTTCCTCCATATGCTTATTATACTTTATTGTTCTATCCATTGTGATTCCCACGACAGTAGGGGATTTGATGTCAACAGGAATTTTCTAAGCAATCCTAGAAAATACTCCAACCGATACTAATTGCTTCAGTTGCTTACAACTCTCAAGATAGCATTTCATTCTGAAGTGCTTCTTCAATTTATTTCTTTATACCAGTACACTTCTGGCATTCCCAGTTGCATCGTCGGTTTATATTCAGCTTTTTAAACGATCTATTTAAATGTGAGATGAGGGATATAAATGAAACACATCTGCAGAAAAATTATACAAAGTCGACACCACATATTGAACACACTTCGCGAACTCCATGAACAACACTTCCTTTTCACTGCATACACGTTATTAACTCTAGTAGGCTGAATTTTTGGAATAAGATACGATGGTTCCAGTACTTTAACATAACTTTTTTCCAGATTAGCCGATGCAAAACTTTAAAGGATAATCAAGGATATTTACAAAGGACATTATTTCACATCATTTGTCATTGAAGAATCAAATAATATTTTTTAACAATTAGTGAACTGTCAGATTGGTGAAGGTTCTTATTTTAAAATGGATATCCTCTGAATTTTGAAAGTCCTGTAAAATGGACAAACAATCACAATATCAAAAACTGAGCACAGTTTTGCTCGCTTAGTTTCACTTCTAAATAGTATTGTTCTTAGAGGGAAAATCGTGTCGCACGATTTTACCATTATCTGTTATTGTCAGACCAGCCGCCTTTGCGCCGAAAATTCGTTCGACTATGGCTTCAACCCGATATTCATAGCAATTAATGACACGATGTTGATGCATTTATTGCTCAAGGATCATTCGGGTATTTGCTGGACCCTAAATTCGACAATTTTGACGATTAACGAACGAAGATGATTTTGTTCGAAAATTTTTCATAATGTTTAAAATATTTCTCTACAAAGAAAACGCGTTGTTCTTTAATTTAGGATTCGTTTTTTTTTTACTAAAAACAACAATTAACCATTAACAACAATACTTTATCGCATACATAAATGACACGAAATCCAAATCTTTCGTACATTTTGTGACATCCAACTTGATTTCGGGTTTTTTTTTGTAAACGGTGGCGTAAAAATTGTCACCCTATTGTATTACGGTCACCCTATTATATATTTTCTAGAAATGGCGTTGTTTCAGAGTGTGAATAGGTATTTTTTTGAAAAATTTTCCGTATTTTAAGAAAAGGCACTTATTTAAGGAAATGTTCTTTTTGTAAACTTCTTTCACTTTGGCTTTTCGGAATTTACTTTTTATTGGGTTGAAAACTACAATATATACTAAATATTGGTTACAGGCTCCACCTAGAAAACTTCCCATTAAACAAGAAATTTCTCAACGTATGTTAGTCATGACACAACCCAAAACATAAGCACCCAACATAGTTGATAATACTGGGTTGTAGCATAATAGTGTTAAAAAAAGTTGTTTAATTTTTTTTTTCACTTAGACCCCTTTCACACTCGGCAAGTTACTTGTGCAAGTCAGTTTTTCAACTTTCCGAGTACAAGCAAGTCTGTACTCAAAATTTATTCCCCTATCCCGACCTTACCTCTGTCATCAACAAACCCAGACTTGGGCAAGAAACTTGCGCAAGTAACTTGCCGAGTGTGAAAGGGGTCTTAGCCTCCATCCCGCAAACTGCGATAAGGAACTTGTTGCAATAGATTTGAAAAAAAATATGTTTTTAAATTGTTTTTCTATAAATTCATAATGGGATAAGGCATCAACAAATGGTTGTGACAGCTATCAATTTCAAGTAATTACTTTAGTTAAGCATACCAATATAATATTTGGTACAACCATTATCATTAATTCTTGTTGCAGTGGCTTCAACTAAATATTTCAATTATAGCAATCAAAACTGAATTACAAATCAATTGATTTGCACAACATTTGGTGTACGGAACACAAATATTCGTAATCACAACTGAATAATGTGATAAGTCCAAGGAACCGCCAAATTATAGTTGGCTGTAAATATAGTTGTGACAACGAATATCTTCTCTGTGTGTACGTAGAAGAAAATTGACTTGGATCGGCCATATACTTGAGCGTCCAACATCAGATATTGCTAGAGCGACACTTGAATGGCCTCAGGGGTATTGACGGCTAGGGAGACCATCAAATACAAGGAAGCGGTGCCTAGAAAAGGAATACAGACAACATGGAACCAAATTAAATCATTTGGCAGAGACAAAAATCAATGGAGAGAATGCGTTAACGTCCCATGTTCTTCATGAGCGTTTTATTTAATCTTTGTATTGTAATATTGCTTTCTATTGTTACTTTTGTTTAAATAAATAACGGACACACATACATATATATATAAAGTCAAGAGTGGAATTACAAATTACAAATATTACACGCAAAGAAAAATAAACGTTTATTGCTCGGTTGCTGCAACAATACTTTGATTGATTTGTATTAATTTATTAATCGCAACCGTTCATGTAGTTCTCCCAAATAAACTCATATATCGCAAATGTGTATCATATTGTTGCAAACTAGTTCTCGTTTGCACCCAACGCGTACAAAATTACAGTTGCCGCAAATTTGAAAAACGTTTGCGATAACTGAAATTAGCCATTTTTCGAATGAGAGCACAGATTACGAAGAAAGTAAAATTCTCTCATTCTGTCTTATCCCCTCGTTGGGCATACACACTCTCGCATACATATAAAAATGATCACACACTGCAATGCCTCTACCTTGTCAATGTATCTTGGATGGACAACTGACACGTTGTAGTTTGCTGCGCTTTTAGTTGTTATTTGAATTCAAGGCGAGACAGACGTGTAAGTAGACAGCGAAAAATAACCAAAAAGTCAACTTTTTTTAAAACAACTTTATGGGTAAAATCCAAATCATAAAAGTTGGAAATTTAAACAAAAAATACATTTTACAAAGTTTTAATTACAACTCGGTTGCTGTAACCGAAAGAAAAGTTGGTGGAACCGTTTTTCGTTTCTCGCACACGTTTTTCAGCTCTAGTTTTTCATAACTCGTTTACTGCAATCATTTTTCAGTTCTCGCAAACGTGTTTTTTAGTTTGGAGCAACTAAACCTCGGTAGCTGTAACCGAAGGTACAGTTGGTGGAACCGTTTTTCGTTTCTCGCAAACGTTTTTCTCACCTTATAGTTTTCATAACTCGTTTGCTGCAAACATTTTTCGGTTCTCCCAAACGAAATGACACGTATGGATTAACAGAAGTTCGTTTCTTCCAACTTCAGTTGTCTGAGATTTCGCCTGGGAGGAACGAGTTTTTCTTTGCGTGGATGGATAAATAAAGTCGAATTAAATTTAAAATATTTTGATCTGCCATTAAATGGGGGTTGTGAATGCGAATGATAGCCCACATGCATCAACTTATATGCGGTAAATGGCTGGGGGAATCTATGCCCGTCGATTGGATTCTCAGTGTATTATGTCCTGTAATCAAAAAGGGTGAGCCGTGTGTCTGTTCCAACTATCGCGGTATCAGTCTTTTATCCATCGCGTATAAGGAGCGTATTATGTGAAAGACTAAAGCCAATTATTGAAAACCTGATTGGACCTTATCAGTGTTGTTTCAGACCAGGCATCTCCACAACTAACCAAATATTCACGCTACGCCAAATCCTGGAAAAGACCCACGAAAAGCAAATCGATACATACCACCTTTTTGTCGATTACAAAGCTGCTTTCGATAGCCCCATACGGGGAAAACTGTACAAAGCTATGTCTGAACTTTGGATTCCGGCAAAATTGATCCGCCTCTGTAGAATGACGCTGGCCAACACCAAATCAGCAGTGAAAGTGGGGAAAGACCTCACTGAACCATAATGTACGAAGCGAGGACTTAGACAAGGCGACACACTTTCGTGATATCTCTTCAACATCTTAATGGATATAATAATGGGAAAGGTTGCAGTAAATACGAACAAGACCATTAATACAAACCGTATGTTGCTGGCGTATGCTGAGGACATAGACATCATTGGGCGAAACTTGCGAGAGGTTACTGCAGTATTTTCAAGAATCGAAAAGGAATCAGCGAAGGTGGGTCTTGCCGTTAATGAGGGTAAGATACAATTGATGGTGTCAACGACTAGAGAAACCTCTCGACTTGGTCCGCACTTGAACGTTGACGACCGATTTAATTTTGAAGTGGTAGATGAATTTGTTTACCTTGGATCCGCCGTGAACAAGGACGGCAAATTCAGCCTGGGGATGAGTAGGAGAAATATGCTTGCACATAGATGCTATTTTGGGCTCAGAAAGCAGTTTGGGGACTCGGCCCTCTCTCGGCGGACAAAGGTCCAGCTATATCAGACTCTCATTTTACCTATCTTGACATATGGCTACGAAACTTGGGTCATATCGCAAGCGGATGAAAAACACCTGGGAGTATACGACAGAAAAATTCTCCGTAAAATATATGATCCTGTTGGGGGAAACGGCGAGTACCGACGTCGCTGGAGCGCAGAGCTATATAATCTATATTCTGACGTGGACATAGCTAGACGAATCAAAGTGGGCCAATTGCGTTGACTAGGCCATGTCATCAGAATGGATGAAGATGAGCCAGCGCGAAAGATTTTTGATAACGTACCCGATGGAAGCAGGAAAAGAGGACGACCAAGACTCTGCTGGAAAGACCAGGCAGAAGAGTCCCTCCATATCTTTGGTGTTACCAACTGGCGAGAAAAGGCGAAGGATAGAGCTAGTTGGAAGAATATGTTGAAATTTGTTTAATTTGTTTGTTTAATTAATATGTGTAAGACGTCTGACATCATGACGTTGTAAAACAGTCAATAAAAGTAAAAGTAAGAATGCGAGTTTTAAGTCACATTGTTGTTTAGGTTATGAATATTTATGGGTTTGTTATATCAATTCAAACTTGCTCTTTCTCACTTAATGTATTACAATTTTATTTTGGTTTGAACGTGTAATTTAAATTCTTTTTCTCATGCGAAAAATTTCTTATGGATATTAATGAATCTCTCCGTTTTTTCACAAACTCGTTCACAACGCATTAAACCGTTCCTGAAGGAATACAAGCTACTATAATGTTTTCTCTTTAATTGTTTTTCTTTCCTTATGCTATCCTATAAAATTGTATGTAAAAAACAGGACTAAAATTCAAGAGATTCATTTATTACCAAGTAGAAGCAAAAAGTATAAAGTTACTAAAAAATCTTATGAAAAATTATCATAGTATTATAATTGTAACAAGTACTCGCTGCTGGAAAATGTGTATCATTTATTATAAAAATAAAGAATAAATATAATAATAAATAAGGAGAAATGTAATGAAGTAAATTGTTTGATGCTGTATTGCTATACACAATATTATGGGAATTGGGTGGGTCAAAGTAGAAATCAACCCCCTCTCTAATAGGTATAAAAATTAGTTGTTTCTTTTAAAAGTCAGCTTTATTTTTCAAGTAGAAGTTTTAACACATTTTTTGCTATGACTTGTAGAAAAAAATTCGTTCAGTATATTTCTCTCTATTCGCTTAAATTGGCATTTATTGAATTGAGAACAAAATGTATCCAAGAAATCATGAAACTCATAAATATTTAAAATTTATTCATGAGCCTACTTTTAATAAATTGTCGTTAATTAGTTCGGAATATGATTAGAGGTATTCATCTGTCCGGCAGTATACTTTTCATATCATAAAGCAACAGCCAAAGTAGACACTGATTAATAAACCATGAAACGTGAATAAAAATCAAGCGAAAAACAATAAACTAATGCTGGTATTTTATGTATTTTAAATTGATACATTTAAAAGGTGTAAAATAAAGCTCATAAAAAAGCGCAAAATACTTTGAAAGTTTTATGTGAAAAACGTTCATGTCTTATGGTTTTATATAAGCATAAATTGTAGTTGTCCATATTGATAGGGAAACAGCGAAAAAAACCGCGAAATGACATTTGTGGCAACAACGACTCTGTGAACCACTTTAGTGTTTCTTATAAAAAAAAAAATTATGAAGCCGATAGGGAATCATTTTGTAACATACAAAGTGGGGAGCTCAGAAACTTTGAATGAACTCACAGGAAAATGGTTGTAGCAACTAAAAACAATAAAAGAGTTTGTGGCAATCATAAATTCGGTTGTTCCCATCGAATTGCTGTTGCCACATCCGAGTTGGGATTTTCACGACTGAATTTAGTCCCCGCGACTGAAGATGGGTTGAAACAACTTTCCTTAATTCGTTTGTTACAACGGAATTTCCAATTATGTATATTCGATCTGTCAAATAACATTTTTTCCAGTGTGAGTTGGTACTTTGGGATCATCGATTGATGCTAATGCGCATGTGTAAATTGCATATTAGAGTCTATATTAGAGTGTACAAACACCGGAATTTTTTGGAAACTAGTTTTCGGTTTGTTCGAAAAATCAAGTTTTCAAGAAACCGGGTTTCGGTTTTTAATTTTGGCAAAAACCGGAGGAACCGGGGTTTTCCGGTTTTGTTACGGTGACGGTACCGGGTTTCTAAAACGTTTAATCCCTACCAAATAAATGCAACTCTGATGGTTATTGTTGAGTGGTAGTTACTGTTCAGGGGAATCGTAGTCTTTCGAACGGGAGGTGGAAGAATAGGAATTTTTTTTTCTTGGTTGGACACGAGGCTTGAAGAAGTGTAATTTTTTTCCCCTCCACATAAAATAAAGCAAAAAAAAATTTAATAAATGTTATGGAATCGCTTTTGCTGAGAAGATTCATGTGATGCTAGAAAAATAATAAAAAAATATTTACACAAGCAAATAAAACATAACCAAATGTGAAAGTTTAAGAACTTAACAAATTACATAATCTGAACGAAATTAAATTCATGGAAAAAAAATAAGAGAAAGAGAAAACTAAAAATGATAGAAAAAAAGAATATTGGAAAAAAAAAGAAAAAGAACATTAAAAGTATAACAAATATCATTGTTTTACAATGATAAGAAAAAATGTATATATATAAAAATACATATGTACATACATGTATAAAAAAATATCTAACAAGATCTACCATGTCTTACAAACTACACCATAAAATAAAATCAACTCTAAATAAAACCAACTCAATATACATATGTAACATTTAATATTAACCGGTGACAGTTTTATAACAATTACATAAAACAACCATATGGAAACTTCGTATCACAAAATAAATTACATCCACGATGATACATACATATGTACATATATTAAACCCGTTGTTAATTATGTATAGTAAATGAAAATGAACCAAATGAAACGTGAACGAGTATAAGAGTTAACCTAAATTATGTAGAATAGAATGAACTACCTATATATTTAACTTAAAGATTCAATATCAAAATTATGAAAATACCAAAAGAAATTATATGTATGTACATACATAAAAATATTAAATAAAACAAAAAATAAATATTATGTATAAAGAAAACGAAATACACATATGTTACTCTTAGTTACATTTTGTAAAGAGAAGTGTAACACCAAGAGTTATGTATAAAGAGAGAACCACAGCTAACTGATAATGATTACACATCAAAACAATATGAAAATTGAAACATAAAATTATTAAAGAGAAAACTAGGAGTCGTTTCTCCGAAAAGAATTTTAACTTTAATAAATTCATCAGGTGAGTGATGATTAAGAGTAGATGGAGTAAATATTGAGCTCGGGTCTTTAATATATCATTATTGTTATTATCTTTTCCTGCATAGCTCTTGGTGAGACGTTTCTATAAAATTTTAATTAATACTCCACTAAATGCATTTAGTATATAATTTGTTATTGATAATTTACCAAAATAAGACATGAAGAATTATAGTATTTAAGAATTGTCATTAGATTGTAAATATAATAGGTATATTTTTTATCATCACATGAATTTGAGGAAAATAAAATAAAATGTATGCAATGAATTAAAATTGAGTTTTTGTGTCCGTTGAAAAAAAAAAAAAAATATATATAAAAAAAAAAAAAAAAGATGATTAGTTTTATTTCCCTTCTTTGGACAATGTTTGAAGTCATGTCAGAGTAACTCTCTTCTTTTTGGTCGATGGTGGGTGTTGGGTGAAGGGAAAGGTATTTTCGGTATGAAGTGAAGAAAGTCGGACGGACTAAACGGACATGATGACATAATCGGACCGACAAACTGACTTATAAGGGTGTTGTTCTATGGTTTTGATGAAGACTTTCAGACTGATTGACGAAATTTTACGGTGAGAATGGAGTTGTATTGTTTGCATTGTGGTATTTCTTTTAGTTTATTTAAAAAAAATCTCTGACACGAAGATGATGTCTATGGTTACTGGTGTGTTATGGTGGAAAGAATCCCCCCAAACGCTGACGAGTTGCCGGATAAAGCCACCGTGTCAATCTACCACCTATTTTTTTTTTTTGAAACGCACCTTGCACGGAAAAACTAACCATAACATATGGCGCCCAACGACTAAGGATACCTTTTGTTTACTTTGAAGTACGAATGTTTAGTATTTGTTTGAAAGTGGAGTTGAGTTTCACACAGAGCGTACTTTCAGGAGTTGTTTGGGTTAGAACTCAGCTCTAGTAATATATTCAGTGAGGTAAAGAGATGCAATCAAAAGGTTTGTTACCTGGATTGTAGTGATTGTCACTTCAATGGATTTGTATGAATGATTTTGTTTTGTATTGGTGTATTTGGAATATTTAAAGAAATTCTCTGGTATAGGTAATTAGTCTTGTCCCGGAGCAAGTCTATAAATTGGATAGGGGTATTTTTAAGAAATACTAGGTATCCTTGCTCATTCATTTGGTTGTAGGATAAGTAAGAAGTATCTAGTTTAAATTCTTATCAATGTTGTGTGAATGTGGGGGGTGGGGTTTAAACGACTTTTTTTGCTTCAACTTATAAAACCGACCTTACGTGTGACACCTGAAATCATCGACCAAATCATTGTGATACGTAAATTGAAAACTAGGGATCCAATATCAGAAAAGTAACATAAATAGTAATCGTCTTTATATTTTTTTTATATGATAATATACATATATATATATATATGAAAAGGAGAAGAGAGGAAAAGAATATACATTATATTTGAGATAGCGTAGTGAATGGATAATTTTGAAGAAGATATTGCTAATCCTATAAGTGGAATTTTTTCTAGTGATAGACGAGTTACTCGGAGTGCAACAAGAGCTTTACAAACTCAGGTTGTAGGTTCGATTTTAACGCAAATCGATACCGGAATAGAACGATCTGTTGACTTTGTGCCTACTGATTATTTGAACCGGTGTGCTAATTTAATTTTTGGTAGACCAACAGAATCTCGAACTGTTTCTCCTATAAGAATAACAGACGAGGATACGGTGAATCCTAGGGATAACTCTTTAAATTTTTCTCAGAAACTGGAAAAGGTACTGGAAATGTCACAGCAAGACGGCGCGAACAGCGATGAACAGCCAGGGGGTAGCGGACAGGAGAATAACCCTAGTCAATATCCGACTCCAACTGGTCAGCTAGATCATATAATGGCAATGATATTTAACCAGAACCAAATGATGACAAATTTTATAAAGGAACTCAGGCAAGTGAGATTAGAAATAGGTTCTATTAGTCATCGTGTTAGGGAGGTAGAATGTTCCGTGAGTTCTTCTTTCATAAATGGACCAGGTCTAAGCTCAACTCCAGATGGGATTAACCCAGGTGATAAGAGGCAAACCGTAGTACATAATGATGCTAGGGAGAGACCTCAGTCTGTTCGTACTCAATCTGTTCATACCGGCAATCCACCTGTAGTGGATCAGCCTGTATTATACCGAGCCGAGGTTAATCAAAATAACACTGGCAATAGTCTCGGCAATGAGGGGACTTCTGGTAGAAACCAAAATAACGGAGCAAATATCACATACAGTCCAAGACAGCTTGAACGTCGAGTGTCGGTTAACTTGGATAAATGGCACATCAAGTTTGATGGTACAGGACAAGACATGACGGTGGAAAGTTTTATCTTTCGCATTGAGAAAATGCGCGAACAGTATAACATCTCGCTCAATCAGTTATTTAGCGATTTTCATTGTTTAGTATGTGGAAATGCTGCTAAGTGGTATTGGCAACTGTTAGAAGACCATGCAGATGACACAGATTTCGGATATTTTGAACTCAAACGAGAATTATTGAACCATTTTAAATCAGCTGACTCTGACTACGAAATAATTAGAGAAATCATGGACTATAAACAACAGCCAGGACAAACATTTGAAGAATTTTATGCAGAAATACGAAACTTAACTTTCAGGTTACGAAAGAAAATACCTGAATGGGAGCTAATTCGGATCTTAAGGGGTAATTTGCGCAGTAATTTGGCAGGACTTATATTTTCATCTACTATAACTACAACAGCCGATCTTAGAAAGGAGTGTAAGCGTGCTGAAAAGCTTATAAAGGAGGCTAGACAGCGGCCGAAGGCAATTAACGAATTGTGTACAGGGAGTGATGACGAAACTATTGGTCTAGAAGCCTTAGCTACACCAGGTAGAAACATTGGTTATAGAGGTAACCAGGGGAACTCTTCCAATATCCGAACCAATTCCGATCCACAACTTCGTGATGGTTCGTTTAACAAGGACATTCGGAAACCATTTTCGAACATTCCCAAACCAATATCTATCCCTCAAGCTATTCCTAAAACATTTTGTAATTCGCCTTTTCATTTGAACCTATGCTTCACTTGCGGAATGCCAGGGGACTTCTACCGAAAAAATGCTGATAGAATCAAGCAAGATTCCATTTGTAGGTCAATGTTTCACGAAATGAAATGTTTTGCTTGTGCTACGGGTGATTCATTTTGCGAATATAAACCTACTTCGGTAAATGGGAAGGTGGCAGAAGTGACCGGGTACCTCTGCCCGCCCAAGGAAAACCCGGAGTCCAACTAATGAAAATTCTACACAAACAAGAGGGTGAATTGGTAGAGGATGGGCAAAAATCACCCTTACCAATTAAGTCCTTACATCAGCGGAAAATCGAATATGACATTGTAAGAGCTAAAATTTTTGGAGAAAAAATTAAAACTAGAAAATATAGAAAAATTCAAAAGTTAAAGGATAAGATATTGAAGATAAAAAGAGCAAAAAGGTTAGTGGTTGAGACGGTAGTAAAAGTAGGAACTGATAATCGATTATTTGCAAAGACTTTAGTAGGTGGGAAAGAAGTTATGGCGTTGTTGGATTCAGGCGCTGGAGCCTGCTGTATTGGCAAAAACGCTCTCCAATTTCTAGACGGATATGATAAGTCAGTGATTAAGCTTCATGATCAAAATGTTAGAACTGCTAACGGTGAAAAAGTGCCTGTTTTGGGTGTCGCCACTTTAGCAGTTTTATGGAATGGCATTTCAAGAGACTTAGATTTTCTCATAGTACCAGGATTAGAACAGGAATTTTATTTTGGTATAGATTTCTGGAAGACTTTTAAATTACCTGTAGTAGGCGAATCAACACCTTACATGCCAAATATAAGTGAAATTGTTAGGCGGACTGATGAGAATGATAAACAACACCATCTCACGGAAGACCAGCTAGGAAAACTTGAAGGAGTTAAAGCAAAATTCCCATCATTTGCTGTCCTAGGTCTGGGCCGAACCTCAGTAGAACAACACATAATAGAAGTTACTAATGAGGACATACCTCTCAAACAACGACACTATCCAGTGTCTCCAGTTATTCAAGAACTGCTTTATAATGAACTCGATCGTATGCTCAGCCTCGGGGTCATTGAGCCCAGTAATAGCAGCTGGAGCTCGCCTGTTACACTTGTGAGAAAGGAAACGAAGAATAGATTGTGCCTTGATGCGCGTAAAGTTAATTCAAGGACGGTCAAAGACGCATACCCCCTACCTCATATTGAGGGAATCCTTAGTAGGTTACAGGACACGAAATACATATCTGCCATCGATTTGAAAGATGCATTTTGGCAGATCCCACTTGAGGAGAAGTCGAGGGAAAAGACAGCATTTACAGTCCCTGGGCGGCCATTATACCAATTTACTGTAATGCCGTTTGGGTTGTGTAATGCCGCCCAGAGGATGTGCAGGCTTATGGACAAAGTTATTCCGGCTGCACTCCGGAATAATGTCTTCGTCTACCTCGACGACCTTCTAGTGGTTTCTGCCTGCTTCGATGCACATATTAATCTACTAAGCGAAGTCTCTCGGTGTTTGAGGACTGCTGGTCTCACCATTAATATAGAAAAAAGTAAATTTTGTCACAAGGAAGTACGTTACTTAGGTTTCATTGTAGGAAATGGGTGTATTCGGACAGACGAGGCAAAGGTAGAAGCTGTAAAAGACTTTCCTGTCCCAAAGACGCCCAAACAATTGCGGCGGTTTCTAGGCATGTGTGGGTGGTACCGCAGGTTCATTCAGGACTATGCTAGTACAGCAGCGCCGCTTCATGAGAATTTGACAAAAGAACGCATTCGAAAATTTGAGATGTCGGAAGAGGCTCTTAGCTCCTTCGAGAAGTTGAAGGATAGCCTTACTTCCGCCCCTTTACTAGTCAACCCGGACTTTAATCAACCATTTTATATCCAATGTGATGCTTCCACTCAGGGAGTTGGTGGTGTTCTTTTTCAGGTGGATATTGAAGGTCACGAGCATCCGATATCATATATGTCCGCTAAGCTTAATAAAGCTCAGCGGAACTATAGTATAACGGAACTAGAATGCTATGCTGCTGTTCTCAGTGTTAAGCGATTCCGACCTTATATAGAAGGGTTACCATTCACCATCATCACGGACCATGCTAGTCTCAAATGGCTCATGAACCAAAAAGAACTTTCAGGCAGACTAGCTAGATGGAGTCTAAAACTCCAAGGTTTTGAGTTCGACATTCAACACCGTAAAGGTTCCCAGAATATTGTGCCCGACGCGCTGTCACGGGCATACATGGAGGAAATTGTCATGAATCATCGATTGTTGGATGTTGATCTAGCTAGTCCTCACTTTAATTCCGAAGAATATAAATCGCTTAGGGACAGCATTCTAGGGAAAAATGAAAACATACCTGATTTGTGTGTTTCGGACAATTACGTTTACAAGCGGACTAAATTTGCAACAGGTGATGTAGTGGATGAGGATAATGCTTGGAAGATTTGGGTTCCTAAGGAACTACAGGATGAATTGGTTTCTGCGGCGCATTTCTCCCCATCGTCAGGACACGGAGGTATTCATAAAACGTTATCGCGGTTGCGGGAACGATATTATTGGCCTAGCATGATAACTGACGTGCAGAAAGTTGTAAGAAATTGTGATGTTTGTTGTGCAAGTAAAATAACGAATGCTTTTAAAAGGCCCATAATGGGGAGACAAATAATCACAGAGCGACCTTTTCAGAGACTCTATATTGATTTTATGGGGCCCTACCCGAGGTCAAAAGACGGTAATACGTCCTTATTTGTTTGCTTGGATCACTTTAGTAAATTTGTTCTACTAGAGCCAATGCGTGTTGCTACCGCTGTCAATGTTGTTAAATTTCTGGAAAAACGAGTCTTTCACGTGTTTGGAGTGCCGGAATTCGTTCATTCCGATAACGGAAGGCAATTTACTTCGGAACTTTTTCGAGAATTTTTGGGTAGATATGGAATTAAGCATATTCGAACTGCGTTGTATGCTCCTCAGTCAAATGCAGCGGAAAGAGTGAATCGGTCTGTGTTGCAAATGGTTCGATCATTTGTTGGGCAAGATCAGCGTAATTGGGATCTGCATATTAGCGATGTTGCATTTGCCTTAAGGAGTACCACACATAGTTCAATAGGTTTGTCTCCTTATTACTCTGTTTTTGGAGAGAACATGGTGCAACATGCATCCACATATAATGTTATTCGTAAGGTAGGATGTATTAAAGACGTGGACTTAATAATAATCAATCCTTCAGACAAACTACAATTAATCCGTGATAAGATTTTTCAGAACCTAGAGAAAGCTCATGAACGTTCATCCAGAAATTATAATGTTAGAGCTAAAAAAGTAAAATTCAAAGCAGGACAGTTTGTATATCGGAGAAATTTTAAACTTAGCAATAAAATACAAGGTTATAATTCAAAACTAGCTCCGGCCCATGTAAAGTGTATTGTTTTAAAAGTCCTTGGGAATTCCTTATACGAGCTTGGAGGTTTAGACGGAAAAACTAGAGGTGTATTCCATGGCCAGGATTTATTTGTAGTTTAATTGCAGGATATTTTAAGATGTACAGTTTAAATATAAACCCGGCTATGTTCATTTAAGTGGGTCGAGGCCACACGTTGCAGCAGGATACCTATAACCTATATATATAGAAAATATAAGCTACGTCTTTCCTTTCCAACATGTACCTACAGTGGAAAAGTTTAATCTAATTATACGATAATTATACTATTATACTTATAATTACGCACTCGTTCCATACCTTGTACGGTATCGACGGCTGCGAGCCTGTTACGGTGACGGTACCGGGTTTCTAAAACGTTTAATCCCTACCAAATAAATGCAACTCTGATGGTTATTGTTGAGTGGTAGTTACTGTTCAGGGGAATCGTAGTCTTTCGAACGGGAGGTGGAAGAATAGGAATTTTTTTTTCTTGGTTGGACACGAGGCTTGAAGAAGTGTAATTTTTTTCCCCTCCACATAAAATAAAGCAAAAAAAAATTTAATAAATGTTATGGAATCGCTTTTGCTGAGAAGATTCATGTGATGCTAGAAAAATAATAAAAAAATATTTACACAAGCAAATAAAACATAACCAAATGTGAAAGTTTAAGAACTTAACAAATTACATAATCTGAACGAAATTAAATTCATGGAAAAAAAATAAGAGAAAGAGAAAACTAAAAATGATAGAAAAAAAGAATATTGGAAAAAAAAAAGAAAAAGAACATTAAAAGTATAACAAATATCATTGTTTTACAATGATAAGAAAAAATGTATATATATAAAAATACATATGTACATACATGTATAAAAAAATATCTAACAAGATCTACCATGTCTTACAAACTACACCATAAAATAAAATCAACTCTAAATAAAACCAACTCAATATACATATGTAACATTTAATATTAACCGGTGACAGTTTTATAACAATTACATAAAACAACCATATGGAAACTTCGTATCACAAAATAAATTACATCCACGATGATACATACATATGTACATATATTAAACCCGTTGTTAATTATGTATAGTAAATGAAAATGAACCAAATGAAACGTGAACGAGTATAAGAGTTAACCTAAATTATGTAGAATAGAATGAACTACCTATATATTTAACTTAAAGATTCAATATCAAAATTATGAAAATACCAAAAGAAATTATATGTATGTACATACATAAAAATATTAAATAAAACAAAAAATAAATATTATGTATAAAGAAAACGAAATACACATATGTTACTCTTAGTTACATTTTGTAAAGAGAAGTGTAACACCAAGAGTTATGTATAAAGAGAGAACCACAGCTAACTGATAATGATTACACATCAAAACAATATGAAAATTGAAACATAAAATTATTAAAGAGAAAACTAGGAGTCGTTTCTCCGAAAAGAATTTTAACTTTAATAAATTCATCAGGTGAGTGATGATTAAGAGTAGATGGAGTAAATATTGAGCTCGGGTCTTTAATATATCATTATTGTTATTATCTTTTCCTGCATAGCTCTTGGTGAGACGTTTCTATAAAATTTTAATTAATACTCCACTAAATGCATTTAGTATATAATTTGTTATTGATAATTTACCAAAATAAGACATGAAGAATTATAGTATTTAAGAATTGTCATTAGATTGTAAATATAATAGGTATATTTTTTATCATCACATGAATTTGAGGAAAATAAAATAAAATGTATGCAATGAATTAAAATTGAGTTTTTGTGTCCGTTGAAAAAAAAAAAAAAATATATATAAAAAAAAAAAAAAAAGATGATTAGTTTTATTTCCCTTCTTTGGACAATGTTTGAAGTCATGTCAGAGTAACTCTCTTCTTTTTGGTCGATGGTGGGTGTTGGGTGAAGGGAAAGGTATTTTCGGTATGAAGTGAAGAAAGTCGGACGGACTAAACGGACATGATGACATAATCGGACCGACAAACTGACTTATAAGGGTGTTGTTCTATGGTTTTGATGAAGACTTTCAGACTGATTGACGAAATTTTACGGTGAGAATGGAGTTGTATTGTTTGCATTGTGGTATTTCTTTTAGTTTATTTAAAAAAAATCTCTGACACGAAGATGATGTCTATGGTTACTGGTGTGTTATGGTGGAAAGAATCCCCCCAAACGCTGACGAGTTGCCGGATAAAGCCACCGTGTCAATCTACCACCTATTTTTTTTTTTTGAAACGCACCTTGCACGGAAAAACTAACCATAACAGTTTTTTGCTTTAAATTAAGTTCTTATGCTTATTAGTGTTTAAAACTCAAAGTTTCACAATTCTATTTAAATATGACAATTACAGTTTAATTTTAAATAAAACAATTACATATATCATATTCCTATTTGGAATTCGTGTTTAACCTTAGAACTTCATCCTTATTTTGCGTCCTTCGTCGACGCTATAAATAATATCGTGAGCAAAAATGCGAACCAAAATTAGTGGTGTGTTTGTATTTAGTTCATTTTTATTAATATTTAATAAAAAAAACTATTGCCAACGACTAACGCTATACGAAAAATGAGGTCAAAACAAGCGAAAAAAAACTCGAAAAGCTCGAAAATTAAATCGCTCGTCGTCATTTTGACGAAGGATGACGGTGCAGGGTTAATATAAAATTTAAAAGTTATGTATTAAAATCTTATAAAGTTTAAACATTTGTATAAATTTAATTTTTAAATTTGAAAAAAAAAAAAATGTTTGGAATGTTCAATTAATTCTCAAGTAATTTGTAGTTATTTCTACGCAAATAATAAAATCAGTTTGCCATTTGATTAAAAAAATTGTTTGGAAATGTCATTTAGGACTTTTTGGAATATAAATTCATATTTGAGAATACAAATCATGTTTCTTAATTTCAAGATTTCATTAAATTTCGAAAATTATATTAATTTCAATATTAATATTATTCAATCAATATTATTAATTTGTTTAAGGATATGAACACAAATTAATTAAAACCGGGTTAATCGGATAACCGGCGTCAAACAACCGGTTTTCGGTTTGTTCGAAAATAACGTTTTTTAACGTTCGGTTTGCGATTGAGGATCTACCGATGGTATCAATTCACGCACTGTAGTTAGGCATCTGATGATGAATTAGTCACGGAGTTCGAAACTAGTCATGCCAGTGAGTGTGTGTTGAACTGAATTGTCTATTATTTCCAACAAAAACCAACCATTTTTGACTTAATCTGTTTCCCAGTGTGCCAAACGGATCCGTTTCGGATCCACTTCTTCGTACTTTCTATCCGTAACGGAATTCGTTACGGATTCAAAAACAGACTTTATATCCGTTTTCCGGATCCGTTACGGACTCGTTACGGACATCATATTAGGATCAGTTGGGGACCCGTGTATTTCAATAAAACGTATCCGTAGCGGAATCCGTTGCGGATCAGTTTCGGATCAGCAAGCGGGAGAAATTCTTCTCAAAAAATGGATTCAAAAACGGATTTTATGTCCGTTTTTCGAATCCGTTACGGACATCATATTAGGATCCGTTGCGGACCCGTCTATTTTAATAAAACGTATCCGTAGCGGAATCCGTAACAGAATAGCTTCGGATCCGCAAACGGGAAAAATTCCTCCCCAAAAACCGGACCAAACCAATCACTGACTGTACGGACGAGAGGAGTTTTAATGGATGAAAGTCCCACACTGACTTCATATTAGTTTTATATTTGGTCTTTATGTGCTTTTAGCTGTTTTTTTTTAATTAATTATTCATGTATTTGTCTAATTATTTGTTTTATTATTAATATTAAATATAGTTATTAATATTTAACTATTATATTTTCACATTTTGTTGAGTAGTATTTTACATAAGTGACACATTTTACTTGTTTAATTGGCCAATATGCTTTAAAGTTACAGTTTTGTATAACAAATGACATGAAATGAAATTTGACTTTCAATGCTTTTCTCCTATTCTAAAAAAATTGATTTCAATTGAGTTGTATTTTACGAAAAAGTTATTAAAAACTGATTTTTCTGGGTCCCATATAAGGACCTTTTCTTAAAGCAAAACTCAATTGGCGATTACACTGATTCCTTTTCTTACTTTTTTACGGAGACATATCGGGATTGAAATGGATTATTCAATTCGCGGTTACACTGATTCCTTTTCTAACTTTTTTACGGATTCGTAAATTCGCGAGTACACTGATTCGTTTGTTAAATTTTTTACGGATCCGAAACGGGTCCGCAACGGATCCCTAAATTTGCGAGTACACTGATTCCTTTTTTAATTCGTGATTACACTGATTCCTTTTTTAATTTTTTTTACGAATCCGTTAATTCGTAATTACACTGAGTCCTTTTTTTAAGTCTATTACGGATCCGCATCCGTTTTTGTGCACATTGGGTTGTTTCAATTTTTCGTTTGTGTGTGTGTTTGGAAAGCAATGCTGATTCCGATGCAACCGTATAATAGTATAATAATAGTTTCATTAAAATCTATCTTCCGTACAAATGACATCGCCACAACGTAAATATTCATGACAACAATGAACATTTACATTGTGCCGATGAACAATAGTTCAGGTTTGGTGAAACCTCTTTTGCGTTGCACAACAATTAGTAAATTTTGCCGTATGTCACAACATGTTGTAGGGTAACTAAACTAGAATTTCAAACAGCATCTGTATGAATATCCAGTTAATTTTCAAAGTTTACGAGCAATCAACTGATGTCTTTCAAACTTATAGCCGTTTAGATTGCGTTGTTTGTTTTCGTTTGTTTGTTTGTTGCATTAATTTATTAAAACGACAAACAAAAAACAAGAACATTAAAATAACACCTTTGACTGGGGGTAATTTAACTGCATTTTGTTATTTGAAACATTTTTTATCTTAAATATGCACATTAATCGCTTAATTTGTTACTGACTCGGACTCCGTCGAATGGAAACTGCTGCGGCAACTTGACGACCGAACGGCCATTGACTTGAATATGCAGCCAAGTTGAAGGGGGAGATATAAAAACATTGGATTTGTATAATTTTCAAAATTGTGCTACAATTCCGATAACACACACAGTGGCGGCTGAATTGCATTCAAGAATGAACTAACAACTACAACATTTCATACTTATTTAGATCAGATCCATCCCCTCTTTCGTTCATTTCTTCTTTACCTGTTACCAAATAAAATAAATCTAAGGAAGTAAATTGTGTCTAAATACAAAATTTCAAAATTTAAATATAATGTATTTGGCGTCATCACTAAGTGTGATGAGTCATAAATACCCTCATCACTGTAATGCGGCCAAACCAAGACCGGCGGCCATGCCAGTGTTTTGTGTATCGATGGTCATTGTTCCACATGGACACACAATTGTGTCTTATCTTTAGTTGTTTTCTGTTGGATGGATGGTGGAAGTCTTCTTGAAACATTTTATGTTACCGTCATCGTCGTCTTTTTCCTTTTTGTGTTATTGTCAACTGTTAAAAAGCATTCACTCAGTTAACAGGGAAGAGGTTGTTTTTATTTAATCATTGACCAATATTGTCACAAAAGATTTCTTTGGTTGTTGTTACCTTTGCGTCATTTTCGGATATTTTTTCCTTTTGTTGTTGATGGTGTTATTTCAATCAATTAGCTTCTCGTGTTTTGTACCCATGTCAAGGAATAAAATAAAAAGGAAGTGAGCGGCGGATTGATCTTTTGTTTAATACAGATCGGTTAAAATTACTTATTTCCGTGTCATGTGCTAAGAAAGGCAAATTTGTCACGGATTCAAACCTGTCGCTTCACTTTCAAAACGACTTGATATTTCCAGACTTTAATAGAATTTTTATAAAAATATTTTTAAGAAAATTATTCACGGAAGGCTCTTTACCAGAGTAATGGACATAAATGGGATAACATCGATTCGAATCACTAGCCGGCTCAAGCAAAGGTTCGCACAAAGCTAAGCAGACCGAAATCCTTTGCGAAATCAGACATATATAAAAGCTGGACCTCGAAAAGTTACAATTACCAGACATATACAGAGAACTTCACTCAAGTACTGGCCCGGAACGCACTTCCGTCCCATGATCCTGAATCGCAGTGGAAATACATTTCCCACTCTATGAAAACTGCTACAGAGGCAGTGCTTGCACGCAAAGAAAAAAAACGTTTATTGCTCGGTTACCGCAACAAAAATTTGATTGATTTGTATTAATTTATTAATCGCAATCGTTCATGCAGTTCTCCCAAATAAACTCATATATCGCAAATGTGTATCATGTTGTTTGTTGCAAAAGAGTTCCCGTTTGCATCAAACGCGTACAAAATTACATTTGCCTCAAATTTGAAAAACGTTTGCGATAACTGAAATTAGCCATTTTTCTAATGGGAGCACAGATTACAAAGAACGTAAATTTCTCTAATTCTGTCGGCTCACTCACGCATACACATAAAAGAGATACCACGTTCTAATGATTCTCCCTTGTCAACATATCTTGGATGGACAATTGACGCGTTGTAGTTTGCTACGCTTTTAGTTGTTATATGAATGCGAGGCGAGATAGACGTAGACGTGTAAGTAGACAGTGAGAAAATAGACAAAAATGCCAACTTTTTTTTTAAAACAATCTTTATGGGTAAATCCAAAATCATAAAAGTTAGAAATTTAAACACAGAAAAGCTTATGGAATCCATAAATAAAAGTTTTAATTACAACTCGGTTTTTTTAAGCTTATATTTTTCATAACTCGTTTATTGTAACATTTTTCGGTTCTCCCAAACGAAATGACACGTATGGATTAACACAAGTTCGTTTCTCCCAACTACAGTCCCCAAACGAACTTCTCTTATCTGAGATTTCGTTTATAAGGAACGAGTTTTTTCTTTGCGTGTAGTTCCGAAAATCCGCGTAAAGACAAACCTTTTTACGATGAAGAGTTTCGCATGACAAGTAGTTGAAACGCGAGCCGCGATGGAGCGGTATAAGGAGAAGCCTAGAGAGGAAGTTCATTTGCTTAGAAAGAAAACACGGTTGTGAAGAAAGCGCGAGAGTGAACAAATTGAATCTTACAAAAGGTAGAATTTTGTCCGTAGATTCTACCGAAAACTGCAAAGCCAAACAAACGGTCATGGATCAGGGTCCCTCTTTTGGAGGTCACAGATGTGCAGAGTATGTTGAAAATGTGGAGAGATCACTTCTCTGCTTTACTTGCCCCAGTAGATTAGGGTGTTGAACAAATAAAGAACGACGGCGCCAACTGCCCGCCTTCTAGCCAAATTTGCCGGCATAAGAACAACAAAGCTGAGGGGGCTGATGGACTACCGACTGAGCTTATTAAGGCTGGCGGCTATGAGCTCGTGTCCAAAATATGGTACACTCAAAGAAAAATTTGGTTGAGGCAGCCGAAGTAGCCGAAACCGAATTTAGAGGTTGTCAGCACTCCATCAGAGAGTGACACAACTTCATTAGAGGTTGAAACAACCTCATTCGAGGTTGAAACAACCTAATTAGAGGTTGACACAACCCCAATGAATAGGTTGACACAACCTCATTAGAGGTTGACATAACTTCATTAGAAGTACACACAACCTCATTAGAGTTTGACACAACCGAATTTAGATAGTGCCACAGATGAATATTGAACGTTTTTTATTCTTAAATAATTATATATTTTCCTGTATTCTGATAAAAAAAATGAGAAAACGAGAAAATAAAGCCATCCATATAGGGTAATCTTTAGGGTAACACATTTGATTTACATGTCACTACCGACTTTTTTTGAAGTCGGGGCCATCATAGTCACCGCTTCAATTTTGGCGTGTTCTATCTGTTGATCTAGGTGGGGTGCTTCAAACTTTTTCTCTGCGTATAGACGAATACATGCCCGCCGAATGAAGCAATAGCATGCTGTATCCTCTCGAGAATAATGTGCGAAAGACTAAAGCCGTTTGTTGCAGAAGAGATCGGTCCTATCAGTGTGGCTTTAGGCCTGAAACCCCGAATATTGGCCAGATATTCACATTACGGGTAATCCTGGAGAAAAAAATAAATCGACACCTACCATATCTTTGTAGAATACGAGTATAAGCCTGCCTTCGATATCCCGATACGGGGAAAAGTGCACCAAGCTATGTCGGAGATTGGTATTCCCGTTAAGCTGACACCACTTTTGTAGAATGTCCCTTCTCAGTATACATTGTCAAGTGAAGAAAAGAACGCGCCACGTATGGCAATGATTCAGTTAGTCGCAACGCGAGCCCCAATGGAGCGGTATAAGAAGAGCAGATTAAGATGAAAGCGCAAGAGTAAGAACATTGTAACATAGAGAAGGAAGAACGAGGCCTGTATATTCTACCGGAAAGTACAAACTCAAACCAACGGCCATGGACCAACGGGCTCTGCTTTTGTGGTGATAAAGAAGTTACTCTAGTCGCCGATGTGAAAGGTAAATGGGAGCAATGTAGAGATCAGCTCTCTGCTTTACTTCTCCCAGCAGATTCAAATGTAGATGAAGGAGTTGAGCAACTACAATATGATGGTGTCGATTGCCTCTTCTTAACCAAGGCGAGATTATAACTGCAATTTCCCGGCTTAAGAACAGCAGTCGGTGCTAACGTACTACCGGCTGATATATTCAAGGGTGGCGTCGATGAGTTAAAAAGGTGCACGCATAAGCTCATATGCAAAATCTGGTTAGAAAAATGCATGTGTATCCTCTGTTTAAAAAACGTGATCCGTGTATAAGTAGTAACTATAGTGGAATAGCCATTTATCCATCCCTTTCGAGCGTAACCTTATCGGATCTTATCAGTGAAGCTTTATACCCTGCAAATCCAGGACCGACGGCTTGTTAACATTAGAACAAAACCTGGAGAAAAACCATGAAAAACCAATCAACACCTACCACCCTTTGGTAGATTACAAAACTGCCTTCGATAGCTCGATACGGGAAAGACTTTACGAAGCTATATCGGAAGGAATCGGAAAAGAATCAGTGTAAGTGGGCATGCCAAAATACAAAATTATTGGTCTCGATAGGATTCGAGGAAAGGGTGAATGTTAATAACCGGTATAAGTCCCGTAAATAAAAGCTAAAACGTTAGCCTAGAAATCCAACGTTGCATTGTGCTTGAAAACAGGTGTTATTTCGAACCAAGCAAGTAATGCAGAGATACGGCCGTCTCTCGAGAATCAAAGATCCAACTTTATCAGATTCTCATACAACCTGTCTTGATTTATGGTGCAGAATCCTGGGTCATATCGCACGTTGAGGAAACATCACTGGATGATTTCTAGAGAAAAATGCTCCAAATGATATATACAATTAACGATCTTGCCAATGGTACCAATTCAGGCACAGAGAGTAGGCATCTGATGATGAACTTGTCACGGAGTTCGAAACTAGTTGTGCCACTGAGAGTGCTTTCCCGTATTATCTATTATTTCAACGAAACTCAGACCTCGAAAGCTTGTGGTGTAGAATGAACTTCTCATACATTAACATTCGAAACAAACAAAATAAATTCGTTACGAAAAATGCAATCAAAGCAATTTTTTTTTCTTTAAATTTGTCGCATGTTTGGATGCTTGTGATACTTTTTTTGATGACTTCTTCACTATCATCATTCCCAACAACCGCTGATCAGTGTTTCTGGCTAATTCCTAAATAGAATGATTCATTAAGTTCTTGGAACCTAGCGTTCTATAGACGATACAAAAAGTCGACTTTTCGACATTTCGAATATTTCAAATATATGAAATGTCTTAGGTGGTCTCAAACAAAACAGAGGGGTGAACAGACTTATAATATGAGGATTATGTGTTTCTCCGATCAGATCGGTCTTTACGTCCTCTGCCCCAGTTGGTAAAACCAAGCTCTCGGAGGCAAACTTCCAACTGGTCTTTCCAGCGAAGTCTTGGTCGTCCTATTTTTCGATGTCCTTCGAATACGTCTTCGAATACTTGAGGCCTGGATTAGCCAGCGTACACGCGCTACTTTGATACGCATAACTACGTCGATATGGGGATACAAATTATACAGCTTTTGGTTCATCCGTCGTCGACCTCCCGCCGTTTTCTACGATAGGACCATCTATTTTGCGGAGTAATTTTCTCTCGAAAGACTCTCAGTGATGTTTCATCAGGATTCTGCGCCATAAAGCAAGACCGGTTATATGAGAGCCTGTTGGATCTTTGTTTCTCGAGTGGGTCTTATCTCTGAACTGCTTGTTTAGTCCGACATAGCATCTATTTGCATGCACAATTCTGCTTTCGGTTTCTACACTGGCGTTGTTTCTTCCGGTTATAGCAGATCCGTGGTAAATGAATTCGTCCACTACCTCGAAATAATATCGGTTATCAACGTTCACCCTACTATCCTCCAAACGAGCGAATGTTATGCTCATCAAAACTATTCATTTTGTAGTGTCCTCGGTTACTGCCAACCCCACTCTTGCTGATTCTTTCTCAATTCTCGACAATACTGCTGTAACTTCTCGCAGATACGCAAGCAGCATGTGACTTTTTGCTGTTGATTGTTTTATTCGTGTTGACTGCAGCATTTCTCACGATGATCTTAATTAATATGTTGAAGAGATCAGGAGATAGCCCTGCTTGAGGCCTCGCCTCGAACTAAATGGTTCGGTGAGATCTTTACCAATCTTTATTAGCGGGAATACCAAGCTCCGACATAGCTTGGTACCATTTTCTCCGTATCGAGATATCGAAGGTAGCCTTACAATCTACAAAGAGATGGAAGGTGTCAATTTGTTTTTTATGGGGTTTCTCCAGAATTTGTCGTAATGTGAATATCTGGTCGATAGTTGAGTTTCCCGGTCTAAAGCCACACTGATAAGGTCCGAAAAGGGTTGCAACAAACGGCTTTAGTCTTTCGAAGATTACGCACGAGAGGACCTTGTATGCGATTAATGAAAGTCTTACACCACGATAGTTTTTGAAAACAGAGCACAGTATGCTAAGGCTCCAATCATTGGATATGCATTCGTCCGGCAAGATTTTCCATATGAGCTTATACCCGCCAGCCTTAATAAGCTGAGCCAGTAGGTCATCAGCCTCCTCGGCTTTGTTGTTTTTCAGCCGCGAAATTGAAGTTCTGATTTCGCTTTAACTAGGAGTGGGGTTGTCGGCGCAAACCGACATCTATATTGAAGTCTCATGGGACAAGTAAAGCCGAGAAGTGATCTCTCCATATTCCCAATATAAACTTCAAATTTGCGACAAGATTCCCGTCCTTATCTTTACAGAAAGGGGGCTTTGATCCATTTGCGTTGGATTGGTTTTGTACTTTTCGTTAGAATTTGCGGGCCTCATTCTTCCTTCTGTAAGAATACATTTTCTTACTCTCGCTCTTTCTCCACAACCGTTTTTTCTTAGTAAATAAAGGGTTTCCTTTCTCCTCTACTCCTTCGCGGTTCGCTTTTCATCTGACTGAAGCATTGCATTGTTCTTTTCACTACTCTCACGACTTTCTTAATCGTACCATGGTTTGTCCTTAAGCGATGTTTCATTACCACGTAGATACGGTCTCTGGTGCAGTTTTCATAGAATGGACAATGTACTTCCACTGCGCTTCAGGATCATGAGGCGGGGGTACGATCTTCGGCAACACCTTAGTCAGTTCTCTGCAAAGGCAGTAGCTATCTCAGGTAATTGCAGCTATCCGATGTCCAGCTTTGTATATGTCTGATTTCGTACGACTTTCGCTCTCCTTGACCTTGAGCGAACCTTTGCAGCAACCAGTACCTCGTTTCTGTAGTTCTCGAATCGAAAAAGTTTTCACATGAAACATGTGAATTGAAGCAAAAACGCTACGAGACGGTACACAAAATAGCTTCTCACATGTGACTGTTTCTACTACATTTGTTTTGCGAAAACTTTCTGTGACGTACTGGTTTTTTCATGCTTATTGGAAAAAGGCGAGAAAAACTGTTTCTAAAAAGCAGCGAGTTGAAAAATTTTAAATTCGAAACGTCAAAAATACTCATTAAAACGGTGCGAGATTTTCATATTGTTTCTACAAAAATTGTTTTTAAGATATTAAACACTTATATTTTAAGTGGAGAAGATAAGAATTATATACAATATTTTTGTTATGTATTTCAATTAATTGTTCTGAAATAGTACAGAAAAATCAAAAAAGTAAAAAGAAAATATTGTTGAATATATGTGTCAACTAATTTGGAATTTGTAAGAGAGACAAATTTGGAGTTTTAAATTCCAACACAAGTTGTAAGGAGCAGTGGGAATCCCATGAAACAGATTCTGTTTGTTGTTATTTTTCGCACTTTCTTATTTTGTTTGTTTGTTTATATTTCTTTATTACTTTATTCCTTTTGGGTTAATGTATAAGAAATTCATTCATAAGAAAGCTTACATGTCATAAACATTTTTCTAATTGAAAAATGGTTAGTTTTTGTTGGAAATAATAGACAATTCATTTCAACACACACTCACTGGCATGACTTGTTTCGAACTCCGTGACAAGTTCATCATCAGATGCCACACTACTGTGCCTGTATTGATCGGTTGATCATCAATCGTATATATACAAACTCAATTCTGCAATTTGCATGTGCGAATTAGTATCAATCGAAGATCCCTAAGTATCAACATCACTGAAAGACCTACAATTCCCAGAACAAGAACAGACAGACATTTTCCACCATGTTCTTCTTTTTCTCATGCTATCTCGCATGGTTGCAGTGCTTTGAGGTGAGTTTTTTTTTAACCCTGCTGTTAGATTAGAAAAAACTTACGAATCTTAGATTGAGGGACCATTTGGTCCATACTGCAATTTTCATCCAAAATAATAATTTTATCTTATTCTTTGTAACTATTTTGGTTCAAAAATTTCTAAAGCAAGTATTTGACATATCAAAAACATCCGCTAACATATCAAAAACATCTTCTAAATATTTGACATGAATTTACATTCGCTTGGTAATGAAAAAATTTACGAATCTTAGGTTGAGGGACCATTTGGTCCATACTGGAATTTTCATCCAAAATAATAATTTTATCTTATCCTTTGTAACTATTTTGGTTCAATAATTTCTAAAGCAAGTATTTGACACATCAAAAACATCTTCTAAATATTTGACATGAATTTACATTCGCTTGGTAATGAAAAAATGTACTATTGACCAAATGGTCCTCTAACCTAAGATTCGTCATTTTGTATTTTTCTCAGTCCTGAATAAAGTTAGAAAATTTAATTTTCGCACATAACATTGTTTTATTAAAAGACCCCATTAGCAGAAAAATTTAGTCAGTATATATCACCGTTCCAAAGTTACAAGGGAAAACAAAAAAAATTTGGACCAAATGGTCCTAATCTAACAGCAGGGTTAAATCTATATCACAGAGTTGTAGTATTCCGTGGTATAGCATTTTTGAAGAACGTGCTAGTGTCACTTACGATTAATTGAATTTGAATTTTATTGACCGATTTTTGTTAGTTTTTGGTTAATGTATGAGAAGTTTTGGTTAATGTAATAGATACAAGTCATGAACATTTTTGATAATTGAATATTGCCAGTGAGTGTATGTTGAACTGAATTCTCTATTATTTCCAACAAAAACTAACCATTTTTCAATTAGAAAAATGTTCATGACTTGTATGCTTGTAGTATGAATTTCTCATACATTAACCAAAAACTAACAAAAATCGGTCAATAAAATTCAAATTTAAATAAACATTACTTTATTGCAATAAAAACGTCATCAGTATTGCCACTTTTTGCATTGATATACAGAAACGCTGTTTACTAAACAATGAAATTTTTTGTTTCATGTTTAATGCCAAGACTTTTTCGATTCGAGAACTACAGAAACGAGGTACGGGCACTGATCCGAATCGATATTAGCTCGTCGACTCACACGTACATTCATTACACTAGTACAGTGCCTTCCATCAATTACCAGGTGATGAATCTGTGTTTTCGATGGTTGGTTCAAAGACATATTCCCTGCCGACTTTAGAATTAAAATCACCTGGAACAATCTTAATGTCCTGGCCATTATGTTTCCTCTAGGCGCTCATGGAACATTTGCTTTCTGTCATAGTATTTTTGTTATGTGGGGGGGTGTACACAAAGTTCCGGAATGTTAAAGTAAAGGGGTTTTCAACAGAGACGCTACAAAAGTAAATCGATAGGGACAGCAAACGACGCCATATTTTTTCCCGCTCTTTTGACATTTCTCTTCAGTAAGGTTTGACATTTCATCATGGAAAGATATACGAGCCAATAACGAGTCGAAATTATTAAAATTTACTACCGAAATTTGGAGTCAGTGGCGTCAACTTTAAGAGCGCTACGTCCAATTTATGGTCTTCAATGATGAGGCTCATTTCTGGCTGAATGGCTTCGTCAATAAGCAAAATATGCGTTGTTGGTCAGACAGCAATCCACACGTAATCCATGAGTCATCATTGCATCCCGAAAAAATTACGGTTTGGTGCGGTTTATGGGCCGGCGGCGTCATTGGGCCGTACTTCTTCCGTGATGATCAAGACCGGCACATTACTGTGAATGCGAATCGCTACCGTTCAATGATAACCGAATATTTTTGGCCCCAATGGGATAATATGGACTTGGAGGACATATGGTTCCAACAGGACGGCGCCACAAGCCACACAGCGAATGCCACAATCAATTTATTGGAAACCAAGTTTGGTGAACGTGTTATCTCACGAAATGGCCCAGTCGATTGGCCGCCTCGGTCGTGCGATTTGACGCCGTTAGATTATTTCCTGTGGGGCTATGTCAAGTCTATGGTCTATGCCAACAAGCCAGCGACGATTGATGAACTTCGTACGAATATCGAACGTGAAATTGCAGCAGTATCGGCCGATTTATGCTTGAAAACCGTCGAAAATTGGGTTCAGCGTCTGGACTTCTGCAAGCGTGCCCGTGGTGGCCATGCAAAAGAAATCGAGTTCCATACATAATGGCATCGAACGTACTTTCACAGGAATAAAGAATTTCATTGGTATCTAAAACCGGTTTTGTTTTATTTAAAAAAACTTTTGTAGCGCTCTTATTGAAAAACCCGATATTTCGCTTTTACGCGGATGGTGGCTATACGTTCACTATGGGGTTGAACCTTGAGACCAGATGTCACAGTCTTTTGCCAACCACAGATCCGCAACCAAATTTAATGTTCACTCATCAGCCTTCTAAGAACAAAAGAATATGTCCGCTAGTTCGACAGGGTCACATATTTAACATGAGAGGTATCAGTTGTCGCATAACCAATCCGGCTTCCCATTGGAACTATACACTAAACTTTTTTCAGTAAACTAAATCGCCGTCGAAAATTCTTGATACACTTACCCCAATAACCATTGTCTTAAATCGTACAACCTTTAAATGCAAACATTATCTTTTAACAAATCTGAGGTCATCAGTTTTAATTCTCGCATTCAGAATTACAAAATTATCTTCCCCTTGGTTTAGGTTATTTTTTTGACAATTATACAAATTGTTATGGAAATGTGAACAAATTACTTTCGTTAAATGTTTAAAAATAAAATTAACCTTACACTCTGTTGGCAAGCATTAATGCAAAATTAAATTAACATATAAATTAATTAACATTTAAAGTGACAATTTAAAAAACACCTCCAACAAAAGCAAGAGCTAGAGCTAATAAATGCCAATTCGAAATGGAAATATTTCTGATGACGCTATAAAAAAAGCTTTTAATATTTTGTCATTTTAATCGGAATGAATATAAAATTAAAGTGGAATAAAAAAATTGTTTATAAATGCAAACTTAACTGGTGGAATTAAAACGAAGTTAAAACATATTGTTGCAGATTAAACAAAAATAATTTTCGATCAATGAGAATAAGAGAGGGAGGCGTTCGCACGTCACCAAGTTCATTGTAAACTAAGAACTTGACAGAAGATTACCAAAATTCATATTTTTTATTGTTAATTCTTTTTAAGACTTTAACACAATTCCCTTCCCCTGCAACACAAGCTGCCTGTCCACTCATCACTGTTTTCATTTATACTCATATCAATTATGAACGAACAACAGATTTCTCAGTTCAAAATGAAAACATTACCATAAAGTAAAGAAACAAATCGCCCAAGTCGGCTTATCACATTTTGTAAATGTCACAACTATTTCTTAAATACTAAAATGACACAAACTGTAATGGAGATGACAACTGAAATCCAACCAGCAACAACACAACTGAAGACGCCAACATTTTCCCATATCCCAGAGATCCATAACACACGGCACATGAGACATTGGACTGTGGAGCCACCCATCCCTTTGTGGCTTAGGAGTGTTGGGCTAGCAGACGGCAGAAGAAGATTGGAGAAATAGGTTTTAAGAGGTGATAACCGGTGGTGGTGTGTTGTGTTGTGTCGCGCCACCACCACCACTTGGCATGTTGACTGGAAACAATTTGTTGGACTGAGTCGCATTATGCCAGAGACAGACAGACACGGCTCATATCTTGAAAGGTTTTTATTTGTTATACCCATAAAAAGCAATCGAATAACTGAAAAGTAACACACTTACATATCAATGGATATACACTGAGAAAATACAAAATTTAAAAAATTAAAGACGTTACGACCGACTGCAAAGTTAGTAGTGGACAGGGACAGCAAAAGTACGTGCCAAGACTGTAGTGCGTGGGGAAGAGCCACATCCTGGTTGAGGTGCCTCTGCTGTTTACTAAACATTACGGATCTACCTACCTCCCTAATGCAGTGTGTAAGCCTGCCTAGAAGTTATTGGCAGCCCCAACAATGGGCTCGGAAGCGGTGATCTAATGTATCACTTGTCTTAAATTACCATCACTAAGGGAACGTCAATAGATTCGGGGGGAGAACAACCCCCCTCGATGACGACATTTGGCTTTGGACAACGGTTTATGATTGGTACCTGGAATATTGGAACTATCTTCGGAGAAACGAGACTCGAGGAAGTTAGACGAGTTATGGAATGCTACAATGCGGACATCCCAGGCCTGGGCGAATTCCGTTAGCTTAATAGAGACAGATCTCGATTACCATCTGGTCACTGCTTTACTTTCTCCGGCAACGATACGTAACGTATAAACGGAGTCGGCCTTCTTCCTTCATCTTGGGATGGAAATGCTCTAATATCATACAAGGCTATATCTGATCGCATTGTCATTGAAAGATTTAATTTGATATTCGGCAGGCTTTCCTGCACCTGTTGACCCTGATGAGGACATTGTTTGGAACGAGTTCTCTGGCCAACTGGATTTTGCTGTAGAGCCCTCGTCAATGGGTGAAATTGAAATATCTCTGGGGGATGTCAATGCCAAGGTGGGTCTTGCAAGTGTGGGAGATGACAATGGTAAGACAAGCTCGTAAATTTCTGTACTCGCTATCAACTGTTTATCGGCGGAACGAAATTGCCCCACGGGAATATTCACAGGTGTGCCTGGAAATCGCCTGTTGGTCAAACCTTCGATCAAATTTACCATATACTTGTCAGCAAGATGTTTCTGGGTTCCTTGCCGTTCAATTTGGCACGGAACGGTCAAGATACATGGACATGCATTGTTCGAACGCTGAAGGGAATGGTAAAGGAGGTCCTTGGCGATAAAGGATAGGTGGCTGAACCTTGGATTAGTGCAGAATCCTGTATCGAAATTGGAAATCGTGAACGCCTGCACAATATTCGTATACGACCGGGGACACCAACGTTAAAGGATCGGACTATCGGCAAGTGGAGTGGGTTACATGGTCCGTTTGGATTACGACGATTATCTGGACAATATACCGGAGGAAACCGAAAAGCTGCGGGTATAACTAACCTCCATATTGTGTACCCTTTAGTGGAGGAACTGAGCGCTAAAAGGTGATACTGCCACGGAGATATCACCACCAGATTGGTAAGTGGAACGATCTCGTGAACTCTTTACGACACAATCTAGACTTCGGGATGATGAAGATCAGTGTACCACTTCACAACCCGTGGGGGTGGGGGGGGGGGTGTGCTTTAACGGCATCCCATCGCAAACGGTGGTCTAGGCGGCACTGGGTAAGAGGGTGATTGTCCTGATTATATTCCAGAAGAACTGTTGAAATATGGTGCATCAGCGTCAACAGATGTCATTAGCAGATATTATTTCACCACAAAATACCTGTGGAGTCCGAAGAGGGGGTGGTTATCACTATCCCGAAAAATGGTGATCTAACGTTGTGCCGTCTAACGTTGCCGTCGGTGGTACAATGGTAGTGTGCGCGGCTCTTGTGCATGAGAATGTGGTTTCGATCCCTGCTCTGACCACCTTAAATTTATTTCGACGGCGGACACCTCGCTTAGTGACGGCGACACCATCGAGTATTAAGTCATGAAAAGGCTTCTCAAAATACCATTCGGAACCGGTTTAAAACTGTAGGACCCAACCAGTGAGTGTAAAACTAAAACGCACACAGCTCACTGGTTTCTGAGAAGCTCTCCCTAATCCCTTCATGGGATGTAACGTAACGAAAAACCATTTATTTATTTATTTTAACGTTGTGCGGGAACTGGAGCAGTATTACATTGATCAGTGCAATAGACAAAGTAAAGGCAACCCTTGTTCTTTAGCGGATCTCGGCGGTGGTGGGGCAAATTGTGCAGGAGGAGCAGGCAGATCTCTGTATGACTTAGTTTATAGATCAATTTAATGATTCTCAGTTTAACACATAGTGCTGATCGATCTGGTTTTATCGACCGCGGTGTGACATTGTTAAAAGCACCATGTAAAGAGTGTTTTTTTTAGAGTTACATAAATTTAAATAAAAATTGAACAAAGAAAAATATTTTTCATATCAATTAAATTGGCTTTCTTGGATAGATAATCGTATGCCATTACTGTTTAAATATGATTTGGGCCATGTGGCCGTATTTCCCCAATAAATCGCTGAATGTTGATTTTCAGTTGTCCCTGGTTTATAGCTGTAGTTGAGTGACTTTTCATAACCCCAAAGAAATTAATCCAATGGCGTTAAATCATACAATCTTGGTGGCCAATTAACAGGACCATTCGTGGACTTATCCGTTCATCCAAAGTTTCTTTGAGTAAATTAATTGTAGAGTGCGCTGTGTAGCATGTGGTTCCATGCTGTTGGAAATCTTGTAGTCATTTATCTATACCGTTCACCGCTGACAGTAATATTCTGCCCATCATCGTTCTTGAAGAAATATGGGACAATGACTCCGCCAGCCCATAAAGTGGACCAAACAGTAATTTTCTGTGGTTGTAATTGTTTTTGGACAAAAGCTTGTGGATTATCTTCACCCTAAATGCGACAATTTGGTTTATTTATGTCTCCATTCAACCAAAAATAATCTTCATCGCTTAGCAAAATTTCGAACGGAAAATTAAAATCAATTTCAATTTGCGCTTCTGCACGCTGGCAGAATTAGCGGCTCATTCGATGTTTGTTTGGCTTTTAGTCTTGCACAAGTTGAATCTTGAAAGCTTGTGAACCAAGAGGACCATTTGCTGAGATCGGCGCCGAATTGATTGATGTGTGTATTCGTCAATGCTTTGCTGTACAGCGGCTATAGCACTCTTTGGCATTTTACGGGATGCACAATATCATTAAGCGTAAACGTGGTGCTAAAACGATCCATAGTTATTCGAATTAGCCACTCTGATGGACGATTATGACTACCATAAAATGGACGAAGTCTACGATAAGTTTGACGAACAGAACCATTATTTTTGTAGGAAATTTCAACAATTTGCAAGCGGTCTATAGTGTAAGTCTACCAATGATGAAATGGCAAACCAATCTAAACAAAAAGCAACTATCAGCTATTGAATCGCCTGTCAAATAAAGCAGTGTTACCAACTCAAAGTTGTGAAATTACAAAACAAACACCCTTTACATCGAGAAGCGCGGCAAAAGTGTACTCCTTCGTATGTATAGATTTATCTATGAAGCCCACTAGAGCGTGCAGTGTCGCTCACCTAGATTAGTACCAATGGGCGAGCAAAGATATGAGTCATCATTACCAAAGTCTTCGGGAGGAAAAACGTGATTCTGATTTTTCTAAAGCCGTTTTGGATTAAAATGTAATTATTTCAGAGATTTCACAATCAATACCGTCTTGAATTCCCCTAACTAACTGGAATATAGGATAGCTTAGTGCATCTTGTATACAGATCCCTGAGCCAGGGATCTAAACTGTGTAGACCACTCTGTAGCTCCATTGATAAGATACCGTCAGGGCAAGGTTATTCCTATTGCCCAGTGCAGTGTTTCATTATTCTCGATATTTCCTCTACCTTGCGAGATGACGCAGTTTATCGGTGATGTGTCTTCGGAATAGTTGCCTGGAATGTTTGTGTTAAGTAGGAGCACTAACGATTCAACTGTTGGATGCCGTCCACCGCACGTTTGGCTCATTTAGATATCCCGAGAGGTGCGAGTCATCGAGAGGACTTTGCGCAGTTATGGAAGTCTAAAATGTTCCCCACTTCTATTGCAAAAATACTTCCAAGACTTGCGCTTTGAAAATCGCTATTCCTGCTCCGACCACCTTACATTTCTATCGACGGCGGTCAACTGGCTTAATGATGGTGACACCATCGAGTAGATCGCTCAGTCACTGGTTGTGAGAAGCTCTCCCTAATCCCTTCATGGGATGTAATAAGAAACCATTTTGGAACGAAGTTCCTTATCGAACGTTGCGGGAAGTGGGCTAAATGATAAAAAAAATATCTACTTTTTTTAACACTATTATTGTAGAAACCAGTATTATCAACTACTTACTTACTTACTTATTCCGTCTCGAACAACCCCGGGGGTCAGGGACCTTACAAAACGAAGATAACATATTTCGCCAACCAGTTCGATCTTTTGCTTTATTTCTCCAGTTGGCAATACCAAGCGTACGCAGGGATTCGTCAACCTGATCCCTCCAGCGGAGTCTTGGTCTTCCTATTTTTCGTCTTCCTTCGAGTTCGGTTTCGAAAACCCTTCGTGCTGGTTCGTCTTCATCCATTCTACTGACATGGCCTAGCCAGCGCAATCGCGTTATCTTGATCCGCTTAACTATGTCACTGTCAGGATACTCGCCCTTGTACACTATAGGTCCATAAAATATTCGGAGTATTTTTCTCTCGAAGACTCCTACAGATGTTTCATCTGCTTGCAATAGGACCTAGGATTCTGCGCCATAAAGCAAGACAGGTTGAATGAGAGTCTGGTATAGCTGGACTTTTGTTACTCGAGAGAGGGCTTTATCTCCAAAGTGCTTGCTTAGCCCAAAATAACATCTATTCGCAAGCACAATTCTCCATTTGATCTCAAGGCTGATGTTGTTGTTTTGTTTATCAACTATATTGGGTACTTTTGCTTTGGTTTGTGTCTAAACTAACATATGTTGGGAAATTTCTTGTTTAATGGGAAGTTTGCTTGGTGAAGACTGTAACTAATATTTAGTATATATTGTAGTTTTCAACACAATTAAAAGTAAATTTAGAAAATCCAAAGTGCAAGAAGTTTAAAAAAAGAAAATTTTCTTAAATAAGTGAATTTTCTAAAAAAAAAGTAAATTTTCTCAAAAAATGAAATACCCACTCATATTCCTAAACAAAGTACCTAGTCTTAAAAAAAATACCTTATCGTAAAGAAACAACTTTGTTTAAAAAATGTAAATTTTCTTCTAAAGTAAATTTTCTTAAAAAAACAGCAGGATGTGTCAGAGACACGGCCATTAAGTTTAACGTAGAATACGCCATCCGATAAGACAGAAAACATATATAGCAATAAATGATAAATAACATAAGCAAATGAATTTATTTATTTGATAGTTACTTTTTTCATATATTTTTTATAATTATATATCCATGTTAAATTCAAATTCATATTTAACATTTTGTTTCACTTAAATACATAAGTAAATAAACGAAATTTCAATATTTCATCAATCAAAACAACAGCCGAAGGTTTGTGTCCACACTGAAACAGCAGCATAGTTTGTGTTCACGCTACAAACTCAAACACTCAACCAAACACCACACATATGTTTGAGTGTATGTGTTTAAACAATTTTCATTTGAGAAATTTAAATATTAGGAAGACATCAACCAATATGAAATGTATATCAAACGAAAGATAACATCTTCATTTACCTACTAAAAAAATTTTAAAAAAAGTTATCTCGCCGTTTCCTCATAATCAATGAAATAAAGATTACAACAATAATAATCTGACATGACTCCCTATACCGTAAGGTAAGACGTATTCTACGCCAAAAAAATTATATTATTATTATATTATTAAGTAAATTTTCTTACAACAATTGCCTTTTCTTAAAAAACTACCTTTTCTTAAAAGAGTACCTTTTTTGTGAAACAAAATAACTTTTCTTGAGATAAGTACTTACCCTTAAAAATGGGCCTATTCTTGAAAAACGGACCAATTCTAAAAGAATTCCATTTCTTAAAATAAACTTTTCTTCAAAAAACACCTTCTCTTAAAAAAAACATTTTCTTACAAAAATTCCTTTTCTTAAAAGTACCTTTTCGTAAAAATAAAATAATACGTTTTCTTTTCTTGAGATAAGTAGCCTTTCTGAAAATAAGTAAATTTTCTGAAAAAAATAAGGTTTTCGTAAAAATAGTACCACTTCTTTAAAAAGTAGCTGTTCTTAAAGAAAGTACTTCGTTGTACAAAAAATAATCATACTCTTATGGCTTTTTCTTCCAGAAAGTACTTCTTCTTAAAAATAGTAACTTTTCTTAAAAAAACATTAGCTTTTAATAAAAGTAGTACCTCTCTTTAAAAAATTGCCTTTTCGGGAAAATATAATACATATTCTTACAAAAAGGACCTAAAAATTTACATTTTATTTTAAAAAATACATTCTATAAAAAAAAAATTTTCTTAAAATAAGTATATCAGTATCTTTTCTTAAAGATCCATTTAAATTATCGTATTTTCCACCGGGCACCTTAGGTGTGTTGGAACTAACTAGTACATAATTTACAGCGAAAGGAACGTCGTTCCCACCAGGTGTCTCCTGACCCGTCATGTATTTTTTTTTTAATTTTTGGTATATAAATATCATTTAGTACGAAAATTTTCTGCGGGTTTTTAAATAACGATTGTGAAACTCGCTTTTGGATTTAATATATAGTGTTTTGCAAAACTATCTCAGAATTTGCAGGTATTTTTTTGACCTTGGAGCTTTTTCTTACCTCTGTAGCAACAGTTCAGAACAGCACTGAGGTAATAGCATTAGTATAATGTCGCCTTAGAGCGCAGTTTATCGCGACCATGTTAGCGATAACATTGTTCTCTAACCTTTGCCGTTTACACCCCCCAATTTGAGATTAAAATGACATTTCAATTTAGAGAAACCACGTGCTGTGAGCAAAATATTCGAACACTGCGGCACAACAGAAAAATTAAATTAGCGGTTCTTGGTTTTCCAGTTTTACACAAATTTGGGATGTTTTTCAAATAGCTGAACCTTAAACATTGGATCAGTCGGTCAAATCGGACCAGTCCAAATCGGCTCACATTTTAAGTCGATATGGGCGATGGCGTGAACTTCATTAATCTACATTAATCTGGTCTGGTCCTACATTATTCAATATAATTTCATTTTAAACATTCCATTACTTAATTTTTTCGATTTAAATTTCTCTCAGTGCATGTGAATGAAAATGATTTTTAATTTCCAGAAATCATAAATGCATTTATTATTTTACACTCCAGTCTTGGACATTACCACTTAATGGTATGACTTCAGAGTTTCCATCAAAAATCGAGTGAATTGGAATCAGAGCAAAGCATAGATGGGTCTTATCAGCATTTTAAAAGACACAACATAAGCACAATTTGTAACAGGAACAATCCATGTACTTCTGTATAGGAATCTCTTGCTCCAAAGTCTCACAACGATACAAAAACTAAACAGGAGAGCTAAGGCCACACATTCTCTACAACTGACAGCAGCACGAGTCACTTCACGACTGTAGTAAGAGAGAGAGAGAGAGTGTATGTGTTAATATGTGTGCTGGATTTCTCGACTAATTGACATTTTCTTTTGATTTGTGATTGTGTTTCAGCAATTAATCAGTCTTTGGCAATAAAAGCATTTAAAATACCTTGAAAACCCCCAGAAAGAAACCTTTGTCACCGTGAGTGGATTGAAAGTGTATCATGGGATGATGTCGCCAGCATCAGCGGATGTTTGCAACATCATCGGTTACAGCAACAGCATCAACAACGCCATCATCATCAATCAGTTTTCAGTTTAATGCTCTTGACCACATTCGCATCTCACATGAGCGAATTGGTAGTGTAAACAATATACTGGGGCTGAATTAAAAAGCGTCAATTTGTCACACGCTTTTACAATGGAGTAAACACTCCGCTGTCCAGCTGGACAGACTTATTCCTTTCCTTCTCCTGCCGCATTTAGCACCATTGCCCCCACAGGAATGTTGTGGCCCATTCGTTGTAAAACTCCCCACTTTTTGCGTTTTTCTTTTAATTGCCTCTTTGTTAGTTCGTAGTCATGACGTTATTAAGTGAGTGAATGTGTCGTCTCTCCCGTTCATCTTCTTTTGGGGTGCTAAAACGTTGTTTTGTCCCATAATCATCATTTTTTTGGCTTAAACAGTTGTAAATTATACGCAAATGCTTTACTTCGCTTTTGCATCTTGTTAACGAGGGAGGTATACTGCATGAAGGGTGTCGAATACTCAGACACAGTTTATTTTCGTTTCATCAGTATTATGATTTGGACAATACATCTGACAAATTTTTCGATGCTGCAACGGAATATGTTATCCATGATTTTGTTGACCACTGCTGCAACCGTAGATGAACATATACTAGATGACCCAACTGGCCGCCGGTGGTACAATTACTGGTGTGCGCGGCTCTTGTGCATGAGAACGTGTGTTCGATCCCAGCTCTGATCACTTTACATTTCCTTCGACGACGGCCACCTCGCTTAGTGATGGCGACACTATCGAGTACTTAGCCATGAAAAACTACCGTTCGGAACCCGTGTGAAACTGTAGGTCCCAATCAGTGAATGACAAATTAGAACGCACACTGCTCACTGGTTGTGGGAAGCTCTCCCCAATCCCTTCATGGGATGTAATGAAAATAATTGGTTTTTTTAGATGACCCAACTTGCTAAATGACGTTCACTATGTGCTTCTTCCGAGAGTAATCGAACGTCTGTCATCGTCAACATTGAGCCAAACACTCCACTTTTAATTTTTTGCATTCGCGATGCTTATATACAGGGTGGCGCAGCAATGGTGCTACAATAAGGAATTTAAATTATAAGTAATTAATGTATTTCATTTAGTTTTTTTATTATATTACTTACTTAATTATCCAGTCTCGAACAACCCCGAGGGGTCAGGAACCTTACAAAACGAAGATAACATATTTCGCCAAGCAGTTCGATCTTTTGCGTTATCTATCTAGGTGGCAATACCAAGTGTAGGCAGGGATTCTTCAACCAGATCTCTCCAGCGGAGTCTTGGTCTTCCTATTTTTCGCCTTCCTTCGAGTTCGGTTTCGAAAACCCTTCGTGCTGGTTCGTCTTCATCCATTCTACTGACATGGCCTAGCCAGCGAAATCGCGTTATTTTGATCCGCTTAACTATGTCAATGTCAGGATAAAGCTCATACAGCTCATGGTTCATGCGTCGCCGATACTCGCCGTTGTGCTCTATAGTGACATACATTTTTCTGAGTATTTTTGTCTTGAAGACTCCTAGAGGTGTTGTGGCGGCTTGCGATAGGACCTATGACTCTGCGGCATAAAGCAAGACAGGTTGAATGAGAGTCTGGTACAGCTGGACTTTTGTTACTCGAGAGAGGGCTTTATCTCTAAAGTGCTTGCTTAGCCCAAAATAACATCTATTCGCAAGTACAATTCTCCGCTTGATCTCAAGGCTGACGTTGTTGTTCTTGTTTACGGCAGATCCGAGGTATATAAATTCATCCACTACCTCCAAGTTATAACGGTTATCAACGTTCACGCTTTGGTATAATCGCATGGAAGCCCTGCTCGTTGAAACCATTAATTTTGTCTTGTGCTCATTTACTATGAGACCAACTTTTGCTGACTCCTTCTCAATTCTCGTAAACACCGCAGTAACTTCTCTAATTGTGCTCCCAATGACATCGATAACATCAGCATACGCGAGCAACATGTCGCTTTTGCTGCTGATGGTTTTATTCATGTTGACTGCAGCTTTTCTCACACTGATCTCCTTAAAGATGTTAAAGAGATTGCGAGATAGGGTGTTGCCTTGCCTGAGGCCTCGCTTAGTTTCGGAAGGTTCGGTAACATCCTTACCAACTTCCACCGAGGATTTGGTGTTCGACAAGGTCATCCTCCAAAGGTATATGAGTTTACAGGAATACCAAGCTCAGACATTGCTTCGTACTGTTTCTTCCTTATCGGGCTATCGAAGGCCGCCTTATAATCGACTAATAGATGAAAGGGTTCTATTTGTTTCTCGTGGGTCTTCTCCATGATTTGGCGTCGCGTGAAAATCTGGTCCGTTGTCGATTTTCCAGGCCTAAAGTCGCACTGGCATGATCCCATCATGTCATTATACTTTACATTATACTTGATAGAAACTTATATGCTATGGATAAAAGGCTTATTCCACGGTAGTTGGCACAGAGACTCGGGTCACCTTTTTTAAATATGGGACATATTATACTGAGACTCCAATTGCAGGGCATGCAATCATCTAACCAAATTTTGCTAATGAGCTGATACATGCACCTTATCAGCTCATCGCGCCAGTCTTAAACAGCGCCGCCGGTAATCCATCGGCTCCTGCGGCTTTGTTGTTCTTAAGCCTTACAATAGCTGTTCTGACCTCGTCTTGGTTATGAGCGGGCAATCAACGTCGTCGTCCAAATTGTGATCGGTTGTCTCTTCGTCATTGGATATCTCAGGTACCAGGAGCGCGTAGAAATGATCTCTCCATATTCCCCACATCCGCGATGAGATTTCCGTCCTTGTCTTTACAGCAGTTGGGCCCTGAACCATGTCCATTAGTTCTGCTTTCAACTTTGTGGTAGAATTTTCGGGCTTCGTTCTTCCTTCTGTATGTCTCAATTTTCTCGCTCTCGCGCTTTCTCCACTACCGTCTCTTACGCCTAAAGAGACGGTTTACCTCCTTTCTTTTCTCCCTATACCGCTCAGCAGCAGCTCGCGTTGCAATTGACTGAAGCAATGCCATACGTTCAGCATTCTTTTCATCCCATCATCGACACTCTTCATCGTACCATGGTTTGCTGCGAAGCGGTTTTTCAAACCCAAGTACGGTTGTTGCGGCGGTTTTAATAGAGTCGGAAATGGGTTTCCACTGCGCTTCAGAATCGTCATCGGGAGGGGGTGGATTCTGTGCCAAAAGTTGCGAGAGCTTTCTTGAGTAGGCTGTGGCTACATTTGGTTATTGCAGCTTTCCGATGTCCAGCTGCCTCTGCGTCTGGTTTCGTACGATTTTCGCTCCACTTAATCTTGTGCGAACTTTTGCTGCTACCAGGTAGTGACCAGAATCGATGTTAGCTCCTCTGATCACTCGTACGTCGATTACACTGGATGAGTGCCTTCCATCAATTACCACGTGATCAATTTGGTTCACGTTCTTTGATCAGGGGATACTCAAGTAGCCTTATGAATGTCTTTATGCTGTATTGTTGTACCACTAACGACCATGTTTTTTGCCGCGGCAAAGTCAATCAGTCTCATACCGTTGTCGGAACTGTCAGCATGTAGACTGAAATAGCCAATAGCTGGATGAAACACATTCTCCCTGCCTACTTTAGCATTAAAATCTCATAGTGCAATCTTAATGTCATGGCCAGAGCAGCAGTCATACGTTTCCTCTAGGCGCTCATAAAATATGTTTTTGGCATCACACAAATTACGGAAATATAAAAATATTTCGCTTTATGCGGATTGTGGTTATGCGTTCTCTCGCAGGATTGAACCTAGAGACTAGATGTCGTAGTCTTTTTCCTTTTTTGGTATCGCCTCAACACATTCACTCGTCTGACGAAGTATTTTCTTCCAACGTAATTATTATACTATCATCGTCTCTACCAACAGCATCATTCACCCCATCAACTCGTCATCATCATCAGCGCCATCACCTTTTCGTTGCAATCTGTTTTACAGTTTGCAGTTTTGGATGGTGCCTGGGGTGCCTTGATGGGGTTGACAGTCTTTCGTTGTCATTTTGTTGGTGTTTTAAATAATTTGTTAATTAATGTTTTTGTATGTTTATCCAATTCTGTTAAGTAGCAAAGTGTTAACAGTTTCTTCTTTTTTTGTTTCCTTTTAGTGTCAGAAGAATTGGAATTGAACACACACAAGCGTGGGTGTAATGCATTTGTTACGTTACAACAACGTGATTGTCACCTAGCATGTGAGGTGATGTGATGAATGTAAATTTCTGGTAAGTCGAGATTGGTTTATATTGTCTATAGGCAGGATATTTTAGTGGGATATTCACTGAAATTATAAAAAAAAAATTTTGTAATTTTATGCCCATTTTAAGAATTTATTACATTATAAGTATTGTTACGAATTTATAAATTGTTATTTTTAGTGTTGTTTTATTAAACGTTACTATAACGAAGTTCTTTATTTACTGCTTTACAATTAATTGGTACACGCTGTAACATAATGACCTCTCTAACATATTTTCCCAAACATATTCTGCAGGCACCATGTATGTGTTTGGTACACACTTCAAACATTCATATGTTTGCAAGTCCCCAACTTACTTGTATTTAAATGCAAATAGTATCATGTTTACTAACAAACATGTATGCTTTTACGTGGAAACATATACGTTCTACATCCCAAACATCCATATTATACTTACCTGGAAGCATTGGCGTGTTTCCCCCAAACCTTCATATACTTACGTGGAAACATATGCGAATTTCCTCCCAAATATAATAATATTAGAAACGAATTATTCTTCGATTTCAATATATCGAGAGCTTATATTCAATACCAGCTATACGCAAAAACACAATTTTTCAGGAGAAGGAAAAAACAGTTTATTTTCCGAACTCTCGAAGATTGAATCTTTAAATAATTTTTGTATGCAGTACCCACTAATAATATTTAACAAAAATACTAGAAGAAAATTTACTTCAATCTTCGAGAGTTCGGAAAATAAACTGTTTTTTCCTTCTCCTGAAAAATTGTGTTTTTGCGTATAGCTGGTATTGAATATAAGCTCTCTATATATTTATTATATTTAAATATTAAATTGATCGAGCGTTTGATAGAAACGAATTATTCTTCGATTTCAATATATATTTATTATTTGTTATATTTAAATATTAAATTGTTCGAGCGTTTGGTCGTATTTTCAATTTATTTTTTTCTTTCTCCGATATTTCATCATATTTGGTTATATCATCACTTAGTCATTATTTATTATAATTATAATATATTATATAATTTATAAATAATTAATATAAAAAAGTAATAGATTTAAAATGACCCTTTTTACATGTATTTGCATTGAATGCGTTATTTGGTTTTTTCATGAAATGAGAATCTGCTTCTCCTTTCTTTGTTGTCCCTCACGCTTTTATTTACAGAAGGTTTCAGCTATGCGTTGGTACACAAACAAGATATTTATATACAAATCAAGATCATGCAAGCCAAGCGTGGACAAATTACTTGTGATTTTTTATTACACTTATTTCACAAATGGTCCGCCGTTCCTATTTTTCAGTAGAGGCTTGGACAAACAAAGGGCTTCACGTCGTTGCCCTTTCCAATTTCTTTCTTCAAAATCGTTTCTCACTTTAGTAGAACACATACATATATAAACGAAAAACATACACAAACACTAAAGTAACATCACCAACAATTTAACCGACCGAGCCTTCGTGTATTCTTTTTTCACTGATCAAGCGCTTTTGTTATCCTCTGTGCGATGAACCATTGACGACTGAATACATGAAATTAAAACGCAATACATCAGCCAAAATTAGAAACACTGACTCCATCTACAATTTGCACGCCTATCAGGAAGATTTATGAATGACTCACTGAGAGAATAATGCAAAAATACAGATACACAATTACAAGATTTACACACTCGTTGCACCTCTTTTATTCTCTTGCTCTCGAGAGAGCATAAACAGTGCAACAAACACGGCTATATTAGGGTCGCAACACACATATGTTATAACATATTAATCGTTGTGCCTCAAACATGTATTATTGAATAGTAAACACAATGCGTTTGGGCACAAGTATATTATATTTTCGACAAGTTCCAAACACATATTATATTTGCATCCAAACAACAAAAACCGACAGATTTTTCAGCGTGTACTTGATCGGATTATAACAACATCTCCTGTGGCTACCAGACGTAATTTGACCATGATTCGGCCTATGATATCTACTATATCATACGCGCTTCTGGTGTTGTTGGTTTTATTTGCAGTTTTTTCCATTACTGTTTCCATATCTCACAATAATCTAAAAACAAACGTTTGTTCATAACATCAATTACAAGTTTTAATAGATTCTGTGGAAAGTAATCTATGAAAATTGTTCATAATGTCTACAAATCCTATTCACAAATTCTATGAATCAAATTTTTCGAAATTTGTTCAAAGTGAAACAATGTCATAGGTTTTTGATGTTTGCGGTAGAATTAGTGTGCATCTTTATTATTCCTGGCAACCCTTGTAGCTATTTTACATCAAGCCTCAGTTCACCATCAGCGATTGTTCCGACTGGGGCTTGAAAAATTAATCATGCTATGTAACGAAAACTCTAAATGCAATGTGAAATCTTTAGTATATAATTAATAATAAATAAAACTAGCATCGGGACCCATGACACCAAAAACTAGATAGGCAATGAATGATTTTTATACTTATATTTTTTCGTGATAAATTTCGTAATTCGTACTTTGGTTTTTGTGAGACGATTTTGCGGAAAGAAACTGGAAAGGACAACAACGTGAAGCCCTTTGTCTGTCCGAGCCTTTACTGAGAACGGCGGACCATTTGTGAAATAAGTGTAATAAAAAAACACAGGTAATTAATCCACACTTGGTTTGCATGAACTAGATTTGTATATAAATATCTTGCTTGTGATAATCAGCGCATAGCTGAAACCTTCTGCAAACAACAACGTGAGAGACAACAAAGAAAGCAGAAGCAAAAGAGCAGCAGATTCTAATTTCATGAAAAAAGAAATAATGCATTCAATCCAATCTGGTATTTTTTTGTATTAATAATTTATAAATGTGGATTTATATTTTTAAAATTATTCATCCCTGATGAATTTAGAAATCATCCCTGATGAAGTTAAAAGTAATTATAATAAAAATTACATATAGTATATTGAAATCGAAGAATAATTCGTTTCTAATTCAGGAAATTCACATATGTTTCCACGTAAGTATATGTAGGTTTGGGGAAAACACGCGAATCTATATGGTATATGTATATGGATGTATACACGTTAGTATATGGATGTTTGGGATGACGAACGCATATGTTTCCAAGTAAAAGCATACATGTTAGTCTGTAAACATGATACTGTTTGCATTTAAATACAAGTAAGTTTGGGACATGCAAACATATGCATGTTTGAAGCGTGTTCCAAACATATAATGGTTCCTGCAGAATATGTTTGGAAAATATGTTAGAGAGGCCGTTATTTTTCAGCGTGTTTGAATTTACGAAATATTACGAAAAACAAGTTTTCGGTGTAGGTTGTCGCCTTGTATGAGGCCTCGCTTGGTATCGATTGTGCTAGGGGTTTAAAAACGTTCTCTTGGAATTTCGTGTTATTCAATGTCAAAATATTTAAGTGAATTTAAGTAAATTATGTTCCAGTCAATTTAATTAAATGAAGTTCCACGATTTTGCTAGACGGTTGTGGTCAGTCTTTGTCAGGAATAGGAAAACGTCGTTTAATAATCTGGCCAACTTCATTGTGATTTTGTCTGCAACTGTATCAAATTGTATCCATTTGTAGAATAACAGCCATGGGAATGAGAAGTAACTATATATAAATATTCTTGCCGAAAATTATAGGCAATTTAATTTCCTAAATCAATTAGGTGAAAAATGTTATACAGTTCAAACTTTTTTTGTAATACTATTTTCGGGCGCCATAAAAAGACCATTTCATCACGAAAAGTTGACGATTTATTTAATTTTTCTGAAATCGTGTAAGTGAGATTTAAATAAACTCAAACCTAGAAAGTCAATTTCACTCTGCTCAAACCTTAATTTTCATCATGTATTATATTATGTCTGGCAACATTACAAGATACATTGTAACTCGTACCTAATGACGACGTGTACAATAAATTGTGTGAATTTCTTATAAGTTTCACACTTTATGTGTCTTTCCAGCCTACGTAAATATTTGCTGAACACGATTTAAATCCTAATACAGTACGTTATATGCGAGTCCGAATAGACATGCATATGAAGCCATCGATATGACATTCAATAGGGAAAGAATACATTTAAGGTTTATGACAACAGACACAACCAGATAACAGGTCGACAGGTCAAGTCACAACACAGACATGACATAGGCGAAGACATTATATGACTTTTCTCCTTCTTCTTCCGATGACAGCAATGGAGAAGTCCACTGCTATAACATAATCGAGAAAGAGTACTTGAAATCAATAATGAAAGAAAACTCTACACAGTCAAACATAGATGTGCATGTCAATAGATGATAAATTTAAATGAGAAAAATAATGGGTAACTATCAAACATGTCTTAACAATAATGATAACAACCGGATACGAGTTATGATTAAATTGACAAGGAGAATTGATGTGTAACCATGAAACGTAGAGAGAGATAAATAACTTGGAGATATATTTTGATTATATGAACTTCAAAGCATAACCGAACTGAATCGGTGTAAAGTTATTGGTACGGATAAAATTAATAAATTAATATTTGTCCATTACAACCCACGATGGAACGGGGTATAGTCTCCCACAATCAGTGAGTCGTGTGCTATCTATTTTTAGACAAACAGATTCCATATTGGTTGTGGGAAGCCCAATGGCAAATCATCATTGTTTCATTCCGATGTGGTTACACCAAGTGATTCGATTTCCCAAAACCTGCCCCAGCACCATACATATTCCAGGAACCATGTACATGTGTGTAAACATTGTTTTCATGAATTGAAGATCTGCTGCATTATGTTTTTGTTGCCTGTCAAGATGATGTTGCCCAACACCAAATCCTCAGTGAAAGTTGGTAAGGATCTTACCGAACCTTTCGAAACCAAGCGAGGCCTCAGTCAAGGCGACACCCTATCGTGCGATCTCTTTAACATCCTAATGGAGGTCATTATAAGAAAAGCTGCAGTCAACATGAATAAAACCATCAGCAGCAAAAGTCACATGCTGCTCGAGTATGCTGGTGATATATGTAGATATCATTGGGCGGACAATGAGAGAAGCTACTGCGATGTTTTCCAGAATTGAGAAGGAGTCAGCAAATGTGGATCTGACAGTAAATGAGGACAATATAAAATTTATGGTATCAACGAACAGGGCCTTCATGCGATTAGACCTAAGCGTGAACGGTGATATCCGTTATAATTCGGAGGTGGTTGACGAATTTATATACCTCGTATCTGCCGTAAACAAAAACGTCAGCCTTGAGATCAAGCGGAGAATTGTGCTGGCGAATATATGTATGCAACATGCTTATTTCTTAAATACGAGTTTATTATTATTAGATTATTAGAGTTAGACATAAATTAAACATTAATAGAAATATTTAAGGAGCACCGATGATAAGGACAACTTTTCCGACGACGACTGATTGGCAACTCCCTCGACAACGACAGGTTTCCCCCCTTTATATGCTCGCGTTAGCAAATTTTACAAACTCTCTCAACAGCTTCGACAACTTTCAGAACTCTCCCAGCAGCTTCGACAACTTGTCTCAGCAGCTTCTCTCAGGCGACTTCTACAATAGTTGTTGGTATTGGTGTTCGTTTGCATACTGATCGTTGATCCTTCACATGTATGTAATTTTGGGCTAATCAAGCACTTAAGAGATAAAGCCGTCTCTCGATTAATAAAGTCCAGCTATACCAGACTCTTATACATCCTGTCCTGCTTTATGCAGCAGAATATTAGGTATTATCGCAAGCAGACAAAACATCTCTCGGAGTCTTCAAGACAAAAATACTCAGAAAAATGTGTGGCGCTATAGAGCAAAACGGCGAGTTTCGGCGAAGCATGAATCATGAGCAGCATGAGCTATATTTCGACATTGGCATAGTTAAGCGGATCAAAATAGGCCATGTCAGTAGAGTGGATGAAGACGAACCAGCACGAAGGGTTTTCGAAACCGGACTCGAAGGCAGACAACAATTGGAAGACAAAGACTCCGCTCTAGGGATCAGGTTGACGAATCACTGCGTACACTTGGTATTACCAACTGGAGTGATACGGCAAGGATCAAACTGGTTGGCGAAATATAACCCATAATATACAGAACGAAATTAAGTTTAGATCATTTTATTTAATTGTTGAAAAAATACTTGTATTTAAACCACCCAAATGTCCTTTCAAATTTTCGATCATTACAGAAATAGACTACCCATATTTGTCATTTAGACTACCGATAGACTACCGATATTTGTCATTTGTTTGATATATGCTACCACTGTGTGTATATACACCCCGCGAAATAAATATAAAGGCAACACCATTTTTTGTTTTTTCCAACTGTTGAGAGGAATTTTCAAGTTTTTATTTTATATTGTATTAGTCCTTTTAAAATCAAATAATTTTCAGATTAAAATACTTTGACTAAGACTTCTTCCAGATGAATCCACAAAAATAAACTAATTACTAGTGCGAAATATTTATAAAGGCAACATTTTTTTTCAATATTTTAACAATTTTAGTAGCCGAAAGTCCTCCATTATCGTTAATTACTTCTTCTAAGCATTTTGGCATTGAGTTTATTTGCGAATGACTACTCGGAGGATTAGTAATCGTCCACTTTTCTTGAATTGATACATTTTGATCCTTGACATTCATAAACTGGTGCCCATATTGGTAAACTTGGATGGGTAAAATATACCGGAGGTTCTCGATTCGATTAAGATCATTGGAGTTTTCTTACACCGATGTATTGTTGTGTTGCCTTGCTGGAAGATGAATTCTGGGACACAAATTTCCTCGCCAGAATTAACTAAGACGACATCCAACAGTCGAATATAATACCCGGAGTCCATATATATGAGTGGTTCCTCTATAACTAAGACCTGCCCAAACCATAAGGGAGCCACCGCCAAAATTTCGCCACTGACGCACAACATTGGAAAATTCTTTGGAACACCAATATTTGTCCGAGCAATCACGTCCATTCAATTGAATATATTTTAATCGGAAAATATCAATCCTCATTCAAAAATATGTATTTTCATCGAATTTAAATCTGGTTAATTTGTGTCTTAGCAGGAGACCAAGTTTTGCATACTTTTTCCAATATGACAGTTTAAAGTTGCGTTTCATTGTTTGTTGAACACGACCCAACCCTACTCTCAAGCTCAATTCAGCAATAAGTTCCTTATCGCTGAAGATTTCTTTAACAGCAACCCTTTTGATCCCTCTTTTGGAGCGGTCACAGCTCAGCGGTGTCCTTCCTGGTCGTGTCGTGTTTCCTTATGGACCACCCTATTTTATAAAATTGTCAATGACACAGATAGATCTTTTCAATCGCCCCGAAATTTCCCGCTTCGAAAGCTCTTCATCATGAAAAAATCATGAAAATCTTAAATTTTTCCCTTTTCTTCATTACTTAGCTACTTTCCACCAGTTATTTTATATAAATCAATTTATTTTTAATTTGATCTACGTTAATTTTAAAACAAACAAAGAAAACTCGCTTCTGTTTGAATTCCTATTTACTACTGTTCGAAAAAGGTTCATATTCCATGCAGCCTTTATATATATTTCGCACCCGAAATAGAATCACCAACGTCACTTTTTATTTAACTTGTGCAAGAGATCGAATGATTACATTCTCTGACATAATATACCTAATGACTTATATTTGCATTAAAAATCTACACCAACAATGCAGTGCATTGACAGTAACGAGAAAAATACACTGCCTTTATAATTATTTCGCTGGGTGTATTGTATGTTCGTCTTGCTCTAATGATCATTATATTGTCTTCTTCTTACTTAGTAATTCACGCGTAATGTTATCCAACGTCATTTTGCTGAATTTCTAATGGTGGCAACTAAATATCTCTTAACTCTCAATATAAAAAAGTAATAATCTCGTGGTTCAAACGATTGGTAAAGATATTGAATTTAGGTGTTAGACCGAACTATTGGGCCGTTCTGTTATATAAAGCTGACCGTATACTATTTTACCATTGATATGCATATCAGCACATCTCTCTCTCCCTGAAAAATCTTCATCATTGACGCAAATCCATAACTGGAACAATTCATAATTACTAAACATTGAAAAGTCTTCCCAAAACCGCGGCGACAAGAATAATGGTAATAATGGTTTTTAAATTTTTGAACAGGTAGAAATACACATAGACAATTATTTTGTGATAACCTTTTTCAACCCGTAAGCTCTGTGACAATGTGCCTATCCCTACTTCCTAAGTCCAACATAATGCACGGTATTAATGGAAACTTTCCCCGAATGTTGGTCAATTTAAAAAGCTATGAAGCCGCACTGATAAGTTCCAATCAGGTTTGAGACAATTGCCTTTATGGTTTTCTAAATCTTGCTGCTTGATTCTGCATAAGTTGGCAATTTTCTATTGTGGGTAATAGAAGCTGAAAGATCTGTCGGTGTTTTGTTGTTTGAATGCAAGTGGAATTTGATTGTTGGTGGTCGCAAATTTAGTATCCTTGTGTCCAAACACATTGTGTTTTCTATTCAATATTACATGTTGGATACACAATGATTAATATAGGATAGCGCGCAAATCGTGCTACAAAACCAAAACGTAATAACTTTTTGTCTGTAATCGGCTAATTTTGTTTTTATTTGGCAGGTTACTATTTAGATTTATTAAAATTAATGCTTGGGATACCGATAAGAGGATCTGGATAGTGCAGCGGTACCATCCTTTGCAGTCTTTAACTTCCGTCCAAAGGGAATTTAGGCGGGAGTTTGGTAGCACTCGCTCAAGTAGATGAACCATTATGAGGTGCATAATCATGTGTGCCAAATCTGGAAACATCGCACAACTACCGTGCTGTCGAGATCCTTATGTTCGGGTTCAAGACACAATCGCAGCTGTAGCGTCGTCAATTCAAACAAACCCATGTGTTTCGACACGAAAATTGGAGCAGATGGTCATTACTACGGATAATTGATGATGACTTAAACTTGTTTCCGTACGAACTCCAAATTTCATGCAAGTTAAACCCTCTGGATTTGCCTATTCGCCTGGAATTTTGCCAGACAAAAATGATTGAAATAGCCGAATAAGTCAACATTTTGATATATTGTTTGTTTATGTCTGATGAGGCCCATTTTGATCTAAACGACAATGTAAACAAGCAAAGTTACCGTATATATATAATACAAAAATGCTCCATGAGACGAAAAGGCAGAACAAGTCACTGTGTGGCGCGTAGTTTCACCAAGATGCATTGTGGGGCCATACTTCGTTGAAGAAAACCGTGTAACAGTAACCGTCAATGGCGACCGTTGCTTAAAGAGGTCGAAAGAGTTATTTTTTTACCCAGAACTGCGCTGAAGTTGTATCCGTTTCAACAGCATTTGGTTCCAGCAAGATCGAGCAACTGCACACATAGCCGGAACGGTTATGGCAGACCAACGAAAATTTCCAAACAAATTAATATCTAGAAACTCCACTTTCGGATGGCCCCCAATGTCACCTGACCTGACTGACTGAATTGAAGCAGTCCATCTAAACAATAATTGAGGCGATCCCCACTTCAACCCTTCACGCCGCAATGAATAATTTTGTGATCAGGTGTCGCATATGCGTGGAGGTCATCTATCATCTTTAAAACTAATTAGATAAAATAAAATAAAATTTAATTTTCAAAACAAAAAAAAAATAAATACATTCATTTAAAAAAAGCTGTTTGCATTTTTTATTGTAGCCCAATTGGTGCGCCACCCTGTTTGTTATAAGATATGTGTTGGTGATCCAAATATGGCTTTGTTTGTTGAAAATTGCTAAAAACAAAAGCGTGACAGACAACAAAGAAACAAAAAGCAGCAGATCTTAAATTCATGAAAGCAATGTTGCAAACATTTACATGGTTCCTGCATAATGTTACAGGTTCCGTTTTTTCTCAGCCTATCGACGTTCATCAGGACTGTATTTGTTTCAAATTTTCCTTCCCTTAATCGACTCTTTTTTAGCTTATTGTTAAGTATTGAGAGATCCAAAAGGGATCCGACACGATAAAAGACTTGGTTAGTAACAAGTGTGAATACACACTGCGGGGACTTAACGGGTTAGACGCTGCTGAAGATGATGCTTCACTAACCTGAGAATGTGAGTTCGTATCCCACTCTCAGCATTTACATTTTTTTTTTCACTAACCGGAGAATACATGATCTCTTAGCCTCAATGGAAGTTACAATTTAAAAAATAACTCGGATCTAAGACCCCTAAAAAAGAAAAGTATTTTATTTACTCCAAAATATTCGTGCAAAGCCTCAATATGAGGCGGTTAATGCTAGAGAGGGCTCCAAATGTTTGAGATGGACCATTTATCTCGGGTTAAATGAAGACTTGTTAGTGGCAGCAGGCTTGAGAGTAGTTAATGTGTCTTTAAAAATGTAGCAGCATAGAGTAATTTTAGGTCTGAAGATAATAGATAAAATATAAACGGAGATATGTCAATTTAACCCCCGTTATCTAATTTTTACAGATAGATAGCCGAATCTGCCATTAACCGCCCCATATTGCTTGTCATATTAGTCGTATGTCACGAGATGCCCCAATCTAACATTATTCTCAAATATTATGTTCTATCGAATTCGTTTTTAATATCAACTTGTTTTTCGTAATTGTAATTTCCCTCCAAATACCTTCGAAATATGAAATTGTCTGGTATTAGAATTCTACTTTCACATCATACGTAAGGCAGAACACACATATCGATTAGTTACGAATGCTCCTACAAATATCGATAATTACATTATGTTTTGGTAATTGATAAATGCGATTTTAATGTAGGTTGAATTGTCATTCTTGTATGTAATTAAATGTAATGTATGTTTACACAAATGTTGTTGATGGCACTCATTATCCTTACATAAACGAATATATATATCCATGTAGTCCATGTCGGACACCGTAACCTTCTTTCAACTCATCCAAAAAAAGAAAATGGTAAGAGAACGCCTTTGCTACCGGTATTTACCATTTACCCCCGTAAAATAAAGTAAAGCAGAACATTGAAACCATTTGTCATTAGGGAACCACCTCTCTTCATTGTTTCATGGTCGTAATAAAAGCAAAAAGTTCCAAAACACATTGAACGCACAATTTAATCCACAGCACTACAGTGCCATCCCGACGAGAATGGACGGGACCTCCGAGCGAGATGGCAGCAGAGACTGAACCACACATGTTACTATCGACAGATACGTAATCGAAAATAATTCGAACTAAAACTGAACATCAAACGAAATCAGCAGAATCGTACCAATTACGTCGGTTTCATGTCAAATTAAGAGCACAGACTTCTCAACTAATACTGTTGTTGTTGTCGTCGTCCTTTTCATCGGATGACTTTGGTGTTGTTGTATTTTATTGACCACATTCACAATGATGACGCTGCATTTGATGTTTGGTGATCCATCCCTACTGGGTCCGCCTGTCTACCTTTCAATTGGATTGTTGTTTTGGTAACAAAGTGTCGATTTGACGATGATGGCGATTAAAGTGATCCAAATTCGGGCTATATGAATGGTCATAATCATATCAAATGACGATAACACAACATCGAACCATCATCAAAGGTCGCCAGTCGACAAACACTAGTGACTCGGAACCAGGAAATCATAATTAGGGACAAACAATATTGTTACCCAATAAAGCGGCGGCTCATTTTTGAAAATAACAGGGCACGAGTTGTATTTGTGTTGGCGCCTTGGTAATGTCGATTGTAGGACAGAGTATTAAAGGATATTTCAAAATACTGTTTGTTGTTATATATACGAATGTTTCTTTACAAATTTTAATCCGCACGGAAGCGATAGAAGAACTGGGTGTGACGTCTAGGTTAAAGTTTAAATCTAATTTAGCTATAAACCTTAATGAACCCGTAGTAATTGTGAAAAAACTGGTGAAAGTTGACTGTCATCCGCTTTCCATTTGATAATGGCAGTGAAATCAGTTATAAGTTACTTTGGTATGGTGACATGAAGCTGAAATTAATCCATTTGGTCTATTCGAGTGGCCTCACAAAATACCTATAACTCTTCATCTCTGAAACCCGGTAAGAAGATGTTCTGATAAAAGCTGCTCGAAATTGTGCTGATTGCATCAAAGGATAACATAAGAAGTAGCAGAGTAAAAAGAGTAAGAAACTTCGGAAATATGTATTTTTCAAAGGTGCCTTAGTGTACTGAAACAGATTCATTCTATTGCTAGTTTAGAACGCACGGTCTCTTGACGCAGTGCATACACATACATATCCCACTCTATATAAAAAAATGATTTTCCGTTACATCCCATAAAGGGATTAGGGAGAGCTTCTCACAAACCAGTGAGCTGTGCGCGTTCTAGATTTACGCTCACTGATTGGGACTTACTGTTTTACACAGGTTCCGAACGGTATTTTGCGTAGCTTTTTCATGGCTATATACTCGATAGTGCCGCCGTCACTAAACGAAGTGACCGCCGTCGAAAAAAAATTAAGGTAGTCAAAGCAGGGATCGAACCCACGTTCTCTTGCATAAGAGTCGCGCACACTATCATTGTATCACCGATGGCCACCCTACTCTATAAACACTTGTTCAAAAACCGTGCTTGGTTTTGGAAACCGCTTCAAGTCAAATCATGGTAAATTGAAGAGCGTGGCATGGCAACGTAGGAAAGAACGCTACACGTAAGGTAACAATTCAGTCAGCTGCAACCCGACGTAACGGTGTAAGGGACGAAGGAGAAAAGTATACCACCTATGTAAAGAAAGAAAAGCGTGAGAGCGGACAAATTGAAACGGAAAGAAGGGAAATTGAATTCAGAAAATTCTACGAGCACACAGAGGATAGGTCTGTCATCCAGTCAACATGAAAACGATAATATTATGACAGATGTATAGAGAAGGTTTTGGATACGGAGAGATCATTTCTCTGCATTACTTGTATCAGAAGAATTAAATACAGATGATTAAATTGATCGAATCGATGGCGATAGTATCGATTGCACCCATCAATCAACATGAGGCCAGAAAACAATTACTTCGTGAGACTGGCTTGCTAGTGGACAAAATTCATGCTCTCCGTCATTGTTCGGTGCGTAGTGACGATAATGTGGCTGCTGTGACCGAAAGTGTGCAACTCAACCCTAGAACATCGACTCGCCAACTATCTCAACATCTCGGAATTTCATGCCCAGCATGGCATTGTGGCCGTCGGCAATGGTTAGGGTGCGCGGCTCTTGTACATGAGAACGTGGGTTCGATCCCTGCTCAGACCACCTTACATGTCTTTCGACGACGGTCACCTCGCTTAGTGACGGCGACACTATCGAGTACTTAGCCATGAAAAAGCTTCTCAAAATACCGTTCGAAACCGGTGTAAAACTGTACGCCCCCATTCGGTGAGTGTAAAAACTAAAAAGCGCACATCTCACTGATTGTGAGAAGCTCTCCTCAATCCCTTCATGGGATGTTATGGGACACATTTTTGTTTTATGGTGAGAATTTTGCCCAAATATTCGCTTACAATGTTCAATTAACTCAGCAATTGAAGGCAAACGACCATCCACTTCGTTACGGCTTCTCAGTTTGGGTCTTACAGAGAAGCTCCATTCGGACATCAAATTTGTCCGAAAAATTATCTTTTCTCACGAGGCGCATTTTCATCTCGGCGGCTATGTCAAGAAACAAAATTGTCGCATCTGGGGATCAGAAAACCCTCATGCCATTGTCGAGATGCCAATGCATCCACATACAGTGGCTGTTTGTTTTGGATTTTGGAGTGTTGACATCATTGGCCGTTTTTTCGAAAATTCAACTGGAAACGCCATTTCAGTCAACGGCGAGCGCTGCAGTCCAAAAAATGGTCCATAAAATAATCTATGGTTTCAGAAGATTGGCGCACCATGCCACACAGCTCATGAAACAACAGCTTGTGCGCACTAAGTTCGATAATCGTGTTATCAGCCGCGATGACAATAGGCCGACTCAGAGCTGCGATTTGGCCCCCTCCGACTTTTTCTTGTGGTCTTGCCGTTAAAGACCGATGCCATGCGAATAATCCACCCTGAAGTCTAATATATATATATACGCTGAAAAATAACGGCCCCAGTAACATATTGCAGGAAACAAGTACATGTTTGCAAGCATTGTTTTCATAATTTGAAGATCTGCTACCTTTTTGTTTCTTTGTTGTCTGTCTTGTTTTAGTTTTTAGCGGCTTTCAAAAAGAAATCCACATTTGGGTCTCAAAAACATATATTATGGCATATTACTCATGGTGTCTCAAACATGTTATTGAATAACAAACACCATGTATTTGGGCACAAGTATAGTATATTTGCGACAAGCTACAAAAACATTATATTTGCACCCGAACACCAAAAAAATACATATTTTTTAGCGTGTATATACACATAGAACCAGAAATCGTCCACAAAGTCTTAGAAAATTGGACAGACGGGATGGCACTGCGAAGCCAACCACGACAGCCACATGAATCCATAAATAACGGGAATATCCGTTATTTCTAATAAAGTCATAATGTACAAGAAGAAGTTAAGTTTAGTTCATTTTATTTAGTTCTTAAGAAGTTACTTGTATTTGGACGAATAACGAAGTTAAACCTTGTTTAATGAGACGCGGATCCACTCAATGATTTAGGTTAAGTGTATGTTTTAGTGAGATCATCTGACTGAAATTTCTGTACTAGTTGTAGTAGTACCACACACAGAAAAATATCGACCCCAGCAACATATTGTAGGAAACATGTACATGTTTGCAAGCACTGGTTTCACGAATTGAAGATCTGCTGCTTTGGTGTTTCTTTATTGTATGTCTCATATTTGGTTTTAGCGGTTTCCAACAAAACAAGCCACATTTGGGTCTCAAAAACATGTATTAGAACATATTAATCATTATGTTTCAAACATGTTATATTGCATAGCAAAAACAGTGTGTTTGGGCACAAGTATAGTATATTTACGACAAGATTCACACTCGTTATATTTGCATCCATTATTTCTTTGTTGTCTGTCTCATATTTCCAACAAAAAAAAGCCACATTTCGGTCTCAAAAACATATATTATAACATATTAATCATTGTGTCTCAAACATGTTATATTGCATAGCAAACACAATATGTATTTGCACAAGTATAGTATATTTGCGACAAACTACAAACAGGTTATATTTGCATCCAAACAACAACAAAAATACAGATTTTTCAGCGTGCATCATATAAATCTATATTTGAATAAATTGGAAACAAAAGCTGGCGACACACAATCTTAAAATAGAAACATAATTGACCTGGTAGAAATTTGCCAAATCTGCTATTTTTACGTCGCTCTCTTATTGAACTGTCAATAACCAAACCATGATATTGGTTATTTGATTCAGACCGCAAAAGTATTTTAAAGTATTTAAAAGCAAAAATATGGCACAACATTTAGCAACTAGATTAACAAAATTGTAAATTCGTATAACCACTAAAAAATAATATAACCAACATAAATGCACACATACCTACCTACATTCTCTAATCGATTCGAGTTGAAGAAAATCAGATTTGAATTAAATTGCATGAAAGATTAGAAAAGTTCACACATTTATTGTTGTTTGCAATATTTATTTCATGTTCCGCGATAAAATCGTAATTTAAACGCCATTCACTCGCCCCTCATTTTCCGTTCATTTCCCTTGTATCGTAGCTGCGTAGTTTCATTAGCGCGAATTCGCAATCACCTAAATGAATGAACGAGTGGTGGAATGGTTGAATTAGTTAGTTGCATTTAATGGGATTTTTGATCATTTATATTTGAATGATTTGCGGTTAAGGCTGCTCTGATTGGATGGACAGGTATGGAAGACCAATTCAACTCCAACACTAAAACCAACATACCAACAATGGCATTTTGAAATCCAATTTCAATTTGAAAATAAATGGCTTTTGCTGCAAATTACATTATGTACGTGTTGTTGCATCATTTAGTATTGTGAGGCATGATGCGATTAATCGGCGATTCGATAGTCTGGCAGTGTCTGCGGCATAAATCGTTGTACATCATATGGTTATATGATCGCGAAATCGCGAAAGCGGCACCTTTAAGCCAATACTAAACAATCAATAAATTATGGCTCAAGTTAAGTTGCTGGAAATAATTGCTTTGCAACTGAGATCTGATGGGAAGAACAAAATAGTTTCATATAAACGATTTTCGTTGAATCTGTATTGCATTCAAAATACTTGTGCAAACTATAAATTTATTCAGCAAATAATACCGGATGAAACACAAACCAATCATTTGGAGGACATACAAATTTATAATATTCCTAGGTGCTATTTGAAAGGAATATTTGGTGGAATATCAAAATTATTGAAGCATCAAAATTATTTATCCCAGTTAGTACTATGAATGGAATTGTGATATTAGAACAGAATAATTACAAGTCTTTAAGGAAGTATAGTACATTTTAATAAATCAACAAAACTCGTGACAACATTAACGAATTCACCGAAACTGAACTTGAATTTCACTCCAACAAAGCAGCTTGTGTACCAGTATTGTGTTTTTTAATATCCATTCGATTTTAATTTACAATACCCAATCTCATGCAACTGCTAAAAGAATTGCCATTAACTGAAATTACAATTCTAATCTTTTGTATTTCCATTTGCTCAATCAATGAGAATGCATGGTTCTGGAATTGGATGTAAATTGTAATGAATTATAGGAATGCTTTTGTTATATTGTCTGAAATTTATTTGATTGGTGAAAATTTTGGTTTATACCGTCGTAGATGAGGTTTTGTTGTTGTTAGTTGTTTCGTTTTCGAAGTTGATCGTAATGAAATTCTTACCGTTCGTCTTGTACAGTGAGTGATGTACAATGTGGGCATAGTGAGTGATGTGGTTGCATATGTGGGAAGGCAATTACTATGATGGAGAGGAATGGTGTATGGTGACAGGGTATTACATAATAGTATTTGTTTGCTTGCCTCAATGTTTTTCGTAGAGCTCAGTATATAAAGGGTGTTATTTTAATTAGATAGAACTTACGAAGGGTTAACTGTCAATCGAACTCTCATACTGCGCTCACTTTTTGGCTTTTATGATCAGCATACTCTGTGAAATCATCATGAACAGATACACGCTTGAACAACACTACCAAATTATCCACACTATTCATGATTTTTATGGCGCACATAGGTGTTCATCTGAGCAAGCCATCCGTCGAACTGTGGATAGATTTCATGCCACATACTATCTAAATGATGCAATAATGCCGCTGTAAACGAAAGTGTGGAAGAAAATCCAAATTTATCGATTCGTCGTCGGTAACAGGAATTGGGGCTCTGTCCGTCCTCTACCTGGAAAAATTTGTGTAGGAATTAAAGCTACGAGAATATCATATGCGTCGTTCTGTCGCCGATTGGGCTCTAAAGCAGTTGGAAACTAAACCGATATTTTTTCGCAAAACTGAGTTCGGCGATAAGGCTCATTTTGGGCTTAACCGGTTTGTTTATAGACAAAATTGCCGCATATGGAGTGAGACCAATCCACAACAAATTCTACAGACTCCATTAGATCCAGAAAAACTCACCGTTTGGTGCGGTTTACACGCTGGTGGCATCATCGGGACCTATTTCTTCAAAAATAAAGCGGGAGCTCGCGTTACTGCCACTGGAGATTGTTATCGCAACATGATCAATGATTTTTTGTTTGAACATAAATATGACGGGTGAGATGAAGTTTCAACAGGATGGCGCTACGTGCCATACAATAACGATTTATTTAAATCAAAATTTGGCGATAAGTGGTTGTCGTCAAGTGTTCTGTCAATTGGCCTCCAAAGTCGTGCGGTATACGTAACGTCACTAGTCTATGCTACGTGAAGTCACTAGTCTATGCTGATAAACCAGCAACAATTGACGCCTTGGAGGCAACAATTCTTCGTGTTATTCGTGACATACGGTCAGCAATGCTTGAAAAAGTGACCCAAAATTGGACGTGCAGAATGCGCTTCGTCATAAACAGTCAAGGTGGCAATATGCCCGTAATCAATATTTTTTTTTTAATAAATTTAACTTTTTGTGTTATTTTTAAAATTTCAATTTCTGTTTGGCTTAAAAAAGCGTCTTTCATTTACCATGAATTAAATTTCTAGGCACATCCATTTTTGTAATATCGTGTACAATTTTTGCGTAACATTTTTGTAGGATGTTTAGAGTTTTTGTACTTCACCGTAGTGCTTTTCTTTTTATTGTACTTTGTATACACTTACTTGACTTCTGTGTACACTTTTTGTACTTTTGTGTACACTTATTGTACATTTCCGTACACGGTTTGCAATTCTCTGTACCCCGACGTGTTTCCCTCACAGAAAGTTTGTGGATCCCCGAAAAAGTTTCACTTCAAAATCATCCTTCGCCATAGAGTTATATATTTGCAATTTACCTTCTACTTTCTCCCTTTCATCACCCTTTACTCTTTGTATTCCCTTCATTCTTTATATATATTGTTGCTAATTTTTATTATTTATGCTTCTGTTCTTACCACATATTTTTCTTTTATTAAGAATCATTGTGATTATCAATATTTAATTTTATTTAAAATTATCAACAATTTCTTTTTAGTGAATAATTACTGTTATATTCTTGTACCCAAACTTACGAAATGAGTAGTTAAGTTTTCTCCCATTTTGAGTTCAGTTCTAATTTGGATATCAAAGTGTTACAACCAATGTTAGAATACGGAATAAACCCCAAAATACATTGTATAAGTAATGAAATACTAAAGTTTTCTTAATCGACAGTTAATATTAACACACCATCGTTTTAACCAAGTTTCTACAGGCAGCGTGCCCGCTTGTGTTGGGCTCTTAGCTTCAATCACTTAACTTTAAGTGAAATCTAATCAAAAACATGTAGGGCATATAGGCACCCACTAGCCCACAAAAAATGACGGTTGAGGCAGCGAATTAGGAAGTTGCCGTCAACGAATTAGGAGGTCGCCACAAGTAAAGTACGATGTTGTCACAACGGCATTCGAGGTAATCTTACTTACTTACTTTCTTATCCGGTCTGGAACAACCCCGAGGGGTCAGGGACCTCAAAACGAAGATAACATAGCAACAACCAGTTCGATCTTTTGCCTTATTTCTCCAGTTGGTAATACCAAGACTACGCAGGGATTCGACAACGTGATCCCTCCAGCGGAGTCTTGGTCTTCCTATTTTTCGTCTTACTTCGAGTTCGGTTTCGAAAGCCCTTCGTGCTGGTTCGTCTTCATCCATTCTACTGACATGGCCTAGCCACAGCAATCGCGTTATCTTGATCCCCTTAACTATGTCAATCTCAGGATATACCTCACACAGCTCATGGTTCATGCGTCGCGGATACTCGCCGTTGTGCAATATAGGGCCATACATTTTACGGAGTATTTTTCACTCGAAGACTCCTTCAGATGTTTTGCCTGGTTGCGATAAGATCCAGGATTCTGCGCCATAAAACAAGACAGGTTGTATTTTAGTCTGGTATAGTTGGACTTTTGTTACTCGAGAGAGGGCTTTATCTCTAAAGTGCTTACTTAACCCAAAGTGACATCTATTTGCAAGCATAATTCTCCGCTTGATCTCTAGGCTGACGTGCTTGTTTTTGTTTACGGCAGATCTGAGGTATATAAATTCGTTCACTGCCTCGAAATTATAACGGTTATCAACGTTCACGCTTTGGTCTAGTAGCGTGGAGGTCCTGCTCGTTGAAACCATTAATTTTGTCTTGTCCTCATTTACTTTCAGACCCACTTTTGCTGACTCCTTCTCAATTCTGGAAAACATCGCAGTAGCTTATCTAATTGTGCGCCCAATGACATCGATATCGTCAGCATACGCGAAAAGCATATGACTTTTGCTGCTGATGGTTTAATTCAATTAAACACAGCCGTATTACAGATTGATAGAACCGCATTTGAGATTGGTATTGCGATTGTTGCAAACGCATTGGAGGTTGTCACAACCGAATTAGTGCTTGGCGCAACCGAATTTAATGGGTGGTAAAACATAATTTAGTGGGTATCACAACCCAATTGAAAACTTGTCTGTTGTCTAAAACGTATTCAGGGAGGATTTTTAAATGTTTTATTGATATTTAATTTCCAATATTCTTATATATAATTACAAAACTAAGTATTAATGGACTTCATGTGGGTAATCTTTAGGTAATCAAATTATTTTTACATGTCATTTCCAACCGTTTTCAAAGTTCCAGCCATAGAATAATACATACCATAGAAGCTTTTATTCGCTCAGTAAACTAAACGTCATAGGTACGATGGAAAGTAAACATTAGATTTTGGAAAACATGGGTTCAATAATACCAGATAGTGGCAATAGTATACAACGATCAACAAAGGAACAACAACCTAATTTCGTGTTTTTGTGGCAAACTAGTTGTGTTAAATACAATACAAATGTATACCAACGATAAAAGTCAATAAAAAAGTCAAAATATATTTAAATTTTTCAGTTCTACACCAAAACGACACGAAAAAGTTAAGTGAACATATTTGTAACTCCACCTGGTTTAAGGTAATTTTAAATTTAATTGCTCTCATTTCCACAAACCTACGATGAATAGTGTGAAATGAAACGTCAGATGAGAGAATAAGTTTATCTATGTATGTATTATTCTATGGTTCCAGCGTTCATACGTCACATCCACAAATATGATGTATTGCGTTTGTCGATTTCGGCATACTTTTAGCATACTTCCCTACCTGTGATGTGAACATCCCCACAACTCCAACGACCAACCTTGCAAATCTTCAGAACTGATGACATCTGCTTGTACTGCACGCTTTTAAATATGGGAATTATCTGAATATAATGCAAAATCCGTAATTACAATATTCATACTTACCTTTCTTTATGAACACAAAATTTAAAACGGCGACATCAACAATTCTACGTTCAACCAAATTGATGGCACTTTCGGTTGTTTCAAATAATTGCCACCAAATACGGTGGATGTAACCGAATTGGTACTTAATTGGGCTGTTCCAACCGAATAGGTACTAAATTCGGTTGTTGCAACTGAATTGGTTTCTAATTCGTTTGTTGTAACCGAAACTGTAGAAAATGTAGTTGATGGAACGAATATAATTGGAAATTCAGTTATCCTAACAGAATCACGTGAATCACCATATTCGAAAATGCCTCATGTCGTTTGTTTCAAATTTTGCATATGTGTGAAGATGGATTCGAATTTAATTAGCAAAGACACAAACCAATTATGTTAGCAGAGCTCTGTTATTATATACAGAACTTTGTTAGACACCTAAATTTGGGAGCGGTTATATAAAATACCGTTTTTATCGAGATCTAAAACACATTCATAACCAAAAGTTATAATTTATATTGCCAAAATTCAATAAATGATATGTCAGAACCTAAAATTAAACTATGCTATGCCAAATCATAATAATATGCCATTTTTGTAATAAAAGTTCTGGAAAAGGTTTGGGGCTATTCCCGCTCATCTGGAAAAGTTTACCGTTTAGGACTAGTGTCAAATAATAGCTATTGGCATCTATTCTCATTATTTAATAACCTAGTTTCCAAAAGTACTTTCAGAATACCAAATTCGTCCAAGAATTTCTATGGTGGTCACCAGGAAAAAGTTTTCCGATTTGAACTAGTGTCAAATAACTGCTGTTGGCATCTATTCTCATTATTTAATACCCCCGTTTCCAAAAGCACCTTCAGAATACCAATTTTGTCCAAGAACTAATGAAATTTTCGAGTTGGACGCGCAAGATGCGGCCATGGAGGTCACAACGAAAAAGTTAACCGATTTTGTGTCTTTGCTAGTTAAATTCGAATTTATCTTCACACACATACATTTTTCAGAAGACACAAAAATCTGAATTTTTCTCAGCCTGTATGGAATTTGAGAGCGCAAATATTTTTGAAAGAACCATCCATTGAACTGCTTCACAAAATACTGAAATGTTTTTTATATAGGAGTGTTAAATAAAACGGCTGTTACAGTTTTCCGACATGAGTCCTTTTCGTAAAAACCGACATGAGCCCTTTTCGAATTTGGTGATTCAATTTTGAAACGAGGTTGCTTCAACCAAATTTGAGTTATGTGGCCTAAATTCAGTAGTGACAACCTCAAATCGGTTGTGGCAACCGGAATTCATTGGCAGCAGACGAAATTACGCTTGTTCCAACCTCTTTCCAAACTATTAGTTCAGTTGAAGATCACGATTTTCAAAAATATTTTTGAGAGATTTGTTAGACTTCTCTAATTTTTTGGTTTTCTTCAAAAAATCATGCGATCAGAGTTGCATTTTGAATGAAACGAACAAAAAGTAAAAACTTTTATTTCGTCGCTTTTTCAAATGCTTTGTTTTGTTCACAATTTTTTGTTCTCAATTTAATTTCTATTTTATAACTGTTTTTTTAGGCAGCCGAATTCTATTTCGCTAAAGAAAATTTCATATCACTTATCTCTTCGCAAATAGTTCCATCTGATAGCGTAACATTGGCTTATCATTCAATGAATACAGTGGGCATCTTTGAAAATTCTTATTTACTAACAATTGTTAATTAAGCAAACCGCTGATTTCGGAATATGCACGACAGATCCATCAAGGGCTTTCCGGCGTTGTAACTTGAAATGCAACATTTGGCAGCCAATGATGATTTACCGAATTTGATTATGGACGTAGAAGTATTTGCAGCTGACGTTGAACGTTCTGTGCGCCCAACTACTTCTGGGTCACTACTTCCAAATTATTGAAAAGTTAAGGGTATTTATTGTGTTGGTCGATCGGATATTGTAAAAAACGAGCGATTGTTGACATCACAGGTACACCAAATGGCTCAGTGGATACGGTTTAATATGAGCACTTGTGATCACTAGCGCCAAGTTTTTGGAACCACACGTCGAATATATTGATGTTCTCTAGCTCTGGCCACAGAAGCTCGGTAACAATGATATATTCTGAGGGCTATTGATGTAACCGTGACTCCTTCGTCATTTCGAAGGAAAAAAGGTCTGATGATGCTGCAGTGCCGTACACCGCACCAAACAGTCAATCTTTGTGGATGTAGTAATGCTTGGTCGAACCCTTGTGCATTTTATTCGCTACAATAATGACAATTTTGTTTGATGACATAGGCGCTGAGCCAAAAATTTGGCCTCGTCCGTGAAGATGTTTTTTTTTGCAAAATCTTGATTTCCGACTTTCATTTCCAGTGCCCCATTAGCCGAATTCAGCTGATGGTCGCCGAATCGACATTTCTGGTTTCTGGGCCGAATCGACATTTCATGCTGGCCGCTACGGCGGCAATGTTTATTTCACTTCGCACCTATATCTGTCTGGTTGGTAGCTTAAGGTTCAATAGAGTATACTCACGCTCAAACTTTTCCATGGTACGACGATTTGCTTGAACATTGAAGCCATGACGACGACCGACCTCAAGACGCAATTCACGTTAATATATTGTAATAATTTCCACATGTTCAGCAGTCGAGAAACAGTGTATGATTAAATGGCAAACCTTCTGAATATTTTGTCAGCTGGATATCATTGGTGAATATAACAAGTGGAAGAACTATTATTACTATCTCGTCACCATTCGTTAGATTCCAAGCAGCAGTTAAAACAGTGGGTTTTATCCTTTGGATCCACGAGAATGCATGACAAGTTTGGTATGTTGGCAAACAAGGACAATACATCAAATTATGAGAATCAATTGCATCCAAAAGAGGAAAACAATCAAAATTTCAATCACTATATGAAATAAATGTTCGCACTTTCTTTTATTGAGGGTTTCCATTTTTCGTAGACTTTCATAATATCCCATCAAGGATTATCATTTCTAGTTTTATAACTTCACTGATTAGGAGTTACAGTTTTTACACCGATTCCGAACGGTATTTTGCAAAGCTATTTCATGGCTAAATACTCGATAGTGTCACCGCCACTATGCGAGGTGACCGCCGCCGAAAAAAATGTAAGGTGGTCAGAGCAGAGATCGAAGCTCTCTTGAGCTCTTTTATGCATATGATCTCTTTCTTTTTGGGCGTGGATTTAAGAACATTTTAGGGTACGAACACAATTTTTACACGTGTTCTTCTGGAAGAAGAACAAGATTTGGTGTTTGACGTCGCTTGTGACGCTTTGATAAATTAGAATTCTTTTTAATCCATTGACGTGAAGAAGGCAGATTGTTGCCAGCTTAATACAAAAATTATTATGTGTTGAAAAACGTTTTTCTATTTTTCTGACAAGTAAAATTAAATTATTTAAAATTTCTGAAAGAAATGTGAACAGCAATTGTAGATTTATATTTTATAGAGTAAAATAGGACAGCTGATGCAGTTTTTTCCCTCCTGGACTGTAGAATATAATAATTTAAGAATAATTTTGAGTTCGTGACCAAAAATTAAAAAGTAAACAAGGGTGAACAATTTTGGCGCCAAGACAACGTATTTAGAACTGCCGCCAACGTTATCGCCCTGATTGTGGCTATACTCTTAGTCTACAATAAAAATAAAAAGGGGAACATTTTTTAAAAAATTTCACATTTTCAGAGAATGCTGACTATGCATTTCAAAGTTATCATACTTCTACATTAACTGCATTTGCCAAAGCCGCGTCTTTCAGAAAAACTTAAAATTTTTTATATAAGTAGGTTTTTTGGAAAACACTAGAGAAAATACTGAATGTGTCGTGGTATCTTTTCGGGAAAATATTGGGTTTTTTATAGGTTGAAAATATATTCCAATTTTGTGAAACCTGCATTTTCAACCGGCTTGAGGTAACTTAAAATTCTTTACGGAAGTGTTCCCAATTTAGTGGTGTTTTCAGAAATATTATTTTCCCTCAAGTGGTCGAGTTATCAACAAGAATCCGAAAAAAGTCAATGAGAAAATTTACAATTTTAAGCATTTATATATCCTAATAACGGTAAAAGATATATCCCAAAACTTGACATATTTTTTGTTTGCCTTGCATAGTAGATTGTCATAAGTAAAACAATAACTTTGGTAGAACTGATTTTGAGAAAAGAAACTGGAAAGGGCAACAACGTGAAGCCCTTTGTCTCTCCGAGCCTTTATTTAGAAAATCTGAACGGCGGACCATTTGTGAAATAAACGCTTGGCTTGCATAAACTAGATTTGTATATAAATATATTCTTTGTGTACCAACGTATATTGATAACCAACGCATAGCCGAAACCTTCCGAAAACAAAAACGTGAGTGGCAACAAAGAAAGGGGGGAAATACGCATATGTTTCCACATAAAAGCATACATGTTAGCCAGTAAATACACTATTAATGTTTGAAGTGTGTTCCAAACATATACAAGGCTCTTGCAGAATATGTTTGGGAGAATATGTTAGAGAGGCCGCTATTTTTCAGCGTGTGGTTTTGCATATTTCGTTGCAGCAACGACAACGATGTAGGATGCATGAATCATTTTATTACAAGTCATACAAGTATCGAACATGTTTCATCCCTTTTCTTTCAGAGTAGACCCTCAACTAAATAAATTCCCTTGGTTAAACACTTCTAAGGAAGTTCATGTCATAACTTTTACCCCTAATTTGTTGCCTTACAATCGTGTACTCGTAATATTTACAATGAGCGCAAATCAACATAAAAATCATGGCAAATTGTTTTCATAAATACCACAAAATATCTACTTCATTATGTGCTCCAACTTCGTACTTGAAACCCCTCCCCCATAACAACAACCAAGGAATCACAATCTGAATCAGCACTGCCTAAAGTTATCGTAAATTTGGAAAGTAATGTGTTTTTAACTCCAAATGTTGGCCCTCTCTAATCTCTTTTCCCCATTCATGCTACATAATGTGGATTCTCAGCCGCCAGCCGGGAACTCGACATGCCAATAGCACATAAACGAAGTGTTTGAAAGGGTGTCGAATCTTTTGTTTCCATATTAACAAACCCATTCGCCTTTGCTGAAGGAGCAGCAGAGGGAGCATAACAATCGCACGCAGGATAACATTGAATCCTTCGCGAGTATCAAAACATATTTAATTCATTGAAATGAGCCTTTTCATTCCATACAGAATGTAATTGTGTTGGCAATACTACTCTACTCGGCTGAGTGTTGTGGTGCTCTTCATTAAGAATGCCTGCGCTTTTGTTAAATTCATGAATTCCAAGAGCAGGGATTTCGATTAGGTAGCGCAGATATTTCAATTCACTTCCAACAACAATATAACCAATAATAAAGTTAATAAAACAGCTATTAAAACAATCTACTTCCCATCTCTCAATGTACGTACCAATTCTAATGATTGTAAGCAATACAATTATCATAAAATGCAAAAAAAAATTAATTAATTATTAAATATTAACCAAATATCATTTTGATGAGTCCTTCGATGTGGGTTAATTGTTAAAGCTAAGGCAGGAGAGTTTTCTGTATCATATATACATTTGATACAATTGAGTTTAAAACAAATTCCCAATTACCTAATCCGATACTGGAATTATAATTAAAACCACTGAATGTTGGAAACTGAAAAATTGTTTTACTGAAAATTGATGTCGGGAATTTAATATGTACAAGATGGCATCAGTGTATCCTGCGTGGAATAAAAAGAGCCGAATTACAACCATTATTACAATTTCGTTCTTCCAACCGAATTGTTACAATTCCTTCCTTACTGAAAAAATATTCTTCGTCATATTTATGAAACATTCTTTATTATCCAATTAAGGTATTCGTAAATTTCATTGATATTATGAGAAATTTCCATAAAAATTATACAAATGTAAGCAACGGTTTCATAAAAGATTTCATAAAGTATTAAATAAACAATTTTTGTGGTCTGCATGAAACATATTCATCATAGATTTTATAACAACGACTAAATAAATTTAACGAGTGATTCTTTAGCCAACAAAATCTAAAATGCGGTCCTAAATTGATCTTCCCCAATGTTAGTGCCGTATATGTACAAATATTCAGCAAATATTTGCTCCCTCCGTTCGTAAACCGAAAGTCTCAAATCTGTCTTAACTTTATCTTCCCCAAAGTCAGCACTATAATTTATCAATTTTCAGCCTTCTAGTTCCCGCCGCCACGCCCTCTGCCAACAATCTAAATTTAATAGATAAATACTAACCTTCCTGCTTACGAAAGAAACATATTGCCCAAGTTTCGTGTCAATCGGTCCACCGGTTCTCAAGTTTTACACGCTCGTACCCGAAACGAGCATTTTTGTATATTCGAGCATTTGTATACTAACGAATTCTCATTGCAGTTAGAGTGTTCGCTATACATACCTTGATCAATTTGTCAATAGCATCATTCAGAATTCGCTGTACAATTTACTATTCATAAAATCTATGAAATTTCAGTGATTGTATAATGAACTTCATAGAATTTATGAATTATGACTGAAAACTAATGGAGGAATTCGAATTATTTATGAATGGTTTCGTACTATTTATATACGTATATATGTATATGCCTTTTATTTATTTTAAAAGATTAAAAAAATAAAGGGCGGATCAATAAGTTCGTGACTGTTTGAATAAAACACAGTTTTTTTTCAAATCAAAATTTATTTTTCATCATAATCTCCTTTTAGCTCAATACACTTAGTCAAACGTTTCTCTAATTTTTGTGTCCCTTCCTAAAAATACGATTTTTCGAGGTCCATAAAATAGGCATTTGTTTGATCAATAATTTCATCGTTGGAGCTAAATCTCTTTCCACCGAGCCATTTCTTTAGGTTTGGAGATAGGAATCAGTCACTGGAGACTAAATCCGGAGAATAGCCCAATTCATGGAACTTTGCCATTGAGACTACACACGTGTGCACCCGTACGTTTATGGAGAATTGAGAACAAACGCGGCACCCATCTTGTAGACACCTTTCTTGAACTCAACTGATCATGTAAAATTGAAACCACACCACCATATGAAATACCTATGGCATCAACAATCTCTCGCACTTTTACTCTCCCATCGGCCAACATCGACATAGATTTTTTCGACATTTTCGGGTGTATTGACCTCAATTGGCCGTCCAGAACGTTCGCGTCATTTGTACTTGTGCGACCACAACGAAAGTCAGTAAACCACTTTTTTACCATTGAAGTCGATGGTGTAGGGTCCCCATAGTATTTATCAAGCCTTTCCTCTGTTTGATTGGTTTTTTTTCGCAAAAAATAATGTTTAATGAGCACTCGAAATTCAGTTTATTCCATTTTTTTAAAAATGCACGATGTTGTACGTTTTGAACACCTGTGGTACTTGATGGGAGTAGTGTTGCAATTCATATAACTACGAGGGAAGTTCGAAAAGTTATGGACTTATTGATCCGCCCTCGTATAAAGCAATATTACAATACAAGTTTATATAAAAGGTTCACGAAGAACATAGGGCGTCGACGAATTGTCTCCATCGATTTCTGTCTCTGGTAAGAGATTTAAACTGATTATATGACAATCAAGTTTGTTTGTATTCTTTTTCCAGGCACCGCTTCCATATAGTTAGTGGTATTCCTGGCCTACGATACCCCTGCGGGTTCCATCCAAGTGCCGCTCTAGCAATATCTGATATTGGGTACCTAAGTGTACGGCCGATCCAAGTCCATTTTCTTCCACGCATATCCAATTCAATAGGACTGTTGCATGTACGTTGCCAGAGTACATTATTAGACGTGGTCTTGGCCCAGTAGATACTAGACATCTGCACAAGACGTCGTGAATGGCCATTCAAAACATACACGCTGGAAAATCTGTAATTTTTGGTTGTTTGGATGCAAATATATCATGTGTTTGGAGCTTGTCGGAAATATAATATACTTGTGCCCAAACGCATTGTGTTTGCTATTCAATATTACATGTTTGAGACACAATGATTACTATGTTATAACATATGTGTTTGCGACATAAATACATTTGTGTTTGTGATATAAATACAGCCGTGTTTATTGCACTGTTTATGCTCTCTCGAGAGCAAGAGAATAAAAGTGGGGCAACGAGTGTGGATCTGTATTTTTGCATAATACTCTCAGTGAGTGATTCCTGAATGAGCGTGCAAATTGCAGAGGAAGTCAATGTTTCTTATTTTTGCTGATGTATTGCATTTTAATTTCATGTATTCATTCGTCAATGGTCCATCGGTCAGTGGATATCAAAAGCGCTTGATCTGTGAAAAAAGAATAAACAAACGCTCGGACGGTTAAATGGTTTGTGATGTTGCTTAGGTTTTTGTGTATGTGTTTCGCACAAAACACACAAGTAATTAATCAACAAGTAAAAAAAACACAAGTAATTAATACACGCTTGTCCGGCATGAACTAGAGTTGTATATAAGTATATTGTTTGTTTACCCACGCATAGTGATAACCAACGCATAGTTGAAACCTTCTGAAAACAAAAACGTGAGAGACAACAAAGAAAGTAGAAGCAAAAGAGCACCAGATTCTCATTTCATAAAAAAGTAATGCATTCAGCAAGTAAACGTAAATATGGTAATTTTAAATATTTTCATTTTTGTATTAATTATTAATTTTAATTATAATAAATAAAGAGAGAATAATTCGTTTCTACACATTATGTTTTGGAGAAAATACGCACATGTTTCCACGTAAGTATATGGATGTTTGGAATGAAGCACGCATATAATGAAACGTAAAAGCACACACGCACATGCTAATGTTTGCATTCGGAGTACTGTTGACAAAGCATTCGTGTATGTGTACACAAAGCTACTGATGTATTTGGTTGCCGTAATTGTTCTACAGTACATGACTTGAAAGTGTGGCCGTCGCTCGTGCAACAGCTAGTGTGCGCGGCTCTTGTGCATGAGAACGTGGGTTCGATCCCTGCTCTGACAGCCTCACATTTCCTTCGACGATCGCCACCTCGCTTATTGATGGAGTCACTATCGAGTACTTAGCCATGAAAAAGCTTCTCAAAATACCGTTCGGAGCCGGTATTAAATTGTAGGTCCCAGTCAGTGAGTGGAAATTAGAAAGCGCACATCTCACTACACCATTTCCAATTGAAATTTGAAAAATCTCAATTTAATTTTGAAAAACATCAATTGAAATTTGAAATACTTCAATTGAAATTTAAAAATTCTATTTGAAATTTGAAATACATCAATTGAAATTTAAAAAACATCAATTGAAATTTGAAAGACATTAAGTGAAATTTGAAAGACATCAATTGAAATTTAAAACACATCAATTGAAATTTAAAACACATCAATTGAAATTGAAAACACATCAATTGAAATTTGAAACACATCAATTGAAATTTGAAGGAAATCAATTGAAATTTGAAAGACATCAATTGGAATTTAAAATTAGTCACTTGAAGACGAACATCGTCCAAGACCATGTCATTCCATCATTTCACTTAGATTGTTATTGTCATTCCACAATTTGGCAATTAAATCTCCCATAAATTTTAGAACTCGTAATTAACACTGCCCTCATCAGGCTCAGTAGGCGCTGTACCATAGAAATCCAGCGGAATTTCGAATTAAAACTCGCAATAACGATGCGATCAGATATAGCCTTGTAAGATATTATAACATTTCTAGCCATAGCTGAAATAAGAAGGCCCACTCCGTTTACACATTGCGTATAATTGCCGGAGTAATGATACTGGATCAGAGTATACAGTAGCAGAGTATATAAATCATTGACCAGATGGTAATTAAGATTTGCCAACATACTTCGCTTAGGCCTAGGATGTCCACATTGTAACAATCCATAGCTCGTCTAACCTGTCCAAGTCTCGATTTTTTCGAGAGTTCTTACATTCCGGGTAACAATCATAAACCCTTGTTTAAAGCCAAATGCCCTTATCGAATGGGATGGGGTTTCTTTGAATATATTGACGTTTATGTAATGATTGAAATTTAAGACGAGTGATTCATTAGACCACCGCATCCAATTCTAATGCTGAGGAAGCCAACAACCTCTAGGCTGGTATACACCCTGTATTAGGGAGGTATTTTTGTCGACTTACCAGTCTACATCCGTAGTGTTCAGTAAACAGCACGGCCACCTCGAGCAGGGTATGGCTCTTCACCACGCTCTGCGGTCTTGGCAGCCACTTTTCCTGTACCTGTACACTGCCAACATTGTACTCGCCCATGTAATATTTACTAAGTAAATTTTTAATGTTTCATAGATGTTATGAAAAAAAATATATTATTGTATGATGAACTGAATAGCTTCTATGGAATTTTAGTTTCACAAAACCTGTGAATTAGTGACCAATGAAATGTTTCTTTAGCTAAAATTAATGACGAATTTCAAAACAATTATTCGGGGTGTGTTCCAAGACCAAACTTAGTAGCATTGCAGCTGAAGCATGCATGGTGTCGCTATAGTCAGTTCCAACACGAGCTGAAAAGAAGATGTTTAAGCAGGCAAGGTTAAAGGAGAATAACAAGAAAGACATGGTTTCTTAAACATCTACAGGGGAATCAGCAACAATTGTGGAAAGACGATTACGATGAAATTGAAGGAGTTCATGCTTTTAATTCCAATTTGCCTTTCTGATCAGTACCAATCGTCCGTCTTGAAGAATTCGAGAACAGCTTCAAAACAAAACAATTGTGATTACCTACACCAAATGTACACTCTGAAAAATAAACGGCCCCATGTAACATTATACAGGTACCATGTATATGTTTGGAACATCCATATACTGACGTGCAAGCATTGTTTTCATGAATTACAGATCTGCTGCTTTCTTGTTTATTTTTTGTATGACACGCAAACACATATATTAGAATATTTTAAAAATGGCTAATATTAAATAGCAAACACAATGTGTTTGTACACAAGTATACTATATGTGCGGCAAACACGTGATGTATGCATCCAAACAACAAAAAATACTGATTTTTCAGCGTGTAGAGTAGCCCTTTCTCTGAATTGCTAAGTTCAAATTTTTTACTTGACTTTTTCTACATTTCCTTGATTTCACTTACTTTTTGTATAAAATTTCTTAACAATATTTACAAACAGCGTCATAATTCCTCTTTGCCAGCAACAATGTAAAACTTTATGATTTTCTACGGTTCAATTTCTTTTTTTTTCAATTGTCTTATTGTTGATTTCCAGCATTTTGTTTTTGTTTTTTTTCTGCATTACCTTAAATCATTAACTTTTAATCTGTTCGTGTTTATTACGGATACGATAACAATAGCAACAACATCATAATGTAATAGCCAACTGCAATCGGTTGAAATTATTGTTGCCATTACAGTAATGACCACAAAAGCTATAACAAAAATGGCCAACAGATACAAGCGCACTAACTGACTGACACAAATGCAGACCCATACACGGACAAGATAATAGCAACAATTTTAATAAAACAATTTAAAAACGTATTCATCAACTCAAAGATATTGAATTGCATTGAATTGTATGAGAAAGAGCGAGAGGGAATTTCGTAATTGGCCAGAGATGGCAAATTAGTATTGTTTTAAATGCTTTGTTTATAGACAAATTTGAATGATTTTCAGAGTAATATTTATACTTTATGGAAGTAAAAGTTAATAACCACCAATGGTAATTTTTTTAATTTAAAAATTATGGCGGAACAACGATTACCGATTACCAACGATTGGAGCTCTGTATTTCAAAATAGTACATGTGTAAACTTTCGCAAAAACCCCGAATCGTATTGATGCTAATGGAATCTGATTTTTTCTAAGTGACTTGAAAACTTGACAATCTATGACCGAACCAGATATTTTCATTACACCAAATCCTGGAAAATACACTGGAAGCTCTAGTGGACTAATTTTTAGTCTACGCGGAAAATTCTTTACCACAACGAAAATATTCACAGAAGCCATCAATTCTTTTATACATCCTATGATATTAGCCGTTGGTTCAGTGAATATATGGCAATGTCTTTCGTGACATACGTAACATTCGCAGAGTTTTTACAACATTCAAATTATTCTATCTCGTGAACTGTTCAACATAGAGCTATAATTTTTTTTGGAAAAATTATTTAGCTTAAGCTTAATTAAAATCAGTGATTTAATTGAAAAAAAATTACTGAATTTTGACTGTAAAAATGGTGTAATTTGTCGTGACTGACGTAACGCATTTTTTCACCAATAATTCAGGTCACTTTTCCAAATGGCATTTCTCTAAAAGTTTCAATGTGAAGTTTATTTTTTTTGTCCGGATATCTTCTTCTATGTCTATAGTTTAGAATACAATCAGTATAAATGCGTCAAAAAATTATGCTCAAAAGATGTTGAGGTTTGAGCGAAATAAGTTCCGTGACTGACGTAACGTGACTGACGTAACATTTTTGGTATTGAACAATTCTAATACGTTAAGATACATTCTGAAGCCGGTGTACATGTAATTGTATATCATTGTGTTTGATTTTTTGTTAGTTGGTATGAGTTCCGTATTTTAGGGTATGTTTGGGCGGATGATCACCATCATCACCATCCATCATCTTCGTACGCTATTGTAAATTGTACGAAAATGAGGAATTATAAAAAGACATTGCCATATGCATTGTGGTGATGAAAATCTTATCATACGAGTCATATGGTTCGAAGTATATTTTTACTGAAAATGTGAAAACGTTTCATTTATCCCCGCACACACAAAATCACGCTATTAAAAAAAATTATAACTCCTGGACAAACACTAACTCTGAAAATGCGGGTAGATTTGCAGAACACTTGGGAGAGGTATTTACTCCAAATTAATTTGGGTTCAACAATGCTAATATCTAAACTCAAATATCTAACTTGATTTGCCCATAAGAAAATTCTCCAAATCCAAAGTGAAAGATAACATACGTAAACTCAAACCAAATAAAGCTCCATGTTATGATTTTGTTACTGAACTTCCAAACGAAGAACTCTCCCTCTTTGATTGATTTAGTTGTTGATTAGGGATCTTCGATCGATACCAATTCGTATATGTAAATTGCGTAATTCAGTTTGTATATATACGATGGTATCAATTCAGGCACAGTAGTTAGGCATCTGATGATGAACGTGTCACGGAGTTCGAAGCTAGTCATGCCAGTCAGTGTGCTTAACCAAGGGCTTTTTATGGCATAGCTGATCGAAAAGGTACTAGGGAAATGATGTAGAATCAGAGACCAAAGAAGACAGGAACTAAGTTTAAATAGTGTTTATTTTTACTAATGACAGCTAAATTATGTTTTATGTTGTTTGCATTGAACCAAAATACGCATTCCCTTTGATTTTTGTTCGTTTTATGTCCAACCAAAATGTAAAATTAGTAAAATGCAGCAGCAAATCGAACTCGATGAAATGGCCTACTACCTCGTCGTTATGAAGAGGCAGCCAAGAGAGTAATAGAGGCTCTTAAGTATTACTCTACGGCTTAATTAAATTGTCTATTATTTCCAACAAAACCCAACCATTTTTCAATTAGATAAATGTTCCTAACCTTGTAAGCTAGTGGTATGAATTTCTCATACTTTAACTAAAAACTAACGAAATCTGTCATCAAATTCAAATTCGTAGCTCGTGGAAACAATAAATCAGCCTTTTGAAAACGGACAGTATTGCACTGCAGCATTTCTCGATATCTCACAAGCATAAAGCTTGGTATGATGGCTTACTATTCAAATTAAAGGAAATGCTTCCAATAAACTACTATCCCTTTCTCAACTCATATGTTCTAAAAAATCGATATTTCTACGTCAAAGAAAATTATGAATTTAGCTCAAATTGCCAAACTAAAGCAGGTGTACCACAAGGCAGCGTTTTGGGCCCGAGACTTTATTTGCTTTTCACTAACAGACGAAGTTAAAATTTTAACTTTTGCTGACGATATATCTTCAAAATGTATCGATAATATCCCATCGTGGCTAAATGATTGGAGGATCAAAGTCAATGAAAGAAAAAACAGTCCAAATCACGTATACTCTCAAGCGTGAAACTTATAAAAATAAAAAACGTTTCCCATTACATCCCATGAAGGAATTGGGGAGAGCTCCTCACAACCAGTGAGCTGTGCGCTTTCTAATATTTCACTCACTGTTTGGGACCTACAGTTTTACTCCGGTTCCGAACGGCATTTTGGGAAGCTTTTTTATGGCTAAATACTCGATAGTGTGGCCGTCACTAAGCGATGTGACTGCCGTCGAAAGAAATTTAACGTGGTCAGAGAAGGGATCGAACCCACGTTCTCTTGCACAAGAGGCGCGAACACTACCATCGCACCACCGACGGCCATAACACATACATTAATTATGTATATTCAAACATTTGTTCAATCCAACGAATTAATTACAACACTCCTCCTTTCATATTTCAAGAGAAAAGAGCGCTGAGTACACTTCGTTTTAGATATTTGAGAGTTGTCATACGGGATCATAGAATAATACATACATAGAAACTTTTATTCGCCCAATAAATTAAACGTCATAGGTACGATGGAAAGTAAACATTGGATGGTGGAAAATATTGTTTCAACAATACCAGATAGTGGCAATAGTATACAACGATTAACAAAGGAACAACAACCAGATTTCGTGTTTTTGTGGCAAACTAGTTGTGTTAAATGCAATACAAATGTATACCAACGATAAAAGTCAACAAAAAGTGCAAAATATATTTAAATTTTTCAGTTCTACACCAAAACGACAGGAAAAAGTTAAGTGAACATATTTTGTAACTCCACCTGGTGTAAGGTAATTTTAAATTTAATTGCTCTCACGTCCACAAACCTACGGTGAAGAGTGTGAAATGAAACGTCACATGAGAGAATAAGTTTATCTATGTATGTATTATTCTATGTACGGGATATAAATAAAAGTTCAAAAATTTAGTTTCATAATCAAAATAAAACTGAAGAGAAACTACAAAACCTAAACACATTTGAATTTGACAAGTTCGGACCACAACGATATGAAAAAAATTAAATCATCTGATCTAATGCTACCACCTGGAATACATACACCTTGGGCACAATAAACGATGCAACAATAATGGAAAGCTGATCGAAATTTGAAGTGTCTACCACCACCGCCTACTCTTTTTCCCATGTATGCGCAGCCGTCGATTGGTTATGTTCCATACACCAATGAGTAAAGTGTGTCAAACAATTCTTTGATATATAAGAGCAAATTTTGGTAGAAAATTCGAAAAAAAAATAATCGTCGCAATTTACAATATAAGTTTATAAAACTTTAATGATGATGAAAAAATGTGAAAAATATGATCGCTAGTTTAAGGAACATTTTCATTGCATTAATGAAGTTTTGCATCAACTTAATGTAGAACTATTGATGAAACTTTTTCATTATACTGATGTTCAATTATTTTTTCAGTGTGGCGATTTAGCCTTTAACTTTTTTAAAGAATCTGTCAAAACCCACTATATAGATTTTAGACGCAAAAAAAGCATTGGACGTTGTTTTATTTTGGAAAAAATAATACTTTTGCCGCAAATACTGCGTGGCGCGCGAATCGTGCTACAAAACCAAAAAGTAATAAATTTGTTTTCTATATAAGTAATCAATCGGCTTGTTTTTACAATAACTGTAACTGTCAATGGGGACCGTTATTTAAATATGTTGAATATGTTGGATATGTTGGATGGAGCAACTGCACATATAGCCAGACTGGTTATGGCGGACCTCCAACGAAAATTCGCAAACAAATTAATATGCAGAAACTCTACATTCAGCTGGCCCCCAATGTCACCTGACATGACTGCACCAGACTTTTTTGTTATGGGGTTATGTCTAGCAAGAAGTGTACACAACGAAACCAAGAGATTTGCCTGAATTGGGTTTAAAACAACCCTGCATAATTTTATGATCAAGTGTCGCAATGCGTGGATGAGCATGGGGGTCATTAACGGTCTATCATCTTCCAAACCAATTACTTTTATATGAAATAAAATTGAATTTTCTGTACAATAAAAAAAAAATAAATGAAATATGTATGTAAAGGTTTTTTCAACAGAGACACTACAAAAGTAAATCAATAGGAACAGCAAACGACGCCATATTATCCCCCGCTCTTTTGACATTTATCTTCAGTAAGGTTTGCCATTTCATCATGGAAAGATATACGAGCCAACAACGAGTCGAAATTATTAAAATTTACTACCGAAATTTGGAGTCAGTGGCCTCAACTTTAAGAGCGCTACGTCCAATTTATGGTCGGCTCATTTCTGGCTGAATGGCTTCGTCAATAAGCAAAATATGCGTTATTGGTCAGACAGTAATCCACACGTAATCCATGAGTCATCATTGCATCCCGAAAAAATTACGGTTTGGTGCGGTTTATGGGCCGGCGGCGTCATTGGGCCGTACTTCTTCCGTGATGATCAAGACCGGCACATTACTGTGAATGCGAATCGCTACCTTTCAATGATAACCGAATATTTTTGGCCCCAATTGGATAATATGGACTTGGAGGACATGTGGTTCCAACAGGACGGCACCACAAGCCACACAGCGAATGCCACAATCAATTTATTGGAAACCAAGTTTGGTGAACGTGTTATCTCACGAAATGGCCCAGTCGATTGGCCGCTTCGGTCATGCGATTTGACGCCGTTAGATTATTTCCTGTGGGGCTACGTCAAGTCTATGGTCTATCCCAACAAGCCAGCGACGATTGATGAACTTCGTACGAATATCAAACGTGAAATTGCAGCAATATCGGCCGATTTATGCTTGAAAACCGTCGAAAATTGGGTTCAGCGTCTGGACTTCTGCAAGCGTGCCCGTGGTGGCCATGCAAAAGAAATCGAGTTCCATACATAATGGCATCGAACGTACTTTCACAGGAATAAAGAATTTCATTGGTATCTAAAACCGGTTTTGTTTTATTTAAAAAGACTTTTGTAGCGCTCTTATTGAAAAACCCGATACATTGACTAAAAAAAAAATTATTTGAATTTCTTATTATAGCAAAACTGGTGCGCCACCCTGTATTTTGTGTCCTACGTTGAAACATTTCCCATCAATGGAAAATATGTGTCGTAAAATTATAGTCTATTGTTGTAAACCAACTTTTATTTTCGCCAAAAATTTGTATCGTTTACTTTACTTTACAGAGCTCATGCTATTTGTATAAATGCAAATAGTTTTCAAATTTGAATATGATTCTGGAGTTTAAATTTTAAGTTTTATATTAAATACTCATTCCAAATATGATTTACCCCCAGTATGCTAAGTTAGAGGTAATCAACAGTTATAACTATCTACTTATAGGAACTATCTGTTGGTTAGCTCTAACTGTTAATAATAATGGCCCTTTCAGATTAATTTAAAATTTAAATACAGTTCTAAAATTTTGAAATTTAAACACGAATAATAAAATGAAACTGTCAAGTATCAAATTTATTGCAAGTGTAGTCGTGTAGTTTTTTTTACTGGAAAATAAAAGCCGAAACCCGAATTTTTAAAAATTGATTTTTCAAACAACCGAATCCAAAACGACCGAATTGTAAACCGAATGCGATTTTTAAAAAATCCCATACTTGCAATCTGGTACCTGGGTTCAACTTCATTTAAGGACAAATTTAAGTACTAAAATAAATTTGCATTTAAAATTCAAAAAATCTACTTCTATTAACCCCACAAAGACCACTGGCAATTATGTTTGCCCTAGGGTTTTTAGCACCTCTAATTGTACAGGTAGGAGATAGAGCAAATATGTAAGACTGTAGATTAATAAGTCTAATAAGTATCAATTCTCAAAATGTTCCTATGAGCCACCAAAGTGGAGTAAAAATATGGCCAGTTAAGAAATATGATTTGAGTTCATACCTCAGCTTTAAAATAATGTACGGTCGAATTTTAGCGAGCTTAAGGACAATAAAGCCGCAGGAGCCGATAGATTACCGGCGGAGCTGTTTAATGCTGGCGGCGATGAGCTGATAAGGTGCATGCATCAGCTCATTGGTCATTGGAGTCTCAGTGTACTATGTCCCATATTTAAAAAAGATGACCCGAGTCTCTGTGCCAACTACCGTGGAATAAGCCTTTTATCCATAGCATCTAAGGTTCTATCAAGCATAATGTGCGAAAGACTAAAACCGATTATCGCTGACCTGATGCGACCATACCAGTATGGCTTTAGGCCTGGAAACTCGACAACCGAACAGATTTTCACCCTACGCCAAATCCTGGAGAAGACCCACGAAAAACAAATCGACACCTATCATCTGTTTTCGATTATAAGGCGGCGTTCGATAGCCCGATACGGGAGAAACTCTACGAAGCAATGTCTGAGCATGGTATTCCTGCAAAACTCATATGCCTTTGCAGGATGACTCTGCCGAACACCAAATCCGCAGTGAAAGTTGGTAATGATCTTACCGAACCTTTTGAAACTAAGCGAGATTAGTCTGAGAAATGCTGCTGTCAACATGAATAAAACCATCAGCACCAAAAGTCACATGCTGCTCGCGTATGCTGATGATATTGATATCATTGGGCGCACAATTAGCGAAGTTACTGCGGTATTTTCGAGAATTGAGAAGGAGTCAGGAAAAGTGGGTGTGACGGTAAATGAGGACAAGACAAAATTAATGGTTTCAACCAGCAGGGCCTCCACGCGATTAGACCAAACCGTGAACGTTGATAACCGTTATAATTTCGAGGTGGTAGACGAATTTATATACCTCGGATCTGCCATGAACAAAAACAACAACGTCAGCCTTGAGATCAAGCGGAGAATTGTGCTTGCGAATAGATGTTATTGTCGGCTAAGCAAGCACTTTAGAGATAAAGCCCTCTCTCGAGTGACAAAAGTCCAATTATACCAGACTCTCATGCAACCTGTCTGGCTTTATGGCGCAGAATCTTGGGTATTATCGCAAGCAGACGAAACTTCTGTAGGAGTCTTCGAGAGAAAAATCCTCCGAAAAATGTATGGCCCTATAGTGCACAACGGCGAGTATCGGCGACGCATGAACCCGAGATATATCCCGACATTGACATAGTTAAGTGGATCAAAATAACAAGATTGCGCTGGCTGTCAGTCAGTAGAATGGATGAAGTAGAATGTCAGTAGAATGGATGAAGACGAACCAGCACGAATGGTTTTCGAAACCGAACTCGAGGGAAGACGAAAAATAGGAAGACCAAGACACCGCTGGAAGGATCAGGTTGACGAATCCCTGCGAGAGATACGGCAAAAGATCGAACTGGTTGGCGACATATGTTATCTTCGTTTTGTAAGGTCCCTGATCCCTCGGGGTTGTTCGTGACCGGATAAGTAAGTAAGTAAGTAAGTTACAAGGGCCGAACATATGCTGGGCAGGAATGTGTGCGTAAAATGGAAAAAAATTTGTTTCTCCCGATTTTTGCCGCTTAGGTATTATTAGGTCAAAGATCCCGAAAATTATCAAAACAATTAATTCGCTTCGGCCAAAAAGGATTGGTTTTCAAAGAATTAAAAGGGTACAGTTCCATCAAAAGTTAATACCATTTGGCGATATTTTCATAATATTGTTTTCACTAAACATTATAAAAATAAATTTGTACGCATTTTAGACTCTACGCGGATGTGAGCCTGACCACTCTACAGCGCCCGATTTCTAGTAGAAGATGGTACAGCTGTGATATGTTTTCTGTTTCTCATAGAATGAGAAATTTCGTTTGCCGCAAACAAATTCCTCAAACGAGGTATAGTTGTCTATAATTTCGATTATGGGGAAATACATTTTTTTTGAGCTAAACAGAGTTTGATTCCATGTCTCTCTCCTGAAGTGATTCTTTTTGATCTGATAGTGTCACATAGGCTTCAATATTGTTCATACATATGAACTTACGACCAGTCTAGTCATTAATCATCACACATTCCCATCCCTGAAACAATGTTGATTGTATTATTCGTTTGCATTTAACATTATGAATGTTTAATAGTTGATTATAATTTAGCAACCTCAATATGAACAATAAATAAGTAATAATGATGGTGTTCATACCTCAGCAAAGGCTGTTTCGTTGCATTTGTAGTTGATTGCTATTTAAAATTGATTTGTTGCCGTTGAATAGAAATGCATTTTAGGAACAACATGCACTGATGCAGCAGCACAGATACATTTAGACCAATATGAATTTCTACCCGTACCGACATACACATCTGCAGACAACGCATTAGCATGGATATTGTGTGTACTTGCCACGCAAGTATGTTGTTGTTGCAACAACATTAACTGACTGCGTCAGCAACCAACCAAAGAATCCAGCAACAAACCAGACGACCAACACAGGGGCAGACCAACCACCAATCCAACCAGGCATTTTCCTAACTATTTGCCATTTGGCTTTTAAAGCGCCTTCTTTGAATGGTGAATGTAAAACATTTCTTGTGGTTGGATTTGGTGTCTTAACAAAATGAAATTCACCTCCCCGCCGTTGTTTAAAGCAAAGACCCGATGATCTCTGCAGTTGCTGTTGCTGCTGCTGCTGCCGCTGTCATTATAAACTTAATGTTGATGATGTTTTTGTTAATATGAAACGTGTTGCAGCGTTGCATGACTGACTGTCAGGCAACAACATTGCCGTAGTTGCAGCAGCTGACTGTAATCGACCACAGTTGTTGCAGTTGCTGTTGCCGCAGACGGATCGCTTCATCATCGGCGGAAATGATGAAAATGTCCATGTGAACTTTTCGTTTTCGTAAAGTACCTTTTTTGTTTTTCTTATGATGACTAAAGCCCCCCTCGTACTTGTGATTGGTATGCCCCATTATGTTTTTGCTCATAACTGCTCGTTCGTGTAATTTTGCATTGCAATTGCAGTTTTGCCATTTAAGTTGATTTGTCATTAAGTTGTTTTAAATTAAACATTTTTTCTTGCATTTCTTCCATTATCAAAATCGTTATTACTAAAGGGAAAATGGAGTACCAACAGACTAATATCCGGTACGAGCATGCATATCGTATCGTTGGTTGTACTCAATTTGTTGGTCTTATGTCTTTAAAAGGATTGATCTGTGATTAGCTTTCTGTTTAATTACGTACGTGGAGAATAATGTGTTGACCTACATACGATTAAATTAAAATCACGAACCATAACCGGAAATTAATATCACTCCCTGGTTAGGAAAACAGAACACTTTGGTTACCAAAGTCGCGACATATGGTAGTTACATCTACAAGAGTAGAAAAATATGAAGCCACGCCCTCTTCCCTTTGCAATTTCTAAACTTTTGGTCGCTAATGGAGTCAGACTTTAAAAAAACAATAAATTATCAGACGTTGATTGTTGAACCCATTTGAAAAGGTGTATTGATTTTTAAATCGGATCATTTTTCTAAACATTATATTACAATCCGGAAAATGTTTATTAATTTGTACACAGCGTGTTCATATAGTCAAAATTTTTTATTAGGTAAATAATTTTCTTGAATTTTTGAAGAAAAGTAATTACGGGAATATGTCCACAAAGTTACATTTCCAGTACGGTGTCTTCTGAGCAACATTTCGTCGCACGATCTTTGCGGCCAGTTCACAGGTTCATTTTTAGAGATGCAAGTAGCATTCTATCACAGCTCTTCTTGGGGTAAATTTGTTGGCATGTGAGATAATAATACCGAAACCAAATGTCTTCTAAACCAGCGCCACTCATTTTTGAAACCAAAAAATGTTTCACGATTAAAGAGGTCGATGCTTTCGGCCAGCAGATGGCATTTAACAGCGTACTATTCGCGATTCACCAGTTGATCTTGGGTCTGTATTGGATTGGGGCCAAAACCTGCCACAAATTTGCTTTTAAGCCTAGCTACCGAGATCACTGAACCAAATTTGGTCTATACATTTTGTACTTAATCTTAATTTTTCATTCTTCGCATGATACTCGTACTGGGGTTGCTACCTTAACGGGGAGAAAATCCAGTAACCTAATATTTATCATTGATACACGCTGAAAAATAACGGCCTCTCTGACATATTTTCCCAAACATATTATGCAGGTACCATGTATATTTTTGGAACACACTTCACAGATTCATATGTTTGCAAGTCCCAAACTTACTTGTATTTCAATGCTGACAAACTTGTTTGCTTTTACGTGGACACATATGCGTTCTTCATCCCAAACATCCTTATACTTACGTGGAAGCATTCGCGTGTTTCCCCCAAACCTACATATACTTACGTGGTAACATACATGTATGATGAATATTCAAAGATCACCACTGATTAGCGTTAGTGGGGCAATGGGCACGACGTCAGGCACTGCACTTTGTGGCTCTTCATCATTGCTTGGGAGACAATTTCATTTTGAAATTTGGGGTCCACCTTCATAATGAAATTAAAACCCTAAATTTGGGGCCCATTTTCATTTTGCAATTGGGGTGATGTTTCCTGGGGCCCGTCTTCCGGTCGCCGGACAATTGGCTGGTAGTCACGATAAATCCCCAAAACTACTTAGGATTCTAATTAAGTTGCATATTACCAAATATTTTGACCAATGCCACTCTGCTATTGAATATGGGTGCCAGGATGACCCAAATACACACGCTGAAAAATAAAAGCCTCTCTAATATATTTTCCGAAACATACACCCATGTTCTACAAAACAGACCAAAAACAAAACAGAAACGATTTTAAAAACAGAAACAGTCGCCGTTTTCATAACAGAAATATTTGATGTTTTCAAAACATGATTTTCTGCAGTCAGTACGTTTTCATTTTTTCGAAATCAGTTTTGTCTGCAAGAAATCAGCTGTTTGTCTGCAAACAAAAGGATAAAAGAAGAAGACACAAGTTGTTTCTGCACAACTATGGTTACCATATATATTTCTACCAATATATTTTGTGCGAGCACGTAACAAATTTTGGTCATTATATTAATTGTAATAAACTCTAACATCATTATAAATGTTGTTCAAATTATTAATTACCATTATTAAGAGATTTACATCCCTATTACGAACTTATATCTTGAATCATTTAACAATGACATAATTTCAGACATATTGGCAACTCTATTTTTTTTCCAGACGCAAAACGAAAACAAAACAAGGAAGAGTTAGAAGAAAAACAAACTCCGACATAAGAAAATAGTGACACTCCACTTTAATTAAGTATTTTTGTGCAAAATATCGAAAAAGTACTACATTAAACGTATCATGTCAATAAAAAACACATAAATTATTTTATTTTTAGAGTTTTTGTGGTAAAAAGTTCTTTCTTTCATATAAAAAAACTAAAATCAGTTTACTTTAGCTCATGTGTTTTGTTCCTATTTCAAAACGGCCAAAAAACAGATGAATTGTATTGAAGAACATCCCTAAACTGTTTTTACAACGTTTTGTTTTCGAAATTTGTGCGCAGAACACCTTCAGACTGTTTTTCCGCCATTTTCAGACCTAATTGTTTTGTAGAACAGGGGTGATATTCTGTGACACACGCTGAAAAATAAAAGCCTCTCTAATATATTTTCCGAAACATATTCTGCAGGAAATGTATATGTTTGGAATACACTTCAAACATTCGTATGTTTGCAAGTTCCAAACTGACTTGTATTTAAATGCACAAAGGTATCATGTTTACTGGCAAACATGTATGCTTTTACGCGGAAACATATTCCTTCTTCATCCCAAATATCCATATACTTACATGGAAGCATTCGCGTGTTTCTCTTAAAACTAAATATACTTACGTGGAAACATATGCGAATTTCCTCCCAAATATAATAATATTTAGAAACGAATTATACTGCGATTTCAATATATATATAATTATTTATTGTAATTAATTTTAACAATTTGTTTCTAATTTTTCGACCTTTATTTTAATTATTCTTGACTAATTTTCCAAGCTTAAGGTCACTTTTGATTTTATAAAACTTTTTGTTTTCCTCTTATCTCTCTCGATATTTCGATTAACTTTGCATTTTGTTTTTCAGTGGTGAGTTAATGTAAGTCGCCATATTCTCAACTAATAAGGCAACCCTTGTATTCTTATTGAAAAAAACGTGTGTTTTGGGATAAATACCAAAACAACAAAGGGGAACAGACAAAATGGAATTATGTAAAATAAGAAATAGATGCATAAAATCCAAGTCATTTTAACAAAAATTTGTAAAAAACTATATAGGCGCAACAATTTAACGATCTAGACTCAAGGTATGTGTACAAATACGCAAATCTGGAACATGTATTTTATACAATCTTCATTTCTCCCTTTGACACTCAGTAATTTGATTGTCAAAATAATATGGTTCTCACTATAAGTTAACCAACCAACATTGGGTGGTTAAATCATAGTTAAACAATGACTAAAAAACACAATTCGATGTTTAACCACAATTTAACAAAGAAACGAAGATCACCACTGACTGAAAAACTGGCCATAATTAACTTAGAATTAAGATTAAGTAATCCGGTAGTTAACTACCCACTTAAAAACTGGCCATAAGAGCCTCGACAGCAGCGCTGATGTTAAGAGATTCCAGCCCAATAAGAATCTGGTGAGTAATAGCAATGAAATTCAATGCAATTGTAGGTCATATAGTTATTAGAAGCGGAAGTATCAACTGTACATCTACCGTGGTATGACCGACTGAAAGTGTTTTTTTGTTTCAAACGCAAAAGGCTTGCTCTCTTATCTTTATCCGTCTGACATTTTTGTATGAAGATTAATCTAAGCGCTCATTTTAAACTTTGCTCAACCATTTGAGAAACACTGTGTATTACATTTATCTAAGGTTTTTACAGTTTCGAAACAGCTGTGCTGAACCTTTAGGCGACATCTGTCTGCCAACTGAAATACCTAAGGTAGTACAGACAATAACCACAAACAATGTGTACGGTACTTTTGTACTGTAATACGAACAACAAATTAGATTATCTCAATTTTTCCATTATCTACATGTTGTACTGTACTTACAGTTTCTTAGCACAATGTAAAGAGGGCGCCTTCGTAGCGGAAGTTGACAGCTCAAACGGAAATGAAATGAATGAAAATCCAAGTGAAACAACAACAGATGACGAATTAATTGAAGCGTATTCAAGTGAATGAAGAAGATTTGCTGTCTTTAATGAATTTGCAAAATGATTTTTAAATTTACACAGAATTAAAGGAGAGGTTTTTTGCTTTCCTCTTGTAAATGTAACACATGCAAAATTAATCATCTTATGTGTGATCTCCCTCTCCGCTTAACGTATCCCAGAAATATGACTGTAATTCGAGCGTAACGATTGTCAAACGATTGTAACGAAAAACTCTTTACATGTGTAATCAGACCACGGACGAATTGATGAAGAACTCATTTAGGCGCTGGTGCCGTTACTGCTGTCGTTGTTTTTCTGGGAGCGTTCCCAGTCACATTTGGCCTAATGAGTAATTGCCTTGAAGGAAATGATAATTATTTTTTGGAATTCTACCAAAAATAGCATAAATCTCATTAAAAATATTTCATTTTGTTTACGTTTACACTGTTATGCTGTTGGTTGGTATGTTATGCCACATCCCATCATTCTTAATGCGTCCGGCTTTCCAACTCCCCGACACTCCATCATGACATTTACACTACTGATTATAAGTGGCTTTATAATGACAACTAATGAGACGTACAAATTTTCGCATGTTTTCTATTTTATACCAGGCGGTTGTGGGTTTTCCATATATTTATTAACATAAAATTTGCATAAATGAATTGTAATTTTAGCCAAATGAATTGAAATAAATTTTGTGTGACAAATGACTTGTTACTCAACGTCTTTACTCAGATATTTTTTTTTAGGTTTCTGAGCACGACATCACATTTTTTCTGTCTCTAAATGTGTGAGATCCATTTGACAAAACGATGAAATATTTATTTTTATATTCCCTGGTGTCTGAGTAGATGTTTGCATGTGTCAAATCTATTCAAATTTGTTTTGTTATATGTGAATGAGCGCATAAAACAAAGTATGTGGCATTTGGTGGATACTATTTTTTGAATGTGACATAAGTATTTTTCCGACACTGTGTGAAGATAGAATTGGAACAGATTTATCAAATATTTTTGTGAATTGTTTGATCTTCACCCCAGAGAGACTTCGTTCTTCAACCGCCAGAGATTGTTACAAACACCAAGGGAACTAATTGTTTGAAAATAAGTTGTAGCAACATCAATTCGGTGGTAATAGCCGGTGGTAATAGCCGAATTGAGGTTGTTACGACCGAATTTAGTCCCCACAACCGAAATTCGGTTAAAGCAACCTCGTTTCATAATTGATTCTATTACGACAACTGAATCTTCAATTATATTCGTTTAGTCAACAAAATTTTCTAAAATTTCGAATTTGAAATTAATTCGGATGCTAGAACCGAAATTGGTACCAAATTCAGTTCGAGTAACCGAATCTGGCATTAATTCGGTTGTACTAACCGCATTTGGCATCAATTCCGTTGTAGCTATCGAATTTGGTCTCAATTCGGTCGCAATAACCGAATCTAGCCTTAATTGGGTTGCAACGACCGAATTTGGCGTCAATTCGATTGCTGTAACCGAATTTCTTATGAATTCTGTATGTGCACCCGAATTAATTTTCAATTCGGTTACCACAACGTAATTCTATGTATTTAAAATATGACTTTTAAAATTCAACAGGGTGGTTCAGTCACGACTGGACAAATTTCACCAGCGTATTCCTAGGCTCATTTCATGAAAATATGTTCATCTACGAACATCTCTGAAAATGCAAGGGGGCAAAATGGCAGCGGTTTGAAAATTTTCGGATTGGTGGTCGGAGGGTACTAGGGTAAATTTTCTTTGTTTTGGAAAGGCCTTTAAGAGACCTTTCAGAATCATTACAAATAATTTAAGAAAAAGACATAAGAACGTGCACATAACCTCAATTTTCTCATCCAGATGCCAGATAACTTCTGTTTTTTTTTCTCTTAAAAAATAGCCATACACCTTACATTTCCAAAATTACCTAAACGAAGCCGAGACGTCTTACCGTTCCAATGTTATGACTATTTGACTGAAATGCGCAAATTTTTTTTTGGAAGCGAAATAACAGCACAGTTAAATGTAAAACATAAGATATCTGCCATCTGAATGAGAAAGTTGGGGTTATGTGCACGTTCTTATGCCTTTTTAATTTCAATTTTTTTTGAATAATCCGTATCTCCGTATCTTGATGATTCTGAAAGGTCCCTGAAAATTTTCAAACCGCTGCCATTTCGTCCCCTTGCATTTTCGGGCATGGTTGGTCGTAGATGAACATATTTTCATGAAATGAGCCAAGGAATACGCTGGTGAAATTTGTCCAGTCGTGACTGAACCACCCTGTATAATCAAATATTATTTTAAAAATAAGTAAAGGATTTCAAGATTTTTTTGTGGTTTTTAAGAAAGTTAAGTAAAATGTGTTTTGTATTAAAACGTCGTATTTTGAAGAAAATATTCAAGCAAATATCAATAGTTTTCAAGTTCTTCAAAGTCAGTCATGTGCTACGTTGCTATGCTACGTTCGTCTGTATACAAAACGGTTTGGGACCTAAATCAACCGTTACAATACATCAGAACTAGTGCTGTGTCCCACGATGGCCGGGACTTGAAAAACGGTCGGAAGAGGCATTTAAAACAAATATATTACTCTATATATATAACTTTATTTTTTCGCTTTTTTAGTTTCCATTTAATAATAAAAAATCGCTAATAATTCATTTGTGACACTATCTAAATTCGGTTGTAACAACCCCTAATTCGCCTGTGACAACCTCTAATGAGGTTGTGTCAAACTTTAGTGAAGTTGTGTCAAACTCTAGTGAGGTTGTGTCAACAGTGTTGCCAGAAGCCGTCAAAAAAATTATGCTAAATGACAAAAAAATTGTGCAAAATGGAAAGAAATTATGCTCAAAACACCAAAAAAAAATGTGCAAAATGTAAAAACATTATGCTAAATTTAAAAAAGTTTATTTTTTTCTATATTTGCCTCTGTGTGTATTATTTAGTACCTCCTATATGGTTTTAGAGCATGATTTTTATTCACAAATTCGTATAATTTTTATAAACAAAGAAAAAAACATTTTGAAATCAGAGATGTTTTTTTTTTTTGATAGAAAAAATTCCATAAAATCATTAAAATAAAAAATTAGTTTTCTTTCAAATGTTTGGGTTTTTATATTTATCAGAAGTTTCTTGGGTGTAATTTTAAGACCATTTACATTTTCTCTTTGGTTTTGTAGCTACACTTATTAGTAGGAAGTCCCAAAATATGCATCTGGGATCCATAACTTTTTGAGAAACAATGCAAACATACCTACGGGTTTGTGCTTTTCATATAAAATGCTTGAAAAAAATTACTCTATGATAAGGATTTTTGAAATATTTTATATTTTCTGTATAATCGCGTTTTTTGGCATTAATGAAAAGCTATACGCCATTTTTTGATAAGGTTCCGTAAGCTACAGTTTTCTTTGATTCTTCTGACACAACGCGTATTTTTTCTCTTCTTTCAAAAGGCAGAATTCAGGGCGAAACCCCAACGGTAATGGTAACATTAGCATTTTCATATTTTAGTATTGCATTTCCGTCCATATTAAATTGGAAGTGCCCACATGTACACTTTACATTGTTTCCAAAAAAAATGTTGGTACATAAAACCATAAAAATTTTTTTTGTGAAAGTATTTACACTGGCTTTCATAGTTTTTTTTTACATTCGCGTAATATATTGTTGTATATACAAGCTATTATAAAACATACAAAGACTTCGTCTTCGCAAAATTTGAATTCATTTATTTTTTTTCCAAATAATTAGATTATTAGTGTTTAATTTTAGTTTTGCCAAAAAGATTTCGTAATTATTACATCCAAGAGGTCACAATACCAATTTTGCACGAAATGTAATGCAAAAGTGTGAAATAAGTAGCATAGAAATAAATGTTTCTTAGTCTTAAAGTTTTATTAATGGTGCGGGAGACAACCGCCTCTAAGGCTGTAAACACAGAATCAGCCAAATCATTTTTGACCCATGAGGCAAGGAAGTGTATTAAACAGGTGTTTCGTTTCTCATCTTTTGGTGATGGTGGCTCATAAGAAAGAATGTATTGTTCCATTAATCAAAATATAAACGTCCGGTGTGTTTTCAGCCTAAAGATTCGATATTTCTTCTTTATACTCTATATTACCATAGGTTCTATATATTTATAAAAAAAAAATTGATGGAAAATTGTGCAATATATAAAAGATTATGCTAAAAATTTCATAAAAAACATGAAATTAGGTAAAAATTTGGCATCATGTTTCAAAAGCATCATGTTTCAAAAACATTATGCTGACGCCAAAAAAATTATGCTAAAAAGGCACTAATTATACTAAACTGGCAACACTGTGTGTCAACCTTTAATGAGGTTGTGACAACCTCTAATTCGGTTGAGACAACCTCTTAATTCGGCTGTCTCAACTGAACTTTTCTGTGAGTTGATGTTTCTTGATATATTTATTAAAATGTAGTTTACCATCATTCTTGTCTTGTCCTATTATTGCAGTTTTTACACCCCTAACCACCCCATGATCGAGTAGTTAGAAGTTTGTGTCTCGAATATCTCATACGTATAAGCCTGTCTTCCAATTTTCTAACCAGAAAACGAATCGTTTTCTGAGCCAGTTAGGACATGCAAGTTAGAGCGAAGCAAAAGTGCAAAGAAACCCATCCAGAACTCATCACGAGGAGATAACGAAACGCCAGTTTCCAAACTTCAGGCTTGTATTTACCAGAGTAGATGACAAAAGTTGTAATTTTACTAATTGGTTTACATCTTTTGTATTGATTTACAAACTAGCATGGCTGTATTTGAAGTAATGTTATAATTTGGTATAACTGATTACCTTCTTAATGGATTTAAACAAGGATTTAAAATATGGAATTTGAACCCACGATTTGAGTATTTTCTGTCAAAATCAGTCAATAGTCAAATGTTATTACACACTGGTAAAATTTAACGTTTTGAAAATTGTTTTTTGAGAAGAATTCCTATATTTACTGAATACAACAAAAAAGCAATAACAATATTTGACTATGGCTGCGTGTGGAAATCAATAGCATTGACAGATCCAAAGAGAAAATCTGGTAATCAGTTATGACCTTTACCAGTATCGGTCTACATTTTAATATGTCCCCCATACGAGCTTGGTACTATCAGCTCCAGTGGTTTCAAATATTACCTGAGTTCAACTAAAGTATATGCATAAGTTTTTGATCACTTTTGAAATGGAAAATGGAACCAATCATATATCCAGAGGCTTCAAATATTTCAACAAATTTGGTAAATGCATTGTCGTTGAGAATTATAATAGAAAATTTTAATAGACCTATGTTTAGATATAGCCACCATAAAATTTGTAGAACCAGTGATGTGGAGTCGGAGCCTTGAAGTCGAAGTCTAGAATATTTGCCTGGAGTCTAAGTTGTGAAAATTTGGAGAACTCCGACTCTCATTCAGGGCTTTCTTTAAAATCGCCAGTTTTCAACCAATTTTTTTTTAATCCCAATTTCATAATTTTGTATTTCTTTTCTGGATTGCCGTAAGATAACTGAAGGATGTTCTGGTAGGGGAAGTTCATAGTAGAAGCTTTCAAGGTCTGATATATTTTTCTAAGTGAAAACTGGTTAGGTTTCGTTGAAATAATGGTATAATAATAGAAATAATAGTTCCGAACTCCGTGTCAAGTTCATCATCAGATGCCTACTCACTGTGCCTGCATTGGTACCATTAGTATGGCCTTCAATCGTATATATATTAACTTTATGTGGAATTTTCTTAGGCGAATTGACATCGATCGACAATGCTTTAGAATAAACTAAGTTTTTGGATACTCCCGCGATTGCATAACTTGACACGTCGTCACTAACATAACATTTTTTTCAGTAATCAATGCTAACGAAGTGATGGTGTCGGACTCGCGCATTTTCGAAGTGCTGGAGTCGGATCGGATTCCTGCTGGACTCGGAGTCGTGCAATTTTCGTCAGACTCCACAGCCCTGGTACCAACCATGAGGCTACAAATATTAACTTATTAAATTGACACACACAAAAAAATAGATGTTAAAAATATTTAACACATGTTTGTTGAAATCAAATGCTAAAATCAACAACTTTCGTATTTGATTCAAATACTTACTTTACTTTTATTGACTATTATACAACCTCATGAGGTCAAACGTCTTACACATATTAATTAAACAAACAAATTAAACAAATTTCAACATATTCTTCATAACACCAAGGACTCTGCCTGGTCTTTCCAGCGGAGTCTTGGTCGTCCTCTTTTCCTGCTTCCATCGGGTACGTTATCGAAAACCTTTCGTGCTGGCTCATCTTCACCGATTCTGATAACAAGGCCTAGCCAACGCAATTGGCCTAATTTGACTCGCCTAGCTATGTCCACGTCAGAATATAGAGTATATAGCTCTGCGCTCCAGCGACGTCAGTACTCGACGTCTTCCCTAACAGGACCATATATTCTACGGATAATTTTTCTCTCGAAAACTCCCAGGTGTTCTTCATCCGCTTGCGATATGACCCAAGTTTCGGAGCCATATGCCAAGACAGGTAAAATGAGAGTCTGATATAGCCGGACCTTTGTCCCAAACCGCTCGCTGAGCCCTAAATAGCATCTATTTGCAAGCACAATTCTCCTATTTATCTCCAGGCTGACGTTGTTTTTCTTGTTCACGGCGGATCCAAGGTAGATAAATTCATCAACCACTTCAAAATTAAATCGGTTGTCAACGTTCAAGTGCGGACCAAGTCGAGAGGTTTCTCCAGCCGTTGACACCATCAATTTTGCCCTGCCCTCATTAACAGCAAGACCCACCTCCGCTGATTCCCTTTCGATTCTCGAAAATACTGCAGTAACCTCTCGCAAATTTCTCCCAATGATGTCTATGTCGCCAGCATATGCCAACAACATATGGCTTTTCGTGTTAATGGTCTTGTTCGTATTTACAGCAGCCTTTCTCATTATCATATCCATTAAGATATTGAAGAGATTGCACGAGAGTGTGTCACCTTGTCCAAGTCCCCGCTTGGCACAGAATGGTCCAGTGAGGTCTTTCCCACTTTCACTGCTGATTTGGTGTTGGTCAGCGTCTATTGATACTACGTTTATCAATATCGCAATGTTGGAATATAACACTTAATAAATTGCACTTGATAAGCAAATTATTGAATACATTTACATTTTCAATAAAGAAAATATTTGAAACAAAGTGAAGAAAATATTTAGATCAAATGATTCGTATGTGCTTCCGAAATTTTTTAAATATTTGCACTTACTGCAATAAATCGAGTGTTTCATGCGCGGTGTGGCAGGTGGCGCCGTCTTACTGAAACCACATGTCGTCCATATCCATGCCGTCCAGTGAAACCCACAAGAGCTCAGTTGTCATGTTCCTGTAACGAATGCCGTTCACAGTCACTGCAATTTCGACCTCACCTTCCAAAAAGTACCAGACTGTTCCGCACCAGACTGTTGCTCGTTATGGGTGCATATGTTTCTCATGGATTGCATGAGGACTTTCTGAGCCCTCAATTCGACAATTTTGTGTATTCAAAAAGACATTCAGATGGAATGTGCGTCATCGGAGAAGATGGCATTTTTTGAAAAATTGGCATTGACTTTGCTCCATTACCCATTGAACGAATTGAGTAAGCTGAATTTTGTACGCATGAAGGTGGAGGTGGAGTGAAATTAGCAGCGTAGTGCTGTCGTTTACAGCAGCAATGTTTTCAAGAGACCGACTGGTACCTTGACGCACAGGAGTCCTACTGTCCGTAACCGACCCAGTTTCTTACAATTTTTTAACAACTTTTCGAATGGTTGACACATTAGGTGCACTTTGCGTATGAGCCGGAAACAAAACTGCAATCGACCGTGTGGGTCTTTCAAGACGAGTTAAATCAAACAAAAGTTATTCGTGGAGAAGCACAGCAAAGCAAATGGTCCAACGTTTCTTCGGCCGAATGGGGCTTCTGAGTGGTACACGACCATTTTTTTGTCGGAAGTCTTCGGAGAAATTCGTAAAACCAACCGCCAAAGACGAATCATTCTCCATCATGACAATGCGAGCTCTCACACATCTCGTTAAATAGGTGAATTTTTGAGCAGTCAAAACATTGAACTGATGACTCGTCCTCCGTACTGTATTGATTTGGCACCCAATGACTTCTTTTTGTTCCCGAATATCAAAGGTAAACTGGGTGGTCAACGATTTACGAGCGCCGAAGAAGCAGTTTGAAGCGTTCAAAAACCATATTTTCGAGGTGTCTCAAGAGGAATGGAAAAACTGCTATAACAAATGGGTTGAACGGATGTCCTGATCTTCAAGGGGAATATTTTGGAAAACAGTAAAGCCATTTTCACTGAAAAATTTTTGTTATTATATGCTATTCCCGATATATAAATAGCAACCCTCGTAACTATACTACATATTTACATTTCTTCAATAAGACATTTTATTGAATTGATCATTTGTTTATTATATTTATTTTAAGTTCTCAATCATTATCTTTATTCAACCAACAACACGTTTTATTATATATTAAATCAATAAATAAATAGTTTCCCATTACATCCCACAAATGGTTAGATGAGAGCTTCTCACAATCAGTGAGCTATACGCTTTCTAGTTTTACACTCACTGATTGGGACCTACAGTTTTACTCCGGTTCCGAACGGTATTTTGAGAAGCTTTTCATGGCTAAGTACTCGATAGTGTCGCCGTCGAGGTGACCGTCGTCGAAAGAAATATAAAGTGGTCAGAGTAGGGATCGACCCCACGTTCTCATGTATAACAGTCGCGCACACTAACCATTGCACCAACGACGACGGTTTTATTAAATAAAAAAAAAATAAATGGTTTCCCATTACATCCCATGAAGGGACCGGGGAGAACTTCTCACAATCACTGAGCTGTACGCTTTCCATTTTTCACTCACAGATTGGGACCTACAGTTTTACACCGATTCCGAACGGTATTTTGAGAAGCTTTTTCATGGCTATATACTCGATAGTGTCGCCGTCACTATGCGAGCTGACCGCCGCCGAAAGAAATTTGAAGGTGGTCAGAGCAGGAATCGAACCCAGGATCTCAAGTACAAGAGGCGCGCACACTACCCATTACACCACCGACGGCCAACAGAAAATTAAAATCAACAACTCATTTATTGATTCAATAAATTTCGTTATTGACTTAAAGAAATATTTAAAAATGTTACCTCGCTTACAATTCTTGATGTCAATGATACAAAAATCGTCATCACTGGGAATTCAAGAATTCGATTTTCGAATCGGTAATTTTTTTGCGCACGCTGAAAAAACTGCCCCAGCAATATATGGAAGGAAACATGTATATTTTTGCAAGCATTACTGTCATGAATTGAAGACCTGGTGCTTGTTTGTGTCAATGTTGTCTGTCACGTTTTTGTGTTCAGCGAGAGACTGAAATAATCTACCTAGCGACGGTGAAACACGGTGAATTGCGATCAGAATATACATATAAAGTACATTCTCCGATCGCATTTAGGTATCTTATAATACAATCAGAGATGGTAGTTTTTAAATATAAACCACAACTTTGGCAATATGTTCCTTTACATGTTCGGTGTTGCCATACAATGTTTAACTAAATTGTATCTTTTTTCACATAATGAGACTAAATATATACTATTGCACTTAGCATGTACTAATGTAGAATGCTGTACATTGTATAATTGTGTGTGTATTTGTTAACACATAGATATTTTTTCATATCTGCCTCTGTAAAATATTAGTACCCATACACAAGTTTCATGAGCCGCAACTAATTACCAAATGGGGGTCGGAGTCTGTTGTTATCATTTCCATTTCATTTCATTTTAGTTTTCTGTATTAATTGGGTTTAATGAGTTTTGTCGTTTTTGTTTTCCCATTTTGCCCAAATGACAATATGTCGCTTGTATGTATGTAGGTACTTGTGAGTGTATTCGTGTGTCTGTGAATGGAAATTTGTTTGGCTTGTTGGTAGTTTGTTGTTTTTCAGTTTGTTCCAACGTTAAGCTTAATTTATAATGTGATATTAATAATATATATATCAGCAATTGTATTTATAGAAATAAGGACAAATATATTAATCGAAGATAGAAGATATTCAAATTTATGTATAGTAAATAAAAAATATACATATTTGTATAAAAATTAAGTTGATGTTATGGGTAAATTTACAGAACATCTAGACGGTCGGAGCAGAGTGATTGAAAATCTAATTAATAAATAAGACATTTTATTAAAACAGGATCAACTAACAGTATTTTAAGTATTACACCATTTATATTTTTTTAACACAACATAACCCCTTTTTGTACAAAATTCACAAAAAATGTATTGGTTGCAGCAACGCCAAAAGCGCTGGATATACGAAAGTTTTCACTGCAGTAATGCAATAGATACACCCACTGAAAATATATCCAAATCAACCCTAACCGAATTTAGAGGTTGTCGCAACCACATTAGATGTCATCACGTCCGAACTAGAGGTTGCCACAACCGCATTGGGGGTTGTCACAACCGCATTCAAGTCAACCATTGCTTCAATAAGTTGTGGGGCCTAAATTCAGTCTTGACAACATCAATACGATGATGGAAAATACAATTCGGTAGCAACAGCCGAAGAATACACCTGTATTCGCAGCTTTTGCAGTTTCCTCCTCTATATTGTTCAGATAAATGTCGTAATCTGACCCACTCTACATGCTGATTGCAGATAGTCCGATTTTAACTGCCTCTTCAAAGTTGGTGTCTTCGATCGTATACGAATATTGTGCAAGCGTTCACGATTCCGAAGTTAGGGCCAGTATTCTGCACTAATCCCAGGTTTAATCACATATCTTTTCTCACCAAGGACCTTCTTGGGAGTTTCATGTATTTTGACTCTTATGGATTAGGCCTGCATACGGCCTGTATAGAGTTTTACGATTTCGCCTCTAATACCGTTGACAGTCGCTGGATGGAAGCGGAAGGTGCCTAGTAAGAGTTGCTGGGCGCTATCAATTACGGCACCACGACAATTTTGTTGTCGACAAAGAGTCGATGTCGACTACAGAAATCTATGAGCCTGTCACCATTATTATTCCTGTTAGTTCCAAGCACATATCTTCCAATGTACAGTCAACATATAAATATATCGCATTATGTTACACTATGCGTAGCGATCGTTTATCCATTACGTTTATCCATTACCGTTTCCGAGGGTATGGGGAAAATAGTGGGTAGCTACCCACGACAATGGGGAATTTCCCATTACGATTACCAATTACCCTCAAGGTAATGGGGATAATAATAGGTAGTTATACATGACGATAGGGAATTACCCATCACGATTACCTATTACCCACATGGTAATAGGGAAAATAATAGGTAGCTACTCACGACAATGGGGAATTTCCCATTACGATTACCCATTACCCTCAGGGAAATGGGGAAAATAATGGGTAGCTACCCACCACGATCGAAATATGATCGAAAATATGAAAAAATTTTAAAAAATTTCTATATCTCGGAAATGGAGCGTCCAATCGAAAAAATAAACAACTTTTGCGGGTTTCTGAGGGTTTTTCATAATATGGTCCAATCCGTATGGAATTCGAAAAATCGACAAAAATAAAAAGAATAAGAAAGTGACTATAACTCGAAAACGGTGCGTCCAATCGAAAAAATAATAAGAATTTTACTTCCATACGAGGCTTTACCTATGGGAGTCTTCAATATGGCATCACTTTTTTAAAGTTGATGCCATATTAAAGACATCCATTGGTTAAAGCCTCCAACGGAGGTAAAAAATGTATTATTATTGGAGACACCCATTAGTTAAAGCCTTCTGTGGAGGTACAATTTTTATTATTTTTTCGATTGGTCGCACCGTTTCCGAGTTATAGACTCGATTTTCTTATTTTGGCGATTTTTCGAGAAAAAATTCTTCCATACGAATTGGCCTGGCCCACTTTATGAAAAACCCTTAGAAACCCTAAAATAAATTGGTTTTATTTTTTTTGATTGCATGCTTCGTTTCCGAGATATACAAATTTTTTCTATTTTTTTCATATTTTCGATCTAAACTGGGGATCGATTATCCTGGGTAACCCATTACCCATCGTCGTGGGTAGCTACCCATTTTTTCCCCCATTACCCTGAGGATAATGGGTAATCGTGATGAGTAATTTCCCATCGTCGTGGGTAGCTACCCATTATTTCCCCATTTCCCTGAGGATAATGGGTAATCGTGATGGGTAGTACCCCATTGTCATGGGTAGCTACCCCGCATCCTGTGCGTAATGGGTAAACGTTCATTACACATTCCCTACGACGATGTGTTTGGGTTATACATGTGTGGGAGGTGTGGTAAATAGGAACCCTGCACTATGTCATAGTATGACCAGCATAAAACAACGTAAAAAAATATAAATTACTATAATGAAAATATGACCAAATCTCCGAAAAATAAATTTTGAGATTTTCCGCGACCATATGAATTTTACAACTTGATTAAAAACCCAAGGAACTCGTAATAATTGGTTATTTATTTCGACTGGACGTTCCGCTTCCGAAATATTGCTGTTTTTCTAATCTATTCACTTGTATGTGTTTCCTACGAAGACGAGAATTAGCTTAGTAACATTCACGCTGAAAAATCTGTCGCTTTTGTTGTTTGGATGCAAATATAATATGTGTTTGGGGCTTGTCGCAAATATAATATACTTGTGCCCAAACGCATAGTGTGTGCTATTCAATATTACATGTTTGAGACACAATGATTAATATGTTATAATATATGTGTTTGCGACCCAAATATATCTGTGCTTGTGATACAAATCCAGCCGTGTTTGTTGCACTGTTTATGCTCTCTCGAGAGCAAGAGAATAAAATAGGGGCAACTAGTGTGTGTCTGAATTTTTGCATTATTCTCTCAGTGAGTGATTCATAAATATTCCTGAATGTGCGTGATGTATTACGTTTTAATTTCATGTATTCAGTCGTCAATGATTCATCGGATAGATGATAAAGCGCTTGATCAGGGAAAGAAGAATAAACAAACATTCGGACGGTTAAATGGTTTGTTGCTTTGGTTTTTGTGTTGTGTGTCGCACATATTAATGTCTGCTACCAAAGTGAGAAACGATTTTGAGGAAAGAAACTGGAGAGCGCAACAACGTGAATCCCTTTCTCTGCCCGAGCCTCTATTGAAAAAATCAGAATGGCGGACCATTTGTGAAATATGTATATTAAAAAAAACACAAGTAATTAATACACGCTTGTCTTGCATGAACTAGATTTGTATATAAGTATATTGTTCGTGTACCAACGCATAGTGATAACCAACGGATAGTTGAAACCTTCTGAAGACAAAAACGTGAGAGGCAACAAAGAAAAGGAAAACGCATATGTTTCCATACAAAGGCATACATATTTGTCAGTAAACATGTTAATATTTGCATTTAAATACATCTGGGTTTGGCACTTGCAAACATATAAATGTTTGACGTGTGCTCCAATCAATTACATGGATCCTGTAGAATAAGTTTGGGAGAATATGTTACAGAGGCCGTTTTTTCTGTCATAAGAGATAACATTGGTTGTCCAAACGCAATGTCTTCGATAGCTCAATTCATGGATACGAGGCTGGCAGTCAGAATGAGTGGATTCGAGTCCTGATCGGTGCAAAGTTGGATAGTAATAACTATTAAAAAACAGAGCAAAGGTTTTAAGATTATGACTCATTCTTTCAGGCGGATATATTTCATATAAAAATTATACATTATATATTGCTGATTAATTTTTTGCAATAATCGCAAACGGTTTGTAAAACTAATCCCCGAGGAAAATGTTTGTTAAAAAACAAACATATGTTTCCTCTATTAGCATATATTTTTGAGTGTAGTAGAAAATGTGATATAATTTTGATGAAAGACGTTTGAACTTAAATGCATATAAGGTTGTTTTAATGAAGCTTCTCTTCATCTGCGTCGACCAAGTTTTCTTGAATTATTTATTTTCCCTCCTATTTCTAGGAAAATACAATAAGTTCCAGAATTGTGTTCCTCTACTTTGTATTCCGCAGTCGAATATTATGCATTTTGTCCAATCTTTTTTGTATTAACATTTTATTTAAATTAAACATCTTAAGATCAGTTAACATAACCTTAACCTTTAATTGTAGCCAAGTCTTTGCGGGTTTTTAAGTTATTTACCACAAATTTGCTGTCAACATAAATGTTATGAGTTATGATCCTTGTGGTTTCACCATCTCCTCAAACTTTATGTGATATGATGATGGTTGGAATTATGGTACTCAATGATTGAAAACCTTCTCGCAGATTAAATGGAAACACTGCCACTTCGGAACACTGTCCAGAATGTTGATATGCATTTTGTGAAGCATATCAGACAACTTTATGCCTCAAAGATAATGAATAACTTTAACTTTAAGCCACCACGATCACTTCGACAAACCAGCAACCATCAACTCAAGTACAAGTTGCCAACATTGGCGATTCTGTTACACCGCTTATGCATTGCAGTGTGGCGGTAGTGTTGTTTGGCGACAACATTCGCAACAAGCGACTAATTTGCGGTAAAAAAATATCAAAATGTTTATGCATTTCGTTGACTTAATGTAACGCTCAAGCTGTTTGTGACTTTTACCCGTCGCATGCCTCAATTCATATACCCTGTTGCTGCTGCTGCTTAAGTTAATCGTAACGAGCCATTTTTGAACCAAAGTTCTGTATGACTTCTTTGTCTTGGCCACAATGTTCCCGCTGCCAACAAACAGATAAGAAACCCAACCACATTTAATGCATCCGAATTTCCTTTGAAAATGTGGTGTTGTGCTGCATCTTATGTGTAGCGTTTTGTGTCGTAGATTTTAATGGATTTTCCATTGTGAAACTCATTAGCACTTATTAAATTAAGTGTTGCATGCACCACTAACACCACCATCGCCAACCACATTGTAAAAGTGCAAACAACAGAATGAGTGCAAAATTGCTGCCTGCATAGTTGGCATCAAAGGCGAGTGTTGAATTGTGTATTCAAACCCGAAACCGGTTAACCGAATTCCGGTCGGTTAAACGTATGTCGGTTTTCTAAACATTGCTATTTTCGAAGAACCGGTTTTGACAACTAACGGGCTTTTCAATCAGAGCGCTACAAAAGTTTTTTTAAATAAAACAAAACCGGTTTTAGATACCAATGAAATTCTTTATTCCTATGAAAGTACGTTCGATGCCATTATGTATGGAACTCGATTTCTTTTGCATGGCCACCACGGGCACGCTTGCAGGAGTCCAGACGCTGAACCCAAACAAGCATAAATCGGCGGATACTGCTGCAATTTCACGTTCGATATTCGTACGAAGTTCATCAATCGTCGCTGGCTTGTTGGCATATATCATAGATTTGACGTAGCCCCACAGGAAATAATCTAACGGCGTCAAATCGCACGACCGAGGCGGCCAATCGACTGGGCCATTTCGTGAGATAACACGTTCACCAAACTTGGTTTCCAATAAATTGATTGTGGCATTCGCTGTGTGGCTTGTGGCGCCGTCCTGTTGGAACCACATGTCCTCCAAGTCCATATGATCCAATTGGGGCCAAAAATATTCGGTTATCATTGAACGGTAGCGATTCGCATTCACAGTAATGTGCCGGTCTTGATCATCACGGAAGAAGTACGGCCCAATGACGCCGCCGGCCCATAAACCGCACCAAACCGTAATTTTTTCGGGATGCAATGATGACTCATGGATTACGTGTGGATTGCTGTCTGACCAATAACGCATATTTTGCTTATTGACGAAGCCATTCAGCCAGAAATGAGCGTCATCGCTGATTGTTGAGGCCTCTTATAGTTGGCCTCTTAAAGTTGAGGCCACTGACTCCAAATTTCGGTAGTAAATTTTAATAATTTCGACTCGTTGTTGGCTCGTATATCTTTCTATGATGGGATGGCAAACCTTACTGAAGAGAAATGTCAAAAGAGCGGGAAAAAATATGGCGTCGTTTGCTGTTCCTATCGATTTACTTTTGTAGCGTCTCTGCTGAAAAACGCTTTACAAATCTGCAACCAAATGTATGTGTTTTCTCATTGCAGCTGCAGTATATGTTAAAGCTCTTCTTCATTGTACAGCCATGATCTGCACATCGCATCTCCCAATTAGCATGAATACCAGCTTTATAATTCTCGAGGACATCTGTGACGTGGATAGTGGCACCGGATCTGTATAGTGTATTAATATTCCAAGTGCATATCCGTAAATCGTGGTCCTTGTAACGTTTGCGGGGTTCGTCAACAAATGGGGGGTTTTATGTTCACCATTTTCATCTTGTATTTCCATTGCCAATATAAAGGTGATGGAAGGCAAGGCCAGTCCACAGTGGTTTTGCATTTTACCTACTGCCAGTATGATTGTGTTTCATCCTCCCTATCAGGACCAGAATGCAGTGTGGCGAAACTGGATATTCCTTTCTTTATTTTTGATCCTCCGTTGGCCAGTAGTGTTGGGTAATCCGCCTTCAAAGGACTAACTAATATATTGCCATTTTCGATGAACCGGTTTCACCGGGTATTTCAAGTTGATTAACCGGATATTTCGGTTTTTACACAACTGGTATAACACCACAGAATTACACACCTAAAGCCTTTTTCATAGCTCATTATGATTACTGGCCCCATCAGACAGACAGAAAAGACTTTGCCAACGAAATATTTCTCCGATAATTTGCTGAAATTGGTTGTTCAATGGTATTAGGTGTCATATCTGCCAACTCCGATTTGATTTAAGTTCTGGATCTAATAACAACACAGGTGGTATATTAGCTGAAATGCATAAAAACTAGTATTCACACTCAAAAAAGAAGTACTAAACGTCCAAACGTAAAATGTGTATGAGATGGGGTGGGACATGTAAAATTTGGAACTTGAACATCCCAGTATTTCGAAGCAGATGACCCATTTCAACTCTATGAAGTGACGGATTATTTGTTAGAGGCTAGACATTTCCAAAATGGGTCGCTTTACGATCTAAAATATATTGGGAAATATTAAAAACTTTCTTCCAAAGTTCTGAGTCTTCAACTCATACTGTCAGAAATCTACAAAATAAATTCGACTGGAATAGAGTGCCATCAACGCATCAACAAAACTACTCGTGTACTTGCTCTTCCCCTGTGTTCAGTGCAAATTATTGCCGCTTTAGCTCAAAGAGTTTTTGAACAACCGTCAACATCAACTCGGCACAGTTCGCAGACCGCAAAAATTTTCGCAAAATTTTGAGCGTTTTACGGAAAAATCAGGTTTCCCAATGAAGCTCATTTTCACCTCAGGGATTACGTTACCAAACAAAATTGTCGCATTTGGGTCTCGGAATATCTACATGTCGTCGAGGAGAAACCGATGCATCCACGAGTCAATGACGACACAACGATTTTTTGTTATTAAAAGTTGAAACTGTGTACGAACTGTGTTCGCAAACCGCATAATCAGCCGAAACCTGGAAGTCCATTGGCGATTTGAACCCGTTAGACTATTATCTCTCTCTGTTAGACTAATAATCTCGATTCCTTTGAGGCCCCAAAACACGAAAGAAATTGAATAGATCAATACCAACAAAATCATAATTTTGAAAAAAAAAAATATTAGTATTTTTTTACAGGGAAATTAAATTCCAAATTTAGTTTCCCATTACATCCCACACTGACAGAAAACCTTCTTACCATTAATGAATTCTTACATTGCATCAATGAAAAGTGTCATTGTTTTTGAGCCAATGTCGGACTTCATTAATGCTATGAACAATGTTACATTAAACGAAAAATGTTTCATAGACCTGAAATTGATGTAAACATTATCATTGTAATAAAGAAATATATAACATTGACATTATGAACCGTTGCATTGATGTAATGAAATATAGTCATATAGTCTATGAACATGTTTCTGATGCTATGACCATGTTTCATTAATTCAATGAACATGTTTCATTGATGGTATGAACATGTTTCATTGAAGGTCTGAATATGTTTCATTGATTGTAGGAACATATTTCATTGATGGTATAACACGTTTCATTGACGGTATGAAGATGTTTCATGGATGGTATGAACAGGCTTCATTGATGGTATGAATGTTTCATTGATGTTATAACATATTTTAGGAGTTATGGGCCTCCAAAGTTCGGCCTTTTTGTGGCACGATTTTTTTTCGACGATTATTAAGTTTTCTGGGACGGGGCCAGGGAGAGGAATATCTCTGTTGCAAATTTTGGGTTTCGGAATTTTTTGATTTTTGTGAAAATTTACCCATACAAAAGGTAAAGGACCTTGTGGGTCCCCGAAGGTCCGGCCGACAAAAAATTTTTTGTTTTTGAAATCCCCTTATTTTGCTCGATTTTCTTTTTTTTTAAATGGCGCGGGATTCTGCATTTCAGCCTTCTGTATTTTTCTTATTTATTCCTTATCTCATACTGACACTCATATATTGTGTCACAACTACTATACATACTACATACATAAATAAAACATAAATACATACATTTATACAAAGCGTACCTACATACATATTATATTTTAACCAAATTAATGAATCATTCAAAATTAATGAAATGGTACATTATATCAAAGAAAGATGTTTTATCATTACTTTTTTAGAAAAAATATTTTAAAATTCAATAAAATGTGTGTAATGTAACGGATGGCCTATTTAATAGATTCTACTTTACAATGTCGATAAAATGTCTGCATTTTTTCTCTATAGTTTCCCATATTTACATGAAAAACATACTTCATTCCATCAATGAAAAAGGTTTCTTAGCATTAATGACGGTCCACAAATTCAAAAACTGTAGCAATGAAGGAGTTCATTGAAGTAATGTAACATTCATAGCATCAAATAAACTTTTCATTGCATCAATGTAAACCCATTAATGTAACCCATTCATTGATGATATGAAGCGTTTTTCTTTCAGTGCATGAAGGAATAGCCTCACACACTTTGATTGGGACCTGCAGTTTTACACCGGTTCTGAACGGTATCTTGTCAAGCAATTTCTTGGCTATGTACTCTATAGCCGATATCAAAATGCAAAGCGAGGAATTAAAAATAAACGATATATGTCCATTTAGTCATAAAAACCGAAACCGGTTATTAACCGGTTTCTACACCTCTGTTTAACCGAAAACCGGATTCGCCAAAGCCGGAATATTCGAAGAAACCGGTTTTTTGAATACACTAGTGTAGTATTAGTAGTGTCTTGCGCCGAAAAATATTCAACCTTTGTAGAAGTTAAACAAATTAAAGCGACATTTTGTATATCTTACATTTATATATTTTTTTGATCCTGGTCGAAATTTTATAATCATACTGATTAAATTATTATTGCAATGGTTAGTATCCGCGGCTCTTGTACATGAGAACGTGGGTTTTTTTAGACATAAATAGAGAACAATAAATACGTTCTTGCAGGTTATTTTGTATTTCCCGGTTAGGGAAAGTACACTCAAAAAGATAAGGAAAAGTACACTCAAAAGATCTTTCAGCAAACATATGTTTGTTGTCTTAAGAATAATTTTTACCAGAATTTTATTAACACTAAACACAGTTTGCTGATATAGCAGTACATTTGTTATAATGACAGCCAAATTGACAAATTGTGGCAAACTTGTGTTTGGTGTTTACTTTTTGAGGGTATGCAACAAGTATTTATGTATATACTTTTGAATCGGCGTCCTGCTTTTCTGATTAGAATAAAACATACACAGAAGAAAAATTGTTTTGATTCAATAAAAAAATTCGAAAATTCAAACTTAATATTAATTGAAAATCCTGTGACAAAAAACTTCACATATCACCCACAATATTTGTATGTTGTTCATAAGACTAATATTATTTTGAAATCTTTCACACATTACGAAAATATTTCTATTCGAGGAAGCAATTCATACATTAAAAAATTAAATTGTATATCAATTTTCGTTTTGTCTTCAATCCGAGGTAGTTTTAGAAAGCTTGTAAATATTATTTGTTTCAGAAAGAAGTTGAACCAGCCGCGGCGGGATTCGAACTCATATTTGCTGGACGATCGTTTTTGTGTTTGAGAAGCATCGTCTTCAGCAGCGCCTAGCCCGTTACGCCATCGACATCGAAATTTTTGGTTGTTCATATCATATTGTTTAGCAAATATCGAACATAAAATGAATAATACGTACATAGCTACTTATGTAGGTGGCATCAAACAACCAAGAGGGGTCAAGAGCCTAACAAAATGAGTATTACTTGTTTCTCCAATCGGCTCGATCTTTAGCTTTTCTCCTCCATTTGGTAACATCAACATGTAGAAGGCAATAATCCACTTGGCCTTTACAGCGAAGTCTTGGTCTTCCTATTTGCCAATGGCCTTCGAGTACGTTTTCGAATACCTTTCACCTTGGTACATTCTGATCCATTCTACTGACATAGCCTATATACAGATTATACAGCTCGTAGTTCGTCCGTCCTCGATACTCGCCGTTTTCTATTATAGCACCATACATTTTTCCTTAGACATGACCCGGGATTCTGTGTAATAAAGCAAATCATGTTATAGGAGAGTCTGATATATTTGGATCTTCGTTGGATCTTGCTCAGCCCGAAATAACTCCTGCTCGCAAGCACAATTCTCCGTTAGATTTCCAGGCTGACTTTATCACCTCCGTTCGCGGCATATCCGAGGTAAATAAATTCGTCCATTACCTCGAAAATAATAACGGATATCAACGTTCATCCTTTCGTCCACTCGGGTGGATGTTCTGCTTGTCGTAACCATTAATTTTGTCTTGTTCTCGTTTACTGCCAAACCCACTTTCGCTGATTCCTTCTCAATTCTCGAACATGCTGCAGTAACTTTTCGCCGATTTCGCCCAATGATGTCTAACTCATCAGCATACGCGAACAGCATATAACTTTTGCTGCTGATAGTTTGATTCGTTTTGACTGCGGCTTTTCTCACAATGGTCTCAATTAATATTTTGAAGAGATTGCATGATAGAGTGTCGCCCTGGCTGAGGCCTCGCCTCGTAGTAAGTGGTTCGGTGAGATCTTTACCAATCTATACTGAGGATTTCGTGACGATCAGTATCATTCTACAAAGGCGTGTCAGCTTTATAATCTACATAGACATGGTAGGTGTCGATTTGATTTTCGCGGGGTTTCTGCAAAAGCCACACTGATAAGGTCCGATTAGGTCTGCAAAAACGGCTTTAGTCTTTCACACATTACGATAGACAGGAGAGTGTATGCGATGGATAAAAGGCTTATTCCACGACAGTTTGTACATATACTCGGGTCGCCTTTGTTTTAAATAGGACACAGTATGCTTAGACTCCAATCATCGGGCATGCATTCGTCTACCCAGATATTGCATGTGAGCTGATGCACACATAGCTCGCGTTGCAACTTACTGAAGCGTTGCCACACGTGCAGCGTTCTTTTCATAACTTTCCATGCGATACTCTTCATCGTACCACGGTTTGTCTCGAAGCGGATTTTCATAACCAAGTACGGCCTCTGCAGCAGTTTTCATAGTATGCGAAATGTACTTCCACTGCGCTTCAGGATCATGGGGCGGGGGTATGTTCTGCGCCAGTATTTGAGTGAACTTCTCATTGTAATGCCATGACCTGTTCGTCGCATCTCCTGGATAGCAGTAATGTCGGCCTTATTGTTCTTATTGTCCTTAAGGACATCTGCGAGTTGTGTAGTGGCACCAGACCTGTATAGAGTTCTAACATTCCGGGGGTTTGCGGGGGTTTTTATGTTTATCATTCTCATCTTGTATTTTCATTGCCAATATAACGGTGGCGGAAGGCATGCCCATTCCACCGTGGTTTTGCATTTTCCATGTACATGTTTCCAAACATTGTGTTCGTGAATTCTAGATCAGATGTTTTTTTCCTTTGTTGTCTGTCACGTTTTTGTTTCCAACAGTTTTCAACAAACAAAGCCATATTGGAGTCACTAATACATAAAACCTATTATTTATTGTGTCTCAAACATATTATATTGAATAGCAAACATAATGTGGTTGGACACAGGTATACTATATTTCCGACAAGCTACAAACACTTTATATTTGCATCCAAACAACAAAAACAGACAAATTTTTCAGCGTGTGGATTTTTGTGTCTTTTCTTGTGATCTGCCATTCGCCAGAAGTGCTGGTTCATTCGCCTTCAAAGAACAAAATAATATGTCCGCTAGTTCGACGAACTTCGGTGAAATGAGTGGCTTTCAGAAACCTGCCACCTCCACGGTGAGTCCCATGTCCCAACTAATAATGTAATGTCAATGTTCATAAATGATTAGTATACGGATGATTTAGTTGCACTCTTAGATTTGAAAATTGCACTCTTTAATAAACAACATTGTTTTTAATGAAATATATTCATTGCAGCAATGCTTAATCATTTTTTGAGAAGCTTTTTCTTGGCTAAATACTCGATATTCTCGCCGCCACTATGCGAGGTGACCGCCGCCGAAAGAAATCTAAACAGGCATCGAACCCAGGATCTCATATACAAGAGGCGGCACAGTAACCATTGCATCACAAAAAATCGGCCACAAAAATAAAAAAGCTTCTCAGAATACCGTTCGGAATCGGTGTAAAAAGTGTAGGTACCAAACAGTGAGTATACAACTAGAAATGTTCTCTAATTCCTTCTTGGGATGTAATTCGAAACCATTTATTAATTTAATTAATCATTTTCATTGCAGAAATAACACCATATCCGTTGCAAGAATTTAGCTCGTAGCGATGAGGTGACTAGAGCGACGAAGTTTTGCTTTTAGTGTCAAGTGCTCCAGGTATTCTTGAACTATTCGTTTATATTAAGAAAATAGACAATATAGAGTTGTGGGCAACCAAAATCAACCTACAAGGTTTCAACTGAGTAAACTCTAAGATATTAGATTTAATATTCATATATACAATTAATTTTATTAGCTGGTTTACGCTGCGGATAATTTTAGATTAATGCCTTAAGTACACTTACCGAAAAAGCTTTATCAAATTTGTAAATTTGTTCATCAATTTGATGAAACATTTCCTTACTTTCCAACCTACGACACATTTTATTGAATTGATGAAGAACTTTTCATCCATACTTCATGTTATGTTGATTCAGCGACAAAGTTAAAGTAAATTTTTCCTCATTTTGATGTAAATTGTTTATGTAAGGTTGTCATCAATTTGATGTAAATTGTTCATAATTTTGATGTCAATTATTTGCTAATGTATAGCCACGCTGTTTGGACTACTTTTCTTGTAAAAAATTCACAAGAACAGAGTATAAGACCACATAGAAAATGCTCATAGCGTGGATATTTTTTTCCCTCCACTGCACTATTTTCTATTATGCACTGAACGGAAAAGCATCGTCACAGGGATGAAAATGTTCATCCCCTCAATAACTTTTGTCATCGAAAGTGAGCTAACGTACAGTTTCATTCCCGCTACGAAAATGTGATCACCAACTGCAAATTGTCCGTCCCTGCGATGAAAGCATGTTTGTTGCTGCAATGAATTTGATTCATTATTCCAACGAATTTGTTTTGTAGCTGCAATGAATTTGGTTCATTCTTGCAATGAATATTCTTTCAGTGTGTATTCACAATATTTTCAATTTTCTACTAGTTTTTTCTTTTTCTCGTTATTTTTTCAATACTTCGTCGATATTTTGAATCGATTCCACTAGTTATTTCTAACGTCCAATGATGAAGATTTATGTAAAAAATATCATAAATTCAATGAAGCTGAAAAGGGTGAAGAAACACACAATCTTCAAACTGAAGAACCTTTTCATTGATTCGATGACATTTCTCATCAATTCAATGAAGAACAGTTCCTGAACATTTATCATCGATTAGATGTAAAGATTTGCTCTCAGTGTAGAACAAAATAATCCACACTAAAGTTCGTAATGATTTATACTGTATTCTGAATAAATCCGCTCATTATATTACAAAAAATTCCGAAGTAGTTCAAACATCTTCTCCCACTCATAACATTTTCGTATCGTCATCACCATCTATTCAAATTAATAATAATTTGAATTTGTTACTGAATGGCAACATGTTATTTGTCTGTTGTCTGTGCTTTTGTCTGTGTGACTTTTGTTCACAATTAAATATGACCGACAATTATCATAATGACTTCTTTCTCAATGTTATTACAATTTCATTGTTTACATTTGTATACAATTCAATTCATTTCAATTCGTAGAGCGATTGATCTAAATGGTTGGTGGTTAATTTGACTTTAGATATCAAACATATGTACATAGTATAGTACTACAACTCTATGTTTAGTCACAGGAAAATACACGTTTCATGGATATGTCTTATACCGAATACTATCTGTGGCTAATGGATTGAGATAGTATTCCTCTTTTGTACAATTCGATATATACATTTTTTACTATAAAATGTTTTACTATACAATTTCTTAAGCCACGATTTTTAGTCTTTTACTTGTTTTCTTGTCCTATATTTAGCGGCAAATTTTATGGGAGATACATTTACAACACCAAACATTGACTCAATGAATAATATCATCGTACAAAATTGCATACCGTCCGCATATTGCGTTCTGAACTTTTGTTTTACAAAATTCAGAATTTAGTTTTTTTTTTAAATCATTTGTTTACAACACTGAAACAATTTTCTTCGTAAATATTAGATATTCCTTCATTAATTCTCAGGCAAAGAGACATTTTCTTGAATTAATGAAACTATTAAGAAGCGAAAGTGTATATGATATATTTGAAACAATCGATGAAATTGTTCATAACTTCTACGAAACTTTTTAAAATTGGTAGATTTGTGTAGCTTACATACAAATGTTCCACGCGGCCTTATAATTTCATCCAAGAAAGCTAAGGTTTTCCATGTAACCTCTTCAACTGAAAACAAAACTAATGTTAACTCTTAATTTCTGTAAAGTAGGTGTTCCTATGTTTGGTTCCGCCAACTTAGCTTCGTAATTGGGAATCTGTGCTCCTGTCCACTTATATCGTTTCGTGATTTCCCATCACCCGTCATAACGAACGAGTGTCGGCATTGGCAACAAATAAACAAATTAGCATTTATATATACGAATGGGTAATAATTGACGTTGCTAACATTAGCATATGTAGTCTAATATACAAACATAAATATGTATATTACCAACAATGTATTGGTGCAAACGTATTTAGCTATTGAGTGAAAATATTAGCAAACTGTCTGTCAGTCAGGTAAATAAAAGTATATACACGAGGATGGTATAGTAAACAAATGAAAGACAAAATTCTCACAAAACATAGTTGGGCCTGAATTTAATAATTAGCCAAACGCTGAAAAATGTCCACTGTAACATATTCCCCCAAACAAATTCTGCGGGAACCCGCTCCAAACATTCATATTTTTGCAAGTCCCAAATACACTTGTATTTAAGTGCAAACTTTAGCATGTTTTTTGGGCGAACATGTATGCTTTAACGTGGAAACATATACGTGCTTCATTCAAAACATCCATATACTTACGTGGAAGCATTCGCGTGTTTCCTACTAAACCTCCATATACTTACATACGTGGAAATATGTGTGTATTCCCCTCCAAACATAATCATATTTAGAAACGAATTATTTGTTGATTTCATCGCGTTATAATCGCGTTACATTGAAGAAACCAAAATCCAGTTTCGACTCACTACATACTGGTCAGCGTCTGATCCAATATGGGCGCCTGAAATATCATCATCGTGGCAGTAGCTAAAATGCAAACCACGATGGACTGTGTGTGCCTCCTGCCTCCATTATATAGGCAATGAAAGTACACATGAAAAGTTGTGTGCTTAGAATATTATGGAGAGACCACTTTTTAACACTATCAGGAGGTAATGATTTTTGAATACAGCATATATTGTACCCCCCCCCCCCTAGGCAAGGCGACAGTAGAACGGCAATCTCCCGGCTTAAGAATAATAAACCCGCTGGTGGGGATGGGCTACCCGTCGAGATTTTTAAGGCCGGTGGCGAAGGACTGCTAGTCCACATGCATCAACTTAATGCAGTATATGTTTGGGGGAATCTATGCCTGATGATTGGAGTCTCAGTGTATTATGTTCTGTATTCAAAAAGGATAATCCGTGTGTATGTTCCAAATATCGTGGTGTCAGTCTTTTATCCCTATCAGATTAAAGCCAATTGTTGAAAATCTCATTGGACCTTAATAGTGTGGTTTTACACCAGGCAAGTCCACGACTGACCAAATATTCACGCTACGCCAAATCCTGGAAAAGATCCACGAAAAGCAAATCGGTACATACTATCTTTTTGTCGATTACAAAGCTGCTTTCGATAGCCCCATACTGGGAAAATTGTACGAAGCTATGTCTGAACTCTGTAGAATGACGCTAACGCCTCTGTAGAATGACGCTGACCAACACAAAATCAGCACTGAAGGTGGGGAAAGACCTCACCGAACCATTCTGTACCAAGCGAGGATTGAGATAAGGTGAAACACTTCTCTTCAACATCTTAATGGAAATTATAATGAGGAAGCTGCAGTAAATACGAACAAGACTGAACACGAAAAGCCATATGTTGTTGGCGTATGCTGACGACATAGACATTATTGGGTGAAATTTACGAGAGGTTACTTCAGTATATTCAAGAATCGAAAAAGAAATAGCGAAGATGGGTCTTGATGTTAATGAGGGCAAGACAAAATGGATGGTGTCACCGACTAGAGAAACCTCTCGACTTGGTCCGCACTTGAACGTTGACAACCGATTTAATTGTGCAATGGTAGATGAATTTGTCTACCTAGGATCCGCCGTGAACACGGACAACTACGTCAGCCTGGAGATAGATAGGAGAATTGTGCTTCCAAATATATGCTATTTTAGACTCAACAAGCAGTTTAGGAACAAACCCCTCTCACGACAGTCAAAGGTCCAGCTATACCAGAGTCCGAAACGTGGGTCATATCGCAAGCGGATGAAAAACACCCGGGAGTATTCGAGAGAAAAATTCTCCGTAAAATACATGGTCCGGCGAGTATCGACGTCCTTGGAACCAAGAGCTATATCATTTATATTCTGACATGGACATCTCAAGGCGAATCAAATTAGGCCAATTGCGTTGGCTAGACCATGTTCTCAGAATGGATGAAGATGAGCCAGCGCGAAAGGTTTTCGATAACGTACCCGATAGAAGCAGGAAAAGTGGACGACCAACACTCCAATGGAAAGATCAGGCCGAAGAAACTCTTCGTATCCTTGGTTTTACCAACTGGTGTGAAGAGGTGAAGGATAGAACCAGTTGGAGAAATATGTTTAAAATTGTTTAATTTAATATGTGTAACACATCTGACCTCATGAGGCTGTATAATAGTCAATAGAAGTAAAGTAAGCTCGGAACTATTTTGGAAAAGGATGTATTCAATGTCAGTATTTTACTGAAATCTGTTGTTTTCCCGGCCTATGTGCAGTTTGCTATACATATAACAATTGTATATATTTCCCGACTTACCATACCACCTGGTATTCTGGATAAATACATATCAAATATTCCAGGAAACCAAATAGAAATTTCCATAATAATTTTTTGAACGGGTTGTTTTCTGTTTCTGTTTCTTTTGCTTTCCGTTTTATTTTCTTTATCGTAGTTCCCTCATTTAACAAATTGCCATTTTCATTTCATTTCCATTTCCACTTCCATTTGACGGTCTGGGGGTAAATATGAGTAAATATCTACATAAGTATCGTACATAGGTACGAGACTTTGTATGCGGTATGTAAATATTGTAGACGAGTGTTGTGAGTATTTAATGACAACGATGATACGACTATTTTGTTGTACATAATAAATGTCTGTCAGTTGAGAGTTCAGTTCAGTTCGCTTGATGTCTTCAGAGTTTGAGTTTGTTTGTCAGTCATAAACACTTCAAGTAGTGGTTGTTGGCTTATTCGCTGTTTGACTGTTGTTAACCACTTCCAACGGAGAAGAAGAGTGTATTGACATTAAGTAGACATACAAATGTTTAAACATTACCGACATCTTACCACTAAATACATAGCCAGGGTATATTGACTTCGTAATGTGTGAATGAGAACTAGACGAAATGTGAATAACATTTGAACTCGTATTCCAAATGGCAGCCATCATTCTATTTAGACTTTATAGCCACTATTGTTGGTGGTTGTGAGTGAATATGTGCGGAAGAATTACAACCAAACTTGTGGTTGATATTCAATTCAGTTTCAACTTATTTGATTACATATCTACTGTCAGATGTTGATGGGTTTGCATTCAAATGATTTGCAATTCAAGGCGTGTTCTTTTGTATTTTTCTGCTGTTAGGAAAGTTATGCCAGTTGTGGAAATTACTAACATCCGGTGCATTGTGTTAAGAAAATGTTGTATACTTTGGACATATATTTGAGATGGACATTACTGTGGGATTAATGGGGATATTAAACATTTGTGGGAGAAAATGTTGGCTCCACTCCAGCTCTGAAAACCTTTAATTTCCTTCGATGACGATTGCCCAGTTTAGTGACGGCGACCCATTCGGCATCGATGTAAAAGTATAGATCCCAATCAGTGAGTCTACAAATAGACAAGTTCAACCCTATCCCGTAATGGTATGCAATGTAGAATATTATCAAGTATTAAACATTTGTAAGGCTAGTTTGTGTGCATGCCCCGACGGAAGAAAAATACGATGACACCAAGGACAAGTTCTAGAGCGCTTAGAGGAAACATACGACCCCGCTGCCCTGACATGACATTAACATTTTTCTAGCTGATTTTAATGCTAACGTCGCCAAGGAAAGTTTATTTGAACCAACCATCGGTAAATTCAGTCTACACGCCATCACCAGATTGAGCACCTGGTAATTGATGGAAGGTACTCTACTAGTGTAATGGATGTACGTGTGATTCGAGGAGCTAATATCGATTTGGATCACTACCTGGTTGCGGCAAAGGTTAGCACAAGGATATTCAGAGCGAAAGTCGTACGAAACCAGACATATACAATGTGTTTCAAAAGAAGTCATCCGATGTTGTTTTTTTTCTAAATGAAAAACTTCGATTCTGTTTTTTGATTATGTTTATTTGAACCTTTAGAAATTTATTGGTTAAGTTGAGAAGATGATATCGGTTAAATGGGCGCCATCACAATTGATTACCATACGGGCTCGTTTTATGGCATTATTCATCACTTCGGCGAGAACTTCGGACGACAGATTCTCGCACTCGTGTCGACCGTGAGGACTTCCAGGGTCTCGGGCTTGTTCACGTAAACACGGGACTTCAAAAAACCCCACAAAAAAAATATGGAACGGTTAAATCGGGCGATCTTGCGGGCCAGTGCAAATCGCCAAAACGAGAACATGCGTAGGTCTTTGACCAAAATTCGCTATAGGGACGACCGTCTGATGGCTAGTTGCGAGGCACGGCGTCTGGTCCCAACGATTGGAGTATTGCGGCAAATCCTGGAGAAAACTCACGAAAAACAAATCATCGCCTACCATCTCTTTGTAGATTTTAAGGCTGCCTTTCATAGCCCGATATAGGGAAAACTGTACCAATGTATGTCGGAGTTTGGTATTTCTGCTAAGCTGACACACCTTTGTTGAAATGCACAGACCGACACGAAATCCGCAGTAAAGATTGGTAAAGACTTCGCCCAACCATTTAGTAAGAGGCGAGGCCTCAGGCAGGGTGACACCCGGTCAAACGATCTCTTCAATATATTAACTGAGATCATCGTGAGAAAAGCTACAGTGAACACGAATGAAACTATCAGCTGCAAAAGTCACATGCTGCTCGCTTACGCTGATGATTTAGACAATATTGGGCGAAACCTGCATTATTTTCGTGAATTGAGTAGGAATCAGCAAAAGTGAGTCAGGCAGTAAACGAGGACGAGCCAAGTTACTGTTTTCGATAAGGAGACCATCCGAACCCGATTGGATTAGAAAACGGTGAGTATCGACGACGGATATATACGAGCTGTATAATCTTTATCACGATATCGTTGTATTATGCGTATCAAAATAGCGCGTTTACGCTGGCTCGGCCATGTCACTAGAATGGGTCAGAATGAACCAGTGCCAAGGTATTCGTAAACGTAGTCGAGGGGCATCGAAAAATAGGACGAGTAATACTTCGCTGGAAAGATTGTCTGCGAGAGCTTGGTGTTACCAACCGGAGGAGAAAAGCTAAAGATCGAGCCGGTTGGAGAAACATGTTATCATTGTTTGGTAAGGCCCTTGATCGCTCTGGGTTGTTTGAAACTACCTAAGTAAATAAGTAGGTAAAACTCAAGGATTATTTGAAAGACACTCTGTAAAGATTATGTAATCCTTCATAGGTTTTCTAAATTCCTTCATTTATTTTCTGCCAAGGAACTATTGTATATAGTCTATAATCCATTCGCATACATTCAGTGAAAAGATAATTGTTCATGATATGTATGGAACAATTTCATAGATTTTAGGAAAAGAAATCATTATTCTTGTTCAAAAATCAATCTTGAATAACAATATTAACCTTAACGGTCGAATATTAAAATCGAAAATTTCATGAAAAGAAATCTATGAAATTTGTTCATACTCGTAACATCTATGATACCCTTTTTGTAAACTTTCTTAAACCTGTCATCGGATTAGAATACATCATTGTAAATTCTGGAAAACCATATAGCTGTTTCAAATCCCCATCTTCAATTGTTATTTATTAAAAACCAACTTCATCCCGTATGTAACGAAAACTCTATATGAAATGAGAAGGGTGATGGAACACAAGACATCAAAAATTAATATTTGGCAAACAATGAATACAGAATGTTTCATGAAAATTTGTTTATAAATACGTTTGGTACAGTCGTAACATTATACATGTTTGTTGGCAAAAGAATGCTTGTTTACAACAACAGAAGGAACTTTTCCCATAAATGATTTTTATTTGTGGACACTGTTTCAACTTTTGCTGTCATCGTTGGTTATATGCAGCAAACGAAATATTTTTGGGCAAAAGAAATTTGACCATGTTTTGTATTTTGGGGAAACCTTTCAACATTTTGAGTCAACGCTGGGAATATATAGGACATGATTTATTTTTTCGACAAAAGTAGTTATTTTGCTGCAAATGGCCTAAACTTTCTTCTGCGTGTGTAATAAAACTATTAATTTAGGCGACAGATTCCATCTTCTATTCGGGTGGGCCACAGCCAGGATTCATTTCTCGTTAATAAGAAATGAGTTCAATTTTCTAAGGTTTCGTTTATGGGCAACGATATTTTTCTAGGTGTGTGTGTTCTCCATCTCGTCAATTAGAGCTGCGTAAAACAACTAAAACCGCTTCAAAAAACATACTGATATTCAAAAATGTGTACGGCGATTTTCGTGTTTAGAGAACAACAACAAATTTAGTGACAGTTCTGGATGACAATTTTTATTGTATTTTGTTACCTAGAAGTGACTTTTGGATTGTGGTTGCTTTCTCATGGAAGTGGCGTTGAACAGATTTTCGCATTCAAGTAACTGCGTATTTTATACTTGTAGACTAACCCATTCCGAACGATTATGCCTTCTGAAATCATTTTGTATCTAAGGGGGGTGAACGTCGTCGGGAAAAATTAAAGGTTGTCACTGCGGGGCTAAAACCAGAAAGTTGAGGACACTTCCCGTTGAACCACCGAGCCAAATTAAAATCGGCGCAAAAATTGCACAGGTGTTTATGATACTGATGATCACTTCATCATCACAAACTTGAAGCCCTTTATTAATATTGTGCGTCGTATCAAATATGGGTTAAAAAGCTCTGCCCAAGTGGATTTCAGTGTTACTTTTATAAAATAGCGCATTTATATTAAAATCTTTTCTAAAACTTTCAACAATATAAGGGAGATTTTAGTCTCTCGTAACTTTGTTACCACAAAATCTGTGAGATTGTATTTCAGGAAATTTAACAGCCTTAACCTTTCTGTGGCATATGGCCATACTTCTTAATCCCATTAAACTGTAATGGCATTATAAAACGAAAACACATTAGGAAGAGTTTTAATGAGTCATTACAATTAAACGCACAACCTCAAATCAATTAAGGACTTTGTTGGCTCATAATTGCCATAACTTTATAATTCTTATAAGTTTTACCGACACTTCGAAATTCATTGAAAATAATAATAAATTTCAAAAAACCCGTAGCACCTGTCTAATGGTTGCCATTGTCTGTGGGAAACCCTTTCATTGACTGTTTCAATCCTTTTTATTCCTCTCTTGACATCAAGCAAACGTGCAACACCTGTTGTTGCACGCTCCATCACACACACAAATTATAATTATAATAATAATAATGGCACATTAGACACCGGACAGACAAACGGATGAACAATTTGGAACATCCTCTCGACAATCAAATACGAATGACTTTGAACAAACGTTATGTTAGTACAACTTAATGTGGTTATCCAACTCAATAAAGATGCGGGCTCTTACTTGCCTGACGATGATCCTGCGTCACGTTTGGAGTGTTAGTGTGTCACTTAAGCAAACACCTTGCGTCTGTGTTGTCGTTTAAGATCACACCATAAAGAAGCGAAACCAATAACAAAAAAAGGGGGCGTAAATTAAGAACAAAACATAACAAATATTTGGAAAAAGGATACATTTAATGTTATTTGCACAAACACATGTCCGTCTGACAGACACCCCAGCATATTTGTGATGTCGACATTCGTTGGAGGGCAAAGTTGGAAAGTGTGCCACAGGCATTTGAAGATCTGTCGCTTTTTCTTATTCAGGCAGCGGCGGATCTTTGTTGATACAAGACGAAACATTTCACGTTGGTTTCTTAAGTTATTTGTCTACTATGTTTGGACTTATAATTGAGTTTTACTCCGTTTGAGTTTCACATCTTGGGTAAATGTTTGAATAATTATTATTGATGTACATATATACATATTTATTTGTTTGAATACCCTACACACAAATTTTGAATTAATACGAATCAAATTACCATCATTTCTCAAAAAATAAGGTTTCCCATTACATCGTATGAAGGTTTTGGGGAGAATTTCTCACAACCATGGGTCCTACGAGACATGGGACTGACCGAGGAGGTGGATAGATTCTGATAGCTACTCATTTGGCAGTTGCCAGAAATGACGCCTTAATTGGGCAGTCCAAGCAGCTCACTACTTCCTAGAAGTATGGCCCGAGCATTGGCTTCGTCGTCACCCTCCGCTAGCTGGATATAGTGAAAAGGCGAAACGAATGAGCAGCCTAATTGGTATTGCGATCGCTGATGCGTCTTAGGTTAAACAGGTGGCCCTGTCACTGCAGCTCTTCGAACTAGCGGACATATTCCTTTGTCCTTTGAAGGCCGACGAGCCAACACTACTTGCCAACGGCGGTTCAAAGGTAAAGAAATAAAAATCCAGTTTCGACACTCTGCATTCTGGTCGGCGTCTGATCCACAATAGGCGGCTGAAACATAATCATTCAGTAATAGGTAAAATATAAAAACACGATGAAATGGGCTTACCTTCCGCGACCGTTATATTAGCACTGAAAATGATACACATAAGAGCCCCCTATTTTTAGACATCCCCCGCAAACGTTATAAGGACCACGATTTACGGATATGCACTTCAAATGTTAGAACACAATACCGGTGCCACTATCCAACTGGAAGATGTCTTAGAAAATAGTAAGGCTGACATTACTGTTATTCAGCAGATACAATGGACAGAACATGGCTGAACAAGAAAGAAGAGCTGTACAAAAATTAGCGCTGCCATGAGAAAATGCATGTATTTGGTTGCAGTTTTGTAGTTGACAAAAGACTGCAACATCTGGTCTCAAGGTTCAACCCCGTGAGTGAACGTATATCCATCATCCGCATAAAAGTGAAATTCTTTAACATATCGCTAATTTGTGTACATGCCCTAACGGCAGGAAAAGAGGATGACACCAAGAACAAGTTCTATTAGCGCCGCCCATGATACTGCTGCCTTGGCCGTGACATTAAGATTTGAACCAACCATCGGTATATTCAGTCTACACGCTATCACTTCTGGTAGCGGAATGATACTGATAGATTTTGCCGCGGCGAAAAACATTGTTGTCAGTAGTACGAGATTCCAACATAAAGACATCCATAAGGCTACTTGGGTATCCCCTGATGAAAACGCGAACCACCAGATTGAAGTTGTATCTCAATGTTGAAGTAAAGAAAAAACAAATGAAATTAAAAAATTTTCCGGAAATTTTTCACTTTTGCGGCTACCTGAACGCTACCTAAGCGCTACCTAAACGGTGTTAAGAATCATTCCTAGGTAGTTCATATGTTGTAGAAAGTTGTTTGCTGAGATCCTATGTACATTTCTGTAGTTGATTGTTTCCTTGAATTTTGAGTGGTTTGCTACCTATGGACCTGAACAGGGGGATAAAGGTAAAAAAATCGATTTTTTTTTAAATCGATTTTGAACTTGAAGATTAATTTTTTTTTGATTTTATGTCCTCACAATTTTCTTGACAAAAGCTACAACTTTCCCTCAGAGAGTAAATCAAAATTCCGAACGGTTTGCAACATATGAGCCTAACAAAATTATCACTTTTTTTGCAAAAATGGCACCGAGGCTCCAAATCGTTGGAGGCACATAATACAAAGTGCATGACTTTGGGCAAAACTGGGAGACACGGGTCTTATTTTTTTTGGTCTTTTATCACGTAGTGGTGTCCGTATATGGTTATATTTCCAGGAATTAAAAAATTACACAACATTTAATTGATGGCAAGCATTGTACTGGTGTAATGGAGGTACGTGTGATTCGAGGAGCTAACATCGATTTGGATCACTATCTAGTTGCAGCAAAGGTTGGCACAAGAATAAGCGGAGCGAAAGTCGCACGCAACCAGACATATAGAAAGCTGGACATCGGAATGCAGCAATTAACAGAGATATCCACGACTTATGCAGAGAATATCACTCAGATACTGGCGCAGAACGCACCCATACCTCATGATCCTGAATCGCAGTCGAAGTACATTTTTTCACTATCACTATATGTCGCATGGTTAGTGATGAAAAGAACGCTGCAACAGAGGGATACGAGGAGCGAGGGAACCCGTTTGTTTAGGAAATAAAACAGTTGTGGAGAAATTACGAGACAGGTTTTATTTCGGGCTAAGTAAGCACTTCAAAGATATGACCCTCTCTCAGGAAACGAAGATTCAACTCTATCAGTCTCTCACACAACCTGTTTTGCTTTATGGCGCAGAATGCTGGGTCATATCACATGCTGATGGCACATAACTTTGAGTCTTCGAGAGAAAATAAACAACAGATTTTCTTAGGTTTTAGCCACTCTTTCTATAGGATACACCGAAACTCAATATGGCCCCTTTTACCAACAATGGGACATCGGACAATATGGTATCCATGATTCGAGAGCTGTAGAGGGATGCAATATTTCCCCATATCTGCGAGCTTTAGGCAAGGATTTGCATTGCCGTCACGTTTTTTTTGTCAACTTATGCACGAGGTAGTGAAAAAAACTAACACAGAAGCAGTATTCGGCAGTCAGTGGAATCCCAATGTGCACAAAAACGGATGCGGATCATAAAAAGAACCCATTACGAGTCCGAAAAAACATAGAAAAGTGAATCAGAGAAAATGTGATTTAACGGATCCATTTCGAACCCGTCGTGAGTCCGTAAAAACGTAAAATGCGAATCAGTGAAAGTGCCATTTGGCGGATCCGTCTCGAACCCGTTGCGAGTCCGTAAAGACCTAGAAACGTGAATCAGTGAAATATTTACTGTCGCAGATTCATATCAGAGTTGATAAAACACAAAAACTTCAGAAAATACTAAACGATGATCTAAATTTAGCTGACAACGACTTTTTTTAATTTGTACAAATTAATATACACATAATGCTCAGCAAGAAGTTTAGGAACAAAGCCCTCTCCCGACGGACAAAAGTCCAGCTATATCAGACTCTCATTTTACCTGTCTTGACATATGGCTCCGAAACTTGGGACATATCGCAAGCGGATAAAAAACACCTGGGAGTATTCGAAAGAAAAATTCTCCGTAAAATACATGGTCCTGTTAGGGAAAACGGCGAGTACCGACGTCGCTGGAACCAAGAGCTATATAATTTATATTCTGGCGTGGAGATCACTAGGCGAATCAAACTAGGCCAATTGCGTTGGCTAGGCCGTGTTATCAGAATGGAATGGATGAAGCGTGAAAAGTTTTCGATAACGTAGTTCAAATATAGTTCATTACCTATTTTAATATTAAATATCCTTTAAATATCAGAAAGAATACGTTTCGACTCCACAAAAAATTATAAAAGTGTATCCGTCTCGAATCCGTTTTATTTACAAAAAAAAACGAACCCGGAACGGTTTCCGACAACGGATCCGAAAATGTACAAAAAACGAGGAATTTTATAAGCAAACGGATTCTTGTGAGTCCGTAACGGAAATCATGATATCGACTATCTATGCAGATGACATATTTTTTGTAGCCCATAAATTTGAAAACATTAAGGTCAAGGTAAAACGACTTTCCGAAAATGCGAGTAGAGTAGGATTGAGAATAAATATTAAGAAGACACAGCTAATGCATACTGGCATAGAACGAAATACTCTCCTAGCAGTTGGAAGTTGGATAATTGAAGACGTGGAATCATTCAACTACTCGGTTGCAAGATTACCAAGGATGATGACGGCTAAATACGTTGCATTCCCACGGTGCATTCCTAAATCTGTTCAAAATCTGGCGTAATCATAAGAGAAGGCTAAACTGCAGTGCGAAGTCTGTACTATTATACCGACCAAACGTTTGTCAATCTGTGGCTGATGCCACAGATACTGATATAATCAATTTTCTGACGAAAACGTCTGGTAAATAACCGCCCTATTGAATTGGATATACCATGAAGAACATGGACTTGGATGGATATAGAGAGCGGATCAATATGTCCGTGACTTTTCGAACTTCCCTAGTAGTTATATGAAATGCAAATTTTATGAGATGAAATTAATAGACTACTGTCACATTTTGAACAAGTTCCGCATTTACTTTGCGTTTAACAGCTGTTCAAAACATACAACCTCGTGCATTTTTTAAAAAATGAAAAATAGTGAATTTTTTGTAAAAAAACGGCACTCAAACAAAGGAAAAGCTTGATAAATACTATGGGGACTCTGCGCCATCGATTTCACTGGTAAAAAAGTGGTTTACTGACTTTCGTTGTGGTCGCACAAGTACAAATGACGCTGAACGTTCGGACGGCTAATTGAGTCAATACACCCGAAAATGTCGAAAAAATCCACGATATGGTGTTGGCCGATCGAAGTGTAACAGTGCGTGAGATTGTTGATGCCATAGGTATTTCACGTGGCAGTGTGATTTCGATTTTAAATCATCAGTTGGGTTTAAGAAAACTGTCTGCAAGATGGGTGCCGCGTTTGCTCTCAATTGACCATGAACGTAATCATTTGACAACTTCAAAGGACTGTTTGGAGTTGTTTAACCGCAATTCGAAGGACTGTGAATGAAACATGGATCCATTACAACACTCTAAAACATGGGTTTCTCCGGCTGAACCGGCTCCGAAGGAAGCAAAGTTACGTTTGTCCTATTGTTTGGAAGGGATACAAAAATTGGAGAGACGTCGGACTAAGTGCATTGACCTAAACGGAGATTATATTGAAAAATATTTTTTTTTGCAAAAAAAAACCGTGTTTTATTCAAAAAGTCACGGACTTATTGATCCGCCCTTACCCACACGCTGAAAATTTTTTTTTTTTATTGTTTGGTGCACAGTGTTTTTGTAACTCGTCGCAAATATGGTATGCTTGTGTCCAAACACATATGTACTCGTATATATAAATATTAACCTACTCAAGCAAAATGCGCACTTGTGTCAGTTACGGGAAACGTCAAAATATATTCGCCTCATTCTCTCTTCGGCAATGCCAATTTAGAAATTTTAACTTTTTCCCCTGCGTTAATGCGTGAATATTGATAGTTTGTATTAAACCTAGCGCAACAAAAATATTCCGAGCGGGTGTTATGTGCGGATTATGGTTGAGTTCTTCCAACTACAGTAGGGTACTTTCTTGCCGCTCTCTGCATCACTTCCTACATCATTTTACCATCAACTACCAACACAATCACCATAAATATAATGTTGTTTGAACACATGATCTCTTTTAAATTATCGTTTGTCTCTAACAGTCAATTGACCAAACCGCGGCTCAGTTTGTTATAATGAAAGACTTTAGGCCAACAACACAATCCACATTCTTATATGGCAAATGCTGAATATCAGGGTACATTTTCCATTTGCCTGTTTGCTTGTGCTCCTATAATTTAATGGCCAATTATATGAGGGCGTCATTTTAAAATGTTTATTTGATACAGAAAATTACGCCAAAAACAAATTATATACTCCTAAAATTCAAACGAATGATACCAATCTATATAACTATCATGTACTTTAGTTTAGGCGTGTTGTGGCGTTTGGTTCGGCAGGTGATTGAAAATTTGACATTAGTGTCAAATGGCAATACGTAGTAGGTATTTCACTGTATTATATAATTGTCTATCTGATGTTGATATGTAAAACAATGGCTACCTACATAGTTTGACGCTATGACCACACCAATGATTAATTATATACATTAGAGTTGTGCACAAATATTGAACAACGGATGTCTAATGAATCTCTTGTTTTTGGAGAACTAGGAAATGGTGTTCGTTACATTTAATACAAATTTGACTGTGTTACATATTTCACAGTCGCCGTTCCATATCTGTATTATTTAATGCACTAACGCGCTCAGCTTTTACATATCACTAACATTTGGTTTGAAAAAATTGATTGCGGCAATTATAATTTTGAAATCAAATATTTCATGAATATGGCTTTCTCCCAAATGGGGCTCCTAAAATTATCACAATTCAATGAAATTATATCAACACATTATGAATTATTCTGAGTATAACAGAATTTTGAAATCAAATATTTCATGAATATGGCTTTCTCCCAAATGGGGCTCCTAAAATTATCACAATTCAATGAAATTATATCAACACATTATGAATTATTCTGAGTATAACAGAATTTTGAAATCAAATATTTCATGAATATGGCTTTCTCCCAAATGGGGCTCCTAAAATTATCACAATTCAATGAAATTATATCAACACATTATGAATTATTCTGAGTATAACAACTACGTGAGCATATGACTCAGTCAGTGTTTGTAATACAAATTTGATTTCTTCTTTATTCAGTCTATGGATGACAACAATCCTTACAGACTAGCTTAAAATTACCAAAAATATTCATCAAGAGATTTTATAAATGATATTATCGGAAGAGAAAAATCAACATCAGTAAACGTATTTATATAATTTAGCTCCCTTAATGACCTCAAAATAGGTTCATTCATTGAATAGTTCCTCCTGTTAAGTAGTATATTAAACATTTCATTACAACGCAAATATCGACTGGGTATATTGAGACCAATCAACGAAAGTAGAGAGGGGCAGTCAATAAGTCCACAAATGAGCTTATAAATAAAAGTAACAGAAATCCTTTTCCTGCGATTAACTAGAGAGTCCAGATGAATAAGTTTACACCTAGCTTCATATAATGGTATAGGGTTCACTAAAATAAAGAGAATGAAGAGCAAATTTCAAAATTTTTTCAGAATTCTTTCAATTCTGTCAATATTAACTTTATAATAAGGATTCCACACAATAGCAGCGTACTCAAGTTTTGATCTAACAAACGTAGTAAATAGTAACTTACGTGTATAAGGATCATTGAAATCACTACTATTGCGCTTAATAGATGCTAACATCGAATAAGCTTTTGGCATTATATAATTAATGTGCAATTTAAATTCTAATTTGGAGTCGAAAAAAACACCAAGATCTAAAATATTGTCCACTTTAAGAAACATTTGGTCATTAATAAAATATTCGGCATTAAACATTTCTAAACGCCTTCCATAAGAAAGATGATGACATTTAGAAACATTTAAGGGAAGATGATTTAAGTCACACCAACTACATAATCCTCCTGCAGACAATGTATTTCCAGACTATTAGACACAACAGCAAATAATTTCATGTCATCAGCACATAAATGACATTTGCAAAACCTAAAGATATCACAAACGTCATTCACAAATAAAATGAATAATAATGATCCAAGGATACTGTCCTGTGGGACACCAGACGTTGTAACATATGAATCTGAAGGTTCATTATCTATGTAGACAATACAGCGTCTATCAAAAAGATATGATTCAATCCATTTTAACAATGAAGAATGATAATCAATCTTAGACAATTTCCTGAGGAGAATAGAGTGTACTACTTTATCGAAAGCTTTACAAAAATCAAGATAAAAAGTATCAATCTGAGAACCAATATCCATATTATTTATACAAAAGTAAGTGAAGACTAAAAGATTAGATACAGTGGAACGGGATTTAGTAAATCCATGTTGGGATTGCGAAATGAATGGACACACTGCTGAAAAGATTTGCTTATAGCCTACATGCTCAAATAGTTTAGATATATTTGACAATTTGGAAATTGGTCTGTACTTGCTAATATCACACTTTGGACCTGATTTATGGATAGGTGTAATAGCAGATGTTTTCCAGCTATCTATTAACTGACCATACATTAATGAATTATTGAATATAATTTTTAAAGGTACACAAATGGAATACAACACTTTCTCAAAAAAAAAATGCAGAAATCTCATCCATATCAAGTTTCCTGGAATCTTTGAGATTCAACGAGTATATCATCCTCAGATATCTGTAATAAACCTAAACCAGTTTCAGATTTAACCGAGTCCGAAAGATTATCATCTATCACAGCACTACCCAAATTAAAATTTGACTTGAAAAATTCGCAAATAAATTGGCTATTTCAGATGGAGAGTTGGCAATCATCTCTCCAAAGACCATTCTACAAGGATACCCAATAACAATTTTTTAGGTTTTCAGAAGCAGGACAAAACCGAAGCGCATATGTAAGCCCTTCGTAATAAACTTTACAAGTTTTTTTCACAATAAAATAAATATAAGAAAAAAAAAATGTCAAGAGCTTACCCATTCCCTTACGAGGAATCAGGTTGTAAGCAGACGAAAATGTACACGAATCATTGCCGAACGTGTGTAATGTTTTGATGGCGTAATAAAAAAATAATGATGAGTCATTGATTTGCTTCTGTGCAAACCACACGTGGAATAACAGTGAACGGGTGTAAAAAAGTGTTTTTTTATTAAATAATTTAACTACATACGAGTGTATATAAAAAATATTTATTCGTTTATTTGTTTCTTCAAGGCAGGAATTCATGATATTCTTGCTGCTATATCGAAGCACTTACTGAAGGCCATGAATTCACAGTTCCTCATATAACTACCATGAAAAATGTGAAGCACCATTTTTTATTGGGAGCTTGAGTGTAGTGGTCGTTTTCCTCGTCGTTGTGTACCTTGTGCGCGAACAAATAAGCGTTTGGCTGGGCGCATCGTGCAAACTGGGTCCACTAGAAATGTCGCAAGGAGTGAACGTCCTCGTATTCCACTTTCGACCGAGAACGTCGCTTTCAAAATCTCGCACTTATCACTGCAAACCACAAACCTTGCAAGAGTTGAAAGCAAGAACATTGAAGAAGAAATCACCAATTTGGTGCCAGATGTTTTGCGAGAAACAATGCAAAATGCCGTAAAACGAGTGCAAATGTGCATCAATTCGGGAAGTGGTCATTTGACCGATATCATTTTTTCAACTTAATGTAATGCACTTTACATCCTAAAATAAAAGTTTCGTGAAAACGAAACTATTTTTTCATTTCTAAGAAAATTGTTGGTAATTCACATTACGACATTACTTTTGCGCCACCTTTTATTTTCAGACCGAAATACTTCAAACTAATAATTTCACTGTGTGTAATTTTTTAAGTCATGGAAATATAACCATATGTGACGCGAAAATAGAAAGGGACCTAAGGGTAAAAACCGGTTTTGTTCAGGAGAGCCATTTTAAAGATTTAAATACGTGTATCTTTGGTGTACCATCACTGAGCGTGTTGGTATTGGTCTCATTTGAAAGCGACACATCTCATGACGTCAGGAACGTGTTGGTCAACCTTGAAAACGCGCGTAGGTCGTCCCTACCTCTTGTTTTGTGTAGTTGGTTTTTACTGTTTTCTACCTAGCGCGCTGTTTTCATGAGTTTGATATCAATTTTGCTCGCGTTTTTTCGAATTCAGCTTTATTTTCTGAAATTATTAATTGTGAGTTATAATAAATATTCATTTATAATTCTTTTAAATCGTGAATATCACTCTGTTAGTACGAAAATTTTTTCACATAACCTCACTTTCGTCGACTTCATTTTCATAAAACGCGCATATCTCTGGGAGGGAACACTTTTGGGGCATGGGATCGGTCTCATTCCATGCTCAGATGTTGTCCACATCAAAAAAAAAAAAGTGAAAATTAATTTTTTTACCCTTAGCTCCCTTTCTCTATGCGCTGTCACATATACGGACACCGCTACGTGATAAAAAAACAAAAAAAAAAAAAGACCCGTCTCTCCCAATTTTGCCCAAAGTCATGGAATTTTTTGTATGGGCCCCCAAAGATTTGGGGCCTCGGTGTCATTTTTGCAAAAAAGTGATAATTGTGTCAGGCTCATATCTTGCAAATCGTTGGGAATTTTGATTTACTCTCTGAGGGAAAGTTGTAGCTCTTGTCACAAAGAATAAAAATATAAGATAAAAAAAACTTAATCTTCAAGGTCAAAATCGCAAAAACCTTTAAAAGATTGAACTTTTTTTTACCTTTTCCCCTGTACCTGGTCCATAGGTAGCAAATCGTTCAAATTTCAAGGAAACAATCAACTACAAAATTGTACCTAAGATCTCAATAAACAACTTACTAGAACATACTCTTAACACCGTTTACTTCAACATTGAGATACTACGCTATCTCACCGATCGCAGTAGCACAGGCAAAGCAGTAATCTCAGCACACGCAACAAAGGACGCAGCACACAATATAAGAGAGTAAATCAAAATTCCGAATGATTTGTATGATATGAGCCTGGTTATATGGTTATATTTGTTCCTGTTGCACTGTGTTTTTAATGAAAAATCCTTAATATTTCAAAGGAAAATTCTTAATATTACAGAAACCTAATTAGCGGAGATCTTCTCACCTCTACTGTGCTTTTCTTTCATTTTCAGACTCACTACTCGGAACCTACAGTTTTACACCGTTTCCATTGTTTTTTTTTTTGGTGCCTAAACGAGGAATTTCGGATGGTGAGAACGGAGAATGAATTGAGGATGTCGGGCATGCTTGCCATTGTAAGTTGACCTTGTGATACGATTCTATTAACTTTTAATAGTTTTTCTAAGAGAATCATAAACTATTATTTTAATAAAAGTACAAATTATGGACACGAGCCGCACCATAATAAATTCACATTCGTTTATATGTGGATTAGTAATAAATAAATTATTATAATTATTTTTATAGCTGATAATAATAATGCATTTTAGCTACACGTCATGATTAGCAACGTCTCTATAGAAAAACATTATAACACATACATGTATAAAGTACATAAGTCTAATTGTAATAACTTGTGTATAATTTAGTACATAGATGTGACTAGGTACCGACCCTGTGCGCGGCGTTTTTAAAATTATCCATTTTACGCAATATCCTTTTTAATGCAACACTGTTGTAAATTATATGACTCATTATCCTGCACAAAGGTACAAATGTAATGGTAGCGGATATACAAATATTTCGATTTAATATTTATATATTTCGATGTGAAATTTACCTTTTGTCAGTTACGTTAATTTCGCGCACCGGGGTCTATACCACAGGCAGTAAAGAGGTACGCAAATACCCTATTTTATATCAGAACATGAACACGAACATGACTCAAAGTGCCAGGGACATGATGGTTATGATGTTGTTGGCGGTGACGGTGGTGTCGGTGATGTTTGTAGTCGAGTCCTGTCCCGTGATTATGACGATGGAGTAAAAATGCTAATAGTGATGGTGCTGCAGTTAGTTAGAGTGTACAAGAAATGTCTCGTTGAATACTTTGATTGATATTCACGTCATAGGCACTCGATGTTAGTTAGTTGCATGTCATGCAATCTTCAATATTGAAATTCAACACATTTAACTCATATTCTGAAGTTGCATGCAACAACCGCTTTTCATTCATTCACTTGTTCATTACGAGTATAACGTTCATTTAAATACCTGTTTAGCCATAGGCAACTGCATAAGACAATATGTAAGTATTTACAAATGCAATTATCAAAGAATGTTGCCAGACCTAAATAAATATTTTTTTTGGGGAAACTACAGCTGATACATATATAAATGTATAGTTTGCCCCTATTGAAAAGTTTGTCACCTGATCAAATAAATTATCACGCGCACAGTTGGAAAATCAAAATGAGATAAAGAGCCATATACACGGAACGGGAAAGCCTCGTCACAGGGATGAAAATCATCATCACCCAAACAACTTTTGTCATCGAAAGTGAGCTAACGTACAGTTTCATCCCCGCTACGAAAATGTATTCATCAACTAAAAATTTGTCGTAAATGTGATGAAAGTATGGTTGTTGCTTCAATGAATTTGTTGCATTATTGCAAAGAATTTGTTTCGCTGCTGCAATGAATTTGTTTTATTGTTGCAGCGAATAAGTTTCATTGTAGCAATGAATAAGTTTCATTATTGCAATGAATTTATTTCATTACTGTAATGAATTTGTTTCATTGTTGCAATGAATTTGTATCATTACTGCAATGATTTTGTTTAATAGCTGGAATGCATTTTTCACTGCTGCAGTGCATATTCTGAACAGTTTGAAATTATTATTGTCAATTCTACATAAGTACACTATTATTGCGTGTGTTTTCGTCTATTTTGATAACAACTTCTTGGCATTTTGTTTCGAAAGTATACTTAATTTGCTAAATATATATTTTATATTCATTCCATGTTGAACACTCGTCAGGAGAACGATTGTGGTATTCGAGGGGTTGAGTGTTATTGGCCGTCGTATTCAGGGACTACAACTAAAAACAAATATGACGAATTTTTTATTAAGGCATAAATATATTTAAATAACATGGGTAGAAGATATGTACATATCTGTATTTACCGCGAACATAAATTCTACTCCCCAATGGGTTTATCACAGCGGTTGATAGACTTATGTTCAAAACTTCCTTTAACATAGAACCACATTGTTGTTTTCTCAAATCATGCAGTTGCTGTTGTGATTCTGTCATTCAATTGTAGAGCCATATCTCCCCGCCATTTAAGCCAGTGATCGATTGCTCTACAAACATATTTGACACTGCTCACTTGTATTTATTTTAACTAAATTTGTTACAATTTCGATTGGGTTCATTTCAATAAAAGAATTGGATAAATTGTGCAGTTCATTGTTATTTGTTTACATTCGTCTTGCTTTAAATACTTTTCTTCTTTGACTTCTTCGTTTTCATTGGTTTCGATCGTCCCCACTAATACATATCCTTCGTTGTTGGCAACCCCTCAAAACTAAATAAATAATCAAAAGAATCTACAAATTAGGAGGTAACCCTAATATCAATAGTTTAAATCTCATGCACGTCCTTTTTTTAATTTCTAGCCCCTTTTTCTACAAAACTCAATCTAAATAAAATTGTTGCAGGAACGAAAAATAAGTTGTTGAAGCAACGAAATGAAAAATTGTCAGAAAAATCATGTATGCAATTTTTCGGTGCTACGGCGACCAAATTGTCGGATTTACGAGACTGTTCATTGCTGTAACGTAAAAATATTAACGAAATGTTTCATGCATGTGACGAAGCGTTGTTCTTTCAGTGTATTTTGCGCCAAATTTACCATTAACTTAGTTCCACAATAATTCATGAAGTCCAGAATTTCTTGCATCATAACTAACCTGACCAACTGGTTGTGACCAAAAAGCGAGACGCAATGGGTAATCGCTTTGTTTAGAATGAATAATTAAGTTAAAATGCATGGATTTAGTTAAAATACGACTAAATGTACGATATAAAACAAAGCATTTACTTTGTATATAAGTATAATAATTTTTTTTTGTTGATAGTAGTGCCAAACTTTAGGTAATAACTCAACACAGGCCTCGTTTGCTTCAATATCTTGAAGAGGACTTCACTATTTAAGATTCGTGAATGATCTGCATACAAAAATTTCTTGGCTAAACGCAACAAAAGTTAGTTTTGCTCCATTAAAAGCAGCAATGCTTTTGTTTCGTCAACTTCAAATGTTAGAGAAACCCCAAAAGTTAACGGAAAATTATTGAAAAAAAAAATCACATGAGGTGTCAGGGGACAGCCAGTTGGAACGAAGTTGCTTTCGCTATATATATTATGTACTAGTTAGTTCCAACACGGCTAAGGCGCCCGTTGAAAAATACGATAATTTAAATGGATCTTTAAGAAAAGATACTTTTTGTAAAATGCTAAACTTTTTTTAAGAAAATTCTTTTTTTTATAGAATGTATTTTTTCAGAACAAAAAAGTATATAGTTAAATCCGTTTTGTAAGAATACGCACAGAGAATATATTCGTTGTCACAACTATATTTACAGCCAACTAAAATTTGGCGGTTCCTTGGACTATAACATTATTCCGTTGTGATTACCAACAATTGTGGTCTGTGTCACCGAATGTTGTGCATATCAATTGATTTTTAATTCAGTTTTGGTTGAAATATTTAGTTGAAGCCACAGCAACAAGAAATAAATGTGATCTGTCAATCGAGTTTTAATTCCAGCAATCAAATTATCTTGAAGTGGTGAATATTCTATTAGTTGGAGGAACGAAAAATGTAAAAACTAATTCGGTTGTACCAAATAATATATTGGTATGCTCAACTAAAGTAATTACTTGAATTTGATGGCTGTCACAACCATTTGATGATGCTTTAACCCCTTATGCATTTTATAGAAAAAAACGTAAAGAAATAATTTTTTATTAAAATTGTGTATTTTACATTTAAATATAAACAAAATTATTATTACTTATAACCAGGGTTCATATTTCGTGTCCATTTTTTTGATCGAAATCGAAATTTTTTGATTTGAAATAAATAAAAATATAAACAGTCTTTCTAAATTTTTCATATTTTCGATCAAAAATGTGGATGCGTTACCCTGGGTATCAGATGTACATATGTTTAAGTTATTTTGTGTCATCCACAACAACAGTTCCTCCAGCCAAGTTTCCACAATTGTTTGCATGTGTTTCTGAAGGCGTCAATAGTGGCGTCAGATTCAACGATTGTGTTTAAAAGTCTCATTTCACCTCAATTTATGATACACTTTTCACAACTTTCTTTATCACTTTCTGTTTAAAATAATAGTTTTTCTATAAAGTCTTCGTGTAACATTCAACTATACATATATAGTTTCTCTTGAAAAATCGAATACATAACTTTGTAACAAGTGTTTTTGTAACAGAAACTAAATTATGATTACCTTAACTAATATTTGAAGACGAATTCTAATATTGTACTTTTTATTAGTTGTATCTTCCACTTCAGATGAATGAGGTTTTAGAAATACTCAAATTGGTTAATACAACTAAAGTTCGGTACACAAAGAGAAGGATTATGGTTGTGGCAACCATATTCGAAGAGCATAATTTAATGATTGGGATATGGTTGCAGCAACCATAACGCATTATTATGGCAACCATAGTCTATAGTCAACATATTAACCATAGTATTATCCTAGTTAACCATAGTATGGTTAAGAGAGTAACCATGTTATGGTCCTATCATACTATTATCGTCGTTGACCATGATATGGTTGACAATGTAACCATATTATTGTCGTAGAAACCATGATATTGTCCAAGATGACCATTATATTGTCGTAGGTGACCATAATATGGTCCACAGAGTAACCATATTATGGTCGTAGCAACCATAATGTTGTCGTAGCAACCATAATATTGTCCTAGTGGACCATAATATGGTGAATAGGAACCATAATATTATGGTAGTTGACCATGATACGGTTGATGTAGTAACCATATTATGGTTGCAGCAACCATATTATGGTCGTAGCAAGCATAATATTGTCTTAGTTAATCATAATATGGTTGCCACAGTAACCATATTATGGTCGTAGCAACCATAATATTATCGTAGCATTCATAATATTGTCGTAGATGCCCATAATATGGTCCACAGAGTAACCATAATGTGGTCGCAGCAACCATAATATTCTCTTAGTTAAACATAATATGGTTGTATTTCGACTGATGTGATTCAATTATAAAGATATTATATAATCAATATATTTACCATATTGTCACACCTATAATTAAAAATATTAATTGTTTGTTTTAAGTGAAATAGATTTTTTATTTACAATATATTTGTATAATTATAATGTATGTTATAATATATATATGTTATAATATGTTATAATATATGTTATAATATATGCTATAATTAATAACTATTATAAATTAATTAGTCACCCTTATCGCGATAGGGGTGAATATAAAAAACAAAAAAAAAACGTACGAAAGTACAAATCTGTGGTAACAAACGATAGCACCCTAACTCGAGTTAGGCCAAAATTTAAGTGTACTTTATGAGTAGTCAGTGTGTCTAAATAAACATTATTTTGTTAAGAAGTAAGAAAAAGAATTCATTTACTTGTTATCTGTTACAAAATTATTTAGATTTCCAATTTAGAGTGCTTTCTACTGTTCGGCAAAATATAGGCAACTAACATCAATGATAGCGCAAGCTTTGAATCTGTAATAATTCAAAAATAATATAAAATCGGTTTATTTAAAACTGCACTAATTACTTACCTTCCTCATCTGTTTTATAAATTAACGATAATATTTCCTGGGTGCTATTATCTTTAAGTTTTTCGGCCTTGGCAATTACTTTCAGGTAGTACAGTTTCCATTCGTAAATGTTTTTCGATGAAGGGTATAAAATTTTGAAATCTATTTCAAACTTAAGATGAAAATAAAAAAATATTTGCTTTGGTTGTAATAATTATTTTCCAAACTATAAATTTTAAAATAAAAATAGTCGAAATTGTTTGCTCTAAAACATGAATAATTTTGTGTGCTCTAACAAATGAATGACTGTTTTTTAACAAGTTTGAAAAACTAAATGAAAAGACAATAAATAACTGCATCCAAAGAAGTCTAGAAATAAATGTAAATTATTTTGCTTACCAGCTTGTATTTTTTTTCATCCAGTAGAACCTTGTATTTATTCAAATAGTCAACGGTGGCTAAATCGCTATTTTTCATTTCCTTTTGTCGGAGAATATGGGATTTTTGCCAAACTTCCAACACTTTGTCCCATTCAAATCCTTCCGTTTGTATTCTCCATATTCAAGGCTGATATTTTCACTTGCTTTAATTAAAAAGAAAAGATAAACATTAAAACGCTAAATTATTATTATTATTTTAAAAATTACTTGTATACTTACTACGTTTCTCTGATATTGTTTTTATGCATCTCTTTATCAAGCCGGTAGAGCTAAGTTTTTGATCTTAGATTGTTGTACGCATCGTATAATTTACCTTTAGATAAATGTCCTTTGTTAAAAGGTATGTAATAAGTCTCCTTGACTTCAGATGGAAAAATCTGTATTATTGTTTGCGACAGTTGAATAAAATCTTTCTTAAGCAATCTAAGAGTAATTTGGAATACAGTATTTGTTACAAATGTCTAACAATTTTATACATACTGTCTGTTCGGCTTTTTATGAAGGATGGATGCTATTAGCGCTTTTGCTAGTTTCACCCTATCCTTATTTTCCAATGTTTTGACGTTCAGGAGATTGTGAACGTCAGGCATTGTACTTATTTCCTATGATAGAATGTATTTTTAGAAGGAATATAAACTACAGGCACTAAATATATACATATATACCTGAACTGAAGGAAGACTTGAAAAATCAAAGGCCGTGGATACAAAAATGTTGTCTTGGAGAAGTTTATAAATTCTGTATCTCCAATACAAGACACTGTACGGGCGACATCAGTATATGCTTCTGGCTGTTGTGACGAACTAGAAAGGGATGTATTTGCATCGAGTCCCGATTCTGAAGATGCATCTTAAAAAAGAAAACGGTCAGGTTATACGATTTAAAAGTTACAAAATGAGTACTTACTTGCAATTTTAATATCCAGCACAAACTAAGATGAGGCAATCTATTGTGCCACTATCACCGAGAATATTTGAGGCTTTATTGCCTTCAACATTCAATGGTTGCTATGAAAATAGCATTATGCCGTGCAAAATAATATTGTTGGTTTTCACCGAATACACACGAAATGTAGGAAAATTATAAAATAATTTAGAAAATATTATTATTGCTTGCATCATTCAATGGTTACAGTCAAAATAACTTTATGGCTGGGAACATAATATTGTTGTTTTTCACCGAATACACACAAAATGTAAGAAAAAGCTAAAACTGTTTTAGAAAATAATATTATTGCATTCAACATTCAATGGTTGCAGTCAAAATAGCATTATGACGTGTGAAAATAATATTGTTGGATTCGCCGAATGCACACGAAACGCAGTAAAATGTAAAAATAATTTTGGAAAATAATATTATTGTTTCAAACATTCAATGGTTTCAGTCAAAATAACATTATTACGTTCGAAAATAATATTTTACAGTTTTATCAAATACACACAAATGTGGAGAAAAACAAAAACAATTTTAGTTGTTTTATCACGGAATCATGATTTTTTTGCTTTAATTACAAATGTATTTGTGAGTTTGTTGTAAAACATATAACACGAAATTTTATTTATTAACAACTTACCTTCTTTAAAAACAACAAACACTTTATTTGTGAAATAATATCAAACTTTTAAAACACAAATAATTTATATTACGCGGAGCACTACACCCGATGTGGCTGCTTGTTGATGAAACACTAAATAAAAAGCCTGTACGACTTACAATTCTGATCAATTGACAATATTATTATGACTTTTTATAATATAATAGTAAATCCTGATATAATACTGACAATAATATTTTTGAATACATGAATTCACAATAACATTATTACTTGTAAAAATAATATTTTCCAAAAACTAAACATATTTTTTTGGCACAAAAAAAAATATTATTCTTATAATCATTAAATGTTTGTCGTGATAATATTCCCATTTTTAAAACCAACCATATTATAATTTTTTAGTGTGTCAACTAAGATTTTAACAATAATCTTATTGCAAAGAAAATATTATGTTCAAAACTAATAAATATATGCTTACGAGAACAATTAAATGGTTTTGGTAAACATTGAATGGTTGCCACAATAATGTTCAACCATATTTTTTCTCTGCGTGTAGTACCAACTTGTATTTAGTAAGACCTATTTTTAATCTATCAATAACATCGACAAATAATTCTGATGTTTAACAATTATGAATTCTAATCCAAATATAGACTTTATAATGGAATTTCCCATGCCTGAATTGATTTCCAACTAATATTTTCCCTGTGTGTATGTTTTATATTTTCCCGAAAAAGTAATTTTTTAAAGAGAGGTACTTCTTTTATTAAAAGCTAATATCTTTTTTTTTAAGAAAAGGTTCTATTTTTAAAAAGAAGCACTTTTTGTAAGAAAAAGCCGTAAGAGTATGAATTTTTTTTACAAAGAAGTACTTTTTTTATGAACAAGTACTTTTTACAAAAATTGTACTCTTTTTAGGAAAAGGTTATTTTTAAGAAAATTTACTTATTTTCAGAAAGGCTACTTATCTTAAGAAAAGAAAAGAAAAGGTATTATTTTGTTTTTAAGAAAAGGTACTTTTAAGAAAGGGATAGTTTTTCTAAGAAAAGATATTTTTTTTAAGAGAAGGTGTTTTTTGAAGAAAAAGATTTTTTTAAGAAGTGGGAAGTTTTTAGAATTGGTCCTTTTTTCAAGACTATGAACATTTTTAAGAGTAGGTACTTACCTCAAGAAAAGTTATTTTGTTTTATAAAAAAAAGGTAATCTTTAAATAAAATGTAGTTTTTTAAAAAAGGCAATTTGTTGTAAGAAAATGTATTTTGGTAAGAAATGGTACTTATTTAGAAAAAAAATTAATTTGTTTAAGAATATGTACTTTTTGTAAGGAATTTTTCTTTTTTTTAAGCAAAGGTACTGCTTTAAGGTAATGTATTTTTTTTAAAGAAAACGTACTTTGTTTAAGAATATGAATAGGTATTTTTGAGAAAATTTCCTTTTTTTAAGAAAAGGCACTTATTTAAGATAATGTTTTTTTTTTAAAACTTCTTTCAGTTTGGCTTTTCTAAATTTAGTTTTTATTGGGTTCAAAAGTAGAATATATACTAAATATTAATTACAGGCTCCACCTAGAAAACTTCCCATCAAACAAGAAATTTCCCAATGTGTGTTAGTCTAGACACAAACCAAACCAAAAGTACCCAATATCGTTGATCCGAGTATTATCAATATAGTGTAGCAATATAGTGTTAACAAAAGTTGTTTAATTTTTTTCATTTAGCCCCCATCCCGCATCGTGCGCTTAGGACTTCGTTCCAAAAACTGAAACAATTAATATTTTTCCCTGTATTAACCCCTTTCTCCTCCAAAGGCACGATAAAGCTATTCGTTGTGGCAACGAAAATTCACATGTTAAAAGCCACGCAACGACTAATGTCTAAAAATCTTCTATAATATTAGATATTAGATTAAATCTCGCCTCAAAGCAATAATGTGAGAACGCATGAAGAAAAGAATAACATGGTGGAAAAAAGCTGTCTGTTCTTATTGTTGGAGTTATAGGCCTCTCAGTGTGTGTTGATACTTAGGGATCCTCGATCGATACTAGTTCGCACATGCAAAATGCAAAATTGACTTTGAATATATATGATTGATGGTCAACCGATGGTATCAATGTTAAGGCATCAGTAGTTAAGGCATCTGATGATGAACTTGTCACGGAGTTCGAAACTAGTCATGCCAGTGAGTGTGCTTAACTGAATTGTCTATTATTTCCAACAAAAACCAACCATTTTTCAATTAGAAAAAACGTTCCTGACCTCGTAAGATTTTAGTATGAATTTTTTATACATTAGCCAAGAACTTCTATGATATGTTTTTGTGGTGGCAAGGACAAAAACAGTTAGATGTACGAAATATCTAATCAAAGGCGATGTAAACGGACTAACGGACATATTTTATTCCTTTAGATTTCTCTTAACTTTAAAAAATTTTCAATTGAAAGAAATAATATCACTGCCAAACTTTGTGCTTATAATAGTAATAATAGTCAAAACTGGGTGTTTTTAGACTTTTTTTTTAAATTTATTTCTTAATAGTCAAGTCCTGATGATGTTCTTGGAAGAATTACGAAATATTGATTGAATGAAAAATAAATTGAATTCTATACAACTACGGCCTCGTTCTGGAGTACCAAATTATTAAAAATTAAATAATATCAGTTTTGTTCTTTGAAAACCTCTTACAGAAATCTTTTCTTCGACAATTTTTTCAGAAATTACTTCGCGTAGTTAGTTTTATTGAAAATGTACATATAGTTTAGTATATGTAGTATAATTGACAATTTCCACAGAAAATCGCATTATACGAGTGTTGGTATATTTTAATTTTCATTAGATTTAAATATTCACTGATTTATCTACTGGAAATGCCATATCTAGGGTCCAGGAATTTGCATGGTTGTGGAATCGGATTGCAATTGTAATGACACTATGAATGCTTTTGTTGTATTATTTTGGAGTTGCCACACATTCCTTAAAAAATCCACAAATTCATCAGAATCGAATTGTGTTTTTGAATTTGCACTTCAATTATAATTACAACTAAACTACAAATTAATATTGCAATATAATTATTTGGTCCCATCTACTATGTACTATTCTAATTCGTCAAATGATCTGGCTACTTCAGTTTTCATAATACAAACAACAACTAGTGTGTATTTAACGTCATAGTTAGGAATTATTTTAATTATCAGGCAATAACACGCACTTTTATTTAAATACCTCAAATAGGCGTCGTCATTCCCCCTCCCCACACACTCTTGGAACTGTGCTAAGGCCCCACCTATCTCACATTCAAACTAAACACCATATCGAGGGTCCAGCCAACGGATGTACCTGCGTACATTCATCAACCATAGTTTTATTTGTAACATCACACATCAGGGTGGCATTAGACTCTGTAGATGGACGGAAACTTGGTTATTCCCATAACGTATGCAAGAAAACTATACAGCTACTAGAGCTTAATTTGGCATAACGTAGTGTTAATAAAAACAAGACATTTCAAATTTTCCACTGGAGTTCCCCCTCTTCTGCTTCCATCGCTCTGCGTCTGTGTCGTCGAGGCCATTAAGACACCTAATAATAACGTTGGTCGCAAAACTTTCCAGCCAACTCACAAATCACGTCATTTTGTTGGGGCTAAAATTTGTAACTTTCATTAGGACTAATCATTTTCATGCAGTTGTTAGTTGTTTTCTTTGTTAATTATTCATTTTCATTTCACTCCATTCGTCATGTCTTTCCGAAGTTTTTGCCGCATTTGCATATGTTTTTTAATGTGGCGGCGAGGAAACTTAATTTGCATTTGTGGCATGACAGGGATTTGCATACAATTGTTGCAGCATTTGCATGACCTCGTTATGTTTGTGGGGGGTGTAATTATCTTTAATTGTAACGTGCTGTGGATTCATATGAAGCTTTACATGTTTTCTATTTACTTAAGAAACCCAATCACATTATTTTCAATTCAAATGTTTGTCAATACAATGTCAATTTTTATAATTTTAGACTTGCAATAATACGAAACAACAAGGATTGCCGGCATTTTGGTAAACATTAGTCTTGACAATTCATATTTGGCAGTCGTGAAGTAGAGACGTGGCAAATTTATTATAGAAAAATGTTCTATAAACCAACGTGTTTTAATCGTTAAAACATTTTATCAAGATCAATCATCGATTACTGTGACGATGAGAAAGTTACGTGAAATTTTTGGGAGAAACAGCGTGCCAACAGAACCCTCTATTTATCGTGTAGTGAATGATTTCGAAGAAAGAGGGTCTGTAGCTGATAGGCCTAAGCATGGATCACAACGTACTGAACCGCTCAAGAAAAAAGTGACAATCTGGAAAAGTGACAGTCTGGTGTGCAATTTGGTCAGGAGGAGGAAATGTGTGAGAATGTAAGAAAAATGTGCTCAAAAGGGCTCGCATTTGTGAGGCTAACAGAGGCGGACATTTATCTCATATTGTTTTCCATACCTAATTGCCGAAATTAAATAAAACAGTTATCAATATAAGATCCATTCTCTTTCACTTAATCAAAAATTATAAACACTGAAAGAAAAACGGTTCGTCGCATGGACGAAACATTTTCGTTAAGGTTTTTACGTTGTTATAGTGAAAAGTGTCGCATATCTAATAATTTGGTAGTCGCTACAACGACAAATTTCATACTTGACTTCTTTGATAATTTTTCATTTCGTTGCTGCAACAACTTACTTGTTGTTCCTGCAACAAATTTATTTAATTTGAATTTTGTAGAAAAATGGGTTGAAAATTAAAAAAAGTAAAGGCATGAGCTTTAAACTACTGATATCTCTTACTTTTTATAGTTTATATTAATTATTTATTTATTTTGGGGGATTGTCAACATTTTTAGTTGACGAAACAATTTCGTTATTGTAACGAAACTAAGTTTTATGATGGTATAGAGAGAGAAGCAGTCGAAAAAATGAGCGGGCGTAAAAAAAAGGCCAGCAAGAGAAAATGGTGAGCGTGAGTGTTGGGTCACGTACACATGTTAAATCAGTTCAACTGCAACAATCGAAAGTGGTAGACATATTGAACATATGAACAAATTCATTGCAGCAATGAAGCAACTTCTTTGCAAGAACGATACGTATTCATTGCAAGAATGAGACAAATTCATTGCAGCAACGAAACAAATTCGGTGCAATACTGAAGCAAATTCATTGCAGCAACAATCATACTTTCACCACAGTAACGAACAATTTGCAGTTGATGAACACATTTTCGTAGCGGGAATGAAACGTTACGTTAGCTCACTTTCGATGACAAAACTTGTTGGGGTGATGAACATTTTCATCCGTGTGACGATGCTTTTCGGTTCACTGAACAAACAGAGTAGTATACCTTCCCGACGGACACCCTATATAACGATGCAAACAAAACTATAAATAATAAAAAGTAGAGAGGTGTTAGTGGGACACCCGATTGAAATGAAGTACCTTTCGCTGTATGCAAAAAAAAAATACACAAATACACAAATATTTAAAACTTTTTTTCTCACGATATTCCATGCGTATGCGTCTGTGTTTATAAAGCAGTGTGCGTCATAACCTCCTCACTATTCCCCAGGGCTCATATTTCGTGGGTAATGTGTTACCCTAGGTTAATGTGTTACCCTAGGTTACCTTACCTTACCGTAGTTAAGACATCCTTTGGTTATTATTTTTGCGATTGGATGCATCGTTTCCGAGTTTTAGATATTTTTTTATTTCAGCGGTTTTCTTATTTTGCCGATTTTAAAACATACTTGCATTCGAATTGGACTACTTTATGAAAACCCCTTAGAAACCCACAAAACTTTGTTATTTGTTTGATGGGACGCTCCGTTTCTGAGATATAGACATATTTTCTAATTTTTTCATATTTTTTCATATTGGTTACCCTGGGCAACCCCTTACCCATCGCCGTGGGTAAAGGGTAAATGCAGTTTACCAATTCCCCATATGTAATAAGTAATCGTGATGGGTAATTTTCAATCACCGTGGGTACCTCTACCTATTATTACACAAGTATACACGGTTTTGGAGCAGAGCAACTAAAAGTTATTTCTGAGGCTATTTGGGGCGTTGAATTCAAACATACAGTCCGTTTTTCAAGATAGGTTCTAGTTGTCGAGATATTGAATAAAATATTTTTTTTTAAATTTTTGAAAATTAGTGTCTATTTTATTCAATAAAATGCGATAATTTAGAAATGCAGAGCAGTCAAATTGAGTCGTTTGTATTTGTTGGGATCTGTTTCACGCATTAGAGTCCAACAGTAGTCGCTCATCATGTTCTCGCCCTAAATACCCTGATATCGTCTTTAAATTTTCGCCAAATCTTGGTATAGACGCTCTCCATGCTCAGCGCTCGTAGCACCTTAGTTTTCAGGACAAAGTCGAGATGGGAATGGAGAAAATGTATTTTGAGAGACATTCGAGCATTCGATGTGAAAACCAAAAATGTTGCCGTTTCGTTTAAGACTGTTAACGAAGAACGTTAAACAACCTTTATACTAAGAGATCTTAGGGAGCTCTTCTTTGCAGTCTTCTAAAGATTACTTGACATCAAATTATTAGCACACCATGGAGCATTTGAGAGTTTCCGAAATGTTTTTGATTGAAACCGCTGTAGAATTTCCAACTTAGAGTAGGAGGCTGTTCCTCATAACTGAATTCCATATATCCATATCGGTTTGATGATTTATTCAAGTGTACGCCGAGAGCCTTCCATTTTGCCGGGATATGTTTCCTCCATGTGAGTCGTTTGCCACAAGATGTATTCCGAGATATGTTACTACCACTACCTGCGGTGTTTCTGCTTCTTTTAGAGTTATGGCAAGATTCACGTTTGAGAGTAAACGTGACTTCTTTCATTGACGTTGATTCTAAAATCATTTAGCCACGGCGAGATATTATCGATATTAGATATTACTTCTGTCAAATTTTGAGCAAGTTCCGTTATTTACTTTGCGTTTAACAGCTGTTCTAAACATACAGCCTCGTGCATTATTTTAAAAATGGAAAAACGTTATTTTCGAGTTCTCATTAAACATTATTTTTTGCGAAAAAAATCGTCCATCAAACCAAGGAAAAGCTTGATAAATACTATGGGGACTCTCCACCAACGATTTCAATGGTAAAAAATTGGTTTACTAATTTTCGTTGTGGTCGCACAAGTACAAATGACGCTGAACGTTCTGGACGGCCAATTGAGGTCAATATACCCGAAAATGTCGAAAAATTCCACGATATGGTGTTAGCCGATCGAAGAGTAAAAGTGCGTGAGATTGTTGATGCCATAAGCATTTCATATGGCAGTGTGGTTTCGATTTTAAATGATCAGTTGGGTTTAAGCAAGCTGTCTGCAAGATGGGTGCCGCGTTTGCTCTCAATTGACCATAAACGTAATCGTGTGACAACCTCAAAGGCTTGTTTGGAGTTGTTTAATTATGCTACGAATTGGTACCTCATCCACAATATTCTACGGATTTGGGCCCCAGTGACTATTTCCTATTTCTGAACTTAAAGAAATGGCTCGGTGGAAAGAGATTTAGCTCCAACAATGAAATTATTGATCAAACAAATGCCTATTTTATGGACCTTGAAAAATTCTATTTTTTGGGAGGGATACAAAAATTGGAGCAACGTTGGACTAAGTGTATTGGGCTAAAAAGAGAGTATGTTGAAAAATAATATTTTTGTTTGCAAAATAAACTGTGTTTCATTGAAAAAGTCACGGAGTTTGGAAAGAGATATTGGTTTATGGGCAGCATTGTCTTTAATTTAAATAGTGAGCTATCATGCCAACCTGTATCAAATGCTTAAGAGATATCGAGAAATGCTGCAGTGAAATACAGTCCGTTTTCAAAAATTGCTTTATCGTTTCCACGAGCCTATGAACTTGTTCTATGGTACCATGTTTTTTCCTAAACCTGATTTGATGCTGAGGTAATTGATTTTTCGTATCTATAACATGCATAAGTCTGTTCAGAAAGAGAGACTCAAGGACTTTGCCGAGAATTGGTAGAAATCTGATTGGGCGGTATGAGGATACATTTTCGGGAGATTTTCCCGATTTGAGAATCATTGTGATTTACGAAACTTTCAATTGAGGTGGAATAAAGCAACCATGATGTGTGCCATCAAGGTGCATGACATGATAACATTTTTAGTTGACAATACTAAAGTAGTTCTTGGTCGTGAAAGAAGTTCTTGGTAAGGAAGCTTTAACTTCCAAAGTGCATTCCGGAAATCTATACCTAGGCTTAGAATTATTATTCGAGTTTTGGAAAAGTTTGGACATGATGTTCATATGTCATTCTAGTCATTTGGTGCACCTGGTCAAGGGACCCCTGAAGCGTTTCGAGAATGTAGATTAATGGGTACGTTTTGAGAAGTGTTGTACACGTAACGAAAAAACTCGTTCCTCTCAAACGAAATAACTCGTTCCTGCCAAACGAAATCTCAGATAACTGAAGTTCGTTTGGAGTCTGTAGTTGGGAGACACGAACTTCGGTTAATCCATACATGTCATATCGCTTAGGAGAACCGAAAAACGTTTACAGCAAACGAATTATGAAAACTATAAGTTTAAAAAACGTTGCGAGAATCGAAAAACGGTTCCGCCAACTGTTATTTCGGTTAAAGCAACCGAGTTTTAGTTGCTCCGAACTTAAAAACGTTTGCAGTAAATGAGTTATGAAAAATAAGAGCTGAAAAAACTTTTGCGAGAAACGAAAAATGATTTCACCAACTGTTCTTTCGGTTACAGCAACCGAGTTGTAATTAGAACTTTTATTTATGGTTTCCATAAGCTCTTTTTTGTTTAAATTTCTAACTTTTATGATTTTGGTTTTACCCATAAAGTTTGTTTTAAAAAATAATAATTAACTGAAAGCGCAGCAAACTACAACGCGTCAATTGTCCATCCAAGATACGGTATATTGACAAGGTAGAAGTATTAGAGTGTCTGATCACTTTTATGTGTATGCGTGAGTGTGAATGCCAAACGAGTGGACAAAGATAAGCGTTTTTTGAAAGAGGATATAAATCCCGACGACGGCAACTGCAATTAGTTAGTGACAATATGAATATGACGGTCACTGGCCTGGAACGCTAAGGCACTGATGATAAGAGTCACAAACTTCAAAGCGATCATCTGGCAACGTGAGTTCAACTCCTGGTTCGGAGTGTTAAATTTTTGTTTAATTGCAGAAATAAACCCCTGATCTGTATACGATAGCTCAAAGGAAATCGAAAAATAATATTCTAAGAAATAATTTCATATCGAATCAAATATAATTAAACTTTCTATATCTTTCGAACTTCATTTAATAGCTTTTGAATTTTAATTAATATTTTTTTTGGAATTCATGGGTTCATATGTTTATATTGTATAAAATCATTGCACTTCCGCTGTTCAACGATTGTTTTTTTTTTAAATCAATGATTTTCAGTGGGCTTCATTTAACCTTTGACTGTTTTGTATTTCTTTTAATATTTCATCGCGAACACTTCTTTCTTATGCACCAGCGAAATTAAGAGACTCTCCGCTCCTTTAACATTAATCACGGCATCATTTCAAAACGATCATGTGTCATTCATCCTCAACATCGTCGTTATTACAATAAATAAATTACAATCAATCTGTCATCATTGCAATTGTCAAAATACAGTTTCTTTTTATTGTCTTCACAGAAAAAGACACAATTTGACTTAATCATTGCCTGGTTGTGTACGGATTCATTCTTTTGTCTTATTTTTTTCTCTCTCTCCTCTTTGTTGTTGGCTAAAAGTATCATGTCTGCGACACAATGAAATCGCAGATGCAGTTTATTTTGTCTTTTGCCGCTCTTGGCTTTTGTAAATCCTTTTACGATGATGATTTATGGTATGATGAATATCATTTTGACAATATAAGGCGGCGACTATACAAAAACGGCAAATGTCTTAAATGTCAATTACATGATTGTGTCTATGCACGAGTACTCTACAGTTAGAAGTTAGTATTAATGATGCGACAGTGCGACTGGTGTACATCGGGACGCAGGCCCATCTAGTCTTGCACTGGTCACATTTCAGTTTATTCAGTAACGATTTCCTGTGCATGGTAACGAGGACACTATTGAGTAGTGAGTCGTGATAAGGCTTCTCAAAATCTAACTGTTCGGAATCGGTATAAAATAAGTAAGCCGTGATCAATGTGCCTAAATATAGAATAGCAAAGCTGTCGGACTGTGAGATATTCTTCTCAATCTCCCCATGTTATGTGAAGGGAAAGTAGGAGCTGTCTTTTGGCCGTCGGTGGTGCAATGGTAGTGTTCGCGGCTTTTGTGTATAAGTACGTGGGTTCGATCCCGGCCTGACGACATTCAATTTCTTTCGACGGCGGTCACCTCGCTTAGTGGCGGCGACACCATCTAGAGACGCAAAACCAAAGTGTAACAGGTTACGGCAAAAAGCACTGAGCTGTGCGCTTTCTAGTTTTCAGACTCACTGATTAGGACCTACAGTTTTATACCGGTTCCGAACGGTATTTTGAGAAGCTTTTTCATGGCTAAGTTCTCGATAATGTCGCCAGCACTAAGCGAGGTGACCGTCGTCGAGAGAAATGTAAGGTGGTCAGAGCAGGGATCGATCCCCAGTTCTCATGCACAAGAGCCGCGCACAGTAGCCATTGTACCACCGACGGCCACAAAACGAATTTTGGCCGACAAAGGCCGTCGGCGTTGATGCCAATTGGGGCTCTTTTGTTTACATTTTGCATATCTGTTCGCAGAATTTCTGATGTCACGTCAATTTCGGCTCGTATGTTGTTCTTTAACTACTCTACGGTGCAAGGCCTGTTCCTGTACACCAACGACATCAAATATCCCCAGAGGAAGAAATCCGGGACAGCCAAATCGGAAGATCTGGCTGACTAAGCTTAATCACCAAAACGCGAGATTTCACGTGGTGGGAAGGCGTGTTTCAAAATACGCATTGTGTCGCGTGGAGTATGATAAGTGACCCCAGCCTATTGGACCACATGTTCACCCAATCCACTTCCGGTAACACAAATTCAGTCAACAAAAGGCTCTATAGCAGTCGCTGTTCACCTTAACAGCAATAGCGAACTGAAATATTAAGGTCTGAAGGCTGCATTTCTGCCGCAATGTATTTGTAGAACATTAATGTCGCAATTTCAATGACATTTGAAAAATACCTAAGAAGGATTCCGTCTTTCGACAATGTATTTGTAGAACATTTTGACCCACCATTTGCTTAACCATAAAATCAAAATTTTTCCATGGATTTGTTTCTCAAAGCTTTCTCAATTTCTTTGTCAAAGATTCATCTTTGCAATCAAGTTTTTAAAATGGATATTTGTGCCATTTTCGATTTAATTTTTTTTTGGACTCCTCCAAAAGCGCTGAGCATATAAAAAGTGGTAACTGGATCACATATGTATTTGTTTTTATATCGTGGAGTTTTTGGAAATTTTTGGAAAATGGTCATATTATAGCATTTTAATAGTTTTGAGGAATATTTAGTTCTGCCCAAATCGAATTATATCTTTTGGTGCACAAATTGGAAATATAATAATTTAAGAGTAGCTATTAAAATTTGAATACATACATATCTTAAGATTTTAAATATTCCTAAATGCATTGGGACATGGGACTGTCCTTGGAGGTGGAAAGTTTCTGATAGCCATTCACTTGGGAGTGGCCAGAAATGATTCCTTCATTGGGCAGTCCAAGCAGCTCACTACTTCCACGCAGTATGTCCTGGGCAATGGCTTATCGGAATCCTCCGTTAGCTAGCTAAAGTGAGAAGGCGAAACGAATGAGCAACCTGAGTGGTAATGCGATCACTGATACGTCTCAGGATTATTAGGTGACGCTGTCACTGAAGCTCTTCGAAGTAGTGGACATATTCTTCTGTCCTTTGAAGGCGGATGAGCCAACACCCCTGGCCAACGGCGGAACAAAATTGAAGAAACCAAAATCCAGTTTCGACACACTGCATTCTGGTCAGCGTCTGATCCATAATGGGAGGCTGAAACACAATCATCCTGGCAGTAGGTAAAATGCAAACCACGGTGGGCTGGATTTGCCCGCCACCGTTATATCGGCAATGAAAATACACAGAAAATATAATGAACAAAGAAACCCCCCAACTGTTGACGACCCTCGCAAACGTTTTAAGGACCATGATTAAAGGATATGTACCTGCAATTTTCGAACGTTGTACAGGACTGGTGCGGATCTCCAACTGGCGGATCTCCTCGGAAAATATAAAGCTGACATCACAGCGATCCAGGAAATGCGATGGACAGGATATGGTTACACCAGAAAGGAAAACTTCGATATTTACTACAGCTGCCATGAGCCTAAGCACGAATTTGGGTGCGGATTTATAGTAGGCAAGAGACTGCGACACCTAGTTTCAAGGTTCAACCCAGTGAGTGACCGCATAGCCACAATTCGCATCAAAGCGAAATATTTCAACATCTCGTTAATTTGTGTGCACGCACCGACAGAGGATAAAGATGATGAGGCCAAAGAAACATTTTATGAGCGCCTGGAGGAAGTATATGAACGCTGCCCTGACCACGACATTAAGATTATTCTGGGCGATTTTAATGCCAAATTAGGAAAGGAAAGTGCCTTTCACCCAACCATCGGCAATCACAGTCTACATGATACCACCTAAGATAATGGAATAAGACTGATAGACTTCGCCGCTGCAAAGAACAAGGTAGTTAGTAGCACACGATTCCAGCATAATAACATTCATAAAGCGACCTGGATATCTCCTGATCAGAGGACGAAGAACCAAATAAATCACTTGGTAATAGATGGCAGGCACTCTTCTAGTGTAATGGATGTACGTGTGAGTCGAGGTGCGACTCGGATCATTACCTGGTGGCTACGAAAGTTCGCACGAGATTGAGCAGGGCGAAAAACGTACGCAGCCGAACACAGGAAAAGCTGGATATTGAAGCTACAAATACCGGAGATATCAATGTCCTATCGACAGAAACTCTCTCTCCAGCTGGAGCAGAATACCCCCCTCCCGAAGACCCAGATGCGCAGTGGAAGCACATCTCTCATTCTTTGGAAATCGCTGCAATGACTGAACTTGGCTATCAAAAACCGCAGAAGGGTAGGCCATGGTATGACGAAGAATGTCGCATTGCAACTGATGAAAAAGACGCTGCACGTAGTGCAACGAAACAGTCACTTACAACGCGTGCTGTGAGTGAGCGGTACAAGAGGCTGAGAAGGGAGGAAAACCAACTATTTAGGCGAGAAAAATGGCAGTGGGAGGAGAGAGAGCAATGTTAGCAGCATGTGTTCCAATCAAACATTTTTAGAGTATACATTTTGTTTGACCCTAATATTAACTAACACCAATCAATGCAATGTTTTAAGGCTGATCCATTTTTTCATCGAAATCTCACCGGTAACTATTGAATACCACATCGATCTGTTTTGTACTAAATAATGTCTGAAAAATAACAATCAGACATCTTGAGATCTCTTCAACTTCTATTAAATAATATAATAACATCAAATCATAATAACATCAAATCCTCGATGGAACTGTTCAACGCCCATCAGTTCAACATACATAAATATACACATTGACTGTATCCATCCTGGTACCAAAAAAGAACATCACACCGTGCTGGACATAGTTTAATTCTTGACGAACCATTTCAGATGTCGCACGTGACAGCTCTTGAATAAATATAAACTTATCGACTTATCGAAGATTCAAATTATCTAGGTCTAAAGTCTGGGCAATTCGCTATGTTAAAATAATCGTGTTTTCAATAATCCAGTCAGTTGTAACATTTCAAAACTACTATTTTTTTGCTCATTCATACATGGTTGGATTTTTAATTCAACATTCAAATCCAAATATTGTACATCTACTTTTTTTCATTAGAACGTTTGTTGAATAATACAACAAAAAACTTTCCCCACAAAGAAAATCTTTCCCCACAACTTTGTTTGAGGAATGTACGAAATTTAAGGGGAACAAAATTTATAATTTTATGAGAAACGAAAATGTGTCCTACCTCTAGCAAATCACGGTACAGGTTGGATTTCTATGAAAACATTAGTAAATGTTACATTGGAAAATAAAAAAAGAATAGTTTTTGTGCTGAAGACTCTTTTGCTATTGGACTTTCTTTTTTCTAACATCTGCTTTAACATTAGATGCAATATTGTTAAAATAAATAAAGCAATATTTAGCTCACTGAAATAATTGTTTTTGTTTTGTCATAAACAGAGCGACGACGACCTGCTTATCTGGATTCTGGCATACAACTGAATAAAAAACAATATTTAGCTCACTGGAATAATTGTTATTGTTTTGTAATAAACAGAATGACGGCAAAAACTATTGAATAGTATAGAGAACTTATTGCACTCTTTTTACGCTCTTATATAGAGTATGAATAAAAGAGCATTATCGAGTCTTATTCTCTTTATAGAATATTTCAATATAAATGCACCATTTCGACCATATTATTACATAAAACAATACAAAAAGCATAAATGTTTCAAAAGGCATCAATGTTTCACATCAAAATTATGAATGGAACAAGTTATGACAATAAGAGAGTAATACGTTTTGAATCGTTCGCCAGATGTCGCCAGAGCTTTTGAGTCATACAATTCGTTCCATGAATTCTCTAAACAATTCAATACTCTTTGTTTGTTCGCTGCCGCTACATCAATATCATTATACTTACTTTCAGGCAGAGACTATTGTTGTACAGCAACCACGTATATGATGCTAACGCTGTATGTTGTTTGCATGTGTTCACTTTGATAGATTGCCCTACCCGTGCCTATAGATATTAAAACATCAATAAATATTTTCACATTTTATCCCATGAGCGGACAGGGGAGAGCTATTCCCTTTAAGTACGTTGTGCGGTTTTTAATTTTACCTTCAGTTTCCTTATGATATGATATAATTATCTGGTATGAGATTCATTTTGAATGCAAATTTATTTTAGTACTTTCACTGTCCCTGAAATGCGCAGACACGAAAAACATCTTAATGTCGCATTAACACCGCAGTTTATCGCGACCAGGTTAACGATAATCTTGTTCTCTAACCTTTGCCGTTGACACCACCCAAATTGAAATTAAATTGACATTCCACGTGGCAACTCCGTCCTTAGACTAACTCCGCGCAGATACAAAATTATCGAAGACGGCGGCTCAATAGAAATATTAAATTGGCGGCTATTGGTTTTGCCAGTTATGTTCAAACTTGGGATGTTTTTAAAATAATTGAACCTTTAATATTGTATAGGTCAGTTAAATCTGGCCAGTCTAAAAGATCGGATCACATATTAACCAATAAGACCCAACTATATTCGCGGCGGCGTGAGCTTTCAAAATTTTTGGTGGCGGCGACGCGTCTTTAATTTTTCGATCGGCTTCCATCTGTCACAGATTGATTTTTTGTGTGTGTTTTCATTCCGGTTGCGTTTTTCTAGTAATAAACGTGATTCATCAAAATGTATACTAGTATAAAGTGAGGTTAAAAATTAAACTTCATTTGCTACAGATTTAAATTGTATGAGTAATCTTCTGTGTTAGCGTGGGTTAACGTAGTTAACCTTCGAAATGCGTTATACTTGTTTGGTATAAATGCAGTATAACCGTATTATTATTATTGGCTTGTTCGTGTTTGTTAAACGAAGCGGGAGTCAACATGTTCGTTTTACACATTTACACGTATTTAGACCGTAGTTTATCGCCGCCAGGTTAGCCATAGCTCTGTTCTCTAATCTTTGTCCTTTACACCACCTAATTTAAATTAAATTTACATTTCAGGTGGCAACGTTGTGCTTAGACCAATTTAGGGCAACTCCCTGCCGAGACAAAATTATCGAAGACGACGGCACAAGACAAAAATTAGTTTCGCAGCTCTTGTTTTCCCGGTTTTGTACAAATTTGAGATGTTTCTGAAATAACTGAACTGTTAAAATGGAATCAGTCTTTTAAATCGGGGCAGTCGATGAATGAGATGGGCTCACATTTAAAAAAAATAAGATAAAAAAAAAATTGTTGCCTGTAAAGTCGGTTTTACGGGCGAAGATTTTACGTGACAACGTCTTTTTCTCGGTAGAATATTTATTGATATGAATATAATTAAATTGCACAATAGGAGTGCAATGAACTCACTTGCCCAATGAGTGTTAGAACTCACGGGCGATGTTTTAACATTTATTGAAACTTATGGTTTAGGAAAATAGAAGTAATTTCAACACCATCTAGGTACCTGTGCGATTTCTATGAACACATTATCAAATGTGACATTATAAACAATAAACATATCCTTTATTATAAAATATAAACATTTCTTTTATTATAAAAAATAAACATTTCTTTTATTAAAAACAAAAGAAAATAATTTACTAACCAAAAAGTATTTCAATTCATCATATTCGCATATCGTTTTTAAAGCCGACCGCAGCTCTCTGTTTCGTTTTGGCTACCTAATTCATATGAAAATTTCTACACACAAACATACACTACACATATCATAAAGCCAAAAAACAGAAAACAAAAAAAAACAAAAAATAATACCTTATCCAATGCAGACTGATCTAAATCAATATTCATACACACGCACATATATACGCACATACATACTTGCTCAGTCGTCATATATATGATGTGCCAAAAAACAAAAACACTCACACCACCGACCAACAGCCACTAGAAGCCAGCAAAGCAAATCGTTTCTGGCACACAAGTAAACACATTGCGTTTACTTGTGTTCGGTGACTCATCGTAACGTTACCGGGCGTTACACTTTTTCATAAGTGACTCCCAGCCGCAACCTAATTTAAGACGTTGTCACGTCAAAAAATATAATAAATACAAGAAATTGTTGGTGGCAGCGACGCGTCCGAAAATTTTCGATCGGCTTCCCACAATGAGCGTCGGTTGTGCAACGGTTAGTGTGCGCGGCTATTATGCGAGAGAGCGTGGGTTCGATCCCTGCTCTGAACACTTACACTTCTTTCGACGACGGCCACTTCGCTTACTGGCGGCGACACTATCGAGTACTAAGCCATGAAATAACTTCTCAAACAACCTTTCGGAACCGGTGTAAAACTGTAGGTCCCAATCAGTGAGTAAAAACTGGAAAGCGCATAGCGCAGTGATCGTGAGAAACTCTTCCCTATATTTATTTATTTTTTCCCCACAGTAAAACATCTGCATTTTTGTGTATGTTTTTATTATGGTTGCATTTTCTTGGTAGATAACAGTGTTGCATCAAAATTTACACCAGTTTAAAATGAGGTTAAAAATTAAACTTCGGTTTTTACAGTTTAAAGTTATATGTGTAATATTCTGGGTTAGCGTTGGTTAACGGAATTAACCCTCGAAATGCGATAATTTTGGTTGGTGTAAATGCCGTATAAGTGAGAGTTGGTCACAAACCTAATTTTACGATAAAAGTTTTCTTGTTTGGTGGAAACGTTACAACTTTTGCAGTCAATATTGAGCACACGCAGCAAACGAAAAATGTTTGTGGCAAAAGTATTTTTTGCTCCAAACGAGCGTCTTTTCGTTTTCTTACGTGGACTATACTGTAAAAATTACCGCATATTGAAAATTTAACTACAGATTTTTATCGTTAAAAATTTCCAGAATCGTCGACACTTGGCCTTGCAGACTATTTAATTTGCAGACTACTTAGCTACAAAAACGGATCGTATTAATTTTGCATTTTATTTCTTGAATTGAATCTTATATTTGTGAATTTTAGCTAAGGCGTTTCGAATGTCGGCTCACACCATTTCACAATTCCAGTTTTTTTTTTTGCTAGTCGCAAATAATGACATAATATGGCGGCTTAAAGACAAAAGACTTAAAATTACATTGTGATTATGGAAATGTATCTCTCTCTGTCCTCCCTTGTATGTGTGTGAGCTACACCGTGAAGTGCCGAGTAGGAAATTTGAATTTGAGCTGCAGAAGTTGATGTCATACAATACAACTTCACAAACTGAAAGTCTTTATGAATGTGACGACTTCACCGATTCCAAAAGAAAAGTGGCTTAGTGTTGGCTGCACTCCACTCCTCCTATGAAGCAGCAGCTTCAACTTCATGTAATATCTTCTTTCGTCTATGGTGGCTAATGAAGTTGAGTGTGATTGGCTAAAACGAATCCAATGACCGGTTGTGGAGAGATCGGCAAAAGATCAAACCAAAAAAAAAACACGGTCCAAAACTACTCTTCAAACACTGCAACGATGCTGAGACTGTATACGTTGTTGGCCACCTAAAAGGTGGCTATCTTCTGTTGGTTGTGGCTATGCTATGTGGCAGAGTGAGTTAAGTTTAACTTGCAACGCCATGTTTGTGCTGTCTGCTACAACGTTTTAGAAAGGTCGTCCCAAAAGCCCTTTAAGATGCTGCTGCTGCTTCCATTCACGTCATATTTTAACACAACAGCTGCAAACACGTTAGCCAACACACTACGTTAACTGATTATACTTGAAGTATTTATGTATGGTTTCGGCCATCTTTATTTTATTTGTTATCTCAATTAAAGCTATCCAAAAGTGTTTTCTTTTTTAATTTATCCGCATATCAATGTTAAGCTTTAAACTTTAATTGAGTTATTTATATGACGCGTTTTTTTATCACATTTTAACAGCGGAAAATGACAAGTTAAACCTTTTTGCCTTTCACTCAGTATTGGTCGTTAAATTTTTTAATCAATCGCTTGGCATGCAACAATTTGGCATCGGGTTTGTGATTGATCTGTTGACATGCATTTCAACTTTTTTTTACTCCAAGATATTGAAAATGTAGATACGTGACAATTTTTCAATTTGTTCGATAAAGTGTTAATTGAAGGCTTTGGGTATCGTCGTATCACTAGTAATTACACGCATATGATGTCATGTGGTTTTGAGAGTCAGGTTATTTGTTGCTCTTTAGGGTTTCTATTAACATGCGTTGGTTCAGCATATTAGGGATTTTATATTCCCACATGCAAACGCGTATATCTAATGCATAATATGTATGACAGTCGGACAAAGTATAACGCTTGTAGCTTAAATTTTTAAACATATAGATTTTTTTGGTTAAAATGTATTTCGATGAAGCCGAGTTAAGCCTACTGTTTGACGCATTTTAAACCACACAAATTAACATCTACACTGCAAATAGGTAAATCAACAAAGTTCAAACTTAATGTTCTTTATTGCTACTAACGCCAAATATACACTCGTGAGAGCTTTTTACCATCTGTGAAGAGTTGTATTAACTTTATCAAACCTGATCCCTAATAATATAAAGTTCTCGGTGATAGAGTTAGAGACCATACTTCACCATTTCATACTTACTGAGCTCCCAAGCGTAGCGATCGAACATAGCGAAATCTCTTCAACATCATGAAAGGGATACAGAAAACCAGTGCATAAGTTTCAGTCGAGTGAGCCGACTTAATCATACCCTCACACTAAGTCATGCATTGCATGGGAGTTCTGTTAAAAAACGCCCATACTCAAAAGTGACCCTATTCATATTGCTCTAAATATTATTGAATACCCAAATTAGTTAAGATCCTAAGTGGTTTTGGGGAATTTTTTCCCTCCCAATATTTATACGCGAGGTACAAAAATGGGCATGGCGAATTGTTGCCAAATTTTGATCAGTACCAAATTTTATTAAGGTCGGATATGATTTATTGGAGATATCGAGTCGGTAAACCGAAAATACGCCCAATTTTTGTATGGGGGGTACGAAACTGGGCGTGGCACAATAGTCAGTTATTAATTACATAGTAGCTTCTAGCAAAATATTGCTTAGTACCGAATTTTATTAAAATCGGTTGTAGTTTTCGAGAGTTATCGTGTCGATCAACCGGTCATCCGCCCAATTTTTATATGAGAGGTACCAGAGTGGGTGTGGCAAAACAGCTTATTTTGTATAGGAGAGTTTTATTTTACTAAATATTGACTAGTACAAACTTTCGTAAAGATTGGTTCGGTTTTGCGGGACTTCTCGTGCCGAACAATCAGACAGCCAAACCATTTATATATGGGAAGTACCAAAATGGGGGTAGCAAAATTACCCTCGTTTTAAGCGGTGATTGGCATTTGATAACCTGAAGCCTTACACTTAATTTCATTATGGTCGGAAGTGTTTTACGCGAATTATCGGATTGACAACCCGGACGAACACCCTGTTTTGTATGGAAGCTACCAGAATGGGCGTGACAATCTCGCCCATTTCCTTCATTTAAGTAGGCATTTACAGATTATTAACCGGTGTGAGAGTTGAAGCTAATCACATCTACCAGAATAAAGGTTTGAAAGAAATATGATTTTGTGCTAATTGTGTCGTTTTTTATGGGTGGTACCAGAAGGGGCTTGGTCAAAACGCCCATTTTCAATCCCAAACTCAATATTGGCAAATAATAGTCACTGACAAAATTTCATTGCAAGATTTACGGCAGTTATCGTGTTGACCAGCCAGCCAGGCAGACGGATATGGCTCAATCGTCTTAAAATGTCGTAAAACAAATTTCATACAAAGATACTAAATGCCTAAAAAGGCTCCTTCGATGCGTTAAATTTTTTTCCGTATCAAATGATATATACCCCCATCCGATGGGTGAGAGTATAATTAGTCGAGTATACTAACTACTAACATCAAGCTCTGGGTGCACATAGTGAGTTTCAAAATAAAAAGTACACAGCTCACTAATTGTGGGAAGCTTTCCACAATCAAATTGGATAAATTTATTTAATCGGTCACAAACATTACCATCGTATTACGATCTTTAACATCTACAAACAGACATATAATCATCGAGAGTGATCTGAGGTACCATTTTATCACAGCAACGAAATTGTGTTCATTAATTGAAAATTTTTCGTCACTGTTATTGTGAAGAACACGTTTCATTGCTTCAATGAATATTTTGCATTGCTGTAATGAATATCTTGTTTTATTGATGTGATGAAAATATTTCATTGTTGCAACGATTGAGATATATTTGTGGAAATGTTTCATAATTTCAATAATTTTTTGAATTAATATGATTAGATTTTGCTATGACTAATTTACCACTGGAATGAATTCATTTAATTGTTTGAACTTAAAAAATCGTGGATCGAAAACCTTTGGGTGGCATTACTGCTATCCAGGAGTTTCGATGAACAGGACATGGCTGCACAAGGAAGGTGAACTGTGTCTTATACGACATTGACAAAAGCATGAATTTGGTTGCAGATTTGTAGTTGGCAAAAGACTTCGACATCTGATCTGAAGGTTCAACCCCGTGAATCCGCATAAAAGCGAAATACTTTAACGTGTCTCTAATTTGTGTATACCCGATGGAAAAAAATGATTATGACACCAAGGACGTGTTCTATGAGCGCTTAGAGGAAACATACGACCTCTGCCCTGGCCATAACATTTAGATTGTTCTAGGCGATTTTATCGCTATAGTCGGCAGGGAGGAGCTAATATCGATTTTGATTACTACCTGGTTGCGAAAAAAGTTCGCACAAAGATAAGCAGAGCGAAAGTCGTACGAAACGAGACATGTAGGAAGCTGGACCTCGGAAAGCTGCTATGAGTTGGAAAGGTGCATGCATCAGCGTATACGAAAAATGTGGATAGGCGAATGAATGTCCGACGATTGGAGTCTTAGCATACTGTGTCGTGTTTTCAATAAAAGCCGACGCGGGTATATGTACAAATTATCGTGAAAGGGTATCCATCGCATACCAAGTTCCCTCGAGTGTAATTTGTGGAAGATTAGAGCCGTTTGTTGCGGGCCTGATCAGACGTTATCAGTGTGGCTTGAGGCCTAGACGACCAACTATCGACCAGCTAGTCACATTACGACTAATCCTGGAGATTACCCACGAAAAGCAAATCGACAGATACCACCTCTTTGTACACGCAAAGAAAAAACGTTTATTGCTCGGTTGCCACAGCAATACTTTGATTGATTTGTATTAATTTATTAATCGCAACCGTTCATGTAGTTCTCCCAAATAAACTCATATATCGCAAATGTGTATCATGTTGTTGCAAACGAGTTCTCGTTTGCATTAAACGCGCACAAAATTACATTTGCCGCAAGTTAAAAACCGTTTGCGATAACTGAAATTAGCCATTTTTCTAATGAGAGCACAGATTCCGAAGAACGTAAATTTCGCTCATTCTCTCACTCTGTCGACTGTATGCACAGTCTTGTTTGGCATACACACTATCGCAAACACATTTCTAATGCTTCTACCTTGTCGATATATCCTGATTGGGAAAATGAGGCACTGTAGTTTGCTACGCTTTTAGTTGCTATTTGAATGCAAAGCGAGATAGACGTGTACATACAATGAAAAATAGACAAAAATTCCAACTTTATTTAAAACACACTTTATGGGTAAAACCAAAATCATTAAAGTTGGAAATTTAAACAAAAAAGAGCTTATTTAAGCCATAAACAAAAGTTTTAATTACTACTCGGTTGCTGTAACCGAAAGAACAGTTGGTGGAACCATTTTTCGTTTCCCAGAAACGATTTTTAAGCTTTAATTTTTCATAACTCGTTTACTGCAAACGTTTTTCATTTCTCGCAAACCTTTTTTTAGTTCGGATCAACTACAACTCGGTTGCTGTATCCGAGGGAACAGTTGGCGGAACCGTTTTTCGTTTCTGGCAAATGTTTTTTTCATAACTCGTTTGCTGCAAACAATTTTCGGTCCTTCCAAACGAAATGACATGTATGGCTTAACAGAAGTTCGTTTCTCCCAACTACAGTCCCCAAACGATCTTCAGTTATCTGAGATTTCGTTTGGGAGGAACGAGTTTTTTCTTTGCGTGTAGATTATAAGGCTGCCAGCGATAGACCGATACAGGGAAAACTGTACCAAGCTGTGTAAAATGACCCTGACCGACACGAAATCCTCAGTAAAGATTAGTAATGATCTCACCGAGCCATTAAATACGGGACGAGGTTGTCAGGCAGGGTGACACCCTATCATGTGATCTCTTCAATATATGAATTGAATAATCGTCAGAAAACCTGCAGTCAACAAGAATAAAACTATCAGCAACGAAATTCACATGAATTCACATCATTGGGCGAAATCCGTGAAAAAGTACTGCAATATTTTCCAGAATTGAGAAGGAATCAGCAAATGTGGGTTTGGCAGTACACGAGGACAAGCGAAAACTAATGGTTTCGACAAGCAGAACATGGACTTGAATGTATGAAAGGAAGGTATAATGTCAGCCTAGACATCAAACGGAGAATGATTGTCAACTATATAAGACACTCATACAACCTGTCTTGCTTTATGGAGCAGAATACTGGGCCATATCGCATGCTGATGAAACATCGCTGGTTGGCTTGGAGAGAAAAATGCTCCGACAAATATATGGTCCTATAATAAAAAACGGCCGTCGGTGGTGCAATGGTAGTGTGCGTGGCTCCTGTACATGAGATCCTGGGTTCTATACCTGCTCTGACCACCTTAAATTTCTTTCGACGGCGGTCACCCCGCTTCGTGACGGCGACACTATCGAGTATTAAGCCATGAAAAAGCTTCTCAGCATACCGTTCGGAACCGGTGTAATACTATAGGTCCCAATCAGTGAGTGTAAAGCTAGAACGCGCACAGCTCACTGTTTGTGAGAAGCTCTCTAGTATCACGACGGCTGAAACACTAGCTGTATAATCTTTATCGCGACATCGACGTAGTTATACGTATCAAAACACCTCGTTCACGCTGGCTTGGCCATATCAGTAGAATGGATCAGAATGCACCAGTGCGAAACGTATTCGTAGGTCGAACCGATTGGAGAAACATGTTTTCCTGATTTTGTAAGGGCCTTGACCCCTCTTGGTTGTTTGTGGCCACCTAAGTTAGTAATGGTATTATTTCGTTCATTGAATGAATTTGTTTCGCTGACGCAATAAATCTATTGTAGTGAGTTTAAAATTGTAAGCTCTCCCGAAACCCTTCATGGGATGTAATGGAAATGGGGCGAGTTTGTTCGTATGTTTACATTGCTGCTATAAAAAGTTCATACATCCGACGATCTTGTCGTTATTGCAATGAATTTGTACGTTGTGGCTATGAAATTACACATTAGCTCACGTTTTATAAAACTCTTTTTCGAAGGCACAAAACCGACTGTGCCTCCGTAATGAAATACAATTAATGATTACAATATTTTCCTGAATGACTTTGTAAATTAAGATTTAGTTGCTAATAATAATAACACGGCTAGCAGTGTTAATTACTATTCTCCACCGATAAATATCAATCAATTCAATATCAACTGTTGTACTAAATGCGTTCGTATGTCTGTCCACTCGTTCGTTAATTTATTCACATGCAATTTATTGATGGAAATATCATTTGACGTTCGTGCAATATAATTTATTGGCATCGCCAGCAACAAGCAGAAATAACAACATCAACATCGATATTTAACAACAATTTAGTATTTAATTTGAAATGTGTTTGATTTCACCATTTAGCACATCCGTCTACATCTATCAACGTTGATTAACATTGTCTTTTGATTTCTTCATAATAATACAGATCTTAATTGATTTGCTTGCAAGCCAAATAAAACTAGTTTCAAAATCTATCAAATATTTAAAAGGTTTAAATCGATTGTAACTAAGTTTGATTTCAAAATATTCGAAATAATGTTGTCAATGCAAATAACACTATGCAACACTCCAAATCGGCGGTGTTTCTGCATACCGACACATTTTCATTAATGTTTTTACGTCTTTACAATGAAAAGTCTCGTATATCCGAAAATTTGCAACCAAAAATTTCATAGATGATTTCTTTGACAATTTTTCATTTCGTTGCTGCAACCACTTATTTTTCGTTCCTGCAACAATTTTATTTAATTTCAATTTTGTCGAAAACTGGTTTAAACATTGAAAAGGGTAAGTGAATAAAATTTAAACTACTGATATTTGGTTTATCAGAGACAACTTCATTGCAGCAATGAAATAAATTCATTGCAAGAACGATGCTTATTCATTGCAACAATGAAACAAATGCATTGCAGCTACGAAACAAATACGTTGAAATAATGAATCAAATTCATTGCAGCAACAACCATGATTACATCGCAGGGACAAACAATTTGTAGTTGATGAACACATTTTCATTTTTTTTACTAACTGTATGTTAGTTCACTTTCGATGACAAATGTTGTGGGGTAATAAACATTTTCATCATTGTGACGAGGCTTTTTCGTTCATTTTGGAATCGAGATATATCGATTTGAAGTTAGTAAGTATCGTATAGGGGAAATTGTATTTTTTGTGCCAGACGAGACTAGTACCAGACGCAACCGAAAATTCTCGATTGTTTGAAAAATATATTTCCAAGAATCAGCGAAGCAAAATTGAAGGAAGGTATTCTGAATGGGCACGGTATACGTAAGCTCATGAAATCAAAGGAATTTGAAGACGCTTTAGTCGGTTATGAGTACCTGGCGTGGAGGGCAGTAAAGAAAGTCATACGATATTTTTTGGGAAGTAAGCAAGCACACAATTACCCCGCTCTTGTGACCCAGATGTTGCAATACTTCCAGAAAATTGGAGTGAACATGTTCTCTCAAAATGAATTTCTTCCATCACCATATCGAATACTTCAGCAAGCAGCTAGTCTCCATAAATTGGCCATGCCATGCCCATGAAACCGCGATATAAAGGCAAAACACTGGACTCGCTGGTGGCTGAAATTTTTTGGTGGTGGCAAAAGATAATGAAGATGAAGAAGAAGAAGAAGAAGAAGAAGAAGATAGAATGGGAGTTTCCTCCGAGGGTGGGTGTTGCAAAATAGTAGTTAACAGACTAATTAAAAAATGTATTTTTTCCACATGAAGAAAGATCCTCATCCGACAGAGACTAGGAACAAGAAGGCGCACCATCATGCAAGAAAGTAAAGACAGCTAAGAAACGAATGGGGTCAGGTACTTTTAATTGATATTCGGACATTTAGAGGATCAAAATGGATGAAAAGGGCACAAAAATACTTTACGATACATACTAACTTCAAATCGATATATCTCGATTCCTAGACCGGACTTTGTTTGACCGATATAACTTTTTCCGTTAAGCAGAATCCTTGCCAATCACTGACAACTACCATTTGTCGCACATGCACTTAATTACTTAAATTGGCATTACCTGTATTCGAAACAGACATGTTCCTATGATCAAAAATGAATAATCCTTTTAATATGGGATAGGTATATATATTCCAAATTGCACGAAAAACGGCAACCTTAGACATTTGATCCTTTTGATTTTTAATCGAGAAAATAAAAATTCTTGATGGGAAATACAAATTTCAACCGAGAAAATGTAATTCATAAAAGACAAATAAGACTTTATATTACTAATAGTAAAACTGATATGGAGAACTAGAAAGATTGCATTGAAAATGTATAATATGAAAACAATATTTGCCAAAAATATGTAATTTCTCACAACGACGCTTAAAGTCAGATGTACCCGAAAAAAACTTTGTATATCCTTCGAATAATTCGTGTCCAAAAGCCTCTTAATATCTTGAAACTCGTTAAATGTTTTTTTTAATTTGTCTATTTCTACACATCGAATTAAACGCAATTGTTTATCCCTCGCCATGTAAAATGCTTTAATGCCTACAAATAATAGAAAACGATTCGATTCCAAATTAAGTAAAAGATAAAATCCATAAAATCCCTTTATGATCATATGCCGACATAAATTTCGTTAACACCGGAACATCCTTCTATACTCTTGTCGAGTATTTTGAGAAGTGGTTGGTAATTTGTATGGCAAAACTCATAAAACCCAAAAAGGACGAGATAGTTTACAAATTCCGGTCAGGTTTTGTTATTTAGTTCTTGATGGTGGTGTTGAAAAAATGGAACGACAATGGCGTTCATGTGTATCTCCGTGTACTTTTTGGTTAATACATTTCATGATGATGACAGACAATGCATGGATTGGTGGTTGCGTTGGGTCACCACCACTGCAGTGGTGGAAATGTTGTACAAACACAGTTTTAAGGATATTAAGAGTGACGCTTCAATAAATTGTAACAAACAAAATATGTCACAATGTTTCTTTTTATACTCATCCGCACCTTAGAAAATAAACCCCTATTTCCCGGAGGTTGTGTTTTTTTTTTTTGTTTATGTGAGGTGTTTGCATTTTCACTCCCTACAGCAGCATAGTCTTGTTGATGGTCCTGTATCTATTTTAAGGATAATTGAAAGTGGATCAAAAAATATTTATGTATAGCAGAAACAAATATGGCCGAATGTGTTTTATTTATTTAGTGTTCAGAAGCGTGTAATTGAATTTGCAGCCTTCTGCATTAGATTCGTTGGTGGCATTTGCTGGGTGTATTAAACCGCCTTCCAAAATATTGTGTATGCTTCAGTGTGTGAAGATAAATTTATCCGATAAATGTATTTAGCGAAGACACAAACCACATACCATTCTACTTTTGAAATTTCCGAAATCTGAAAAAACCCTTGGCTTTATAACTTAGAAGGGACATAAATATTAATACAACATTGAACACACCTATACCAATAACAGAATTGAACATACCCTGTTATTGTGACACTGTTTATGAAAGATAACCACTATAGTGTTAACGCCTTATTCATAAAAAGTTTGTGAGAGATATGGGAGAAGTTTTTTGTATGATAAATCGTCTCTCAAGCCTCTCATAAATTTTTATGAAGAAGTTTGTTGGTCTGTAATAGTAATTCCAATTTGATTCAGCTTTCTCCATGGACTGGTCAGATTATAAAATCCTTATCTCAGTTATAGCGATATTTAAGTGTTAAATGTAAGAAAGTGATATTTTCAAAACGCTCCGCCTACTCGGGATTAGTCGCATGTTCTTCTACCGGTGCATTAAACTATTTGAGGAGACTGGAGATACCAAAGACCTCTACCAATCAATGTATGTCAGGCAACGGTCCATGAGTCGAATTATTAAATTAAAGCACAAAAAACACTTTGTAAAAGTGTTTTTTTTTTTAAGGAATTCCGGTTAAAATTACTCTGCCAGATTATTTGACTACAAAACTAAGTAAAAGTAACAGTTTCTGCCATTTAAAATCCGTTTCAAAGAGAAAAAATTATGTGGATTAAAACAAGATACTCGTATCAACTAATTTTCGTTGGATATAAAATATTATTTCATTGTGAAACCCATAAAAATTTAATATTCTAAATAACTTAATGTTTTAGTTAATATAATTTCCTGTTTAATGTTAATAAAAGTGGAAATAAATCCAAATCTTTAATAGACAAACAAAGACTAAGTTCCCACTAGTCTAAATAGTTTTTTGTATCTGGAGAACAATTTGCGTTATTCACGGCTGTGCTTCAATTATTAAAACCTTGGGCGTTAAAACGCAGTACCTCACATGTGTTGACTGCAGCTTGAAAAGTCACAGGAAAATGCAGAAATGCAAATCTGATTCACCCATGAACAAATTTTTGCCAAATCCTGAACTGATTCCACAAGCCACAAAGGATTATCAGCCAGCTTCAATCATGGTTCGCTAGGGTGTCTCTTATGATGGGGTCACTGACTTGCATTTCTGCTAAGAAAAGGTAAAAACATTGGCCACAGTTTACCAAATAAATAAATAAATGGTTTCCCATTACATACCATGAAGGGACCAGGGAGAACTTCTCACAATCACTGAGCTGTGCGCTTTCCAGTTTTCACTCACTGATTGGGACCTACAGTTTTACACCGATTCCGAACGGTATTTTGAGAAGCTTTTTCATGGCTATATACTCGATAGTGTCGCCGTCACTAAGCGAGGTGACCGTCGTCGAAAGAAATTTTAAGGTGGCAGTTTACAAACAAACCATTTTAAAGGCTGCTATGATTCCACGAAATCATTCCCAGCCCTGGACTTTCCAGCAGACATCTGTGCCGTCCCATACGGCTACACCGGCCCAGACCTGGCTTCAAAACAATTTGCCAGCTTTCATTTCCTTTGAAGAATGAACTTCTGGTAGCTCTGATTTGAACCCTCTGGATTACAAATTGTGAACAGTTTAGGAGGACACGGTTTGCCGCAAAAGATACCGGAACATTTATTCTCTTAAGACTGCTTTGATTCCCACTGTGAACCCTTTTCCACACTTTAAATTAAACGACCCATGCAGCATATTGCAGGAACCATGTACGTCTTTGCAAGCATTGATTTCATGAATTGAAGATCTTCAGCTTTTTTGTTTCTTTGTTGTCCGTCATGTTTTGTTTTCAGTAGATTTCAAATAACACAAAGCCACATTTGGGTAACACAAACATATATTATAACCTATTAATCACAGTGTCTCTAACATGTAATATTGAATACCAAACACAATGTGTTTGGACACAAGTATACTATATTTGCGACAAGCTACAACCATATTATGTAAAGAAATCATATTACTCAAATTGGAAAACCCTTTATAAAAAAATCTGGTCTAAAACATTCATTATTTTTAATATTATACCGTACAATGTGTGTAACAGTATTTATTTCCCTACTAAGTATGAGTCGAGTTTTATAGTACTTATACATGAATTAGTATTTTTTTACGTCTTCGAGTATATCAGTCTTTTCAAACGCTAATTTAGTTCGCTCCTGACAAAGGTGAATAGAATTGAATAGAAATTTTCTTGCAGTGAAATGTAGGCATGTTCCGATCAAGTATGGAAATAATATCCGCCAAATAACCTCCGCGGCTTTGATAATAGGCCCTTGGTCTTTTCACGAAACGGGTGAATTTTGTCGATAATCTCAAGAAGTGTTTGTGGTTTAGACGCATAGGTCATAGATTTCACAAAACCTCAAGGAACCCAATCGCATGGCATTAAATCACACGATCTTGCTGGTGAGTTGCTGTCGGAATTTCCAGAGACGATTCGGTGTGAAAATCGTTCCTCCAATAAATCGATTGTTTCCGGCACGGTGAGGCCGGTAGGTCCCGCCTGCTTGATCTGTCGTCCAGATCCATATCCTCGTATTTCTGAAACGAATGTCAGTCTCAGTCGTACAGTTGATATTTTAATTCCATTTCGTATCGGAAATATATTGTTAAAATTTAAACAACTCATGTCATTGGGAGCCGTAGTGAAATCGCGTGCCTGTATTGAACCCACCCGATGAAAGTGAAAGCCCCATACTAAATATATCCTGACCCCATTTCGTATCGGATATATTGTCAAAAGATCTAAACACACATGTCATTAACAGTACACTGAAAAAATAATTGATCATCAGCACAATGAATAAATTTCATTAACAGACCCACAAAATTTCAGTGACAATTTTCCTTGAATTAACGATTGTGTTTTTTCGCATTTTGTCATTCTCATTCAGTTGACGGTACCTTTTTACGTCATTTTGATGAATGTCTGTTAGGGTCTGTTAGGATGAAGCTATACGCTTCATCAAAAAAAAAATCGTTCCATACAATTTGACCCGCCCTAATGTCTGTAAACTAATATTTTAATCCGCAATGATTTTTTTTTTGTTTTGATATTTCTATACAATTAGGTCTTTATGCCTCTTATTTCTGGGAAAAGGTGTTGGCGGCGGCGGCAGACGACTCGAATTCCAATCAGTTTTCCCTTCTGGTTGTTAATCTAAGTGGTAGCACTAGTTAATTCCAAGTGGCAGCACTAGATCAGCGTGATATTCCAAACTTATGTATTTTGGGTTTGTACTATTTGGTTTAGTTTTATTGTGATTATTAAACGAAATTTTTCAATTTATAAGTATATGTACACCGCGAATGACAAGGCACTAACTAAACAAAAAGCAGGCTCTTAAACATCCAAAACGGAGAGTTCTCAATGCTCTCCACTATTCAAGCAAAAAGAGAGGAGTACAGCAGAGACACCCTATTATTTTTAATACGTTGGATCGAACAAAAGTTTGAATATAATTAATGCACCAATGTTGTAATTCAATAAAATGCATTCTATCAATTGAATTTAAAAGACCATCAAAGTTATGACAACTTTTCATGCAAATAACGCATAATATTCATAAAATTGATTAAATAATTTCATAAATATTAGCAAACAAGTAAATTTTTCTAATGTACACATTACATCTACTCAATGAGTAACTTAAATTAAATTTGCGACAAATTTGCATGAAACGGACGCCTCATTTACATGGAATTGTTGGGCGAATCCAAACACCTATTGATGTACAATTTTACATTTATCCAATGAAATGTGTCGTATGTGCCGACTCATAACTTTTGTGTAAACTTTTATTTCACTGTAGGGGTGGATTCAAGTGTCAATATTGTGCCCTTCTGTTAAAAGTGTATGACAGGATTTCGTAGCATCCGCATTCTAAACAACTTCTAATTCCATTTCTGATCGGTGGTATTTTCAAAACCCTGAAAACTTCCACGTCAATATTAAACACTCCTGATAAAAGTAAATGAAGTAGCTGTACATCCAAAATTGCCATGCCAATTAGCAGTAGGGGTGAATTCAAATTTCAATATTCGACAGTTGTTGTAAAAGTGAATGAATTACCGGCATATCCAAAACTAGACCTTAGGAGTACATAACATTCCCATTCCAATTGTATTCTGATTCCTTTTCAGTTCGGAGGTATAGCCAAAAATCGTTCATTCAAGTGGACAGTGCTCTCAAGGCAATGAGAATTCTTAAGTACGCACAAGAGGGCGAAATTTTCCATTCAAATAATGACGAATATTTTATGAAGGCGTTTCATAAAATTTTAAAATTTTTGTTAAAGTGTGAAATTTATTATCTACGAAAGTTAAGTAACTGATAACTGATAAGGTTTAATGAAGAATTGTTTTCAACAGTTTGAATACATCGGTTCGAGTTTGTGAGAAGAGATTGAAGTTGTTAATACATTGAAAAACATTAAACTGGCTGGCAATGGGTTAGTATATCTGGAAATATATATCAAAGTTACCCTACGAATTTGGAGAACACATCAGCCTTTCCAACTATGTATTATATTTATTGAATGCTTCTGACTCAAAAACCTTATCTTGATTAATATAAAATTTTCTTCAAGCACGATATTTATTGAATTATGTAAAGGGTTATTCAACAGAGACGCTACAAAAGTAAATCGATAGGGACAGCAAACGACGCCATATTTTTTCCCGCTCTTTTGACATTTCTCTTCAGTAAGGTTTGCCATCCCATCATGGAAAGATATACGAGCCAACAACGAGTCGAAATTATTAAAATTTAATACCGAAATTTGGAGTCAGTGGCGGCAACTTTAAGAGGCCAACTTTAAGAGGCCTTAACAATCAGCAATGAGGCTCATTTCTGGCTGAATGGCTTCGTCAATAAGCAAAATATGCGTTATTGGTCAGACAGCAATCCACACGTAATCCATGAGTCATCATTGCATCCCGAAAAAATTACGGTTTGGTGCGGTTTATGGGCCGGCGGCGTCATTGGGCCGTCTTCCGTGATGATCAAGACCGGCACATTACTGTGAATGCGAATCGCTACCGTTCAATGATAACCGAATATTTTTGGCCCAAATTGGATAATATGGACTTGGAGGACATGTGGTTCCAACAGGACGGTGCCACAAGCCACACAGCGAATGCCACAATCAATTTATTGGAAACCAAGTTTGGTGAACGTGTTATCTCACGAAATCGCTCAGTCGATTGGCCGAATCGGTCGTGCGATTTGACGCCGTTAGATTATTTCCTGTGGGGCTATGTCAAGTCTATGGTCTATGCCAACAAGCCAGCGACGATTGATGAACTTCGTACGAATATCGAACGTGAAATTGCAGCAGTATCGGCCGATTTATGCTTGAAGACCGTCGAAAATTGGGTTCAGTGTCTGGACTTCTGCAAGCGTGCCCGTGGTGGCCATGCAAAAGAAATCGAGTTCCGTACATACATTTAATAAATTTTGAAAAATCAAATGAATTTTTTTCGATTTTCAATATCTGAATAAAGCGAATATCTGTAATATATATAAAATTAAATATAAATATAAATTTTAATTTTAAAAACATAGATAGAAAAAAACCAGAGTTTTTATTTTCTTTAAAATCGAAAAAAAAGAAATGTAGTCAACTTTGGAATATTTTAGATATTATACCTGCTTATCCAATTTCTAATTTTAGTATCTCCAAATAATCCTTGTCTCATTGCGTACAATTATTTTTTTACAGAACTTAAAAATGTTTTAGTTAATGTATGAGAAATTCATGCTACAAGCTTACAAGGTCAGGTTGGTTTTTGTTGGAATAATAGACAATTCAGTTAAGCACACACACTGGCATGACTAGTTTCGAACTCCGTGACAAAGTTCATCATCAGATGCCTAACTACTGGTGCCTGAATTGATACCATCGGTTGATCACCAATCGTATATATACAAACTCAATATTACAATTTACATATGCGAATTAGTATCGATCGAAGATCCCTAAGTATCAACACACACTGAAGGAAATGTTTACTCGATCAAACGATATTGAATTTTGGCAGAGGGAAATCGATTCTGAACCACTGTTCGGCGATGCTAAATAAGAAGGCAATTAGCGCAAATTTTAGAAAATTTAGTCAAATTTTTGAAAAAATAGATTTTCACCAATCCTTAGACTTTCCTGCACTTTTTTTTGGACAAACTTTTTTTTACTTTTTTCAACATAACTTCAAGGGACTCCAAGTTTGAACATATTGATAGCATATTAATACACTCTGGTTCAATTATTTAAAGGAACTAAAAATTCCATATTCAGCAGCCTGTATCTTTTGCAATTTGTAACCGATTGCAGAATTTTAAAATGGAAATGGAAGCTAGATATCTTCAGATATAGAAAAAAAATTATGACAATAGTGGTTTCTTAACTAAGGAACATTTTTTGAGTAATTTATAAAAAAATTCCAAAAATGTGCTATTTTTGGGGTTCACTTGAATGATGGCATTTTAATAATTTTTTTATTATTTTTAAAGTAAGCTATGATTTTTTGTAGGGAGCGTTTGTTTGTTACAATTTATAACAACTTAAGGGGCACTTAGACCTGTGGATAAGTTGCTCGACTTCAAGTTGACATCAACTTCGATAACTATACATTAACTTCGATTTTGCCCTTACACTCTCCAGCTAGTTGAGGCAACTTCATTTTCTTCTCAGATGTCGAAATGAAATATCGCAATTTTTACAAAAAAAAACGCAATTTTTAATTTCTTTAAATATTTATAAATAACACTACAAATCATATTTATTTAGTTTATATTTTTCCGATAATGTTTAATTTATTTATTTTTTGGTTCATTTATTTACATTTTGCCGATAATGTTTCCTCATGAACGTGTCTCATCGAAATGCGTATAAAAGTTGATGCAACTTCCCCTTACACTGATGGATAAGTTGATCTCACAGGTCTAATGGCCGCTTTAATCATTTTACGAGTCAAAATGGCACAACAAAAAATTTTAAATCTATCGGAAAAAAATAATCTATCGGAAAAAAATGTTTAACGTTCTGAAGGATATTCTAACGGCGCAATAGCTAAAAAAAATTGGACAGAGCCCTACTGTTGTCGACAATTACATCAAGGACCCCGAGGGGTATGGACAAATTTTTAAAGGAAGGGTTTCATTGTATTTGTCTACGTACGAGAAAAGAAAAATCATCAGAAATGCTTCTAATTCTGCCTTACCCTTGTCAAAAATAAGAGCTCAAGCTGGAGTGGAAGCGAGCAAGTCATCAGTACGCAGAGTAATTAAGAGCTGTGAGTGTCTTAAATACCTGAAATTACAAAAAAAGGTCCCAACTTAATGCTCTACGTAAGGAAAAGGGGTTTCAATTCGCAAGAGACTAAATGATATGGGATGTGCAGCCAAGAGGTCGTGTAAATGACTGGACAACCGTTGTATTTACGGATGAGAAGAAGTTTAATTTGGATGGGCCTGATGGCTACAACTATTATTTCCACAATCTGCGCAAAGAAAAGCGTTTTTTGAACCGACGTCACAGCCGAGAGGGCGGCGTTATGGTGTGGGGTGCTATTGCGTAGTATGGCACCATCGATCTTGAATTTCAAAGTGCAAAAATGACTGGTGCAAGCTATAAAACGTTATTGGAATCGGCTTTTCCGAACTTCAGTGAACTATTTGGTCCCATATCTTGGATATTGCAACAGAATAATGCCCCTATACCCAACGCCAGAGTAGTAAAGGACTTCATTGCAAGCCAAAATGTTAATATTCTTGACTGGCCACCCTATTCGCCAGAACTAAACATTATTGAAAATGTCTGGGGTTGGTTATCTCGTAAGGTCTATGAAGGAGGTAGAAAATGTTAATGACAAGCAGTCACTAATTCAGGCCATTAAAGATGCTTGGAATCACATTTCGTTGGATTACATAAATTCTCTTTATCTCTCAATGAAAACGTGTATATTTGAAGTTATTAAAAACAAAGGGGGTTGTGCCCATTACTAATAATTCTTAAATAAAGTAAACTAAATTAAAAAAACAAGAAAAACTGTTTTTCATTAAAATTAGTTAAAGTGCCTTTATTCAAGTGGCACAAAAAAATAGCACATTTTTGGACTTTTTTTATAAATTGCTCAAAAAAATTTCTTTAGTTGAGAAACCACTATTGCCTTAATTTTTTTTTTATATCTCAAGATGTCTAGCTTGCATTTCCATTTTAAAATTCTGCAATCGGTGACAAATTGCAAAAGATACAGGCTGCTGAATATGGAATTTTTAGTGCCTTTAAATAAGTGACCCGGAGGTAGCTAATAAAGACCACTTTGTATCTTAAAAATTGTCATTTATACTTTATATATATGTCACCATTACTCGAGAACGACGTGTCCACCATTAATCTATTCCTCTTCTATTTCTCAACGTAATCAACAGTTTCGCAGTTATAAAATAAAGAATGGTGAACAAATTTTTTTTTGTTTAAAAAATTTAAATTTTTTATTACTAAAAACAAGAAACATAAGACACGGCAAAATGTGTAAAGTTTTATTAAAAAAAATATTTTGTCATTACATTCCATGAGAGGATAGGGGAGAGAGATTCTCAGAATCACTGAGCTGTGCGCTTTCCAGTTATCACTCACTGATTGTGACCTACAGTTTTACACCGGTTCCAAACGGGTTGTTGGGAAGCTAAGCGAGGTGGCCTTCGTCGAAAAAAGCGTAAATTGGTCAGAGCAGGGACCGAACCCACGTTCTCTCGCACAACAGCCGCGCACACTAACGGTTGCACCACCGACGGTTTCATTTATCCTAAAGTCACATGACCTATGAACAAAACCAGATGTGGATCATAAAAATCGATGGACGCGTTTCGCTCTTTTTCACAATTAAGTGAAGGTTTCTCATTTTGTACCTTCACTAAATTGTGAATAAGAGCGAAATGCGTTCATCGATTTTTATTATGTATATTTAATTTTGTTCATAGGCCACGTGACTTTAGGGTAAACTAATAAAACTTTACACTTTTTGTGAATAAAGTATTTCGGCCTAATCGATTTAGAATTTCACAATGCAAAAATGACTAGAGGAACTTACAAGACTCTGTTACAATCAGCTTTCCCTAAATTAAATGATATTTTTGGAGCGATTCCATGCATTTTGTAACAAGATAATGCTCCTATTCATATTGTCAGAGTTGTATAACAATACATTTCAAACCAAAATGTTTGTTTTCTTAGTTGGCCACCATATTCTCCCGACCTTAATGTAATTGCAAATGTTTGGGGATGGCATTCCTGCACGGTTTATGAAGGAGGAAGACAATTCAACGAAAAGGAATCACTAATTCAAGCCATTACGAACTCCTGGAATAATATTTCTTAGTAATATTGAACATCACTTTATGAATCAATAAAAAGCCGGATATTTGAAATTAGTTTAAACAAGAGATGTAGCACCCACTATTAAAAAGTCTACAATATTATGAATAAATTAAATGTTATTGGTTCTTATTATTAAATTATAAAATAATGACTTTTTAATTAAAATTAGTTAAATGGTACTAATCGCTAAACTTTACTGTCGTTGTTGATATTTTGCTTAAGAAAATGCCGTTTTCGATGATGGTAACATTTTAGCTGTTGGCAAAAAAAAATAAAAAGATATAACCTACACCTACTAAAACCTGAAATTTAAGTGGTTGTAATCATCTGACCAAGAGTGTATTAATCTGTTTGGTTGCTCACTTTCGACGAAAACATTCATCGAATTCGTTCAAACTATTTTAACGAAGCATTTCCTTTCTGTGAAAAAATCGGTTCTATTTTGAGATAACATATCCTTTTCTGAAAACGTCGAAAAACTTGACCCAGCTCGTAAACCAACAATCAGCCAAATTATATGTATATCCAATCAAAGGCGGACCTATGTACGTCGAAATTTTTTTAAAATTTTTCTTTGCTTTCTCCTTATTCAAGTGTCTTCAAAATGTTGTGGCAATTTCACCGCAATATTATGAAATATCTTAATGAGACTCCGTTTTTGTTTTTGGTGCTGGCAATCGAGGAGAAATTACCCTCGATTTCAGCTGCTGCTTTTTGCTGCAGCAGCAACTAATCGGCAGACTGGGGGTTTCATGTTGTTGCATGTGAAATAATTAGCAATATTTTTAAAGGTTTTGCTCCATCACAAATGACACAGCAATCATCGTTGGTGAAATGAAAACATTTAGTGACACTTTAGCAGAATATCCAGATTTTCTTAACTCGCAGATCAGTGGCATTTTGTGTATGTGTGTGTTGATATGTTTGGCGCTAATTGTCTTTATATCCCTTCGTTAATGAGTTTTAATTAGGTATTTAAGAAATTTAAAAGATTTTAAGAAACCCGGCAGGAAAATGAATTCGTAATAAGAGCGAAGAAATATTGTGGATATTAATATAAGAAAGAAACTGATAACTCATTTTAATACAAAATTTAATTTATGAAATAGGACTTTTCCTTTTTCAGTACTAGTCTTGGGAGGCTTGTGTATATATGTCGGTGCAAAAATATTTGCCTTTCCCCAAAAATATTTAATTTATATTTTGTCTCGTGGTTGCCCACAAAAGTTGTTAGCTGTCCTGCAAATAAAAACATTTTTCGTAGATGTAGTTGCCATAGTATACTTTTGCGGCAGTGAAAGAAACCCGGTTATTACAAATGTCTTTATTATAAATTTTGCTGAACGCAGGAGAATCATGATTCACTTCCTTATTTGTTAGCATAGACTAAATATTATTCAATTATTTGAGGCAAACAAGCAAATCTTACATAAAAGATTAACAACATCAGCCTTATGCTATCAGGCGTTAAGGCTGATCCTCCGCCAATTTAGGAGTGTAGGTCATTTTGTATCCATCTCATTTAATATGCACTTTACTCGTTCTACCGCCTCTGAATATCTTTGAATTACATTAAGATTTGGTTCCTTATTATTTTCCCAATATTGTTTTTATCGCCTATGTACATGTTGAAAGTTTGTACAATGTTATTTTTTAACACATTGATGAATGTATCCCATGCTTTGTTGTTTTCATATTGATGACTTTTCGAATCGATAAAATGTAAGAACATCTATAAGGATCATATAAGAATCATGCTCCATACACGATACTTTTCTCAGATACAGGGTGATTCAATTGTAACGAAGATCTTTGACAGGTGTACGCTGAAAAATTTGTCTCTTATGTTGTTTGCATGCAAATGTACCGTGTTTGTACTTATAGGCAAACATATTGTATTTGCTATACAACATAACATCTTTGGGACACAATGATTAATAGGTCATAATATATGTATTTGTGACCCAAATTTAGTTTTGTATTGCGAAAACTGCTGTAAATAAGAACGTGACTGACAATAAGGGAACAAACCTTCAACAATCTTCAATTCACGAAAATAATGCTTGCAAACATTAAAGTGGTTCCTGCAATATGTTGCTTGGGCAGTTATTTTTCAGCGTGTATAATTTGTGTCTTTTTAATGGTTTTTTCAGAAAATGGGTACTACAGTCTTTGCCAAACTTATTCATGGAGTGATACTGATATACGGCACTTTTCACTATAATAACGTAAAGGACTTGGGCAATATGTGGTATCAACCGGGCGCTGGTGCTTGCAACACAAGGCATGAAACAATGGCCCTATTGAGAACTACGTTGACTGCCGAGATCTTGCGATTTGACACCATTGGACTTCTTTCTCTGGGGATACTTCAAGAGTATGGTCTATGCCAATAAGTCCGAGACTAATCATACGCGTTATAAATGATATTACAGCACGAACTATGCCAAAAAGTCATAGAGAATTTATATACTCCCACCCAGGATCGTGGCGGGCACTTAACCGATATTGTGTTCCATACATAAATGTTATAAACTAAAAAATATGATGAAATACAAAATAGGATTTCGGCATATTTGTGTGTGTTTTAGCTATAAAAGATAATCTGCGGTAGTATTGAATCACCCTATAGTTTCGTTTTGCATAAATTATGATACAATATATGGTTTGTTTCTGTTACTTCCCTTTGTGTATGTGATTCTCTCTAATGTACTTAGCTTTTTCCCTTATAACGAATTTATAAATTGATTTGCGATAAATACTTCAATTAACAACATTTTGATAATAATTTGTCGGGTGATGATCAAAAATTGAAACGGAACCTAAAAATCCGTCAGAATATAAATGAGTGAATATTCCCAAAATTGAACATTAATATTTTGCCAACTAATTAACATCTAACTGATGTAGGAATCGTAAAAAAAACAAAACTCGTTAAAGCAAATTGTAACAAACTAGAAGCATTTAAAAGGAATGATATCATACTACACTTTATATATAAACTAATGATTTATCTGGTCTTAGCAGTCAGAAGCAGTAAAAAAGCGCAACACAATACGAGAGCAGCATATTAATTGACGTTAAAAGAGATGTATTCTATAATAAATCAAAAAAATTAACAACCATACATTTAAACTATGGCCGTCGGTGGTGCAATGCGTAGTTTATGCCGCTGCTCTACTTGAGAGAGTGGGTAAGGTCCCATTTCTGCGCACTTCACATTTCTATCAATTAAGGTTTCCTAACTTACTGCCGACGATACCAAGAAAAAACTCATTCCTCCCAAACGAAATCTCAGATGACTGAAGTTCGTTTTGGGGACTGTAGTTGGGAGAAACGAACTTCTTTTAATCCATGTCATTTCTTTTGGGAGGACCGAAAAATGTTTGCAGCAAACGAGTTATGGAAAATATAAATATAAGTTTCGGTTACAGCAACCGAGTTGTAGTTGCTTCCAACTAAAAAACGTTTGCGAGCACTGAAAAACATTTGTAGTAAAGGAGTTTTAAAAAATTATCACATCTTTGTCATTGATGATGTCTATAGGAAATTTCCAACTGGGCATTGTTTAACCCTTTTTCTCCAAAACGCACATTTAACGTTATAGGAACGAAAATTGACTTGTTGCCGCAACACAGCGATGAATGACAATCACTAAATTGTGGAATGTACGAATAATTTCATTGCAACAATGTAAACATACTAACCAATATGTTTTGCTCTCTAGTCGAAGTCATTTTTTAAATATTCCCCACTTATTATAAAATGTCTGAGGATACGATATTTTGAAAAATTCTCAATTGAACAACTCAAGATATCTGCAATGTTGTCGTCAACAGTCATCGTAATTTTTAACCACAATTTTAACTAAAATTTCAACATGTGTCCTTCATTTTAAATCCGACAAATACTAAATATTATGGTTACATTAAGAAGTTCACTACGAATTTGGCATCAATTCGGTTGCAACGAAAGAATTTGGTATCAATTCGGTCGCAGTAACTGAATTTTGACACAAGTCAATTGCAACGGCCGAATTTCCGTTGCTGATACCGAATTTCTTATGAATTTTGTTCGAACAACCGAGAACAATTCTGTTCTCTTTCAATTCGGTTAACACAATATGATTCCATTGTGGTTTCTGGCTAACCTGACGTTTAAAATTCTAAAAGCAAATGTTGTGGTCGCGTTGATATCAAGATTTTTTGTGGCTTTTAAGAAAGGTAACTTTTGCTTCTTTATTAATACGTCCTATTTTTCAGAAAATGTCCATATTTATCAGCATGCAGTGCAACCAGATGTCAACAGTTCACTTTGTCAAGGTCCATAGCTCGTCTATTGTGAATAAGATCGAAACGCATTCGACGAGTTTTATGATCCATACCTCATTATGTTCATAGGTCATGTGACTTTAGCATAAACTAATAAAACTTTAACCGTTTTTCCGTTTCTTGTTTTTTTAATATTAATAATATTGGAAAAATTATATATTTTCATCATTCGTTTTTTCTAAAAATATTGAAATGAAATAAAATAAAAAAATTATGCTTACAATTGTTTATATGAAATATATGCAGGTTTTCTCATTCTGCAACCCCTGGCAGCGACTAGTTGTATTTGAAGACGAGCAATTGATTTTATTTGACCAAATTTCTTAAACCCGCCTCAAATCTACATTGACAATCCCAATTTAATCAACAGCAACTTTAATAAAACTTAATGTATCACATAATTCTCGAGAATTTGTCATTGGAGCAGAACGAACTCCGCTGCATTCACTCAGAAACTCCTTCCACACATTTGCCATCTCGTTCACCGCAATTGATGTCAAGATAGACGGGTAGTTGAAATATTATTTCGGTTTATCGTATCATCATCATCAACGCCATCGACATCAACATTAAAATACATAATACAAATTTTAAATACACAACATCCGGCTAAACATTTATGGGGAATTTAATGTCTGCTAATTGGACTGTCAGGGCAAACTACTTATATTTAAGTTTGTATTATTGTATATGAATATGTGTATATGAATATGTGTAGGTTTTAGTTTTTGGTACTCATATGACATAAATTTCACTTTAGTTTTGTACCGCCTCAACTACTAAAATGCCAAAAACCCCATACAAATTGTATAAGCAATTTATGGAAATACACCCATAATGGCTTGGAGCTGAGACCACTGAGAATACCAAAAAGATGTGACAAAGTGCCAAACCTGATATGATCGTCAATGTTGCGGAAAAATATAAACACATCTACAAATGAACAGTGATTCTTCGTTAAAGGCTACTATTGGTTGTGGTTAAATATGGGGAGTGTAAGAGCTGTAAATTATAATTTACTGAACCATAACTATATAAACAACATCGTTTACGACAACTTCGAATATTAACCGTGAATGTGACGCACACTTACAACTTTGTTTTAAAGTTTTGATTTAGAAGAGGAAACTTGTCTAAAACTGGATATGTTTAACTTTGGTGTATTTTGCTTGTAAGAATTAGTTTGAAGCTTCTCATCATCATTTTCGTTATATCTTAAGTTAACTTCGGACTCCAAAAATGACCCAGGGGTTTCACCAATATTGGGCTTTCTATTTGCAGCATATTATTTTGCAGGTAATCTTCATTTATATATTTAAGTACTGTGCCTAAACCTTTTCTCGGTTATGGGCAGGCAGTCAACCTACGTCTTTAATTGTCATAATTTTCGAAAATGTCGTAATTTTTACAAATGCAAGAATGTTCGAGTTTATCGGGGTTTACGGAATTTGCTTGGGATCAGAATATGATTTTGATTTGGTTAGCGTAGCATGAACTCGCCCATCCCGAAGCCTTTCTGTAGTTTCAACGGCTAGAATTTAAATTTTTTTTTATCAAAACGGCAATCCTGAACATTTTCTGCAAGTTTAATATTGTCTTACTAAGCCCTCAGAACGAGTTAAACGAGCGACAATTTCTACACAAAAAAATACAGTTTGGGATTAACGGCAAACAATGTTCGCTACTGTTCTACTGCTTTTTTGTCAGCTATTACAGCGAATGTTGTGCCATAATAAGAAACTGTTTTCAGTATTGATAAAATACCTTGCAAAATGATTGGGAAAAGAGCAAACATATGTTTGCTGAAATAGCTTTCATCTTTTCAGCAGACATTTCTGCTGGTTTTACGGATATATTTTTTAATTTTGGCGTATAATACGTCTTACCTTACGGTATAGGGAGTCATGTCAGATTGTTATTGTTGTAATCTTTATTTCATTGATTCTGAGGAAACGGCGAGATAACTTTTTTTTAAAAATTTTTTTGTAGGTAAATGAAGATGTTATCTTTCGTTTGATATACATTTCATATTGGCTGATATCTTCCTAATATTTAAATTTCTCGAATGAAAATTGTTTAAAGACATACACTCAAACATATGTGTGGTGTTTGGTTGAGTGATTGAGTTTGTAGCGTGAACACAAACTATGCTGCTGTTTCAGTGTGGACACAAACCTTCGGCTGTTGTTTTGATTGATGAAATATTGAAATTTCGTATATTTACTTATGTATTTAAGTGAAACAAAATGTTAAATGTGAATTTGAATTTAACACGGATATATAATTATAAAAAATATAAATCAAATTGATTTGCGTCTGTTATTTATCATTTATCCTTACTCTTTTAATTTAAAAACATATTTATCCTATTTTTCCTACCATAAGCTTATGTATATTATCAAAAGAAACTATCAAATAAATAAGTTCATGTGCTTATGTTATTTATCATTTATTGTTATATATGTTTTCTGTCTTATCGGATGGCGTATTCTACGTTAAACTTAATGGCCGTGTCTCTGACACAGCCTGCAGGGACAGTCCGTGGCCGAAGGCCTCGAACAACTGTCTGCTGTTTCATTTTTTCTTCTGTTCACCACTTACACACGCTGAAAATCTGTCTTTTTGTTGTTGTTTGGATGCAAATATAAATAGTGGTTGGAGCTTCTAGCAAATATAATATACTTGTGTCGAAACATATTGTGTTTGCTATTCAATATTACATGTTTGGGACACAATGATTAATATGTTCAGAATATATGTGTTTGCGACCCACATATATTTATGTTTGTGATACAAATACAGCTGTGTTTGTTGCTCTGTTTAATAAGAGAGGGTCAACGAGAGAGTCTATCTTGTAAGTTTATATGTATTTTTGCGTTATTCTCTCAGTTAGTGTGTCATAAATATTCCTGAATGTGGGTGCAAATTGCAGATGAAGTCAGTGTTTCTTTATTTTGGCTGACGTATTGCGTTTTAGTTTCATGTATTCAGTCGTCAATGCTACATCGTACAGATGATATCAAAAGCGCTTGATCAGTGAAAAACGAATAAACGAGGGCTCGGACATTTAAATGGTTTGTGATGTTACTTTGGTTTTGTGCATGTGTTTCGTATGATTATGGAAAGAAACTGGAAAGGGCATGTTTGCCAGTAAACATGATGCTGTTTACATTTAAACACAAGTGAGTTTGGGTCTTGCAAACATATTAATGTTTGAAGTGTGTTCCAAATATATACATGGTTCCTGCAGAATATATTTGGGAGAATATGTTAAAGAGTCCGTTATTTTTCAGCACGTACATACATTTTCCGTATAACATTTATTGAAATTGAAATTCATTTTAGTTATACACCACTGTAGCTGGTATAAAGTGAATTTTATGGCGTCTTACAGCAGTATTTGCTAAGTGTTTATTTATCTGTCAAATTTTAATAAAAACTTATGACGCATTTCTTAGAAATCCCCAATTTTTGTTTTCTGGCTGTTGGTGAGAGAGAGCAATTATAACGTTTCGTTGCTATGAGACTTTTGTCATCATTGGATATCCTATGAAACCGTCATCGTCATCGCCATCGTCAACATATTTAAATAAATTTATAGCAAGTCAAATTATTTGACTCATCAGAATACTGTTGTGTCTTCAAAGAGAAAAAGAATCGAACTTTATAATTGGCTAATAAAAGATGGGATTAGCCAACAGGGGGATGATAAATTCTTATAAATATAAGTATATATGGATATAAGAATATAGACACAGACAAAAAACTTAACTATCTGACAATGAGAAATACAAAAAAATATATATTTAAAGAACAATAAACTAAGTATTAATAAATTCTTTTCATGCTGAACTGGATTTTTTTTGTTTTGCTCAAAGCATGCATAATTTCCAGCTCGGTGTTATAGTAACATTCCTATTAAGTATGGATAATGACACTTGATGTTAACTTTTTTGACATCCATTACAAACTACTCTAACATTTGGCAAAACAAATTGTTTTTTCATCTGTTTCGACCACATACATATTCAACGCAACACCTCTCGAACACAAAATATGTCAGTACCCAACATGCGAAACATGAAGAAACCGTTTAGAAGACATTTGGTAAAACAAATAATTGTAAACGCTTCTAAATGTACAACATATGACGTTTTGTGGTTAATAAATGAAACATCTACTAATATCTTAGGATAATTTCATAATTAACCGAGGAAAATTGCGGAAAATTCCTTAACAAAAAGGAAAATACAAAGAACAAGACATCAAAGAAAACAACAGTTTGTTATGTAGAAGCGTTAAGGAAAGGGGTTGCTTTTTCCGGCTGTTACAGGAAAATATAATAAGTAAAAAATAAATAATTACAACCATGAAAATTTGTTATTGAGTAATAAAGAAACACACACTAAAAAAGGTATTCATTAGATACATTAATCAACCAATACCATCATTATTTTTTATTTCTTTTTATGTGGTTACTGTTGAATGATTGTCTCTTTTTTTGTAATTTATAGCCAAAACATATACAAAAATTAAGAAACACATTTGGGATAATAAAATTAATTGTACATTGGAATGGCGTAAATGATGTCAATACTGCAATAAATAACACAAGGGAGAATTAAATTGTTATATTATCGATTAGGGCAAATAACATTTCGTACAAAAATCTTTGCCCCTTATGATGGATGTTGTAGTTGTATAAACTTTTTTCAAAAATAAAACAAACTAAAAAAATAAATTCTTATCGGGTATTCTTTATTATCATATAAACCAATTTTATTTTTTAACGTTTATTTTTTTCAAATATCCAAATTTCTATCTATCGTTTTTGTTGGTTGAATGCGAATATAACGTTTTTGTAGCTTGTGGGAAAGATAGTATATTTGTGTCCAAACACATTATGTTTGTTATTCAATATTACATGTTAGAGACACGATGATTAATAGGTTACAATATATGTTTACCTGACCCAAATGTGGATTTGTTTGTTAAAAACTTCTGAAACAAGAACGTAATAGACAACAAAGAAATAAAAAACCAGCAGATTTTCAATTGATGAGATCAATGCTAGTAAACCTGTACATGGTTCCTGCAGCGTGTATTTGCCGAATTCGTCATCTGTAGCCGGCTGATACAGGTAGACTTTGGACTTCACATACCTCCAAAGAAAAAACTGTAAAGTGGATGTAGGCGGTCATTTCTTCGAACCGAAGCGTCGAGTTAACAGTTCACTCGCCGTATTATCCTAACTATAATACCATGGATTATCGGGCTGTGTGGCAAGCTTCGTCATCTTGTTGTAACCAAATGTCTTCACTCACAGTGGAATTCGGTTAACGCAGTCGAAGTAGTCACAACCGAATTCAGAGGTTGTCACAACCACACTAGAGATCATCACATCCGAATCAGAGGTTGTCTCAACCGAATTAGAAGTTTCCTCCAGCAAATTAGGGGTTGTCACAGTCGAATTAGAGGTTGTCATAGTCGATTTAAAGGTTGTAACAACCGAATTTAGATGGTGTCACAACTTAATCTGCATTTTTTTCTACACAAAATTACAATATATAATTAATACAAAATTCCAATATATAAACAAATTCATTTTACATGCCAGTTCCAAACGGGTTTGAAGTTCCGGTTATCACGGGTCACAGCACCAATCCTGACGTGTTGTCTGAGTGCCTGCTGATTTTGATATAAAACTTTCAATATACAGTCAATGGCAGCACGTCTCAACGACCGACCATGGAAAGCTTCAGAACTGTTGACGTCTGCTTGTTCTGCACTCTGATAAATGTGAAAATTTTCTGCACAATATCATGTTATAAACCAAAAAACATAATTGCAATGTTTGTATTTAACTTTATTAATAACCATAAAAAATATCTTGATACACAGAGAAAAAATTCTATGATACAATGTCGCGTCCGATTTCAATGAATTTTTGTATAATTTTCAGTCATAGAAATAGTTTACCTGATGTAACAAAACAAGAATTGTTGTTTTTCATCCTACAGCTTTTGTTAAAATTAAAATTAATTTATTAGTTTCAAGAAAATATTTGTAAATATTTTAAATCTTTAATGCTTATTTTCAAAGAATTCTATTTGTCAATCTTTCATTCAACAAAAACATTCCTGGGTTTAATTAATTTTATGTATTGATTAACGAATTATAATTAGAAATAAAACATAAATTTTGAAAATTCAACGAATATCAAAAATTAAAATTAGTCAAATTAAAGAAATATTTCTGGCTTTTAGAAAATTTTTTCCTCAGTATTGAACAAAAGAAAGAAAAATTAGAAAATTGTTCACTTAATTCCTACAAATTTTCAAGTGTTCTTGGTGGATACATACATAGTTTAAACTTAATTTGCTTTCTGGAATATTTTTGAGCAAAAATTGCCGTTTTTTTTAAATTGAATTTTATGACCGATTGCGTTAGTTTTCAGTTAATGTATGAGAAATTCATACTACAACAAGCTTACAAGGTCAGGAACATTTCTCTAATTGAAAAATGGTTGGGTTTTATTGGAATAATAGACAATTCTGTTGAGCACACTCACTGGCATGACTCCATGATCATCATCCTCCGACGCCTAACTACTGTACCCTAATTGATACCATCGGTTTATCATCAATCGTATATATATACATTGAATTAAGCAATTTACATGTGCGAATTATATCGATCGAAGATCCCTAAGTATCATCGAAAACAAAATTATCTTGTAGGCTGTGACGTCATAAAGAACTCAGCAGAATGTTTTGAAAAATCATATATTTCGAGATAAAATTTCAACAAATATGAGGTGGTTAAAAATTCTAAAGTTTGAATTGATTTTACAAATTCATTAACGAAGTTTTTTATTTTAACTAACAGTGAAACATTCAGCTGATTAAGCAAAAATATTTTGTTGAAAAATCAAATAATTTGAATTTGAAAATCTAGAAAATAAAGTATTTTGATTCCAAGAAATATTTCTTCAATTTAAAGAAATTAATATTTGAATTCCAGAAATTTTATTCATAGAATTTTAATTATTTGATTTTACCAATTCTCTTTTTTCCGTGTATCACCCCACGAAAGCAACATATATACATTCTTTTTAGAATTTTAAATGTCAGGGGCCTAAATATTTATGACGATAATCGTTCAAACGTTATGATATGTCGATAATGACAGACTTCACTACCGACAAAACGATAATGAATTCCATATCGCTTGGTACACAACTAGCCCCCAGGTTTGCAATATATAGGATAATGTTGCGGTAACCGAGTTGAAAATTAAATCCGAGTTGAAAATTAAACAGAATTCATGAGAATTTTGGCTACAACAACCGTATTAACGCTATTAACTTTGCCGCTGCAACCGACTTAAGGCCAAGTTCGTTTATCGCGACCGAATTGAAACCAAATTCGATTGTTGCAACCGAATTGTTATCACGTTCGGTTGCTCCGAGTCAATTATAAATCGAGGTTGCTTTAACCGAATTTCCGTTGGAGGGACTAAATTCAGTCGTAACAACCTCAATTCGATTGTAGCAATCGCAATTTGATGGCAAGAGCCGAATTTACATTCGCTATAACCTCTTTTCAAACAATTAGTTGTCTGAGTGTTCGAGATCAACGGCAGCTCTTTCAGGTATAAAATACTCCATTGTCATGGCGCGATAATTAAATAAATAAATGGTTTCCCATTACATCCCATGAAGGGACAGGGGAGAGTTTCTCACAATCACTGAGCTGTGCGCTTTCCAGTTTTCACTCACTGATTGGGACCTACAGTTTTACACCGATTCCGAACAGTATTTTGAGAAGCTTTTTCATGGCTAAATACTCGATAGTGTCGCCGCCACTATGCGAGGTGACCGTCGCCGAAAGAAATTTAAGGTGGTCAGAGCAGGGTTCGAACCCAGGATCTCATGTACAAGAGGCGCGCACACTAACCATTGCACCACCGACGGCCACATGAAAGTTAACTCTCGATTAATCCTGGAGAAACCCCACGAAAAACAATTCGACACCTACCACCTCTTTGTAGATCATAAGTCTGTCTTCAATAGCCCGATACTGGAAAAAATGCACCAAGATATGTCGGAGCTTGGTATTCCTGCTAAACTGACACAAACAAATCCTAAGTAAAGATTGGTAAGAATCTCAACGAACCATTTAGTACGAGGAGAGGCCGCAGATAGGGCGAAACCCTATCAAGCGATCTCAACAACATTTTAATTGAGATGATCGGGAGAAAAGCTGCAGTCAACACGAGTAAAACTGTCAGCAGCAAAAGTCACATACTGCTCGCGTATGCTGATGATTTAGACATCATTCTGCGAGAAGTTACTGCATTATTTTGGAGAATTGAAAAGGAATCAACAAAAGTAGGTTTGGAAAAGTGGCGAGACAAAATTAATGGTCTCAACAAGCAGAACAATTACAACTTTAAACATAACGAGGATCTAAAACAACTACATTTGAAACATATGGTAGGGCCAAACAAAAACAGAACGAGACAACTACTATTAGAATAGTTCGTTCTATAAATAGAACTTTCAAAACTTCTGCATCAGTGCGTGTAAGTAGGAAAGCAATGTGTAAGTAGCGACAACAATCGCTCTGCACACAATCAATCAATCAATAAATGTCTTCGGTTAGTGACTTGTGTAAATGCACACCGCAGTGGCTTAACAGGCTAGACGCTGCTGAAGATGATGCTACGCAAACATCAAAACGATCGTCCAGCGAATGTGAGTTCGTATCCCACCCGCGGCATTTACATTTGTTTTCACTTACCGGAGAAAACATGATCTCTTACAGCCTTAAAGGAAATTACATCCACCCGATTGGTTGAACGTTGATAACCGTTATAATTTCGAGAGGGTGGACGAATTTACTTACCTCGGATCTGCCGTGAACGGAAGCAATATAAATTGAATGTTGCATCTCTTAACCATTAATTAACGACAACCAGATTGAGAAAACCCTGGTGCTGTTTAGTGCAAAAGAGCTTTGTAATTACCCTAATATAGTAGCAAGTAACAAATATTTTCAAAACCTTTTAATGCCATTAATGCAGCGCCTCATATACCGATTGATTTGCAAGCTATGCCAAATTAAGCTATCAACTCTACTAAATGTTCCAAATTACTCATTCAGTCATAATTGTATGACCACCTAAATTAAATGTGACATTTAGCAAATAAAAGGCCCTGAAACCAAAAAGCAATGATTCTGTCTAAATTGAACGTAATAATCAATTAATTTGTGATTAAATGTAATCAATTCCATAGTGTAACCTTGGTTCATAATTTATGAAAATTATACCAAAAAAATTGATTTTCGTCATTTTCTATGTAATCATTGTATTTCTACGTTGTAATCATAATAAGCGAAGGAACGAACGAATGGATAAATGAAATGAAATACGATATGAATTGGAATGGCGGAGGAGCCAAATTCGATTAATGCCTTCGCCGTTGATTGGATTGGGCCTCAGCATATACATATGTATGTATAACATACAGTGCCTCGGTTAAGTGGTTGGTGGTGGGAAGGGGAATTAGGCAAAGAAACCATATTGAAAATAACAAACAAACAAAAACCGATTATTACTCCATTTTCGTTTTCCTCGATAACAATGAAAACCTCTAATTACAAACAAATGAGAAATTAATTTATCAAAATGAAGCGGCAGGAGTGAAAAAATGAACGTGGTGTGTGGCCACGAAAAAGGGCCCACAATTAGAAGTACATACCGGGAATATAATGATCAGATAGTCAGGAGTGGGGGGGGCGAACACGTTTCCATACATTAATTTCCAATTGCGGCATATGCTTGTTTGCTTCAGAGTAGCACGAGGCAAACAGTGGTTCATCGAGATTTTTTAAACGAATTAACAATATTTTTTTTCCGGGGTTCCTAAGGCCTTGTAATATGATGGGTTAGTTTTAAGTTCAAATGGATTGCGGGTCGTTGTGTACTGCTCTGCGTAAATGTAATTGAAGATGGGAACAGAGAAAAATAGTCGGTCTTGATTCCGTCCGTCCCGAGATCAAATTGTACTATTCTGTCCCGTTTATCCCAAAAAAAACAAATTCTGTCCCGATGATACCTAAAATATTTTTGACAATGTTTGAGAATTAAGGATATAATTTTTCTAAACAACATAACAATACACGCAAAGAAAAAAAACGTTCCTCCCAGACGAAATCTCAGATAACTGAAGTTCGTTTGAGAACTTTAGTTTGGAGAAATGAACTTCTGTTAAGCCATACATGTCATTTCGTAAGGGAGAACCGAAAAATGTTTGCAGCAAACGAGGTACGAAAAATATACCCTGAAAAAAAGTTTAAGAGGAACGAAAAACGGTTCCAATAACTGTTGCTTCGGTTACAGCAGCCGAGTTGTAGTTGATCCAATCTAAAAAGCTGTCGCGAGAACTGAAAAATGTTTGCAGTAAACGAGTTATGAAAAATTAGAGCTGAAAAAACGTTTGCGAGAAGGGAAAAACGGTTCCACCAACTGTTCTTTCTGTTACAACAACCGAGTTGTAGTTACTCTAAACTAGGAAAAAGTTGAAAATGTTGGCATTTTTGTCTATTTTTTCACTGTCTACTTACACGTCTGTCTCGCCTTGCATTCAATTAACCACTAAAAGTGCAGTAGACTACAACGCCTCAATTGAACATTTTAGACATATTGACAAGGTAGAAAAGCTTTAGAGTGTTTGATCACTTTTATGTGTATGCGTGAGTGTGTATGCCAAACGAGTGGATAAGACTGTGTATACAGTCGACAGAATGAGAGAAATTTACGTTCTCCGTAATCTGTGCTCTCATTAGAAAAATGGCTAATGGCTAATTTTGTACGGGTTTGATGCAAACGAGAACTCGTTTGGAACAACATGATACACATTTGCGATATATGAGTTTATTTGGGAGAAACATATGAACGGTTGCGATTAATAAATTAATACAAATCAATCAAAGTATTGTTGCGGCAACCGAACAATAAACATTTTTGTTTGCGTTTACTTGTGGAGAAGGGAGCTGATGATATGCCTTGGTGGACATTGAAATAGCTAAATTTCCAACCATTCACCATAATAATCAATTTAACATATTTCTGTTTTAATATTTTCCAGTACAATGTACTTTTTCATGGAAGAAATACTTATTGATCATGAACCGAACAATTATTAACGAACATAACAACTGAAAGATCGAATAGTATAAACTTAAACGGAAATAAACAAAAAAACATACATACATTTTTAATTGCTAAATTTTTGGTTTAAAATCTATAGATTCTTAAAGCGTGTACATCTGTGCTGTAAAATTCTGTTCGAAGCAGAGATGTGGGGCCCACTTAGTACTTAGTTGGCAAGTTTCGGTAGAAGATTTAGATGAGGCAACGTGCCCGAAAATAGGGATGTTAACCTATGTCGTCTTTTATATGTAAAAATTAGTTTGTAGCTGTTTATGTTGTTTTAACTTGTCGAATCTTCAGACTCCAAAAATGACTCAGCGATTTCCACAATATTGAACTTTCTAACGCCCAATTTATACGATGATTTTTTACGACGTTGCTTCTGCTTGCTTCTGCGACGTCTTTTTTTACATATAGGTGAACGGTGTAGAGAAGGGCATTATGGAAAAAACAGAAATCGTGTATTTTTGTTTACCGCTCTTGCTTCTCTACACCCTTCGACTATATGTTAAAAAAAGACGTCGCAAAAGCAACGTCGTAAAAATCATCGTATAAATTGGGTGTAATTGTCGCACATTGATTTGTACATAACCTTAAATATTGGGCCCAAAGTGTTTTACCGCGTTTTGGACAGTCAACCAACCCAGCTCATTAATATCACATTCAGACTGGCAAATTATCAAGCGTCTTAAAACTTCCGTCCCGTTCGTTCACCATGGTTTTTTTTTTAATTTTACGTCGGTTCACAAATGTTGAATAACAAAAAAAAATCACATGAGGTGTCATGAGACACCCGGTTGGAACGAATTTCCTTTCGCTATATATTATGTACTATGTAGTTAGTTCCAACACGCCTAAGGCGCCCGTTGAAAAATACGATAATTTAAATGGATCTTTAAGAAAAAATACTTTTCGTAAAGTGATAAACTTTTTTTCGGAAATTTTTTTTCTTTTATAGAAGAATATGTAAGAATATGTATTAAATTTTCCCGAAAAAGTAATTTTTACAGGGAGGTACTTCTTTTATTAAAAGCTAATGTTTTTTTAAGAAAATGTACTATTTTCCAGAAGAGGTACTTTCTGTAAGAAAAAGCCATAAGGGTATGAATTTTTTTTACAAGAAGTACCTTTTTATGAACAGGTACTTTTTAAATTTACTAATTTTCAGAAAGCCGTCGTTGTGGCCGTCGGTGGTGCAATGGTTAGTGTGCGCGCCTCTTGTACGGGAGATCCTGGGTTCGATTCCTGCTCCGACCACCTTAAAATTTCTTTCGACGACGGTCACCTCGCTTAGTGACGGCGACACTATCGAGTACTTAGCCATGAAAATGCTTCTCAAAATACCGTTCGGAATCGGTGTAAAACTGTAGGTCCCAATCAGTGAGTGTAAAACTAGAAAGCGCACATCTCACTGATTGTGAGAAGCTCTCCCCAATCCCTCCATGGGATGTTAAGGGACACGATTTTTTTTTTTTTAATTTTCAGAAAGGCTATTTATCTCAAGAAACGAAAAGGTATTACTTTACTTTTAAGAAAACATACTTTTAAGAAAATTGTAAGCAAAGGTATTTTTTTGAAGAAACGGATTTTTTTTAAGAAATGGGAATTTTTTTTAAAATTGGTCCTTTTTAAGAGTAGGTATATAGGTAGTAGAATAGGTATATTTTTAAGAGTAGGTACTTCTCTCAAGAAAAGTTCTTTTGTTTCACAAAAAAGATACTCTTTAAAGAAAATGTATTTTTTAAGAAATTGCAATTTGTTGTAAGAAAATTGACTTTTTAAGAAAAGGTACTTATTTTATAAAAATTACTTCTTTTAAGAAGAGGTACTTTCTGTAAGAAAATTTACTTTTTTAAGCAAAGGTACTTCTTTAAGATAAGCATTTTGTTTAACAAAAAGGTACTTTGTTTAAGAGTATGAATAGGTATTCCTTTGAAAAAGTTATATTTTTAAAAATTCACTTATTTAACAAAATTTTCTTTTTTTAAATTTCTTTCACTTTGGCTTTTCTAAATTTACTTTTATTGGGTTCAAAACTACAATATTTATAAGTAGTAAATATTGGAAATTTCTAGAAAACTTCCCATTAAACAAGAAATTTGCACCAAATATGTGAGACATCTAGTTAATTTCTTTCTCTATGATCCAAGCTGTTAGTCTAGACATAAACCAAAGCAAACAATATAGTTGCTAACAGTGGGTTGTAGCATAATAGTGTTAAAACAAAAGTTGTTTAATTAGTTTTATTTAGCTCCCATCCCGTAATGTGCGATAAGGATCTTCGTTCCACTAACAAATTTTCAAAATAGAAAGTGCACGCGAAAATTCCAACTTAAAAATAAAAAACTTTTTAATTTGCAATATTATTGTTAATAAAAAATTACTTACCGACACAGTTTCATCGCAAATGTAATAAAAAATAAAAAAAAATAATTTTTCCAAAAAACTTCAACTTATTAAAGTTTGCTGACTGATAAGTAGCCGATCGCTAAGGATGGAGGTACGTAAGATACAGATACGGTAAAAGAATTTCCATTACTACAGATTCTTTCCGCCATTTCTTGGTATATTTAAACATTTATCCTATTCCTACACAGGCCGTCGATGATATCCTCAAAGGACGCTTTCCTGGTCTGCTTATATCTTATTTTCCCCAAATATGAAAACCAATCAATAGTTTCATATTGAATGCTGCCATTTTTGTGTTTCATTAAAATGTTCGGAAATTAAATATTTACCATCTTTCAGTGCTAACAAATAGCTGTCAGTTCTTTTTCTTTCACTAGTGGAAAATAACTAGAAACTGATCACCACATGCTAATTTGGAAGTTTTTGGAGCGTATTTTTGACAAAAATTCGCTCTGAACCCATTTTCATTTTGTATGGAAAAACCTTTACTTTTAGCAAGTTTTGGATCGAAAACCACATTAAGCTTGTTTTCGGTATCAGTGTGAATGGGCTTTAAGTCGGAATTTGCAGGATGTCGTAATTATTTGAAAATTTAATAATTTTCGCAAATGTCTTCGTTTTCGGTACTTCTCGGAAATGTTGGGAGGTTTAGACTCGCCATTGAATCCAGATCCCGACGAAATTATACTCCCGATCAGCCTGTGACTTTGTTAGCTTATCATTAACACGCAATTCCCGAAGTCTACCTCTAGTTCCAACGACTACAATTTAAAACTATCCTGCATGTTTGTAATCCAAATTTATGATATGTACTTAAAATTAGATTTCATTTCATTCTATGTAGAAATCCGATATCCTAAGTTGGGTCAGGCCACGAGAAGTGTAACATAGTGGCTCAGGGATTTTGACCTTTGGTCCATGGATCGAAAGGATATGTTAATATAAAAATTTCCACAAAAAAAATAAAAGTAAAATTCCTGAAGCTGTTGTTGTAATTGTAGAATTGAAAATTTAAGAAATTTAGTATTTGTCTGAATTATTCAAAATTTTATATCTCGAAAACGACTTAAGATATATAAATTTTTTAAAATTTTTTAAGTTTTTGGTTAATGTATGAGAAATTTATTCTACAAGCTTACAAGTCATGAACATTTTTCTAGTTGAAAAATGGTTAATTTTTGTTGGAAATAATAGACAATTCAGTTCAACACACACTCACTGGCATGACTAGTTTCGAACTCCGTGACAAGCTCATCATCAGATGCCTAACTACTGTGCCTGAATTGATATCCATCGGTTGATCATCAATCGTATATATACAAACTCAAGTCTGCAATTCACATGTGCGAATTAGTATCGATCGAAAATCCCTAAGTATTAACATCACTGAAAGGCCTATAATTCCAACGGCAAGAACTGACAGAATTTTTCCACATGTTCTTCTTTTCTTCGTGTGTACTCGCGTTCTCGCATTGTTGCAGTGCTTTGAGATGAGTTTTTAATCTATATCACAGAGTTGTAATGTTTCGTGGTATAGTATTTTTGAAGACCGTGCTAGTGTCAGTTACATTTATTTGAATTTGAATTTTATTAACCGTTATTTGTTAGTTTTTCGTTAATGTATGAGAAATTCATACTACAAGCTAGCAAGTCATGAACATTTTTCTAATTGAAAAATGGTTAGTTTTTGTTGGAAATAATAGACAATTCAGTTATGCCAGTGAGTGTGTGTGTGTTTTAAGGAAAATTAAGGAGCAAAATATAAAACCAGAAAATAGCCTACACTGAAAATTTTTTTCAGAAATGCAGTTTGAAGAAAACAATCGCCTTTTAAATAAAGAGCCAGAGCAAGAAATCAGTCATAAGAATTTAGGAAATTTTATTATCTTCAAGTAGTTTCTGAGATACACCATTTTTTGTGGGACGACCTTCACGCCTAAAATGCGAAAATGCGAAAATGCAATGTTTACAACTGTTACCAAAAATAATTAAATTTCCTAAACTCTCACGAATGATTGACTATTTTTTTCTGTTTAGGCTATTTCCGGACTTTTTTTTCTTAATTCCCCTTACAGAATTAAAATTAAAAAGTTTTAAAATATCTCACATCGTTTTCGAGGTCTAAAATTTTTAATGACTCAGAAAAATACAAAATTTCTGAAATTTTCAAATTCTGAAACTGTAACAACAAAAACTTCAAGAAGTTTACTCATATTTTTCGAGGAGTTTTACATACTGACATAACGTTTCGATATATGGACAAATATATGAATAAATTTGTCAAAATGGTTTAGTTTCAACATTTTCCAGAAACAGACTCAAATCATACTGCACTCAAGTATTTTCTCGCCGTTTGCAATTTTAAGGTGGCATGTTGGGTAGCACATGCAACAGCAACCGTGAGACCTCGGGTCGATTTCTAGTTAGGTCGCATACCTGTTTAATTTTATGTTTAGTATTTAACTATATTTTTAATGATTTTATTTTTTAGTATTGCTGGTAAATGATTTATGTTAAAACGAAGTAATTAGTACAAGAAATAATAAAATCACATTTCAATTGTATGCCTTCTCTGAGGTTTAAACTCACATTCTATCGATTTGTAGGCAAAAATGTATGCTGTATGCCAGAAGCTCTTACATAGCTAGTGACAAATAAAGAGCAAATACATTCGGGTAACTGTTTACTTTTTCTACGTATATTTCTCAACTGCTACCGTTGACAGTCGACAAAAGTGCTGCCTAATTATACTCTTTTTCTAGTATATACTGGAGGCAAAAAAACCAAGGCTAGTAGTAATTTTTCCCAATGTCAAATTCATTTTTGCAAAAATTAGGAAAGTAAGCAAAAATTGTATTTGACTCTATAAGTTATTGCTTTTGACAATTATTTTATTTTTAACAATTATTTAATTGTAAAAAAGTACTCAAAAAATAGGTCAATCCAAGAAACCAAGTCTCGGTTGTTTCGAAAAATTTAATTTTTTAACAACCGGCTTCTGCGGTCGTTTTGAAAATAACCACTGGTTTCCACCGATTTCGGTATATTACCTAAGTCTTAAGAATTTGGGGTTTTTATTTGAAATATTATTAATCAAACAAAAAACGCGTTCGAAAAATCTCCCAGAATCCAAAATGCTCATAAACTGTTTTTTCTTAATCTTTAGGTAAATTTTTAAATTTTCTTTGAATTTTATTGACCGATTTTTTTCTATATTTTAAATTTAAATTTTCTGTGAATATAATTCAAATCATAATTTTTGTTATTTTTGAAATGTTTTTGATCAACTGACTAAATTCGTTGTTACACATTTCAAGCTAAAAATTTGGGATATTTCACATTATTTTCAGTGATCAGAATATGAATGGTCAAAATTTGTGTGGTTTGGATGCTTTGGTTTGATCGTTTGGTTGCTTGGTTTGGTTGCTTGTGATTTGGACGCACATGCGAAAACGAGTTCCAAAAATGTCGTTCTGGAAATGTCGAAACTGGCCACAGGAACGCTAGGACAAATGAGGTTGATGAGGACGAAATCGAAGGCGTTATCGAATCTGACCGCCAATTTTCTATACGAGAAATTGCAGACAAGCTGAAGGTGCCGCACACATAGGTTTATGAGCATTTGCAAATACTATTTTGGCTCAAAATAAAAATTTCATCAGGCAATACAAAAATAGTGAGACCTAAGAGGGGTCTGACCTTCCGGGATTTTAATGCACTTACGTTACGCTTTCATTCTGCAAAGGAATGATTCACTCCCCAAAATTGATATTCATATTTTTGTCCTAAACCCTCATATATTTAAATGCAAACATTAGGATCGAAGATCCGTATGCGTGTTCCATTTCAAACATTCATTTACTTACTTCGAAGCATTCGCGATTTTCCTCCCATACGATCGATTGACGACTAAATGAATGAAACCAAAACACAACAGATCAGCAAACTGAAGAAACACTAAATTCATCGACACACGCATTCGGTAACATTTATGACTCATTGACTGAAAGGCTCAAATACAGTTATGCACTTGCAATAACATTAACATAGGCTGAGAACAATCTCTCTTTTATTATTTTACTCTCAAAAGAGCATAACGACAAAAAAAAGTAAAGTAAACCGTGCACCAAAAACAGGTGTATTTGTAGCACAAACATTCCTGTATTTGGGTCACAAACACATATACATATTATAACATATTAATCATTGTGTCTTAAACACGTAATTTTGAATGCCAAGCACAATGTGTTAGCGTCAAGCAAACACGCGTTATATTTGCATCGAAACTAGAAAAAATACCGATTTTTCAGCGTGTGAATTAAGAACTACTTTACAAGTACACGAACCAATAGTTTTAAAAAAAGTTATCTCTTTCACTGTGCTAGAAGTGAGTACTATTTCATTTTTGTGAAATGGTTTTTCGAATATTAAGGGCTAATTGCAATAAATTGCTATTTTCATTTCCTGTACTAATACTGGGCTCTAACTTCCCTCTAACATACCCTACATTATGGCCTAAATAGTTTAATCTCTCAAAGACATTGTATCCAATACGTTAGTAAGTAACATATAATGGCGTATAATTTCTTTTTCGTTGTTGCAAACTGCTTAAATGGAACTTGGATTGAAAGAAATACCACACATCGACCCACAAAGCTAAAACAAAATAAATATAAAAATAACAACTCGTAAAATGTCGGAAATTTGTTTATAATCGCAGTCGTGTGTGCTATTGTTGTTATATTAATCAAATCCAAGAGAGCGGCTGCTCGATTTCAGCGTTTGGGGCAAGCGTGAGGACGGATGAAATCGAAGCGTTACATATGTACAATTCGTAACTTGTACAGCTCAATTTTTGCTTTTATTCGCCTGCCGTATTTTCCTTTGTTTCTTTAGTGAAAACAATCATTTAAAAGAAAATTGTTCCAAAAAACGATTTTACCCTAAAACACACTCCATTTGCTGTTTGAGTCTTTGTTTCAGTTTTGTATGTTTTTGATGTCTTAAATTGGTTTTCTGTTGCATTGTTTTTGCTTTTAATAAAGACACAACACAACACATTTTGATTGTCGGGCTATTGTGATCATGATGATGAATTTTTAGCTTCTGGGTGTTCCTCGATTACAGCCAACAACTAGCAACCAGCAACAGCAACACCTATAACACCAGCATTACTAACAAATGAAATGTAACAAAGTAAATGATTACACACCAAATGTTTCAGTTATTAGTGTCGGTATTATATGAATGAGCAGAGGTTGATATGACTTTTGAATGGTTAATATTACCTTATAGATGTAAAGAGATAGCCCAGTGACTGCCAGCCAGCCACATGACAGGGCTAACTTTCTAACACCAGAGGAGTCGTCATCATCGCCATCATCATCACCCTCATCGTCGACGTGTGTGGCCCACACACGAAGTTTGATAGAGTTAAACAAGTAAGTCAATTACGATTGGTTTAAGCCCATACTAACTTTTGAATGAGATGTTACGGATGTTTCGATTAGAAGCCTAATCTGGTATCTGTAGTTTTCCGCTTATATTTGGTGGTATAACTTGAAAATATATTGGTTTTCGTTAACAGTGATTTTTGTCACTTGGGGAAAAAAGTTGATAGCTTTAATTTGAGAAAATTGTAGATTTCAGATAAAGATTTTGATGGTATTTTCAAGCAGCAAAACTAAGTTCCAAGGAACAGTCTTTCGAAAAGTGTAGATAGCAATGGCCGGAGATGAGAAACATTTTCCATCAACTAGAATGGAAAACTGGTTCAGATATGCAAATATAGAGTCCAAGATATTTCTACCGTATACATTGACATCCCACCAACCGCGATGAAGTCACAAGAAGAAAGAATGTACAGTAGGCTGACAATTTTTTGTGTAGCAGGCGAAATTGTACGAATTAAGGCAAGTTGGCGGTCAGAGTTTAAGGCGTGTTTTCATTGCAAGTTATCAATTACCGATTGCTGGCTTGTAACTAAAACGCCAAGCTAGCGATAATTTATCATAATATAGATAACACTGTGTATGATTTTTGCACTTTAAAAATTTGAATCTAATGTCGCAGTGAGTATAAAACTAAAAATCGCACAGCTCACTGGTTGTGAGAAGCTCTCCCCAATTCCGTCATGGGATGTAATGGGAAACCATTTTAGTGTCGCATTTAAATCGCAGTTTTTCGTGGCCACACGCTGCAATATTTGTCGATTTTAGTTGTTCGGATGCAAATATAACATGTGTTTGGACATTGTTGCAAATATAATATACTTGTGGCCAAACGCATTGTGTTTGCTATTCAATATTACATGTTTGAGATTAATATGTTATAACATATGTGTTTGCGACTCAAATATATAAGTGTTTGTGATACAAACACAGCCGTATGTTTATGCTGTGAGGGGCAGCGAGACAGCAAAGAAGAAAGAAAGAAAGAGCAGCAGATTCATAACAAAACAAGTAATGAATTCAATGCAAGTAAATGTAAAAATCATTTAAATCAATAAATAATCAACATTCTCCGAGCTTGAGATCAGATTTGCTGTTCTTGTATTTATTTTCCTCGATATTTCGCTACTCTATTGTGCAGCATCATCAGGAGATATATTTTATTTTGTTATTTTGTTTTAATTGTTAAATATTGTTTACATATCCTGATGCTGCTACACAATGGAGTAGCGAAATATCGAGGAAAATGAATACTAAAACAGCAAATCTGACCTCAAGCTCGGAGAATATTGAGTATTTATTGATAAAGAAGAGGTCGAACAACAGAATAAAAATATTAATCATTTAAATTATTTATATAATTAAATGTGGATATATATTGATAAAATTAATTATAATAAATACGTAAAGAATAATTCGTTTCAAAATAGTATTATGTTTGCGAAATAATACGCATACGTTTCCACGTAAGAATATGGAGGTTTGGGGGAAACACGCGAATGCTTCCACGTAAATATATGGATCTTTAGGATGAACCACGCATATGTTTCCACCTAAAAGCATACATATTTTGCAGTAAACATGCTAATGTTTGCATTTAAATACACCTGTGCTTGGGACTTGCAAACATATAACTCTTTGAAGTATGTTCCAAACATACCCATGGTTCCTGCAGAATATGTTTGGGAGAATATGTTACAGGGGTCGTGCAGGTTAGCGATAGCCTTGTTCACTAATCTTTGCCGTTTACAACGCCCAATTGGAGACTAAATTGGCATTTCAGGTGGCATCTCCGTGCGTAGACCAACTCCGCGCCGAGACAAAATTGTTGAACGACGGCGGTACAACAGAAAAATTAAATTGGTGGCTATTGATTTTGCCAGTTTCATACAAATTTGGGATGTTTTTGAAATAACTGAAACTTTAAAATTGCATCAGTCGGTCAAATCAGGCCAGTTGTTAAAATCGGCTCACATTTTAACCCGATGAGAGCCAATTATATCGGTGGCGGCGACGCATCGGAAAATTTTCGAAGATGATTTGATCAAAAAGATGAATTGTTATGTATGTTTTTATTATGGTTGCATTTTTTTTATTAATTAACAGTGTTGCATCAAAATTTACACCAGTTTAAAATAAGGCTAAAAATTAAACTTCAGTTTTAACAGTTTAAAATTTTATGTGTAAACTAGCGTGGAATAGCGGAGTTAACCTTCGAAATGCGTTAATCTTGATCGGTGTAAATGCCGTATAATGGCATTTACCGATTTCCTCTATCCCGTCAACATTTTGAGATATTTGGCCGCAACGTTTGCTGGGAAGTCAAAAATTCTAATATCTTTGTGACTAAATTAGAGGCAGATGGCTTCAGAATAAATCTTTGACTTTTGAGTAAGAAATGTAGAGTTCCCTTCGAAGATTTCTAACCTTAAGTTGTTGCCCCCTCTGCTCACCCCCTTGCCATTAATAACTATACAAAACAAACTGTATCCTTTAAAATTAATGGAAATTTTGCAGTGGTATGTTTTTGGAAAAATGTTCCTCGTAAAAAAAAATACTATCGGCGCTGAAACGATATTTGTGTGGGAAACTTCCAATTGGAAGTTATAACAGGTTTTGTAAAATTATTATGAGCAAGGAGGAGTGAAGAGAGGTAACAACCTCACGTTAGTAATCTTCTAAGGTTTTTTCTTTTTTTTTTCTTAAAGACATTTAGTGTCAAAACTCTGTTATCGATGGCAAAATACTGTTACATACGGTAACAGGTAAAAGTTGCGATACATAATACCAAATTTTATTTCAATGGCGTTGTCAGTTGACAACGCACTTGAAGTTTGGTTGCCATCCATAATCGACCCTTTACTCTGTAATTTTTATAAAATTTCGCCTCTCTACTTTTATTGCAAAAGCACGTTTCGTCACCGCGACGTAGCGCTTTCTATCGTTTTTCAAGTTAAGATGTGCATGATATGAATGAAATATTTTATTTAAAGCAATCACAACTGTACGAACACATATAAGTGTTCGAACATTAAACCACGGAAAAATACAACTCTTTGATATAGATTAAAACTCACCTCAAAGCACTGCAACAATGCGAGAATGCATGAGGAAAAGAAAAGCATGGTGGAAGAAAGCTGTCTGTTCTTGTTGTTGGAATTATAGGCATTTCAGTGTATGTCGATACTTAGGGATCTTCGATCGATACTAATTCGCACATCTGAATTGCAGAATTGAGTTGGTATATATACGATTTATGATCAACAGATGGTATCAATTCAGGCACAGTAGTTAGGCATCTGAAGATGAGCATCTCACGGAGTTTGAAACTATCAATCCAGTGAGTGTGCTTAATTGAATTGTCTATTATTTCCAACAAAAATTAGAACAATTTTCATGACTTGTTAGCTTGTAGTATGAATGTCATATACATTAACCAAAAACTAAACAAAAAATCGGTCATAAAAATTCAAAATCATTAAACTTTTATATTGAACGAATTCGCAGAATATTAAGAAGTACTCTTTGAAGTTAACGAAGAATCAATCACGAACATTTAATAGAGAATGTCTTATAAATATCTCTCGCGAAAATATTTTTTACATATCAGTGTTTTACATTTTAATCGCCATTACTTACTTTTTACCCATACATATATACATATTTTACGTTGCTGACCATAAGCATTAATATCAAAAGATATATTTCACGTCACTCCTTTCGAGAAAGCAGAGAACATTGTTCCCTTTTAGCTCTCTTGCGTTAAATTAAAATCATTATCTGTAGTTTCTATAACTGATGCTAAAACTGTATAAAGAATCTTCAGTTTAGGTTCGTCAATCGACTTTGATGGACATTTAATATCCGATTACAATAAATCATGTATTTCTCCCTCAGCCTAGTGGGGTTAAGGGTGTAAGAAGAGTAACATAACTCCAACTCTATAATAATCTCTCCATTCGTTTTTCAAATCCAATACAATACAATATAATAGCAATAAATAACATTTTAACAAATCACATTATTAGTTTGGGATGGAACCATCGCTGCTTGACTTGGGCCGACCAACAACTTTGGTGGTCCACAAGTACAACAACCAACGATCTGATGGAGCACAGTTAGAGGAAGCTAATAGCTTTTCAGGTGTTTGTTTGGAGGGAGTGAAGCTGCTAAGGTACTAAACTAATCTTTAGATGAAACTGAAATAAAATCACCAACCAACATCTACCTCGCAGACAGACACCAACTTCCAACACTAGTTCCGACACCGACATCGACACCAGCATCTCATCGTCATCGACACGTTGTATCCAAAAAAATAAATCTGGAGAATCATCGTTGAAGTAAGCGCGCAAGCAGAGTCGAAACGAGGCAAAGTACACGATCGTGTGCCACACACCAACAACAGCAAAATGGCACAGTTTGAAATTAGTTGCGCTCCACATTATTATCCTCATACCGATCGGATGGGGGCCAGCAGCTATATTAGCCTCGTCGGCATCAGCATCATCATCACGCTTCCTAAAAGACGGAAGAAACGCTGCTGTAGGTAAATAATCGATCGTTCTGGAAGATGATGATGTTTATGATGAGGTACGTTGCTTGCTGGCGTTAAATTCATTCTGTGGCAAACTTCTCTGTATCGCCACTCAAACAAATTATGCCACAAGAAATGATAAAAGTCTGCTGCAACTAAAAGTTGCACATACAAATTCGCCGCATCAAAGAACATTGGAAAAAATGTGGCATTTACTCGTATTGTAGTTGGTACTTGTATACGTCTGCTGAAAATTATGATTTTGTTTGTTAGTTAGCAAACGATCAATGGTGCAGGCAAATGATCACGAATGATTGTGTAACAGTGGGACAGTAGATTCCGAATTATGCTAAATAATAATAAAACAGAAATCATCATAATCCTACAAGCAAAGAAACATTTTGTTATCCACAAACTATATTATAGAAAAGTTAACTTCTTTACTTTACTTAGATTGACTATTTTACAACCCCATGATGTCCACGTCAGAATATAAATGATATAGCTCTTGGTTTCAACGACACGGTACTCGCCGTTTTCTTTAAGAGAACCATATATTTTATGGAGATTTTTTCTCTCGAATACTCCCAGGTGTTTTTCATCCATTTGCGATATGATCCAATTTTCGGAGTCATATGTCAGGACAGGTAAAATGAGAGTCTGGTACAGCTAAACTTTTGTCTGTCGAGAGAGGGCTTTGTTTTTAAACTGCTTGCTGAGCCCAAAATAGCATCTATTTGCAAGTACAATTCTGCTATATATCTCAAGGCTGACGTTGTTGCCCTTGTTCACGGCGGATCTCAGACAGATAAATTCATCACCCACTTCGAAATTAAATCGGTTGTCGACGTTCAAGTGCGTGCCAAGTCGGGAGAAATTTATTTCTCCAGAGACAAAAATGCAACTAAGTATATACTTTATAGCACAGAAACCTTTTGCAGCCTGCAATAGTAATTCTTAGCAGAGTTCTAAGCAAGAAAATTAGGTTAATAAAAAAGGTTATTAGGTTGTAAAATTGTTGTTTGTAAATTCAAATACAGGGTCTCTCACATCATGCGTATTGAAGAGATATTTACAGGAATCTCAAACTTTTATCCCATAATGTTTCCATTTTTAGTGTACTCTGGAAAAGAAATCCCGTTTTTTTTTGAAAATAACACTGTGTGTAATTTTTTAAGTCATGGCAAAATAACCATATACGGACACCACTACGCGATAAAAGACTAAAAAAAAAAGACCCGTGTTTCCCAAAGTCATGCACTTTTTTTTTTATGGGCCGCCAAAGATTTGGGGCAAAAATTGCGAACATATAAAATCAAAAAAACTTCACCTTCCAGATCAAAATCGCAAAAAACTTAAAAAAATTCGGTTTTTTTTTACCTTTTTTCCCGTGTTCAGCTCAAAGGGGGCAAACGGTTCAAAATTCAAGGAAACAATCAACTACAAAAATTTACCTAAGAAATTTCTAGAACATATAAACTTCCTGGGAATTATTCTTAACACCGTTTTTTAATTTCATTTGTTTTTTATTTACTTCAACATGGAGATACTATGCTATCTATTACAAAAATATAAAAAAAAGTATTCGTATTATGTTTATAATGTTGATGGCCCTGGACTTGCAAATCGCGCTCTCTTAAGTTGTGGATCCAAATCGTCGTCCGAATCTGACTCTGATTCAGCAATTATGGTGTCCACAGGCACGTTGCTTCCAGACTGCCCTCCATCATCAGCTCTTTCTTCTTCAAATACTTCATTAACATCATACAGGGTGATCTTGTGACTCCACCAACATACCTCTGCAAGCAATGCGTCGAGGTTTTTGCCTTTGTACCGTTTTTCCATGGGCATTGTGGTTTGGTGAAACCGTTCTCCTTGCTCATCGGATTCGGTAGGGAGTTGTTTGATAAAATCGTCAAAATGAAAATGAAGAAAATGCAGCTTTAATGTCATCGATGCGCCGATTATCTCAAAATAATGCAGCATTTGTTTCACCCATTCTCTTGCTTCCGGTTCCGCGTCTCGATCCCCTCCCAAGACTCTGGTGCATACACGCTGAAGGTAAATCCATGCCATTGAATGATTTTCATCAAGCGATGAATCAAAGTTGCTCTTGAATAGCTTTCTAATGTCAGGGCCATTAAGTACGCCTGTTAAATGAATACAAAAAATAGAGACAGAAAAGAAAACATTAACATAGTGTAAATAGTACAATTAGGTGAACAAAAATTCGTTTTAAATTTACTACAATACCTTTTTTAATTTTGTCATCGCTACGCTTTGGGAAAACGCTTTTCAAATAGTCGAATGCGTTTGGACAATTTACAACGGCCACTTCGATGAATTTTTTAACAATTCCCAATTTTATGTGGAGCGGTGGCATCAAGATGTCTTGAGTATTGTCAATTAAAGGTGCATTCTTCAGTCTATGTTGTTGTATTTGTTCATCCACACTTCCTCTTGGCCTCCATGAGTTACATTGGAATTAATTCAGAGGTGAGCGTGAATCCCAATTACAAAGAAAACAAAAGAATTTTGGGAAGCCGCCCTTATCGATGATCCCTTGCAAAATGTTGATGACCTTCAAATCACAGCAAATCTTCCATTTATTTTCGTAATATTTGATTTTTTCCATTATATCTTTCAATGTTTCATAGCTTTCTGTTATGTTGATACCCATTGCTAGCGGAATGGAAGGTTTTCGGTTCGACACATGCAACAACACTGCTTTCAAGCTTGAAACAGAACCATCTATAAATAATCTCCACTCACTAGCGATGTAGTTCATTCCCATTTTTACCACCAAAGCTTTTATATCGTTGCAGTAAGCGAACGAATTGTCATCATTTAGAGTGTAGAGCATCTGAAATTCAGCTTGTCGTTTGCGGTACGCCGTAGAGTTAACATTAGCATGTGTGAGTTTTCTTTGCTTTAAAAAAGCTGTCAAAAATATTGCAAGTCGCTGCGATAATCCCAATATGGCCACAATGAAATCCATTTCCATTTGTGTTATTAGTTGTGGTCCATCTCTTCCCTGTTGGGGCTCATAATCGGTATCAAATGGATCTTCATAAGTAACACCACTTGCTGTACTCATTGCTGTAAATTCTGTAGTACGATCTGGAGTTGGCGGCCTTGGTGATACAAAATTTTCAGGTGCAAGCACTGGTAGTGTGGCTGTTGTAGTTGCTTTATAAATTTTGTTCTTCTCAGAATGTCGATTTAGACGACATGTGTAATTTACGCATGCATAGCAACTGGTTGCATCATGATCACCTGGGCGATTAATCCAGTTTACCGGCTTACAATACTTCATAGTACCTCTGCCTCCACTCAACCATGCCATGAGATTGTTATAACATTGGCGACACACTGTATTAGGTGTGTAATTTTCACCGGTCAAGTCCACTTCGTCGAAAAACAATGTATATGCTCTTTTGAATTCACTAGTTAAAAGATTCTTTTCCTTCTGAAATCTTGTAGATGTTTTTTTTCTGGTTTGATGACCGCAAACGTAGCAAAATAAATCAATATTTTCACACTGCATATTGAAATTGTCAGTTGCCAATGTTGTGTGCGAATTATGCTGTAGCACTTTCAATTTTTTTACTTTCACTTTCACTTTATAACTTTCACCGCTGAGGTCTCGTTGACGTCGCGCTGTGTAATGCCTCGATGTGAGCGTCGTGTCGCTTTTATATTGTGTGCTGCGTCCCTTGTTGCGTGTGCTGAGCTTACTGCATTTCCTGTGCTGCTGCTGTCGGTGCATGATCGCGTGATACCTAAGCGCTACCTAAACGGTGTTAACCCTTGGACAAACACATGGTTCTGGCCAGGCATATTTCATTTTTTGCTACCTATGGACCTGAACAGGAGAAAACGGTAAAAAAAATGAAATTAAAAAATTTTCGGCAAATTTTTCACTTTTGCGTGCTACCTAAACAGTGTTAAGAATCATCTCTAGGAAGTTTATATGTTCTAGAAATTTGTTTATTGAGATCTTAGGTAAATTTTTGTAGTTGATTGTTTCCTTGAATTTTGAACGGTTTGCTACCTATGGACCTGAACACGGGAAAAAAGGTAAAAAAAAATCGCATTTTTTTAAGTTTTTTGCGATTTTGATCTGGAAGGTGAAGTTTTTTTGATTTTATATGTATGTTCTCCTCAGAGAGTAAATCGAAATTCTGGACGGTTTGCAAGATATGAGCCTGAGAAAATGATCACATTTTTACGAAAATGATACCGAGGCCCCAAATCTTTGGCGGCCCATAAAAAAAAAAGTGCATGACTTTGGGAAAAATTGGGAGACACGAGTCTTTTTTTTTAGTCTTTTATCACGTAGTGGTGTCCGTATATGGTTATTTTTTTTCGTGTTGCACTGTGTAATCATTCATCAGAAATCTGAATTATCTTAAAATTTGTATGAATATAATTATTCATAATAATGAAAGATCGTACTCGTCGTTCGTTCTAGCTTATGGCAAAATACGTCTTACTACACGCAAAGGAAAGATTTATTTTGTCCAAAATAACCTTGGACAATATAAATTTATTTAACATTATTCACCTGTATTAAGAATTTGATCCGTCTGCTTAGACCAAGTGATAGTCCACATAATTGTCCCATTTTCCATGGCTACGTTAATAAGAAAAATTTGCGCATTTGGGCTGAAGAGTAACCCGAAAGGTTCAAGAGCTGAAAACCACAGCAACATATTTCAGGAACAACGTATATGTTTGCCAGCAGTGTTTTCATGAATTGAAGATCTGCTGCTTTTTTGTTACTTTATGGTCTGTAATGTTTTTTGTTTTCAACAGTTTTCACAAAAAAAAATCATATGTGGCTCACAAAAACATAAATAACCTTATTATAATTGTAACTCCTACTTGTATCATTGAGTAGCAAACTCAATATATTTGGACACAAGTATACTATATTTGCGACAAACTACACACACGTTGTATTTGCATCCAAACAAAAAAAAAATAGAGATTTTTCAGCGTTTAAAAATAATATGAACAAAAAAACTGTTAACATTTTAAAATACCTCGACCCTCGAATAGGAAAACAAAATATTTTTGTTAACCGTAGGCGTTGAACGTACCCCTGCAAATGTAAGATTTTTCTTTGACCAACTATTTAATACGCAAGTTGTTCGAATTTTTTAAATAACACATTTATACCATACCAAAACTGTGACGACAGAGAGTTATGATGTTTATTGTATAGTCCAGAAGTATGAGATATACTATATCTCTTCTCTACATATATGTATAAAAATTACGTGTATGTTCGTGATCGCTAAACTCAAAAACTACTGAACCGATTTTGACCAAATTTTATATGCATGCACTATGGGGCGTGAGTAGTGTTTCTGTGTAGTTTGAAGTTCGTCCGATAGATGGCGCAATATTTAGTTTTTTTGTGTTGACGTTGGGTGCTTAATCGGCGTGTGGCGGCGTTAAGTATCCCGACACCGACTCATACATAACCTCTCTTCATAAAAAGTGCGTGGGAGACAAAAAAAATTTCCATAGATAGGTGGCGCTGCAAAGTAGGTGTAGCTGATGTCGATTTCGGTTATTTATGACCCGATTTGTTTCAAATTCACAACATATAATTCTTAGGCAAAAGTAAAGGTGTTGATAAAATAGATGGCGCCCACGTCGAGATATTAATCATTCTTTACCATCTGATGTTATAAATATTTTTGAAGGTAGGACGAGGTCTGCCGGGTCAGCTATTATAAATATAAATAAAGTGTATATAAAATGTACACTCTGACAACTTGGACTTTTTGTTGTTGTTTGGGTGCAAATTTAACGTGTTTGTAGTTTCTCGCAAATACTGTTTGCTTGTGTCCAAACATATTGCATTTGCTGTTCAACATAACATGTTTGGTACACAATGATTAATAGGTTATAGTATATGTATTTGTGACCCAAAATGGCTTTGTTTGTTGAAAACTGTTAAAACAAAAAAGTGAGAGACAATAAAGGAACAAAAAGCAGCAGATCTTCAATACACGAAAACAATGTTTGGAAACATGTACATTGGTGTGTACCAAAAGTTTTCTCAAGAGGTTTAGAGGTCGCACAAGTCGCATTTCCCCCATAAATCGGGTATTCCGGACGTTTTTCGAATTTTACTTAAAACTCGGTCAGTAGCCAGGATTTTCTTAGTTTGTAAGTCAACATTTTTAAAGAAATACGTTCAAGCTTTTATTGTATATGCATAAACCACCAGTTTTGGCAATGATTTTGCTCAATAAGGTACCACGTATTAAATTTTTTGGTAAATTTTGGCTAAATTTTTATAATAACGCTTTATAACTTTTAAAATTTCTATGAACTAACTACTGTGCCTGAAATATACAAACTCAATTCTGTAATTCACATGTGCGAATTATTATCGATCGAAGAAGCCTATAATTCCAACAACAAGAACAGACAGCATTTTTCCACCATGTTCTTCTTTTCCTCATGCGTTCTCGCATTGTTGCAGTGCTTTGAGGTGAGTTTTTAATCTATATCACAGAGTTGTATTTTCAGTGGTATAACAATTTTGAAGACCGTGGTAGTGTCAGTTACGTTTATTTGAGTTGGAATTTTTATGACCGATTTCTGTTAGTTTTTGATTAATGTGTGAGAAATTCATACTATAAGCTTACAAGTCATGAACATTTTTCTAACTGAAAAATGGTTGGTTTTTGTTGGAAATAATAGACAATTCAGTTCAACACACACTCACTGGCGTGACTAGTTTCGAACTGCGTGACAAGTTCATCATCGGTTGCCTAACTACTGTGCCTGAATTGATACCATCGGTTGATCATCAATCGTATATACACAAATGCAATTTACATATGCGAATTATATCGATCGAAGATCCCTAAGTACCAACACGCATTGAAAGGTCCATAATTTAATGTACAACAATATAATTCATATTTGTGATAAATGTTATGGTTCAGGCAACCATTTCATATTTGGCAGGGAACTTTAAGTGTTCATAGCAAAGGAAACAATTTTGCCGCAAACGGCCTCCTAAGTCTTGTGGTGCCTGTGCATTTTTCTTACCGCAAATTTAAGCAGTGTGTATGTTTGCCCTGCCGACTATCAAGTTTATATAAATTGTCAATATTTTTCTCATTTGTTCCCCACTGTTTGCAGTACACGGATCTTCAATTTCCACAGATGAATGAATTACTATATTAACCGAGCGCAGAAGGAGGTGTTTCAGAACACGTTTGTACGAACGTGCGTTTTATTTGCTTGATCTTTAGCAAATAAAACATGATGTGGCGCCTAATATTATGCAATTACTTACGGGAACGTGAACAAGGAACGGCGCGAGGGGCAGAGCACAACATTGCCATTAGCCAAATGCGGAAAAGACAGAGCAGACCACCTTCGAGTTTAACAAACTTTTACATAGAGATTAGAGTTTGAAATGTATATTGTAATGTCATTTGTCAAAATAAATTAAACGTTAGAAAGACGGAAGATTAGAGGAGGAGAGTGAAGCAACAAGAGTTCTAAGCCATTGTTTTGCAATTAAATGTTGTACTCGTATTTGTGCCTTGCACACTAAACTGCTATTCTCTATGATTGTCTATGATTTAATGGAAGTTACTCCTACTTTTTCCGCCTTCTTCATGATGTACTTAGACGATTGAGTCCAACACGTGTTCTAATCTCACATTTTACTTGGGTGAGAGAGAGAGAGAGTATGCAACAACTTGGCCTTCAATCAATTGCGCTCAGTGCTCAGCTGGGCTTAGATATTGTTTGATGGTGTCGGCGGCCTTTTACAAACATCAAACTGAAGGCCCGCAAAAGGTTCTCCTCCCCACTTCTTCTTTCCCAGTTTAATTTTTTGCACAAAATTTGTAAAAAAAAAAGAAACGGCGGTGGCGGCTTCATCAAACTCGCATAAATCTTCCTTTAGCCAAACAACAACAGCAGAATACCACAAGATCAGCAGCGGATTCATTCATTCATTATCCTCAGCTTGACCTTAGTCAGGCCACATTAAAGCATCTTAAGTCCCAGTGCTACGGCTGAGTAGCAAACTACGCCAACATGGGCACAAAGGACGACATCCGTCGTAAGTAATGCCACCACCACTACAAAGGGAAAATATGCGAAAATTGTTTTTAAGTCTTTTTCTCTTCGGTTTGCCCGTGTCCGTTGTCTTCGTCTTTTGTTTAGATTGATGTTGCATGCAACAGTACACTACACTATATAGTCCGGCGAAGACTTGTACACAAAAGACACAAAGGCATCAAGCTGCGGTATTCTCGTTTATTGGATAAGGTGTAATTATCCTTTGAAGCAAAGGCGCTAAAGAACAACACCTTCTTAGCACCTCAGATTATTTGCTGCACAACACAACGAACGCAATGGAGCAAAAACGCTCAGTTCAACTCAGCTTAGCTCAGTTAGGGTATTTTGCATTGATGCCAATGAAATTCACACAGTGGATTTCATGACGATTTTCCATAAATAAATGGGATTTTGATTGGATTCAATTGTGCGTAAAAGATTTAGGCGTTAATTTAATTTAAACCTGTATGAGATTAGCGTTTTGTTGACCTATGAAAAAAGGCACATTTCAAATCAAAATTTGTGAATGAAGCAATCTCAGCGTAGGGGATTTGGGAACTTGGTAAATTAAGCTAATACGAAATTGAAAGGACATTAATTAATAATCCTCAGTCGGTTCACTAGAGTGTACTAACATATTTTTTTGCGTGTGTACCATACGCAGGAAAAATAAAACTTTTGGTAAACCTTTTGGTGCAAAAATACTTAGTTTACCCCCAAAAAACGTTTGGGATTTAGTCCCATGGGTGACCACACAAGTTGAATTGAATTGAATTGAATTGACTAGAATTGAATTGAATTGAATTGAATTGAATTGAATTGAATTGAATTGAATTGAATTGAATTGAATTGAATTGAATTGAATTGAATTGAATTGAATTGAATTGAATTGAATTGAATTGAATTGAATTGAATTGAATTGAATTGAATTGAATTGAATTGAATTGAATTGAATTGAATTGAATTGAATTGAATTGAATTGAATTGAATTGAATTGAATTGAATTGAATTGAATTGAATTGAATTGAATTGAATTGAATTGAATTGAATTGAATTGAATTGAATTGAATTGAATTGAATTGAATTGAATTGAATTGAATTGAATTGAATTAGATTGAATTGAATTGAAGAATTGAATGGAATTGAATTGAATTGAATTGATTTGAATTGAATTGAATTGAATTGGATTGAACTGAACTGAACTGAACTGAATTGAATTGAATTGAATTGAATTGAATTGGATTGAATTGAATTGAATTGAATTGAATTGAATTGAATTGAATTGAATTGAATTGAATTGAATTGAATTGAATTGAATTGAATTGAATTGAATTGAATTGAATTGAATTGAATTGAATTGAATTGAATTGAATTGAATTGAATTGAATTGAATTGAATTGAATTGAATTGAATTGAATTCAATTGAATTGAATTGAATTGAATTGAATTGAATTGAATTGAATTGAACCGAATTGAATTGGAGTGAATTGAATTGAATTGGATTGAACTGAACTGAACTGAACTGAACTGAACTAAACTAAACTGAACTGAACTGAATTGAATTGAACTGAATTGAATTGAATTGAATTGAATTGAATTGAATTGAATTGAATTGAATTGAATTGAATTGAATTGAATTGAATTGAATTGAATTGAATTGAATTGAATTGAATTGAATTGAATTGAATTGAATTGAATTGAATTGAATTGAATTGAATTGAATTGAATTGAATTGAATTGAATTGAATTGAATTGAATTAAATTGAATTGAATTGAATTGAATTGAATTGAATTGAATTGAATTGAATTGAATTGAATTGAATTGAATTGAATTGAATTGAATTGAATTGAATTGAATTGAATTGAATTGAATTGAATTGAATTGAATTGAATTGAATTGAATTGAATTGAATTGAATTGAATTGAATTGAATTGAATTGAATTGAATTGAATGGAATTGAACTGAACTGAATTGAAGTGACCTGAAATGAAATGAAGTGAAATGAGATGATGTGACATGAAATGAGAAGAAATTAAATTAAATTAAATTACATGAAATGGATTGAATTCAATTGAATTGAATTGGAGTGAATTGAATTGAATCGAACCGAATTGAAATGACATGACATGAAATGAAATGAAATTAAATGACATGAAATGGATTGGAATGGAGTGAAATGAATTGAATTGAATGGAATTGAATTGAACTGAACTGCATTGAATTGAATTGAATTGAATTGAATTGTACTGAATTGAATTGAATTGAATTGAATTTAATTGAATTGAATTGAATTGAATTGAATTGAATTGAATTGAATTGAATTGAATTGAATTGAATTGAATTGAATTGAATTGAATTGAATTGAATTGAATTGAATTGAATTGAATTGAATTGAATTGAATTGAATTGAATTGAATTGAATTGAATTGAATTGAATTGAATTGAATTGAATTGAATTGAATTGAATTGAATTGAATTGAATTGAATTGAATTGAATTGAATTGAATTGAATTGAATTGAATTGAATTGAATTGAATTGAATTGAATTGAATTGAATTGAATTGAATTGAATTGAATTGAATTGAATTGAATTGAATTGAATTGAATTGAATTGAATTGAAGTGAAGTGAATTGAATTGAATTCAACTGAATTGAATTGAAATGACATAACATGATACGAAATAAAATAAAATGAAATGAAATGAAATGAAATGAAATGTAATGAAATGAAATGAAGTGAAATGAGATGAAATGAGATGAAATGAAATGATGTACAATGAAGTGAAATGAAATGACATGAAAGGAAATAAAGTTAATTGAAATGAAATAAAATAAACTAAAATGAAGTGAAATGAATTGAAATAAAATGAATTGAATGGAAAAGAATCAGAAATTCTTAGTGGCAATGAAAATTTTAATTTTAACATGAAACCAGTTAACTGACGCCATAAATGTGGGGATTCGGTTATAACAAAAATATGTGTTTTAACAACCGTCATACGCCTATTACTATTGACATCGGTTTCAGCTTTCAACACCCAAGTGATCACAGGTGGAGACTTAGTGACGGTGGCTGTGTTCAAAGCCATTTCAGAGAAAGTACAGTTGTTTTAAAATGCAATAAAGTGGTTGTATTAATGACAGCACACTTCCATCCAAAATAAATCCTATTAAGTAAAATATAGAAGTTTGTTGCAATCAGTTTTCGTTTCTCATACAAGATATTTATAACTCGTTTGCGTTAGACTAAAGAAGAGCAAATGGGAAAGTTTTTCGTTTTTCATTAGCTTTTTGTTAAATGTTTTCCGGTTCTTCTAAGCAATTTTATTTTTTATTATCACAAAGGAAATCAGATATGTTCATCGTTTGTCTGTTTGCCTCAATTGCATTCTTCAAACGAAGTTCGATTACCGGAGAATTCGTTTGAGCGTAGGGACACTTTTCTCTGTGTGTATATAGATATAATATAGATATATGTACTTGACAGGATTTTTCCTTGCATCCTATGATATGATGAAGGAAACTTCTCGTAATCGGAGAAAATTGTTCGCTTTATACTTTGAAACTCACTAATCGGGGTCTACATCAGTGCACCGATTCCGAACGGTAATGCTTTGAAAACTGCCTCATGCATACTTACATGATATTATCGCCCCTAATTCCCAAGGGGATTGTCGCCGAAAGAAATTAAATGTGGCCAGTGTGTGGTTAGAACCCACATGCTTAAAAAGTTGTCTTTTTTTTGTAGTTCGGGTGCAAATAAAACGTGTTTGTAGCTTGTCGCAAATATATTATACTTGTACCCAAACATATTGTGTTTGATTATCAATATAACATGTTTGGGGCACAATGATTAATATGTGCAAATATATGTAGTCGTGACCTAAATGCGTTTTGTTTTGTTGAAACTGCTGAAAACAAACACGTGACAGACACTAAAGCAATAAAAGCAGCAGATCTTCAATTCACGAAAACAAGCTTGCAAAGATGTTTATGATTCCTGCAATATGTTGCTGGGACCGATATTTTTCAGCGAGCATATTCTACACGTCAGTAGTCAATCCCTTCATCATTAAATTATAATTGTTTATCCCTTATAATAAAAAAAATTTAATTTTCTGCGAATTCCGTTTAGAACTGACATGATTAACAAATTTTTTTAATTGAATGGGTTGGTTAGCAACAGTGAGTGTGATGCTTTTCTCTTCAAATTAATTGTGTTAATCAGCATTTTATTGTAATAACTACGCGCTGATATTTTATTTAGCTACTGTGGCGTTGACTACAAACTCGTGATTAATTAAGAATTTATGGGAATTCAAATTTGAATACATTCACATCATCGTTTCGATTATTGTCTGTTGTCATACGTCAGTCACATAGTTGATTTGGTTGGCATTCAAATTGTTTTGTGCTAAATACTTTTGTAAATTTCTCTAATAACTTTTGTTCGATTATAATGGATTATTTTTTTTTGTGTTGGAATTTCCCTCTTTCTCTTTCAATCTAATAACTTAAAGTAATTGCCATTTTCTAAATATCATCATCAAAACTATTAAATATAATAAACAAATTAAGTATCTAATCATAGTTACGCGTTTCTAATATTCATTGTTAATTTTGAATGTTTCGTTTAAGATTTCTCTGAAATTTTAACCGAATTAATCATTAATTGTCATTATTTTTTCAACTGTAGAAGGCAGAATGAATATTCGAGACGTTGCTAATTAATCGAAATGATTTAAGTACATATGTTGTTTAATTAATTATAAAAATCTATAAGATATTTTGAGGTCATTTGAAGTTTGTGTGAATTAATTGTGAAATATTTTCTTGGCACGTGTGGAACTTGAGGTTTCTATGATATTGAATCAGTTGAGATTCTTAGATGACCATTTATCGAACTGCTGAAAAGGAAATATGGGGAAACTGAAAAACAAATCGAGGCTCTATTAAAATGGCTCCATTCAGATGACGCTCTGAGCAATATCTGATGTTGAACGCTTAAGTATATGACCGATCCCAGTCCATTTTCTTCTATGTATAAAAATGTGATGTTACTTGTGCATTGCCATAGGCCTTTATTATTAATTGTATTAGGCTAGTAAATAGGGAGAATTTGCTTCAACCAAGGATTGATGAACGTTTGGACAAGTAGTACAATAGTACACACTTGGCCCTGAAGTTGAAGTTTCGCAATTTCGTCGTTTGTGAGATCTTTTTACACCAGAAAAGTCTGCTGAAAAGGAGAAAGCAAACATATTTTCTATTTCAGCAATTATAGGTTTGTTGTTTCAGCAAGCGATATGTCAGTTATTTTATGAACCCTGCATAAAATTTGTTCTTTTGGCAGTACATTTTCTGTAATTACAAACAAGTTTCCTCCTGTTAAACAGCATACATAGTTTGCTATTAATAGCAAATTTTATTTTTTAGTGTAGCAATGCAACAAAGTGATAATAGTTTGTGAAAACAACTATTTTACAATAGGAACGGAATTTAGTCCTTACTCTATAATTACGTTAGTGATATCGTCAGCAAAAACTTGAGAAAATTGGTTAGGGTATCATTCAGGAATTGATGCCTAAAAATTGCTTTGTCCAAAAATACTTTTTTACCCTTGAGTTGGTGCAATAATACTTACTTACCTACTTGATTTCTCATTACATACGATATCATGAAGGGATTGGGGATCATGAAGGAATTGAGAGAAAAGAACAATAGTATTTAATATGATTTTAATGACTTTTTTTAAATTATTTTAATATCCCATTGTTGTCAATTTATTGGTGCTTCGATGATTAATACCACTTTTTGCTTTCCAGAACACTAATCCAGTGAGATTATGACAATGTTTCAGTGTTTTCGACAGTTTTAACTGTCATAATTTACGGAGTCGAAAATTATTGATTTTTAAAAGCGCTTACTTATGTCGGGTCATAACTTTTGCTGCTGCGCTGCGTGGCGATAACCCACAACAACAAAATACCACCAACTCTGAAATGATGATTTATGACTTCTGTTTTTGTGCTTTTCATTCTCCTTCCTGACCCAAAAGTCGAACAAGCATTTAAAACTGCTTAAAAACTAATTAATTATGTGATCAAAAATAATTATGAATAATTTTGTTCAAGAGCGTTTAAGAAGAAAAAAACAGCAGCTGAAATTGAGATGAGCAGGGTATCAACAACAAATGAGATTTGAATAAAATATTTAAATTATTTTATTTATTAAATCTATCAAATCGTATTAGAAAATATTGCGAAAGAGGAAGAAACATTTATCTTCAACTTTATATTTCCCATCATCATCATCACTGACTTCATAGGGTATCATCATCATTTGGCCGCGGCAGAAGCTGCGGTGATCAAATGAAACGATTTAATCCTTTTGTGAGACCCTCCGGCTAAAGATGTTTCACTTTGGTATTCATATTAATTAATGTGACGACCTACAGCAGCGTTGGTAGAATCTTTAACGTATCTCTACGTTACAGTATCCACGGAGATGAGAATGAGTTATACCGGCATGGCGGTTGTTATTGACTGAAAATCCAATATTAAAGAAATTATCAATTTATTTCACGCCTTTAAAATAACACCATCCAACAAACAACAACAAAGTACTACGGGGGGACCCACATTGATGCACACATCATACAGTGGGCAACAGAGTTGCTGACTGCTTCATCTTGGTCTTCCGACCAGTCAACCTTTTCCTGAGTAAGTCCTCTGCCACTTTCCACTGCTACAATGCACTTTGGGCTATGGCATCTCCTCTCTCAAACGATGACGATGATGAACGCGGCGGCGGTGAACGGCTTAATTATAATGGCATGAAATCGTTATAGTCAAAGGATCTCCACACACCACAGCAAACACCAGCATCAATTTATGGTACCAACGAGTGTTCTGTTGCATGATGACCCACAACGACGACTAAGACGGCGATGATGATGATGTTGCTGTTTAAGCGTATTCAGTCGACAAACGACGGAACATATGGTCGATGGTCGACGTTCGCTCCATTTGAGTTACAATTTCAATTTTGATGGATTTGTGTGCCAGCTCCCTCTAATGATGACCAATGAAATGCAATTAATTTATCAGTTTCAGTTTTTTGTTTAAGCGCCTTTCATGAAATATCCGCCTGGTACTCGTAATTACTTTATTAACCGAGATTTTATATTTTAATCAATCCAGCACTAGGAAGATATTCGAAATACTATCAGTTACTTTTTGGGCGAGGTGGCTTTTGTCACATTGGTGATGTTGTCCTACGTAAAATGTTATTACATTTTTTGATTTGCCTTTTGCACTGAAATTGAATAACAGCAGATCCGATTAAATGCGTACATATAAGTAATGCACATAATCGAGCAGCCGGTTCGGTTTACAAGAACCCAAAGACGGTTATTTAAGGACCGAAAAACGGGTTCAAAAGAACCGTAAAAAGGTTACTTAAAAAAGGACTCGTTTCCGAAGGAATCAAAAGTGTTAACCTTGGGGTGAGGGTACGAAAATGTGTATTTTTTAATCAAATTTTATATTCTTATAATAAGATATTTCACTTAAGCCTCTTTGTGACAGCAATTTGCTGAGAACCGGGACCGGTCCAAATACCCGGTCCTTCTCGGAGCTGCTATCGACGGAAAATGTGTATTTTTATCAAATTTCATATTCTTACGATTAGATCTTTCACTTAAGCCTCTTTGGGACAGACAATTTCTGAGAACCGTAACCGGTTCAATTACTCGGTTCGTCTCGGTACCGGTCCAAAAACTCGGTTCTTCTCGGAACCGGATCCGACAGAAAATATGTATTTTTATCAAATGTTATATTTTTATAATAAGATATTTCACTAAAGACATTTGGGGACCGCAATTTTCTGAGAACCGGAACCGGTCCAAATACTCGGTTCGTCTCGGAAGCGGTCCAAAAAAACGGTTCTGCTCGGAACCAGACTCGACAGAAAAGGGGTATTTTTAACAAATTTTATATTTTTATGATAAGATATTATATATATTATAAGATAAGATAAGGTACCGGGTCCAGGGATATGGCTCGACAGAACCGGTTCTAACAATACGCGTTACTGCACATCACTAGTACATATCGTTCCCTCAATAAAACAATAGTGTATAAATTTTTTGCCGATTCGAGATAATGGAGTTTAAAGTTTATGTGTTGTTAGCCATGTGGAAAAACAGTAATATTTCAGAAAATAATCGATGTTTTTAATTTGTGATTATTTAAATATGTGGTGGAATAATCAGGCTACTAGTAGATGATATTTCATTAATCTACAAATGCTGTAATTGCAAATAAATGGGATTCAAAGTATCATTATGTCACTTAGGCTATTTTATTGGTTTTATAATATCTATGAAAATCATTATACACTATTTGATTTTGTATGGTATACACTATTTTATTTGAATCTTTTACGCCGTTTATCACGAAATACTTTTAAATTGTCGGACGAATGTTCATGCAGTAAGACAAAGTATTCATGCTTAACATGCCATTTTATTCATAATTCACAGTAATTTTTTGGTATTTCAACGACACGTTGTTAATTGTTTTCCAATTCAATTTTTACACAGTTTAAGTAATTAGAAAATACATGAATAAAAGGCATAATTCATCAATATTCATCTTCGGGAATAACCTCCTCCACATCAGGCTCATCCAAGCAAATTTGATTTCCCCCGGGTTGAAGATTAAGATAAAAAGAATGATATTCTTTGGGAATGACATTTTTGGTACACAGCCTCTTGAGATCATTGTACTTTAAGGAAGATATGGTAAGTTGTTGCTTAAATTTAGGGCACAAATTTCTGGTATCACAATTATTAGAGGTTGATTTGTTCCTCTTGCGTTCCATTATGTCAATTGTTTGCCACTCGGAGTCCCATTTCTCTTTGTAGAGCAGCAAATTAGGATTTACTTTATCCACTTTAATTTGCTTCACCCTCAACCAATTCACTGAGTTGTTTTCGTTATTCTTATTATCACACACACTTATTATCGTTTCACATTAAATACTCACCATGACTTGATAGATCCATTATTTTCACGAAATTTTCACAATAACACACTAACCAAAGCACAATTGACCTGTCTATGCCTTCTCTCAGGAAATTCTACAATCTTTCAAAGAGTTGACAATAACAGTGTAAACAGATTTTAAGCTTTTGTTCACGTCAACCGTAGAACACACAGAGAAATTTTGTATGATATATAAAATAGTGTATAAGTGTAACATGGATTGACTCCAAATAATATTTTGTCAAAACATTGTGTATATAAATATACGTCATTTTTCGATTTTATTTTGTTATGAAAATGGATTGTTTTGAATAATAAAAATAGTGTCTGCTTTTATACACTATTTTTCTTTGAAATTATATTCAGAGTAACAACTAATTAAAACACCATACCTGCACTTACACAATTATTAATGAAAAATTTCAAACACGCAAATATACGCTAATATTTCAATTGATCTTTTGACCCACTTTGTGGACGTAGAATTTCACCAAATTTTGACCAGATTTAGAAACAGTTATGTAGATTAAAATCAGTGAGTGAAAACTGGAGAGCGCACAGCTCAGTGATTGTGAGAAGTTCTCCCCGGTCCCTTCATGGGATGTAGTGGGAAACCATTTATTTTTTTATGTAGATTAAATTATAATCATATATAAAAATAATGGTGTACATGCGTATACACTATTGTTTTATTGAGGGGACGATATAGCATGAATACCGGTTGCACTATGCATCAGCCATTTGTTGGCAAACGAATATACTATTTTTGGGTTCGGGTTCATTTAAACCATACGTCTTAAAATGTCTCCATAAATACTAAGAACTTTTCTTCGTAAATATTACTTTTCTTCGTAAATATTACATTGGGAATACATTCAGTAATGTTTATAGAGTATCTGAAAGGAATATTTCGTAGAATCTATAAATTTCGTTATACAATCCATGCACCAATCTATTTATGATATCTATGAAAATTCTTAATAGTTTTGATGAAACTTGTCACAGAATAATTAAAATAAAATCATAGGATTGGTGAACTGTTTACACTCATTTTAAAAAACTATTTATATTCAATGTGAATTCTGCTGTGTGAAATATTCTAAAAATATCGCTGCACCCAAATTTATGAAATATTTCATCAAAGTAATGAAATTGTTTAATATGTTGATGAAGCCTTTGATATGCATTTCCAGCCAAAAATTTTCATACAGATAATTTAAATTGCTGAATCAATCAACGAAGAAGATTTTAGGAATCTTTTAAATGAAGCCACTTCTTAAATTCGAAAATTACGAAAAGCTTGATTGGATTAATGAAGAATGTTTCAGAAATATTACGAAAAATAGTTTTCCAATGTACACGTGTATTTGATTGGGAAGCGTGGTTCATTTCAAATAACAATAATGTTTATTACCATAAGGAAGAATATGTCGTGTTTTCAGACAGACTGAAAAAATATTCTTCGTAATATTTATAAAGCATTCGTCATTAAAAATTCTTAATTAATCCTATGCAGTTTTTTGTAAATTCCGAGCATGTTATGAAATACGTTCATTACATTATTGCAAATTCACCATATTTAGTCATGTGTGTATGAGTAGTTTGCGCGGCTCCTGTACACGATACCGTGGGTTCGGTCCCTGCTTTTACCATCTTACTTTCGATGATGGTGTCCTCCCATAGTGACGGTGGCAGTATCGAGAAATTATCCCTGAGTAGCTTCCCAGAAACCGTTCAGAATAGGTGTAAAACTGTAGGGCCCAATGAGTGAGTGTAAAATTACTTTAAAAAGCGCACAGCATAGTAATGGTAAACTATTTATTTATCTTATTCATAAAAAAAGCTTATGAAATATTTTTCATTTTTATTTAATACTTTTATTGAAAATTTTACAGCCTCAACCGATTCTATCCTTCGCCCTTTTCTCGCCAGTTGGTAATACCAATGATACGGAGGGATTATTCGGCTTGGTGTTTCCATCGGAGTATTGGTCGCCCTCTTTTCCTGCTTCCATCGGGTACGTTATCAAATACCTTTCGAACTGGCTCATCTTCATCCATTCTGATAACATGACCTAGACAACGCAATTGCCCTAGTTTGATTCGCCTAGCTATGTCCAGGTCAGGACACAAATGTTATAACTTTTGGTTCCAACGACGTCGGTACTCGCCATTTTCTTTAACAGGACCATATATTTTACGGAGAATTGTTCTCTCGAATACTCCCAGGTGTTTTCCATCCGCTTGCGATATGACCTAAGTTTTGGAGCAATATGACAGGACAGGTAAAATGAGTCTGGTATAGCTGGACTTTTGTCTGTCGAGAGAGGGCTTTGTTCTTAAACTACTTGCTGAGCCCAAAATAGTTTATATTTGCAAGCACAATTCTCCTTTTTTGTCAACGTCCAAGTGCGGAACAAGTCGAGAGGATTCTCTAGTCGTTGACACTATCTATTTTTTCTTGCCCTCATTGACAGCAAGACCCACCTCCGCTGATTCTTTTTCCATTCTTGAAAATACTGCAGTAACCTCTCGCAAATTTCGCCTAATGATGTCTATGGCGACACCATACGCCAGTAACTTATGAATTTTCGTGCTGATGGTCTTGTACGTATTTACTGGAGCTTTTCTCATTATTATCTTCATTAAGATGTTGAAGAGATTGCACGAAAATGTGTCGCCTTGTCTCTGTTCCCGTTTGGTACAGAATGGTTCGGCGAGGTCTTTCCAAATCTTCACTGCTGATTTGGCGTTGGTCAGCGTCATTCTACAAAGGCGGATCAGTTTTGCCGGAATCCCAAGTTCAGACATAGCTTCGTACAATTTTCCCAGTATAGGGCTGTCGAAAGTAGCTTTGTAATCGACAAAAAGATGATATGTATCGATTTTTTTTCAAGATTTGGCGTAGCGTAACATTTGGTCAGTCGTGGACTTGTCTGGTCTAAAACCACACCGATAAGATTCAATCATTTTTCAACAATTGGCTTTAGTCTTTCAGATAATATGCTCGACAAGACCTTATATGTGATGTATAAAAGACTGATACCGCGATAGTCGGAACAAACACACGGATCACCCTTTTTTAATACAGGACATAATTCACTGAGACATATAATTCACTGAGCATATAGGTTGATGCATGTGGGTTAGCAGTCCTTCGCCTCGTGCCTTAAAATGTTCAGCGGGTAGCCCATCCGCACCAGCGGCTTTATTATTCGTTACCCGGGAGATCGCCGTTCTAATCACGAATTGGTTGGACTGTGTGGGGGAGGGAGTGTGCAATATACACTGTCTTCCACTATCATTACCTTCTGATCTTCAGTGGAAGAATCTGAGTGCTGAAAAGTGGTCTCCCCACATTTTAAGCACACAACGCTTATCCGTCACCAGATTCCCATTCTCGTCATTGCAGGAAGGCAGTCGATTATTCGGCCCGTTATTCGATCTTCTTACCCTCTGGGAAAATATTCGGCATTCGTTATTCATCCTGGACATTTCGGTATTTTCACTCTCTTTCTCTGCTCCTACTGCCATTTTTTCCACCCTTTTCAGCCTCTTGTACCGTTCATTCGCGGCACGCGTTGTGACTGTTTCGTTTTCATTCATGCAGCGACTTATTAATCAGTTGCAATGCGGCATTCTTTGTCGTACCATGGCTTATCATTCTATGGTTTTTGACAGCCAAGTTCAGTCTTTACAGCGGTCTCCAAAGTATATGAGATGTGCTTCTAGCTTTTCCCATGTTCGGCTTCGTTCGGTTTCGCCCTGATCAGTCTTGTGCGAACTTTACAGGTAAAGATCTATTACCAAGTGATCAATCTGGTTCTTCGTTCTCTGATCAGGAGATAACCAGGTCGCCTTATGTATGTCCTTATGATGGAATCGTGTGCTACTAACTTCCATGTTTATTTGCAGCGGCGATGTCTATCAGTCTTATTCCATCGCATTTCCTGGATAGCTGTGATGTCAACTTTATATTTTTCGAGGACATCCGCCAGTTGGAAAGTGGCACCCGTCCTGTCTAGTGTTCCCACAATCTAGGTACACATCTTTAAATCGAGGTCCTTATAGCGTTTTCAGGGTCGTCAACAATTAGTGGTTTCTTCGTTTATTATATTTTTCGTGTATTTTCATTGCCTATATAACGGTGGCGGGAGGCAAAATAAGGTTTATTTCGATTTTTAAAGATGCAGTATAATGCTACAAAAGGTTTCCTAAAATTTATGAAATTATTTGATGGATGTTATGAACAAATGTCACCACATCTCTTTTCATAAAACCTATGAAATGTTTCACAGATAATATGAACACATTTCTTAGATTTTGGTTTCTAGGATTTATCAAAATTCTTTCGTTGATCCTATGAAACGGATCTATATTTACGACGAACATCTTTTCAATGTAGAAAATAATATTTTTGATATGAACATAATAACAAATTTTTCAATACAGCAAAAGCATTTGTTATTTGGAATACCGGCTTCTATTCACCTTAAATCCTTTCAAAATTGCTATAAATTTGTCACTTACTTTGTTTAATGATCTTTTTTACTTTTGTTACAGATGAAACCTTTTATTTGCAACGAGCCCTGCTGTATCCAGAAGAGTATTAGTTGACAAAATCACAAAGTTCACATTCTCTACTGCCACACTGACTGAAGCCTCTATCATTGTCTGATATGTCGTAAACGTTTCGTAACTGGTTCTGGATTTTAACGACATGATATTGTACATCGTGGTGAAAGACGCTACAAATCTGGAAGTGTGTAGACATTTATATTGTAACGAATTCTTATAAATATCACCAGTATAGACAGCACCAGCATTACGTCAGATAAAAACATACACCTAAAACCAACCCTGCTTATATTTTAAACATCTACCCAAAATATGGCGGATATATACTTCGTCCAACCAGAGCTACAGCAGCCGCTACAAATCATGATTTTCCGAAGAAGATATAGGGTGTCCCACTAAAAGAACATGATTTTTATTGCAAATAAAACGCATATTTTTCGGCCGAGTTATAATATATGGATTGCATTGTAAGATAGTCATCCCAGCGGGATAATTTCCGAGGCATGCAAAAACCCCCTTTCCAAAGATCCCACACTCTTTCCCACAGCGCTTCTACAAAGAGGCCTGCTACCAGTATTTCCTTTCCGCTTCAAAATTATCTTACAGATATGTGTCATCTTCACTACTTTTTATAGGCCTGCCGCAGGTCTCCAAATGAAAGTGAAGTATTAAGTGTTGATCAGTCTAATTGTGATCAGAAAAATCTACTTCGCAAGGACTATTATAAGAAAAACAAAATGCAGGACTTGAGAGGGAACTGAAGAGGAAAAATATGAAACCAGACCACGTGTTTAGTTGAATTAATACCATTGTTGAAGAAGGATGTGTTTCGCTTAAGAAATTGTAATAATAAAATGAGCAAAAGAACAATTAAATGACAAAATGCCTTGTGTTCCAGGCATGGTAATATGCCTTCATTGACAGGCATGGCAACAAGTCTTCTTTTATGTATCTGGAAAAATGCATCGTAGCAGACATGCTCTTTCGGACCTCCACCTAGAAGCGAGCATGGAAGGCCTTGAATGACAATGCCACACTGTGTTAATTGGAAAAGAGTAGAGAATGGAAGTGACAGGCCTACAGGCTCTAAGATAAGGCCTGGTACCCATTGCTTTTCCACTGTTCCGGTTAAGTACGGAATAAAACATCAGACAAGCAGTCCCCACGACTCTGATTTCAGGCCCATGCTCGATTCATCAAATTTTCGATGACATTGTGGCATAGATATGGCTCTATCTGACAGATGACGTGTTGGTTCTCGGCATTCAGCTCAGCAGTTGTTTGTTGTTAATTCACATAGACCAGATATTTCACAATGTCCCAAAAGAAATAAATTATACGGCCACAATCTTGTTGGCCAGTTGATATCGGAATTTCGGGATATGATTCGATCTGGAAATCGTTGCCCCCATAAATCGACTGTGTCACGCGGTTTGGCATGTGGCGCGGTCCTGCTGATACTACATGTCGTCCAGTTATCATGTTTCTGTAACCAATGTTAAACCCAGTCACGGCATTTCCGGCCTCAATTTCAAAGAAGTAAGGCCCAATCACGCCGACTGACCCGAATAAGCACCAGCCAGACGCTCGTTATTGTGGATGCATTTGTTTCTCATGGATCACGTGCGGAGTGTCGGAGCCAAAAAATTTTGGTTTGTTTGTTGATGAACCCATTCAGATGAGTATGCGCCACATCGGTGAAAAATATTTGTTTCGAAACATCGGCATTCACTTCCCTTGGCCGCGTCACCCATTGAACGAATTTCCTACGGTTTGCATGGTCTAGAGGCTTGAACTTCTGAGCGACCTGAATCTGTTATGGGTTGAGGTTAAGTTCTTTCATCAAAATTGACAGCAGGGCGCTTCGCGAAATTCGGAGTTGTTGTGAACGATGCCAATTGACGTTCACGAGTTTTCGGCGTTACTCTCGTTTACAGGAGCAAAGCTTTCGAGAGACCAGTACGTCGACGAACAGGAGACTTACCCAGTCTTTTCAAAGTTGTTGATAACTCATCGAATTGGTGGCATATTAGGTGCGCTTCCACGACCGAAATTCCGCGAAGTTTGCGAGCGGTCTCAGCGTGACTTCCCTATTTTTGTAATGTGTTTCACAATGATACTGCGTTCTTCCTTCCAGTATTAGTTTTCAGAACAATCGTAGACCACATGCGTCAAATTTCAGAGATGTCACTTGCACAAAATACTACAAAACTTAAATTACGCACTTTTATTGGAACACGATTTAGATGCGCAACCAAAACAGTATGAATTCCCCATCCAACGATATGAAAGTATTGAATTTCAGTCAAATGCAAACATGTCTTTAAAAAGAAAATGTACAAAAAAATTAAAATGTATAAATTTTTTATAAAAATTGTTAGTAATGGCGATTATCGCTTGCTTGCTACCACTGAAAACGACAGTCAGGAAGATGTGTACAAAACTTACGAAATTTAGTATCGAAGAATAAATTAATTAAAAATACGACCTCGATTAATTTAATGTTTGAATTAATAACACATATTATTTGAGCTTTATATGTACGTTTTGCTCCAAAGATAGGTATACAGTCTTCTTCTTATCCTTTAAGTAACAACAAATGTTATCCTCACATCATTTTGCCGAATTTCTCAAGGTGGCAACTTTGTACCCGCTTACGACACAACATTTAAACTGTAATTTTAAATGCCGTTTAATACCGCTTAGCTGTCGATGCAAAATAAGTGATAACCTATGGTTAATAACGTAACGTTTTCGTTACTACGCTGAAAGAAAATCTTTACAGACAAATTTCATCAATTCAATAAAAAAGTTCTTCAAATTTAAGATTGTGTGTTTTTTCACCATTTTCAACTTCATTGAATTGATGATCTTTTTACATCAATCTCCGTCATTGGAATTTGGAAATAATTAGTCGGATCAATTCAAAAAGGGGTATAAAGTTGAAAATAAATACATAATAGCAAACAGAGAAATGGACTGAAAACATTATCCACGCTATGAGTATTTTACATGTGGTATATACCCTGTTCTTGAGGATTTTTTTACGATGAAAATATTCCAACGGATTTTGCGACTCATTAACAAACAATTTAAATCACAATGATGACCAATTTACATCAAATTGATAACAACCGTACATCTTATTAACAACAAATTTACCCAAATTTTATGAACAATTTACATCAAAATGGTGATAGATTTACTTCAACTTGATGACAAACATACATCAAATTAGTAAAATTGTCGTTGAATCAATGTAAAGTATTGATGAAATATGTGTTGTATGTTGGAAAATGAGAAAACGTTCCTTCATCAATTTGACGAAGCGTTTTCTTTCAGTGTAGTAGTATATGTACAATGCACATTGTACATACATATGAATATAAATCTTTTAAATGTTTCGCAAATGTTAACATACCTTATCTTTTATCTCTCTAATGTTCTTTAGATTTCTACAAATTGCCATATTAATCTACTTAGTTATTCTTAGATTTATAATTATTCTTTTCAACTTATGCCAAGTTAATATATTCGATTATGCAATAAAAAATATTTGTTTTTTTGTACGTACTTCTTCAAAGCTTGTTTTAATTTTCATAGACAGTTTATCAATTAATAAAGTAAGTATTTGTGATATTGTAATATTATGATTCCATTATTATTTACTTTATTATTTAAAATATTTATTTTTGTAAAATTTTAATAAATTAAGAATTTTTTAAAACCCGGTAAAATTTATTTTTTTTCGTTGCGATTTCCATTGTTTCCAAATACTTGACCAATACCAGGCACCCAGAATTTAGTAGGTGTTTTATCTGGTGAGTCATCCTGTACTTACAAAAATTAGTGCGCCTAAAAGTATGCTAAGATACACATACATTTAAATTCGTTCGCCAGTAGAGATGTCTGTTTAGACTTGCCTTTACTACTACTATTTTAACGGCATTTTGAAATAACGCACAATGATGCCAGGCCTGTACTGCAACTGCATATACTGTGTTTTTCTTATCAGTTCCATAGTTTCGAAATATACGAGAAGTATACTGTATCCAGAGTTTAGGAGATGGTGCTGTTAATGAAGAGTCACCCTGCTCATATATAAAGAGTGGCGCCTTAAAGTATGCTAACATAAATACAGTGTGGAACTGATTCTGCCTAAAAGATTTCCTATTTATTTTTACGTTTACGGCCATTTACTGCTTACTTAATTCTGGGTGCCTGGTAGTTAACAAAATTTTAAAAGATTCAATTAAATTTCAAGCACATTCGAGAGAAACCAAAAAGGTTGTCGTCGTTTAGCGTGACTATGTTATTCACGATTAATAAATGAAATTTCCGCGAATCCATTGGATACGTGTCTTCTAAATAAAAATGCAGCGTTTTTAATTTTTATTGTTTATTTATTTTTAATTATATATTTATTTTTAAATTACTTATTTTAAATTGAAATGATAAATATAAAAAATGGTTTAACATTCTTCTTTGGAAAATATTATTTCTTGCAAACAAAAAGTGTTTTGGGGGAAATCTATGTACATATACATATGTATGTATGTACATTATTCCCCATGGCAATCACGTTCATATATGGCCCCGGGTTTTCGGCAGGCCATCTGAAAAGAAAAATATAAAAATACACTGTTAGAATATCTTATAAATATAAAGATAAATATAAATATAAAGATAAATAGATTTATTATAAAGCAAATAAATATTTTCGAATTTAAAAAGAATTTCTTGAATAATTTTGGGGGGAATGAAAATTATGATATTTAGAAGTTGCAATAAATCATGATTACAAAAAGTAATAAACTTTTCCAAAAGAAATTTTTTTATCCAGAATTTGTTGGCGATACCACATCACTTTGGGTGATAAACACTCCGGTTAACTTATTTAAAGGCACTAAAAATACCATATCCAGCAGCCTGTATATTTCACAATTTGTAATCGATGGCAGAATTTTGAAATGAAAATGGAAGCTAGATATTAAAAAAAATCATGACAATAGTGCCTACTTAACTAAAGAGCAATTTATAAAAAAAAAGTCCAAAAATGTGGTATTTTTTTTGGTTCACTTGAATAAAGGCACTTTAACTAATATTAATGAAAAACGGTATTTCTTGTTTTTTTAATTTATTTTACTTTATTCGAGAACTATTAGTATTGGGTACAACCCCCTTTGTTTTTAATAACCTCAAATACACGGGTTTTCACTGAGAGATAATGAGAATTTATGTAATCCAACGAATTTTGACTCCAAGCATCCTCAATGGCCTGAATTAGTGACTGCTGGTCATCAAATTGTCTAATTCCTTCATAGACCTTACGAAATAACCAACCCCAGACATTTCCGATAATTTTTAGATCTGGCGAATTAGGTGGCCAGTCAAGAATATTAACATTTTGGCTTGCAATGAACTCCTTTACTACTCTGGCGTTGTAGGGGCATTATCCTGTTGCAATATCCAAGGTGTGTGACCAAATAGTTCACTGAACTTCGGAAAAGCCGATTCCAATAACGTTTTATAGCTTGCCCAGTCATTTTTGCACTTTGAAATTCAAGATCGATGGTGCCATAGAACGTAATAGAACCCCACACCGTAACGCCGCCCTCTCGGCTGTGATGTCGGTGCAAACAACGCTTTTCTTTGCGCAGATCATGGAAATAATAGTTATAGCCATCAGGCCCATCCAAATTAAACTTCTACTCATTCGTAAATACAACGGTTCTCCTGTCATTTACATCACCTCTTGGCTGCACATCTCATACTATGTAGTCTCTTGCGAATTTAAGCCGCTTTTCCTTACGAGGAGCATTAAGTGGCGGCTTTTTTTTGTAATTTCAGGTATTTAAGATACTCAAAGCTCTTAATTACTCCGCGTACTGATGACTTGCTCGCTTCCACTCCAGCTTGAGCTCTTATTTTCGACAAGGATAAGGCAAAATTAGAAGCAACTCTGATGATTCCTCATACGTAGATAAAGACAATGAAACACTTCCATTAGAATTTTTTCCAAACCCCCCGGGGTCCTTGATGTAATTGTCGACAACTGTTGGGCTCCGTCAAATTTGTCTAGCTATTGCGCGGTTAGAATATCCTTAAGAACGGTAAACATCGATTTTAGTTTTTTCCAATAGAATTAAAACTTTTTGTATTGGCATTTTGGCTCGTAAAATGATTAAGATGTAATAAATTGTAATAAACAAACGCTCTCTACAAACAATCATCGCTTACTTTAAAAATAATAAAGTACCTTTATTCAAGTGAACCAAAAAAATAGCACATTTTTGACTTTTTTTATAAATTGCTCAAAAAAATTCTTTAGTTAAGAAACTCCTATTGTCATGATTTTTTTAAATCCCAAGATGTCTAGCTTCCATTTCCATTTTAAAATTCTGTAATCGGTTACAAATTGCAAATGATACAGGCTGCTGAATATGGAATTTTTAGTGCCTTTAGTGATGTAGATATTGATATATGTTGAACTGAAATTCCTGAACTGTCATTGTTCAAAAATTTACGTACCGAAAATTCTCCAACTCCTATATTTTTCGAGATTTTGAGAGCTAATATTATTACAAAATTGGTGTTTCCAATAAAACATAGGTTATTGATTTTAGAACGCCAGTATCGCCAATCTGAAAAGTGTTATCAGATTCTAGTTTTTGAAATATAGCGTCTAGGATTTTGAGAAATCCTGTTAAAACCTCTTTTGATGCAAATTTTTATCAATTCTAAGTTAAAATCTCTAAGTTGGCATCAGCATTTTAAAATAACATGCCATGAAGAGAGAGCTTCTCACAACCATCCAGCTATGTGCATTCTAGTTTTACACTTACTGATTGGGACCTATAGTTTTACACCGGTTTCGAACGGTATATTGAGAAGCTTTTTCATGGCCAAGTACTCGATAGAGTCGCCATTAATAAACGAGGCGACCGTCGTCGAAAGAAGTGTATTGTGGTCTGACCAGTGACCAAACCCACGTTGTCATGTACAATGTGTGTTTTTCTTTGTGTAGTATGTATTTGTAAGTTTTCCAAAAATCATTTGAATGATGAATAACATTATTCAAAGATGATTAATCAGTATTCAAGTTTATTTTTTAATCATAGTTTTCAATAATCTGAATTTCTTTTTATTCGATTAGCAGGTTAATCATGATATGGATTATTCAAAAATTTAATTAATCGATTAATCGCATATACGTAGAAATAACCACAAGAAAGACTGTTATAATATACGGGGGTGGAGCCAACCGGACCCAACGACCATACAATTTTAATCGAAACATTGCATACAACAATCAAACAAGTGAGAATCAACTCGGTTAAGTAGTTCGAACCCACAACCCTACAAACAAAAGCAAGAACACACCATATGGTCTAATACAAATTTAAATCTAAATTTTTGGGAAAATAAAAACAAACCTCGATCTTGAATAATAAAATTAAAAAGTACCAATAAAAAGGCCGAATAATTAAAAAAAATTCATCCCTGATGAATTTAAAACAAATATATACTTTATAAAAAATTCCAACAATTCCAAAATTGTTTTTGTGGATTTTAGAGCTTGGGAGACCGAACCGCATCAGACTTAATAATCCTTTTGACATAATACCCTCACCCATATTGATGAGGGTGTAGTATATCATTTAACACGGGAAAAAAATTAACGCATTGTAGAATAGGTTGATTGACAAATATCTTTCATAAACCTCAAAATATCTTAATGATCTTAATCACCCGACTGAAATGTCTGTACTGGTTCTAATGTTATTGACTAATTTTACTTAGAATATTTTTAGTTGAATCTGTGAAGGTGTACAAATTTCGATTCGGTCGAAATTATCGCCATTCGTAATTGGTTTTACTGCTTCCTTTTGTAGAAATATTGGTACAACACTGACAGAAAAATTCGATCGAGGCAGAGGTTGTCACAACTACACCAAAAACCATCACAGCCGAATTAGCGGTTATCTCAACCGAATTAGAGGTTGTCACAACCAAACTAGAGATTATCATAACCGAATTCGAGGTTATCACAATCAACTTAAAGGTTGCCACAATCGAATTAGACGTTGCGATAACCAAATTAAAGGTTGTCACAACCGAATTAAAGGTTATCACAACCGACTTCTGATGGTCTCGCAACTGAATTTTGAAATTTTTTTCTATTAATTTAGTGGTGATTTATTTTCCATAAATTACATTATTATTCCCTTAAACATTTATAACTCGAGGAAATAATTCATATGACGTAATCTTTGGGGTAAAAAATTCATTTTACATCCACTTCAGGTTCAACGCACCAATTCTGACGTGTTGTGTCTGTCGGTTTTGGTCCTAAACGATTATATAAAAAGACGACGGCAGTATATATCAAATGACCGACGTTGAAAAACTGAACTGTTGACATCTGCTTGTACCGTATGCTGATAAATGTAGGCATTTTGTAGAAAATAGGACGGTCTAATGCAGAAACAATAATTACAATATTTTTACTTACGATACCTTTCCTACACACAGATTAGTTGGAAATCAATTCAGGCATTGGAAATTCCATGCTAAAGTCTACATTTTGACTAGAATTCATAATTGTCATACATCAGAATTATTTCCCGATGACATTGATAGATTAAAAATAGGTCTTACTAAATACAAGTTGCTACTACAGAAATTAAGTTGTATTAACCAATTTGAGAATTTCAATAACCTCATTCATCTGATATGGAAGATACAACTAATAAAAAGTGCAATATTAGAATTCGTGTTCAAATATTAGTCACTGTAACCATAGTTTAGTTTCTGTTGCAAAAACACTGGTTACAAAGTTATGTATTCGATTTTTCACAAAAAGCTATGCTGTTACTACACATATTTGAATATTACACGAGGACTTTACAGAAAAAATATTATTATTTTAAACAGAAAGTGATAAACAAAGTTGTGAAAAACAATAAAGTGTATAGATATCAGCCAGCGAAGAATACATATTATCATAAATTGCGGTGAAGTGAGACTTTTAAACACAATCGTTGAATCTGACGTCACTACTGCCGCCATCACAAGCACGTGCAAATAATTGTGGGCAGTTGTCTGGAGGAGCTATGATATTATTCTAGATGACACAAATTAACTTAAACATACATATGATATCCAGGGTAATCCATCCCCATGTTTGATCGAAAATATGAAAAATGAATAATTCTCGAAAACGAAGCGTCCAATCGCAAAGTATTCCAATTCGCATGAAATAATTTTTTTTCAAAAAATCGCCAAAATAATAAGAAAATCGCTAAAATAAAAAAATTTATATATCTCGGAAACGGTGCATCGCAAAATAATAAATTTTGTACCTCCTTAAGAGGTTTTCATCAATGAATGTGTTGAATACGGCATCACATTTATTTTTAAAAAATCATTAAATATATCGCTAAATAATCGCCCTATGTATATATCTCGGAAACGGAGCGAGCAATCCCAAAAATAATAACTTTGTTACCTCTATAAGAGACTTTAACAAATGGATATCTTTAATACATCTCTTATTTAAAAAAAATCGGTAAAAGCGCTATTTAAGCGATTTACTTATTTTGGCGATTTTTAGAAAATAAAAGTCCACACGAGTTGGACCACTTTCTGAAAACCCCTTAGAAAGCCGAACAAATGGTTACATTTTGATTGAACGCTCCGTTTGCGAAATATATACATAATGGCGGTTTAGCGATTTTTTATTCAAAAACATTTGGTTTAGCGATTTGTTTAAAGAAAAAGTGATGCCGTATTAAAGACATCCATTGGTTACTGTCTCCTATCGAGGTAAAAAAAATATTATTTTTGCGATTGGACGCACCGTTTCCGAGTTATAACCACTTTTTATTTTAGCGATTTTTTTATTTTGGCGATTTTTTGAAAAAAAATTTTCACGCGAAATACGAACCCTGGTTATAAAAAATAATAATCTTGTTTATGTTTAAATATAATATACACAATTTTAATAAAAAATTATTGTTTTTTCTTTTTTTTTTCTATAAATTCCTAATAGGTTAAAGCATCACCAATTGGTTATGACAATCATCAAATTTAAGTAATTACTTTAGTTGAGCATACCAATTAATTATTTAATAATGTGATAGTCCAAGGAACCGCCAAATTTTAGTTGGCTGTAAATATAGTTGTGACAACGAATCTTTTCTCTGTGTGTAATATCCACAAACAAATCCTGATATCTGATATCACCGCGACCGCAACAATTGTACATTGCTTTTAGATTTTTCAATATAATATTTGTTCAATTCGGTTGTGGAAACTGCAATTCGGTGGCAACAACAGAAGTTACTTTTACTACAACCTCTTTTCAACCAATTTGTTTTCTTAGTGACTGACCTTCCATTATTCAACAAATTAAGGTGGAAGTTGCGAGAAAGGGTCATCTTTGGTGCCAATCATGGGTGTAAAACTATAGATCCCAATCAGTGAGTATAAAAACAGAAAAGGCACAGCGCACTGACTGTGAGACGCTTTCCCTAAAGTGTTCATGGAATGTAATAGGAAACTATTTATTTTATTTATTTAATATTGCAGAATCCTTTAAAGGATTTGACGATTTTGTCGTCCTTTTTTTTTGAGAATTGTATTCTTAGAAACAACTTTAATGGCGGAATAAATGAGGTCAACTTTTCAGCCAATTCAAATCGTACATATCGTAGCTAGGATGCAGAAGTAGCCTATGACCATTTTAGGCTAATTTAATATTTTAATTCCATTTGAAAGTAAAAGCACCGATATATCGGATGCAAAAGTATCGTAAGTCCATCTCTACAACTACTTACTCCTTATTTAACATTGTCATAAGTAAAATTTTCTGATAATAGGATTTTGTAATATTTAGGGGAAAACCAAAAAAATGTTGTCCTGTAAAATTGGCAACTTGTGACTGAGGCGACTTCTGCATCCAAGCGACGATATATTCTGAACCAGTCAGCAACCCAAATTGCATTTCAAGAAATTGCCATTGAAGATTACAACCAACACATCCTCTAAGGTGTATCAAAAAGGTAATAAATGACTTTATATCCTCCCCCCCCCCCACAGTAGTCCACGAACTAGAAAAACCTGCAAATTAATTGTTATGACAAATGCGAAAATCTCAACTTCATTTATTTCCGTAATAGGCGAATGAAAGAAATGAGAAAATGCCTAATGAAATCAGTCAGTTGGGAAATAATCAAATTAGATATGCGCACTTGTACGTTTACACACTTGAAAATAACGTAGGAATAAAAAGGACAATACACCCGGATATAGAGAGGATGCAGAGGGTGAAGATGACGATAATGGTGATGATGATATTTGTAATGAATATGAAAACGACTAAAGTGTGAATAGATGAGGGGCAAAGGTTATGTGACAAGAATTTAGTAACGCTTTTAATCGCAGCGGAAGCGGAAACAGCACTTGTACGCGCAAACGATGCTATGCGTAATTTTTCTACTGGTTGCTAATGTTCCTAGCGGTCATGATGACACCGTAAATGTTGATGCGGATGCTGATGCTGATGATGATTTTACTGCAAATCGAGGTAGCGCATGAGTGGAGTAATAAACATCTGAAGACTAAATTGCTACTGCTGGAGTTTTAGGATTTCTCATTTTCATCTTTTGACTCTGGAAATTAACTTGGTGGCGTTTATGACACCTAAATGATGTTAATGTTATTGATATTGTGCTGCTGCTGCGATTGCCGCTACTACGACTGATATTCCAACCACCACTCCAGTTTAATGACCATGACTTGATAGAAGCGAAATTGTGTTTCGTCACAGCCGTGTAATAAACTTCTTGCTGTCTACCAAAAGCCATGCGGCACAATGTGTAGTTCTATTTCCCCTATATTTTCATGTTGAAGTTAAACCTACATAATGATGATGAGTTGACATACCCCAAAATTAATATGACATCAAATTGTTTAGGATTGGGCTGCGTTTAAGAGGTTGGAGTTTTGCCCCTAAACTTGCTACCTTGTCGAGGAAGGTGTGGTTAAGTTTACGAAGACTCAAAAAACTAATCAATAAAATCGGGAATAAAAATATGAAATCAATTACACAGTGCAAGGATTTTAAAAAAGAACACATGAGCGGCCTCAACGGTTTTACCATATCTCGGGACATAGGAATCGGTCTCCACACGCTGAAAAATATCGGTCCCAGCAACATAGTGCAGGAACCATGTACATGCTGGCAAGCATTGTTTTCGTGAATTGAAGATATGCTGCTTTTTGTTTCTTTATTGTTTCTCAAGTTTTTGTTTCCAGCACTTTTCAACAAACTGTGTCCCAAACATGATATATTGAATAGCAAACACAATATGTTTGGATGCAAGTATATTACACATGCGACAAGCTACGCAGAAGTTATATTTGCATCCAAACAACAAAAAAATAAAACATTTTCAGCGTGCATCATTAGTTTTATTCCCATTACGTTGGCTTCGTACAATTTTTGCTTTGAAAGATTTACCCTGTAGGTGGGGGTTTGTCGTGGTTTTGGAGTTTTAGGTCAACCTCCAACCGTAACAACCAAAGTCTCATTCACTCATTGACTTGGGTTTTGTGGATAGTCCACTTAATTTTGTCACCCATAATGCTGGAAATGACTCTAATATTTGTGATTAGTCGATGTTTAATTCTTAATGTTTAAATTAGTATCAAAATCCAAAAACTACCTTGTTTCATGCTTTAGGTTCCTGGAGGAGAATGGAACTCCTGAAATATTTTTAACACTTTAATCAGAAACCCTGACCAAAATTATTACACCACCCTGATATACCCACCGCCATATTAAAGCTTATCGAGTATTTTATACACAAAAAGTTTAATGTGCAAAAAGGATCTTTATGAAGTTTTCAAAATGGTTGAATATTTCTTTGGTTCCGCACAACAAATCAATTTGTCAATTTGTTTCCTATCCCCTGGTCTATATTGAGTGTTCCGTCTGGGTGCGATGGGTGTGTTACAAGCGCCTTCTTCCTCATAGTTTATTTATTTTGGATATCGTTTTTGTTCGTCGTTCCATTATTACCTCATTTTCTTGTAAGATGCATGATGCATGTTAATCATTTCATTTATGCTTATGAATTCGGTGTTAAATATGAATTTAAATGTTTTCTTTGTTGTTTTTTGGTTGGTTCATAAAAGAGGGCGTTCATTTTGATGGGTTTTTTTGTTTTCAAATGTTGATGATCACATGATAGGATGGATGTCGTTGTAGCCTCTTATATTTTTCAATTAACATTTGTGACAAACAATAAAAAAATGTGTTAATGCTTATGCCACAATGGCACGAGTTTAATTGTTATCTACGACATATATACATGCATGTTACCACATGACCCCTGAGCTGACATGACAACACCTTTATAGTCAGGGAGATGACGATTAAATATTTTCTTCTGTATTTTACGTTTTCATATAATTATTTAAAAAATTAAAATTATTTACATTTATTGCTTTAATTGTGTATACGAAAGTTTTTCAAATTAATTTTGGAAGGATTTTAGAATTGTCATGAAAGGTGGTATAGAAATGATATGATTTTCATAAAGACAATGGTAAAAATCAAAATGGTAAAAACCAAAAATCTTTGGTATCACCTTGACCATCAAAAGGTGGTAAATGATAAAGATGGTAAATGATGAATCCAAACAAAAAAGAAATCGAATTCGGCAAAGGCAACCTACACAATTTTGCCAGTAAACCACAGGTTAATGACATATAATATTTGAAAATCAGTCAGGCAAATAAAAACAGTGACTGACCAGAAGAAATTGCAATTCAAAAACCTGTATTTGAATCACTTTCATAAACATCCAAGACTTCGGGAACAAATTGACGAAGAGAACGTACTATTGACTGTGGTGACGGTCTCCCCTACACTCACATTACATAAGTGAGGAGATTACGCTGTATGACAGGGTATTTAGGGACACCGCTTGGTTTCGCCCGTGATCACCACATTGTATTTTTGCCGACCAAAAAGGATGTCTGCTGAGATCAAGGAATAGTGTTATGTTTTAACCAAAATGATTTTCCCAATTTTAGTTGTTGTCGTCGTGGCCGTCGGTGGTGCAATGATTAGTGTGCGCTGCTCTTGTACATGAGAACCTGGGTTCGATCCCTGCTCAGACCACCCTGCATTTCTTTCTACGATGGTCGCCTCGTTTAGTGATGGCGACAATATCGAGTACTTAGCCATGAAAAAGTTTCTCAAAATACCATACGGAACCTGTGTAAAACTGTAGGTTCTAATCAGTGAGTCTCAAAACTATAAAGCGCACATCTCACTGATTGTGAGAAGCTCTCCTCAATCCCTTCATGTGATGTTATGGGACATCATGTTTTTTTTTTAATTTTAGTTTATAGGAAGCTGTAATTCCTTGGCTTACCAAGCTAGACGCTGCAGAAGATGATGCTACGCAAACATCAAAACGATCGTCCAGCGAATGTGAGATCGAATCCAAGCCGCGGCGATTACATTTGGTTCACTAGCCGGAAAAATATGAGCTGTTATCCTAAAAGGAATTACAAACAGGGTTTCGTTTTTAGAAAAACTACAACATATTTATCAACTAGACCCAAACATTAAACCTTCTTAAATTGTATTTTTAAAAATATGAATTAATGTAAAGAAATTACATTAAAATTCAAACGTCACTTACATCAACTCGGTCAATAAAAACTATTCCCACAGTGAAAATAACACAACACTGTTTGTTATAAAATAAAACTTAACCTCAAAGCACTGAATACTTGCGAGGAAGCAGGAGGAAAGAGAACATGGAAGAAAAACGCTTTATGTTCTTGTCTCGGAATAATTGAGCTTTTCATTATCAATTGATACTTAAGGATTTTCGATCGATACTAATTCGCCGTCGGTAGTACAATGGCTACTGTGCGCGACTCTTGTGCATGATTACGTGGGTTCGATCCCTGTTCTGACCACCTTACATTTCCTTCGTCGACGACCATCTCGCTTAGTGATGGCGACTTTATCGAGACCTTAGCCATTCAAAATACCGTTCGAAACCGGTGTAAAACTATAGGTCTCAATCAATGACTGGAAAATTAGAAAGCTCACTGATTGTGAGTAGCTCTCCCCAATCCTTTCATGGGATGTAATAGGAAACGGGGTTATTTTTTTTTACTAATTCGCATATGTACAATTTTTCATACGAGCTTATGTATGTACGATTGAGATACCTGTGCTTTCAATTCAGGCTCAGTAGTTAAACTTTTCCGAACCGCACCTTTCGAAACCAAGCGAAGCCTCCGGCAAGGCGACACCCTATCGTGCGATCTCTTTAACATCTCAATGGAGGTCATTATGAGAAAAGCTGCAGTCAATATGAATAAAACCATCAGCAGCAAGAGTCACATGCTGCTCGCGTATGCAGATGATATCGATATCATTGGGCGCACAATTAGAGAAGATACTGCGGTGTTTTCCAGAATTGAGAAGGAATCAGCAAAAGTGGGTCTGACAGTAGATGAAGACGAGACAAAATTAATGGTTTCAACGATCAGGGCCTCCACGCGATCAGACCAAAGCGTGAACGTTGATAACCGATATAATTTCAAGGTAGTGGACGAATTTGCGTACCTCGGATCTGCCGTAAACAAAAACAACAACGTCAGCCTTGAGATCAAACGAAGAATTGTGCTTGCGAATAGATGTTATTTTGGGTTAAGCAAGCACTTTAGAGATAAAGCCCTCTCTTGAATGACGAAAATCCAACTATACCAGACTCTCATACAACCTGTCTTGCTTTATGGCCCAGAATCCTAGGTCTTATCGCAAGCAGATGAAACATCTGTGGGAGTCTTCGAGAGAAAAATACTTCGGGAGATTTATGGCCCTATAGTGCACAACGGCGAGTATGGGCGACGAATGAACCATGAGCTGTATGAGCTTTATCCCGACATTGACATATTTAAGCGGATCAAAATAACGCGATTGCGCTGGCTAGGCCATGTCAGTAGAATGGTTGAAGGCACGAAGGGTTTTCGAAACCCTGAAGGAAGGCGAAAAATAGGAAGACCAAGACTCCGCTGTAGGGATCAGGTTGACGAATCCCTGGGTACACTTGGTATTACCAACTGTAGAGATAAAGCAAAAGATCGAACTGATTGGCGAAATATGTTATCTACGTTTTGTAAGGTCCCTGACCACCCGGGGTTGTTCGAGGCCGGATAAGTAAGTAAGTAAATTAAGCATCTGATGATGAACTTGTCACGGAGTTCGAAACTAGTCATGCCGTGAATGTTTCCAACAAAACCAACTATTTTTCACTTAGAGAAATGTTTCAGACCTTGTGAGCTTGTAGTATGAACATCTCATACAACAGAGGGTTGCCATTTGTATTTCGAGTCCTGGCAATACTAGTGCTGCCAGATGCAGACTGGAACTTCCATTCGAAAGTTTGACCTCTTTTGGCATAAAAATACCAAGAACGTTTTCACTTTGTATTTACAGTGTGTTGAAAAATTCATCTTGGTCAAAAAATTGAAATTAACCCGTGAAAATTTTCGTGCGATGATTTTTTACAATTTTCGGCGTGGATTATCGAGACAAGAGTGTCTCAATCAACTTGTTCTGACTTTTAATGATGAAGCACCGTCAAAACCCACTGTAAATCGCTGGTATCAAGAGTTGAGTCTCGAACGGCGTTCGCTTCAGGATGAATTTCTCGAAGGTCATTCAACTTCGGTCGTTTTGACGGAAACAATCGAGGATGTGCCTGAAGTGATAAAGCAAGACCGACATGTGACATACCGTGAGATTGAGGCGTCCTTGGGCATTAGTATGACAAGCATCAATAAGATACATATTTCATGTTAATTTGACCATGAAAAAAATTTGTTCTCGTTGGATCCCACATAATTTGACGAATACTCAAAAAGAGGCTCGTGTCGATTGGAACAAAGAAATGTTGAAAAAATTCAAAACCGGTAGCTCAAGTGCAGTATATAACGTCGTCACAGGTGACGAATCATGGACTATGCATATGAGCCCGAAACAAAACAGCAATCGAAAGTATGGGTAAACCACCATCTGTCTACCAACAGTTTTAGAAAAAATGAGGAATAACAACAAGAGAAGACGGGTCATTTTGCATCAGGGCAATGACTTGGCACCCAATGACGTATCTTTATTCCCTCACATCAAAAAAAAAAATGCGTGGTCAATGATTTTCGACGCTGTTGAAACGTTCAAAGACCATATTTTGGAAGTTTCAATCGGAGTGAAAAAAGTGATTCGAAAATTGGTTTGAGCGCATACAAAAGTGTACTGATCTTTACGGAGAATATTTTGAAAAACAGTAAAACCGTTTCCAATGATAAATGGTCGTTTTTATTGGTAGACCCGAAATATAAATATCAACTTCGTACCACATAAACATAACTTCATATTGCGAGTACACAAATTGATGTTGACAAAAACAAAATAATAAAATAAAATAAATAGAAAGCAATAAAATAAAAATGAATGAAAATAAATAATAAATAAAATATAATATTAAAATTAAAATAATAACAAAATCAAAAAACAAAAAAAAATAAAAATTGAGGCAAAATTTCACTTATTTAAATAAAAAGCAATTCGGTTCAGAATTCTGCTCTAAAAATTCTTTTGGCCGAAAAGGAGTACAAAAATCTATCCGAAATTGCAATACGAGAGACAAAATTAGTAGAGAATATATTGCATCATAACTTCAAAAGAGGCAGAACTCCAAGTTTACACAATTTCATTAGAGGCAAAAAATTGAAATATGTACGAAAATACTCTATAATTGACATATTTATACGTGATTTTTTTGACGAAAGGAATATGTCTGAAAGTTTTGAGTTTTGACTCTTCTCAAAACTCATGCTGACTGAAGCTTTTCTCATACTGATATCCTTAAAGATGTTAAAGAGATCGCACGATAGGATGTCGCTTTCCCTGACGCCTCGGTTAGTTGTGAAAGGTTCGGAAAGATGCTTACCAACTTTCACTGCGGATGCTGCAAAGGCTTATGAGTTTTGAAGGAATACCAAGCTCAGACATTGCTATGTAGAGTTTCTCCCTATCGGACTAACGAAGGCCGCTTTATAATCGACAAATAGATGATAGCTGTCGATTTGTTTTCTCGGGTCATCTCCAGGATTTGGCGTAGCGTGAAAATCTGGTCAGTTGTCGATTTTCCAGGCCTAAAGCCAGACTGGTGTGATTCAATTAGGTCAACGATAATTGGTTTTAGTCTTTCGCATATTATACTTATACTTGATGGAACCTTATATGCTATGGATAAAAGGCTTATTCCACTATAGTTCGCACAGAGACTCGGGTCACCTTTTTAAATATGGGACATATGTAGTAGACTGAGACTCCAATCGCCGAGTATTCATTCATCTAACCAAATTTTGCTAATGAGGTGATGCATGCACGTTATCAGCTAGCCCATCGCAGTCAGCCTTTAAGAGATCCGCCGGTAATCCATTTGCTCTTGCGGTTTTGTCGTTCTTCAGCCAGGCAAAGGCTGTTCATATCCCGTCTTGGTTACGAGGGGGGCAATCGACGTCGTCGTTCAAATTGTTATCGATTGTATCACCGTCATTCAATATCTCAGGTGCCAATTGGGTGAAAAAAAAAACTACATACACAAAACTCCCACATGTCCCAAAATTTTAATCTTATTCCCTTTCTCAACGTCTCACAAATACAACATGTTCTTATTTTGGTCTCGAATTAGAGATATAACCATTTGAACGTAGATGACAAAATCTTTTGAATGCAAATTAGGCACAAGTCCAGCTCAATAATACAATTAATCGATCCTGAATTTATATTTCAAATACTTGGATGCAGTTTTATTCGAATTTGAGATGATTTTAATCAACTGCTTTTTTAGAGGCTTTGACAGTTAAAATTAAATAAAATATGGATGGATTGTATTAATTGCACTGGCTGACATGAGATTTATTGAATGGTAATTTTTTCTTATTTTTATTTGAACATGATTTCTGGCATATTACGCCGTCTCGGATGCAGTCCAATTGGTAGGTCAAATTTTCGTTCAATTTTGGCAACATTTGGGCAGCATATCGGAAATGACGAGGATGATTCCCAAGTCCTCAATCGCCTGGTTTATCGGCGTAGTCTAGTGATTTCACATACCCACAGAAAAGCGGTGTTATGTCGCACTATCTTGGAGCCCAATTGGCAGTCCAGCAGTTCAAAATTATCCGTTTAAAAACATTTCCTCCAATAAATCGAAGAAGTCATTGCTCTTTAGCGGTCACTATTATCTGTAACTTTAGAAAAAGTGAAGACCAATAAACACACCAACAGTCACTTTTTCTATTTACTGTAGTGTTACCAGAAATGAAAACCAATGAACACTGCAGTAGTCACCGTTTCTGGATGTAACGGCATCCCAAGAATGCCTTGAGGATAATCTTCCCTCCTAATGCGATATAATTGCTTAATGACCGTGTTTTCCAAAATAAACCTGCACAATTTATAGACGTCGGTCAGGCGTTAGTTTATTCAGGATGAAAGGGAAAGTTCTATACCTCTAGGAAACACCCGTTGTTAACTTAAACTTTTAACAGGGATATATATTATTTCATTTTCACAGAATCTTCACAAAAATGTCTTGCAGTGACAAAAATATAATTTCATTATTGTAAATTGTTCCAAATTCCCAACAAAGTTTAATATAGACATGTAAGAAAAAACAGATGACAAATAATTCCAACCAAATCCGGTTAATAATTAAGTTCCAGTGACATATTAAACCGCAGACAAAACTGTAACTGATGTATGTATATTTACCAAATGTAACCGAAAGACGAGAGATAGTTGGTTCCCAAATTATGGTGAAAATAAATGTAATTTTGCCAGAAGACGTAACATGCAACAAAAATAAAAACCCATACAAAGATGTCGACGATGCCAGTAGCCGCAGAAGTGACATTCACTTGACATATGAATTATGTATGAAATTAAGTTCAAAAATATGTAAATGTCACAAAAACCCCCAAATAAAAACAATGATGTACGGTGTGTACATCAGATGCATTGTACGAGTTCTCATACGTAAATTCATAAAACACTGAAAGGGAGTTGCTTACACGATGAAGTACATATGCACGTATATGAACATATGTATCTCAAAGAGAAAGGTACACGCCATATTCCACAGCAAACGGTAATTGTGGCCAAGAAATATGCCACACCTTTGTGTGACATTAATTACGGATATATACGGTTACCTGTGTTGGGGCACATAAAGAAATATTTGAAAGGAGAAGCTATGAAGATATGGTCAAAACAGAAATGGCTAAATCAGCTCACTCTAATATCTTATGTGATATGTGAAACGTGGGTTTCGTTTCTGTTAAAATAAAATAAAAAGCTGTCAAATTAGTTGAAAATCACACGTATGACTTTAATATCCATTACTGTGTTGTCGGTCATGTCTCGTATACTTTAATACAAGATAATGTATTTAATTTAATCATGCAAATACCCTTAAAGATTTTTAAGAGTTAAGTACAGTGTGAACCAAATTTTGACCCATGAACCAATCGATATACAAAGGATTATTTTGATTGTACACGCACTTTTGAATCCGCAGCTTTTCTTTACAATTTTAAGGACTTTTAACATTCAAAGGATATGTAAGTTTGAACAATTTATTTCTATGTTTCTACACGCAAAGACAAAAAACGTTAATTGCTCGGTTGCAGCAACAATACTTTGATTGATTTGTATTAATTTATTAATCGCAACCGTTCATGTAGTTCTCCCAAATAAACTCATATATCGCAAATATGTATCATGTTGTTGCAAACGAGTTCTCGTTTGCATCAAACGCGTTCAAAATTACATTTGGCACAATTTAAAAAAGTTTGCGATAACTGACATTAGCAATTTTTCTAATGAGAGCACAGATTACGAAGAACGTAAATTCCTCTCATTCTCTCATTCTGTCGACTGTATACCATGGTAGAAATATAATGGTAGATACAGTACGACGACAAATACAACAAGCCAAAAACAACAGGCATTTTGTTTTTGCTCAGTGTCTGTGTTGTGTCAAGTCAGCTGATAAAAAAATAATGAAAATGTAGACAAATTTGCAAAAAGTGCCATTTAGAAAATGATTGAGTGTTATTTGATATACTGAAAGTGTTTAAGTGTGAAAATTAAAACATTTCTATGTAATTTTTGCAGAGAAATATTTCAAAAGCAGCAGTTGCTGGCGAACGGGGGTTGCAGACAAACAAATGTAAACAAATTTTGACATAAGAGAAACACTTACTCACACTCAGTCCAGAAAAAAGTTCAAATCAGCTGGGCTAGTGCTTCTACCATTTCTTTGTACCATGCTGTATACACAGTCTTATCCACTCGTTTGGCATACATACTCACGCATACACATAAAAGTGATCACACACTTTAATCCTTCTTCCTTGTCAATATATCTTGGATGGACAATTGACGCGTTGTAGTTTGCTGCGCTTTTAGTTGTTATTTGAATGCGAGGTGAGACAGATGTGTAAGTAGACAGTGAAAAAATAGACAAAAATTCCAACTTCTTTTTAAAAGAAACTTTATGGGTAAAACCAAAATCATAAATGTTGGAAACTTACACAAAAAATAACTTTTGGAAGCCATAAATAAAAATTTTTACTACAACTCGGTTGCTGTAACAGAAAGAACAGTTGGAGAAACCGTTTTTCCCAACTACAGTCCGCAAACGAACTTCAGATATCTGAGATTTCGTTAGGGAGGAACGAGTTTTTTTTTTGCGTGTAGTATTCCCACAATGCATTTTCATAAAAGTTTATAAATACAGAAGTTCCTTTCCATATAAATTAAACACAAATATAGTAATTTAAAAGGGAACTAAACCATAAATTTAAAACCTGAGAATATCGTTTAAAAACACTTGTTTCAGGCGTTTGTTATTTGTTGTATATACATATATATATTTGTATATATTTTTTTAATATATTTATATTTGTATATATTTTTTTAATGGCAAAATATACGAGCCAACAAAGAGTCGAAATTATTAAAATGTACTACCGAAATTTGGAGTCAGTGGCCTCAACTTTAAGAGCGCTACGTCCAATTTATGGTCTTCAGCGATGAGGCTCATTTCTGGCTGAATGGCTTCGTCAATAAGCAAAATATGCGCTATTGGTCAGACAGCAATCCACACGTAATCCATGAGTCATCATTGCATCCCGAAAAAATTAGGGTTTTGTGCGGTTTATGGGCCAGCGGCGTCATTGGGCCGTACTTCTTCCGTGATGATCAAGACCGGCACATTACTGTGAATGCGAATCGCTACCGTTCAATGATAACCGAATATTTTTGGCCCCAATTGGATAATATGGACTTGGAGGACATGTGGTTCCAACAGGACGGCGCCACAAGCCACACAGCGAATGCCACAATCAATGTGTTGGAAACCAAGTTTGGTGAAAATTGGGTTCAGCGTCTGGACTTCTGCAAGCGTGCCCGTGGTGGCCATGCAAAAGAAATCGAGTTCCATACATAATGGCATCGAACGTACTTTCATAGGAATAAAGAATTTCATTGGTATCAAAAACCGGTTTTGTTTTATTTAAAAAAAACTTTTGTAGCGCTCTTATTGAGAAACCCGTTATATACAAAAAGAAATATATTTATTTTGCCCGCTACTACTTTTGTCGCTTGTAAAACTTTTTTGTTTTAAACGAACTATCATTTATCCCAAAAATATTCATAAATTAGGTACGTAAAAGTACACGCTGAAAAATCAGACTTTTTTTTATTGTTTGGAAACAAATGTAATGTGTTTGTAGCTTGTCGCCAATATAGCATACTTGTGTCCATACACATTGTGTTTGTAATTCAATATCACAAGTTGGAGACACAATGATTCCAAATTTGGCTATGTTTGATGAAAACTGCTGAAAATAATAACGTGACAAACACAAAGAATCAAAACAGCAGCAGATTCCCAATTCATGAAAAAAATGTTACAAAAATATACGTGGTTCCTGCAATATGGGAAAGGAGCATGATAACTCTCATGAATTGCGTGATCTTCGTTGGGAGAAACCAAGTTTGTATAAACACAGACATACCCTGCAGTGAAATATAATATAAACGAATAAATCGTTTATCGCAATCAGATTTCATTTCCCGTAAAGGTTTATTTTTGTTTGCTTGTAATTACTATAACTCGTTTGCGGAAAACGAAAGTACAGTCAATGGAAACGTTTTGTTATTTGTCGTTAACTTTATTTTAATTTATAGTTACCATGTATCGATTCTGGGGAACGTTTTGCGTGTGCATCTACGATTTTGTGTAGTTATCATAAAGGAAATATTTGATTCCAGAACTGCTCGTTAGCCGCATTTGCATTCGCTAATTCAACTGTCTTATTCATAAAAACTTGTGAGGGGTTTGAGAGGCGATTTACAGAAAAACGACTCTCAAACCTCTCCTAACATTTTATGGATAAGGCCCGTAAGTTTATTTATTTGAGTTTGGTTTGACCGTAACAATTTTTTGTTGCTGATGTATTGCTATAAGTTGCATCGTACTCGATACGTAGGGCAGAATGGAATGTAGTTGTCTATGTTAAACAAAATCATCCTTTGGGTGACATACCATACCAGGTAATAATCAAAGTCATAATACATATATGTTTATGAAACTGCTTCGATGTTTCTGTTTCAAAGTAGTCACAAATTCTAAAGTGTATTCTACACCACAAAAATTTCGTCCAAAATCACGTCATACCCCTAACATACAAATGTTCCGTTTACTCATTACTACCATGTAAAGCCATTAATGTCAGTCTTATGTAAAAATCAATAGATTGGCTTTGCCGTTCTTCTTGTTGTCCTTGTATTAGCCACCATGTCAGAATGTGGCCTGAAAAGTCGGTTATGTGGCTTTGTTGACGACGATGATGATGCTGTTGCTGTTGCTGGAGTTGTCGGCTGCTTTTAGCTTCTGCCGTTTAGTTTAGATGTTCTCTCCTCCTATGTATTGGTGCAATCTTTTAGTACTTTTGGATGAGATCTCTTACAGTACAATACAAACATCAGATTTAACAACAACTAAAACCAACATTAAGAATCATCTACTATAGTACAGATATTTTCACTGATTGTCGGTGAAAGATCAAAGGAGAACGCGAAAAAACCACAATCATCTTCTTTAAGGTGGTAATTATGTCTCACGTCGTCCGTCGTTGTTGGCCGCATTCATTGGCCCCGTCGTCTTCGGCATCAGCATTAGCATCGTCGTTGCCAGTATCGTCAACACCACCAGCGGCTTTTCATCGTCGTGTTGGATGACGTTTCGTTCAGGCGATCGCCTTAATATGGCCGAACCATATGTGCGCTTAGGAGCCGCAAGTTGTTCTAGCAAACATATTCATTCATATGAGTTTGTTGTGTAGTCTGGAAATGCCGCTGAAAGTTTGGCACAACAAAACACAATTACAGCGTCAAGCTGTAACGTTAAAATCTTCAGACTATGATGAATGGAAAAACAATGAATTTGAGTGGATTCTTTTTTGATATGAACGCTATAGCAATACATCACACAAAGGAAATTTTCGTTACGATCAAACGAAGTCCCACATAAATGAACATCGTTTGGGAAATGTAATTGCGGCAAACGAACATTTGTTTAATCAAAGAAATCATTCCTTTATTCCTTATTATTACCAGTGCTTCCCTTCCGATGGAAAATGATCTCATAGACATGTAACTTCACTTTACTTTGTAGGCCTGTCCCAGGTCTCCACATAGAAGTGAAGTAGAATGTGTTGATGAGTCTAAATTCTAGAAGAAAAATAATTTTCAAGAGCCGTTATAACCCAGTAGGAGAAATTCCGAGTCCTGCAAAAACACCCCTTCCAGAAGGCCGCCACTTTCAATTCCAAAAGATACCACACACTTTTATACAGCACTTCTACAAAGAGGATGTTACCAGTGCTTCCCTTCCGCTTCAAAATGATCTTACATACATGTAACTTCACTTCATTCTGTAGGCCTGCCCCAAATCTCCAAATAGAAGTGAAGTAGAATGTGCTGATGAGTCTAAATGCGAGCAGAAAAAAATACTTTGCAAGAAGCGTTATAAGACAAACAAAATTCAAGTTTTCAGGCGATAAAGAGTAAGAACTTAAACCAGACCACGTGCTTAGTTGCATCAAAGACTTTGTTGAAGAATGGTGTATTTCACTTAAGTCATTGTTATAATAAAATGAGCAAAAGAACAACTAAAAGCCAAACTTTCTTGTCTTCCAGGCCTTCATTAACAGGCATGGTACCAGGTCTTCTATTATATATCTGGAAAAATACCTTCTAAAGAAGGCCTCGTAGCAGGCATGCTCTTCCAGGCCTACCACAGGCCTCCATCTAGAACTCTAGAACTCCATAACTCATTTACTGTAAAAGTTTTTCGGTTCTCCCAAACGAAATGACATGTGTAACGATTAACAAAAGTTCGTTTCTCCCAACTACAGGCCCCAAAAGAACTTCAGTTATCTGAGATTTCGTTTGGGAGGAAAGAGTTTTTTATTTGCGTGTATAGGCTGTAAAATAAGGTCTGGTAGAAATCCTTCCTGCCAATTACTTTCCTCGCTGGGTTTCTCTCAAATAATTCATGAGACTGATCACCTTTCGTTGTAAACGGTTTTCGTAATTGGACGCAGAAGAAAATTATGAAAATTTTGGGGAAAATTAAGGGTTGTTAACAAATAAAATGTACAAGTTTTCCGATAATAGTTTTTAACTTCCGGTAAAAGTATCAACTTTTGTGAGCAAACATGGCTCTTAGTAGCAACCGAAATGGTTTCATAGCAAAATAAATAAATTTGCTTCGAATGTGGTATGAATGCTTTGCTGTTTGCGTGATGGACTGTGAGAACATTTCGTATTTCGTAAGTCTCAATACAATTCCTTTATGGCAAAATCTTAGCAATTATTGAATACAAAACAAAATTCAGAAGTTATTTAAAGTTGACTAGAACTTTATGATTTAAACTACAAATGTCATGGAAAATTAAGCAAAGACAAAATTCATTAGAATGACAAATGCAAATGTATTGCGACTAGTGTATTCAAAACCGAAACCGGTTAACCGAATTCCGGTCGGTTAACCATATGTCGGTTTTCTAATAATTGCTTTTTTCGAAGAACCGGTTTCACCGGTTATTTCAAGTTGATTAGCCGGTTTTTTGAATACACTAATTGCGACTATTCATCGAATAAATGTAAATATTTTTATCGTAAATTTACAAAAAATTCAATGGCTTCATTTTACCATTTGTAAGATACCACGGTGGCCGTCGGTGGTGCAATAACTAGTATGGGCGGCTCTTGTACATGAAAACATGGGTTCGACCCCTGCTCAGACCAGACCATCCTACATTTCTTTCGCAAACGGTCACACCGCTTAGTGGCGACGACGCTACCGAGTAATTATCCATGAAAAAAGCTTCTCAAAAAACCGTTCGAAATCGGTGTGAAACTGTAGCTCCCAGTCAGTGAGTGCAAAACTAGAAAGCGCAACGCTCACTGGTTGTGAGAAGCTCTCCCCAATCCCTAAATGGAATGTAATGTTAAACAATTTTTTTAAAGGTCACACACATGAGATAAAATAAGTCCTAGCATTTATCCATAACCTACCAAATCTTTTCATATCATCCTCGTCATTTCTGCATATGTTTTACCTTAATTATAAAAAAAGTCCTTCTTTGAATTTCTCTCTCTCCCGACTTTATTAAAATCGCGCGACGTGTACGTCATGCATATTATCGGACCCGTCGTTGCTTCTTCTCTCGCTCCTTAGTGGTGCAGTTTTCAATTGATGCTGTAATTGTAGACTACATGGACTTACACGGTCGTTCATTAGCGTCGTATGCTATGCTGTCTTGTGTGTCCGGACATTTTCATTCGATCATTCGTTGATTCATATGCTCTGTTCAGTTTTCACCTGCAATTAGCTGGATTGCTGTCTTTTGTAGGTTAAACGCGTGCTTTAGCATGGCCGGCCATAACACAGCTGTACTGATGATCAGAGTATCGATCATTTTGTCTAAAATGGTTATAATAGTTACAACTCAGTTTAGTCTGTTTGCCTTTTGTTTTTTGCTCGTTTAATAGTCTTGGTTGGCCAAACAAATGATTTTAATGAATACGTTCGCATATTTAATGAGAATTATGGTAATATTACAGGATCACAGTTCATTGAGGTAACAACGCTGAAAAAAATGTGCTACACCGAGCAGAGTGTGCTATCAATTTTTAATCATTAAAAGTTAATGATACATCTTCGTTTGCTATTTTTTATTATATTGTTTTTACAAACATGTGCGGTTGACTGCCAGCCATTCTGAAAAAGTTGTTAATAAATAAGAGGCACTATGGTTTAAGGACCATAATTAATACATTTCAAACATGTTCAAGAACAAATGTATGTATTTGTATTGACAGGGCAGCACTAACATCAAACGAAATAATTTACAGATACAAATTTCTTCGATTCTAGTATTTAAAATCTTATTATATCACTGGACATAAAATTCTGCCAAGAGGATTAAATGGCATTACGTACTATTAATATACTCGTGTAATTAGAAAATGTAATGCTTGTAATGTCGTTAGATATTTCTGATGAAATCCGTTACTCATCAACACAGTTTGTCTTGAGGGCCTTTCAATCTCAATTTCTTAAATGCTATGTAATTTTTTGAAGACTGTAGCACAGTGGTCCGAAGTGCCCTTTTTGTAGAAAATTTGCAATAGCCCGCGTTTTTGAATCGATTTTAAACTTGCTTCTTTCATCGTATTGCTGACAAAGTTTCCCACATGTGTCTACAAATCAATTTTGAAACAAAAATTTTTTTCACAGTACAATTCAGCCTTAACTTCATGACAATTGATTTTTTAAGTCAGTTCTCGACAAATAAATTTTTTGTCAATACATGCACATATTAACACATTTAAATGTGAGCCCTTTAAATAAATTTTAAAATAATTTTCCGTTAAACGAATAATTTAAAAAATTTACATGGGGAAAAAAATTTTTTTGCACAAAATTTTGGCTTCAATTCTACTGAACTGTTGAAAATTTGGTATATACGTACCAGCCTGCAAAAATGGTTGTTGAAATCGGCTGGAAAATGCGTGCTATGGCGAATTTTGACAAAACAAACTCTCATTTGTGTTGATAACTACTACATGGTTAGTTGTATGGTACACACAGAGAAAAGATTCGACGTCACAACTATATTTACAGCCAACTAAAACTTGGCGATTCACTGGACTATCACATTATTCTGTTGTGAATACCAATAATTGTGTTCAGTATCACCAAATGTTGTGCATATCAATTGATTTGTAATTCAATTTTGGTTGCAAGAGCTGAAAGATTTAGTTGAAATAAATGTGATCTGTCAATCGAGTTTTAGTTCTAGGAATCAAATTATCCTGTAGTGGTGAATATTCAATTAGTTGGATGAACAAAAAGTGAAAAAACTAATTCGGTTGTACCAAATAATATATTGGTATGCTAAACTAAAATAAATACTTGAATTTGATGGCTGTCACAACCATTTGGTGATGCTTTAACCTATTAGTAAAAAAGTAAAAAAAAATAACTGTTTTTTTAAAATTGTGTATTTTATATTTAAATATAAACAAAATTATTATTATTTGTAATCAGGGTTCGTATTTCGTGCCCATTTTTTATCGAAAATATGAAACAATTTGTATATCTCGTAAACGGAGCGTCTAATCGAAAAACAAATACTAAATTTTTCATATTTTCGATCAAAACTGGGGATGGGTTACCCTGGGTATCATATGTATGTTTAAGTTAATTTGTGACATCCAGCAGCTGGATTCTGTAAGTAGCTAAAGCTTAATCTCCATCGCTAAAAAACTCTAAAATGAATTTAGAGATTTTTAGCATCAAATGCAATTCTGTAACGTGTATCTAAATTTAGCTATCTCTTAAAAATGGAATTCGCCGTAATTTTAGCGTTAACCTTCATCTCTAAAATACTCTTATTTTGTATTCTGTACGCAATAAACAGCTGTTAATTGTCTCTTAAATGAAGACTTTTAAGCAAGCAAAAATTGAAGCCGCTAAAAGGTAAGTAATTGTAAATTGAAAAAAAATTTGTTAAAATTATTGTAATTTCAGCAGTAAAATGGAGGAAATCACCAAAAGAATAACAAAGGAGCAGAAATTCATTTTAGTTCAATACATGGAGGAGCACAAATTTTTATAAACTGTTTGTTTACTTTTTTACATAAAATAAACTAAGCCTTTATAGAGCTGTCATGTTTTGCAAACTTTTAGGGGGATATCAAAAATTGGTGGTTTTTCGGCAAATATTAAACGTATGTTGCAAAACCTAAATACAATTTGACAAGAACTTTCAAGTTTACCTTTAAAAATTAGAAAGTTACAAGTTCTTTTTACAATTTTATGAAGGAAAATTCTATATGTTTTTGAGGATAACAAAATATGAAACTTGGCAGCTCCAATATAAAGTGTCAAATGTATGCGAAATATGTTTGTCTCTTTTTCTCAGCATTGTATCAAAGCAGAGTGAGTAGTATAGACTACTTTTAGCAAATTAGCTACGGCGAAAATAGGAAATTTTAGCTAAGAGATTGCAGTTACAGAATACGGATTTAGAGAAATCTCTAAGAAATTTGCCTTGAAATTTTTTTTTGCATTTTAGCGATAGAGTTAGAAATTTAGCTAGGAGAATTACAGAATTGACCTGCAGAATAATAGTTCCTCCAGCCAAGTGTCCACAATTGTTTGCATGTGTTTGTGAAGGCGTCAATAGTGGCGTCATATTCAACGATTATGTTTAAAAGTCTCACTTCACCTCAATTTATGAGAATATGTATTCCTCGCTGGCTGATATCTATACACTTAATTGTTTTTTCACAACTTTGTTTATCACTTTTCTGTTTAAACTATTAGTTTTTCTGTAAAGTCCTCGTGTAACATTCCAATATACGTAGTTTCTCTTTAACAACAAAGCCTCTTGTGAAAAATCGAATACATAACTTTGCAACAAGTGTTTCTGTAACAGAAACAAAATTATGATTACAGTAACTAATATTTGAAGACGAATTCTAATATCGTACTTTTTATTAGTTGTATCTTCCACTTCAGATGAATGAGGTTTTAGAAATACTCAAATTGGTTAATACAACTAAAGTTCGGTAGTACCAACTTGTATTTAGTAAGACCTATTTTTAATCTATCAATGTCATCGGGAAATAATTCTGATGTTTGACAATTATGAATTCTAATCAAAAAATAGACTTTATCATGGAATTTTCAATGCCTGACTGAATTGATTTCCAACTAATCTTTTCCCTGTGTGTATGGTCTTTTTGGTCATTTCTGTATAATGGCAATACCAAAAATTTATTTCATATTTTTCTCGCCGTTTTGTTCTTTATTTGGCAACATCTTCGGGGGAGACTTCATTTCATTGTTTTATTACATCAACTGAATTTTGGATCTGTATTTATTACATCAAAAATAAATAAATACACAAAGGACTTTGTCTAAGAATTGTATAAAGTATATAATTATGGGCGTACACCTCTTAAGCCAAATATCACAGAACTGATTTAGTTGACTCACACTAGAGTTCGAAACGAATAAATTTAAATTCCATATACCACATACTTAAATATATGACAAGAACATATCAATATGTACCGATACCCTCGGAACCACTTCCTGAATCGATTTAGCCATGTCCGCCTGTCTATGTATTACTTCTATCGACAACCAGCTATTAGTTCCACTTTTTAAATTTAGTGTATTTTCTGTTTGTGCAGTGGCAACTTTGAAATGTGGCAGCTGTCACATATGTTTATTCCGATTAATTAAAATGGAGCGCTTTACGAAAGAACAACGCGTTATAATTGTGAAAACTTATTACAAAAATTTGGAAAGTTATGCTGAGTTATGCAGCTAAAATGTCAACCATTCGAAGAGTAGTTACAAAATTTCAAGAAACTGGGTCAGTTATGGACAGAAGTACTCCTATGCATCAACGTACCGGTCGGTCTCTTGAAATCATTGCTGCTGTAAACGAGATTGTCGCCGAAACCCCGACAACATCAACTCGACATCGTTGTCAACAACTTCAAATTTCACGAAGGCCAAAAGACCTCCCCCTTCATGCGTACAAAATGCAGCTTACTCAGGAGATCAAACCAGCAGACCATGGAAAGCGCCGCCAATGCGTTCAATGGGGCAAAGTGAAGTCAATGCCAATTTTTCAAAATAAAAGTCATCTTCTCCGATGAACGTATTTCCATCTAATTATCTTCATGAATACACAAAATTATCGAATTTGGGGCTCAGAAAATCCTCATGCAATCCATGAGAATCAAATTCACCCACAACGAGCAACTGTCTGGTGCGGATTTTGGTCAGATGGAGTGATTGGGTCTAATTTTTTGAAGACGAGACAAAAATTGCAGTGACTGTGAATGGCATTTGTTACAGGAACATGATAACGCAGTCGCCAACTGCCACACCGCGCATGAAACAATCGATTTATTGCAGCAACGATTTCCAGAACAAAATATCTCAAGAAATTATGATGTCAACTAACCACCAAGATCATGCAATTTAACGCCGTGCGTTTTCTTTCTTTGAAGTTTTGTGAAATCACGGGTTTATGCGAATATACCAGAAACAATTCCCGGGCTCAAATCCAATATCCAACGTGTCATCGATGAGATATAGTCACATCTATGCGAAAAAGTCATGGAAAATTTTATGAAAAGAGTAATGGGCTGTCATCAAAGCCGTGGTGGCCAATTGTTTTAATCGGAATATGTCTACTTTACAATGCAATAAAAAAATCGCAACTATCTCCAAAAAATACGTGATTTTGTTTTAAAATGAAAAAGCGCATCCATACTGAGACGCCCTTTCTATCGGGTTTTTTTAAATAAAACAAAACCGGTTTTAGATACCAATGAAATTCGTTATTCCTGTGAAAGTACGTTCGATGCCATTATGTATGGAACTCGATTTCTTTTGCATGGCCACCACGGGCACGCTTGCAGAAGTCCAGACGCTGAACCCAATTTTCGACGGGTTTCAAGCAAAAATAGCCGATACTGCTGCAATTTCACGGTTGATATTCGTACGAAGTTCATCAAACGTCGCTGGCTTGTTGGCATAGACCATAGACTTGACGTAGCCTCACAGGAAATAATCTAACGGCGTCAAATCGCACGACCGAGGCGGCCAATCGACTGGGCCATTTCGCGAGATAACACGTTCACCAAACTTGGTTTCCAATAAATTGATTGTGGCATTCGCTGTGTTGCTTGTGGCGCCGTCCTATTGGAACCACATGTCCTCCAAGTCCATATTATCCAATTGGGGCCAAAAATATTCGGTTATAATTGAACGGTAGCGATTCGCATTCACAGTAATGTGCCGGTCTTGCTCATCACGGAAGAAGTACGGCCCAATGACGCCGCCGGCCCATAAACCGCACCAAACCGTAATTTTTTCGGGATGCAATGATGACTCATGGATTACGTGTGGATTGCTGTCTGATCAATAATGCATATTTTGCTTATTGACGAAGCCATTCAGCCAGAAATGAGCCTCATCGCTGAAGATGATTTTCCGATGAAAATCCGAATCATTTGCAAGTTGTTGCTCAGCCCAATTCACGAACATACGACGCCTATGGTGGTCAAGCGGCTTCAGTTCTTGCGTCAATTTGATCTTGTAAGGATGTAGGCCAAGATCTTTTCGCACAATTCGCCACAACGACGTCACAGAGATGCCCAACGCTTGAGAACGACGTGTGAGAGACACATTTTGGGCTTTCTTGAACTGAAGCCTCAGCGGCAGCAATATTCTCGACACTACGGGCACTTCTTTGTCTCACTGGCACGGGAACATTTCGTACTGTGCCTGTGGATTCAAATTTTTCCACTAGACGCTCAATTGTTGATCTGGTAGGACGATTATGACGACCATAAATTGGACGTAGCGCTCTTAAAGTTGGGGCCACTGACTCCAAATTTCAGCAGTAAATTTTAATAATTTCGACGCGTTGTTGGCTCATATATCTTTCCATGATGAAATGGCAAACCTTACTGAGGAGAAATGTCAAAAGAGCGGGAAAAAATATGGCGTCGTTTGCTGTCCCTATCGATTTACTTTTGTAGCGTCTCTGTTGAAAAACCCTTTATTAGAATTGTTCAGTCTTTCAGAGAAACCTGGAACATTCATACGATGTGGTTTTACACATTCTCACAGAAGTATATGAATTGGAGGTGAAGTCGAATTGTATCGTGAGTAGTTTATTTAGCAGGACGAAGTGTGTTATTAGCAAAACCGAGAAACCAAATGTTGTGTACCAAATTCATTGAAATGGTGACAAGTCCAACAAATGCCAGAAGGCATATGTTGGCACTACAATGGGCAAATTGGATAGAGAATATCTACATATAATTCGGATCAAAAAGCTCATTATAGGCCAATGGAGGACAGCACTCACAGCCCACTGTGCCTTCACTGCACATAAACCTAACTGTGACTAATTCTGCCTGAAAAGAAAAATTACTCGCGACGTCTCTTTGAGGAAATGCTTAATATAATTGACGTTCCATTGGGGAAAGGCTTGACTTCAAACGAGACACAGATCAATGTGCAAAAGTGTATACACGCTGAAAAATCTGTAATTTTTTGTTGTTTGGATAAAATATAACATGTGTTTGGCTTGTGGCAAATATAATATACTTGTTCCCAAACGCACTGTGTTTGCTATTCAATGTTACATGTTTGAGACACAATGATTAATTTGTTATAACATATGTGCTTGCAACCCAAATATATCTGTGTTTGTGATATAAATACAGCCGTGTTTCGTGCACAGTTTATGGTCTCTCGAGAGAGTAAGAGAATATAAGAGGGGCAACGAGTGTGTATATCTTGTGTGTGTATTTGTATTTTTGCATTATTCTCTCAGTGAGTGATTCATAAATATTCCTGAATGTGCGTGCAAATTGCAGATGAAGTCAGTGTTTCTTATTTTGGCTGATGATTGCGTTTTAATTTCAATTGTTCATCGAACAGAGGATATCAAAAGTGCTTGCTCAGTGAAACGCTCGGACGGTTAAATGGTTGATGTTGCTTTGGTTTTTGTGTATGTGTTTCGGATATATTTATGTGTGCTATCAAAGTGAGAAACGATTTTCAGGAAAGAAACTGAAAAGGGCAACAACTTGAATCCCTTTTTCTCCCCGAGCCTCTACTGAAAAAATCGGAATGGCGGACCATTTGTGAAATATAATTTAAAAAAAGAAAAGTAATTACTTCCCGCTTGTCTTGCATGAACTAGAGTTGTATAAAATACATTGTTTATGTACCAACGCATAGTGATAACCAAGGCATAGTTGAAACCTTCTGAAGAGAAAAACGTAGGCGACAACAAAGAAAGGAGTAGCAAAAGAGCAGCAGAATCTCATTTCATAAAAAAAAGTAATGCATTCAGCAAGTAAATGTAAAAAGGGTAATTTTAAATATTTTTATGTTTTTAATTAAGTATTTATTTTAATTATAATAAATAAAGAAAGAAAGAATAATTCGTTTCTAAATATTATTATGTTTGGGAGAAAATACGCATATGTTTCCACGTAAGAATATGGAGGTTTGGGGAAACACGCGAATTCTTCCATGTAAGTATATGGATGTTTGGGATGAAGCATGCATATGGATTCACGTAAAAGCATACACATTTGTCAGTAAACATGCTAATGTTTGCATTTAAATACACCTGAGTTTGGGACTTGCAAACATATACATTTTTGTAGTGTATTCCAAACATTTACATGGTTCCTGCAGAATATGTTTGGGAGAATATATTACAGAGGCCGTTTTTTCAGCGTGTAGGCACACAGAAGTACAAATCAGTTGTCATTAACTTCTGGGAAACCTTGAACAAGTTCTGTGTTTTCTCAAAATTTAATTAAAATTAAAATTAATCATTCTCCCTTTGGGGAAAAAAATACATTTGGTTATACCGATTCTTGCTAAAACTGTTCACTAAGTTTACGAATAATTTGTATTTATTTTTGCTTTATCATTGCAAATTATCAACGAATTCGGAAAATATTAAAAAAAATTAAAAAATAGTTTTATAAAAACAAATACTTGCGGTGTTTTGTTTTTACTCTTATAATAATTTGTTTCTTAAAAAGCCAAAACGAATTCAACCCTATAAATTAACTAATTAATAATTCGATTTATACTTTTCCGAGATGTTCAGATCAAATGTTTACATATATAAAAAATTCTATGTCCGTCCGACTAGAAAGATAGGAACACGCCACAATAATTTATCGTGAGATCCGTCTTTTTACTGCTTCAAAAAATTGTTAGTCTCCATATCTTCCGCAGACTGTTAGCCCAACCGATTTCTCTTTCATAAGCTGAGTAATGGCAAAACTTCTCACATAATTCATATTTGGTTTGACGGTTCTTCATGTATCTTTTTGTGAAAGATATCGCACCCTAAATACAGTAGCGTCATAACTCAAAATTTCTAGATTTAATTTTTTTGCTCAAAAACAAACACCGAGGACCATTTCTATCTTCTGTAGAATCCTGGCGTCAATTTCTCTGCCCTTTCGTCAAAAAAATCCTGTATCAATACGTCTACTATTGAAACTATTCATACATTTTTTAACTTTGCAACGTAGTTTTTTGTAAATTTTGAGTTGTGACTCTTTTGTATTTAGGGTGCGATATATTAGAAAGAATCGTAAAATGGGGAAAGAGCTACAACATTGCCAAAGTTTGTAATGCGATATTTTATCTGCTTAGGGTTTAAAGAAGCCAAATTGGAAAAAATATATTAATATATTAAAATTAATGCTGGTATCTGTTTAGGCCTGTAAAAATGTGATAAACTGAAGCAAAACCGAGTGGGCTTTTCGAATGTCTCTGTTCTTGTTATAGCCCTGAATCTACTGTTGCACTGTGCAATGAATACAATGACTGTAAAATCTGGTAATATTGTAATATTGTGAATCATAGATTATAATCAATATCGCAGTTACATCTATGTAAGACTATAATAAATTAAAATATTTGTATTGAATTATACAAATGCTTAGTCACGTTTCAATACAGTAACCCACCAAATTGTAAATACATCCCTTTTCCTGAGTCATGTCAACCCAATATTTTATTTTAATTATAAACAATTTCCCAGCAATGAAAGTATTGAATACGAGCAATACCCTGCCTGTCTTACGCCATTTATTTCATTTCGTTTCATTTATTCAGTCTAAAGTGTCTGCACAAACACCCTTACCCAATCAACCGCAATACAACTAATATGACAAATTAATATTAAATGAATGGAGATATAACAAACAACAAATACAAATTGATCACAATCATATTAACATTACGAACCACAATTTAATAATCATTAAAATATAAAAAAAAAACAAATTGTAATTTACAAGCCAAATGAAATGGAAGTGAAATATGAACTCAAACCCGTAGCTCGCGGCTTAAATTGATTGCCTTCAGCGGTTCTGTACTGAGTTACGATTGTAGATGTAAACCATTCAACAATGACACTCAACTACTGACAGTAATAAATAGAAATTATAAACAAATGTTATAATTGACAAACAAAAGGGATATATGAAGGAACCAAGTGGTAAGGGTATATTACACAGACACAATTTTTTACAGCGAAAAGAATTCGACCATGATGAATATTTCCATTCACTAACACCACAAATGCATTAGATTTGAATCTTAAAGGTAAATTGGAATATTACAAAATCAATTAATGAGAAAAAGTTTCTATACCTCAGATCAATCTATATATCTGTCTAAAACTTGATTCTTGTTCAACAAAGAAAATAACGACAGATTTCTGAAGTGGTTGAGGCATTAATTTTGCAATAAAATATAAAAAGTAGTCAGTGGTGCAACTCGCGACTCGCATATAATATGCGGCGGGTTCAATTAATTCACTAGCAACCTTTCAACTTTTTCCGCGATTGTCCGTCGCTAATTGATCGAATAATTGGACATATAAAAACAAACCAAATTCAATACAACTCAATGATTGTGAAAAGCTTTCTTCAATCCTTCCATAGAAAGTGTTGGGAAACTAAATAACATAATTTTCGCTTATTAATGATAAAATATTATTTTGGGCGAGTATTTCTCTCTCTGTATAGTTTCCAGCATTTTTAAAAAAAAATTGTAAAAAACAGTTTTTTTTTCAAATCGAAATAGAAATAATAATTGGTGGATTACATTTCATTAAGTTAAGTATTTTGTATTTTTTTGTTTTTGCTCAAAGTGATTGAGATGACGACTATCCCCATTTCAGTGCATTTGGGACATGACAAGTTTATGGTCCCCTTTGGGATTGCTGTTTCCTCGAATTACTGGTTGGGCATTCACATTTTTTGTTCGTATTGACAATAACAGACAGAGAATGCAAATTACGAACGAAATTATAGCAAACAATTATTTTTAAATTGAATTACATCCAATTACAAATGAAATAAAATGAACTGCTCTGCAGCAGAGTGGAGGGTTATATCTGAATCCCTGAGTATATATTAAATTCTTAAGTTAACGTTTCAAATTAATTTTCGACGGTAAAGGTCACGTATAATACAAACAACAGTTTAAAATATATATTTTATGCATAGTATTTTAAATGTGAATACACCATTTCCATGCCACTGGGGTTGAGTTTTAGATAACATTAAATAACCCATTTTATTCCAAAACAAAAATAACTTCGGACCATAATTATCTCTATTAACGCCCCTTCTTAATTTATTAAAATATAATCAATATGATAAGGTCCACAGTAAAAAGTTAATATTTTCGCTTCAAATAATATTTTGATGTCCAAGCAAGTAGGTACTCTTAATGAGATTTCAAATATTTAATTTAATTTGTATCGATTCTTCTTCACTCAAAATATATGTTTCTAACAACAGCAAAACATGCTGCTTGACACCAGACTTTGCCTGCTGAAAAGAGGATCACCCAAAACTCTGCTGTTTTAGCAAACATTTTCGCGTGCGATTTCATAAGACAATTTAAACTATTTCAGCAACATATTTTATAATCTCCCACAGTCCATGATTCGATCCCACCAGAGTCAAACTTTCACGCCTTCTTATTACCACATACTTGCACGCTAAAAAATAGCATCCCCAGCAACGTATTTCAGGAACCATGCACATCTTGCAAGCATCGTTTTCCTGAATTGAAGATCTGCCAGCTTTTGTTTCTTTATAGTTAGTTTCCAGTAGTTATCAATAAACAACGTCACATTTGGGTCACAAATACATATATTATAACCTATTAATCACTGTGTCCCAAACATGTTATATTGAATAGCAAACACAATGTGTTTGGACACAAGTATGCTATATTTGCGACAAGCTACAAACACGTTAGATTTGCATCCAAACAACAAAACATTTCAAAGTTTTCAGCGTGTAGGTGTACCAAGTTATGACTTAAATATAAACGTGTTACTATCACTCGGCAATTTGTCTGGTATTACACAAAAATTACTGCTATAACCACAAACTGTTTACAGTACACATAGTGTAAAACGAAATTGCAAAAAATAAATACACGCTAAAAAAGCGGCCTCTGTAATATATTCTCCCAAACATATTGGGCAGGAGCCATGTACATATATGTTTGGCGCACACTCCAAACGTTCATATGTTTGCAAGCCCCAAACTCAATTGCATTTATATGGAAACACTAGAAAGTTTACTGGCAAACATGTATGCTTCAACGTGGAAACATATGCATGCTTCATCCCAAACAGCATTTGCGTGTTTCCTCCGAAACCTTCATATACTTACGTGGAAACAGGTGCATATTTCTTCCCAAACATAATAGAAACAAATTATTATTTTCGAAGATTTTGACTGTTTCTGGAAATGACTTGGATTCCCACTCCGGCTCCACAGCACTGGCTATTAGGTGTGTTTATTTTACAACGCTAAAGTTAATAATAGAATAACTTGTATGAAAGGGTTAAGCCATATTAAGCGTCGGTTGAATTTCCAATTTAAATTCCTACTTAAGCCATGACAATCGTGTCACATGTTAAATTTCAAAAAGTCAATTGATTTTGTTGCCATTTCTTGTGAATGAAAATGTTACCAACAATGAGAAACTCAAAAAAGTCCATTTGCAAAATGGGTTACGAATACGCAGACAAATTTTATTTTCGATAGAATTTAAAATTGCAATTAATATTTCACATCAGCGAGCGGTAAATGTTATATTTTTTGGTACGGAAAAAAACGTGTTGCCGTATCGAATGTTTTTTCACGCATTACAACAAATTCTGGGGAATTTCGTAGTATTAAGTGTGGATCGTTTTTTTAGAACGTCATTGGCGTCAATAGCTTCGTGGAATAAAAAAAACAGACCTTTTGCACGGGAAAAACAGAGTTAGTAATATCAAATAATTAAAATTCTATGAATACAATTTCTGGAATTCAAATATTAATTTCTTTAAATTGAAGAAAATATTTTGGAAATCAAAATACTTTGTTTTCTAGATTTTCAAATTCAAATAATTTGATTTTAAACAAAATATTCGTGCGTAATCATTTAATGAATTGGTAAAATCAATTCAAAATTTAGAATTTTCAACCACTTCATATTTGTTGAAATTTTATCTCGAAATACACTCCGGTTCATTTATTTAAAGGCAGACTGTATCCTTTTGCAATTTATAACCGATTGCAGAATTTTAAAATAGGAATAGAAGCTAGACATCTTGAGATATAAAACAGATCATGACAATAGTGGTTTCTTAACTAAATAACTTTTGTTGAGCAATTTATAAAAAAAGTCCAAAAATTTGGTTTTTTTTTTGGTTCACTAGAATAAAGGTACTTTAACTAATTTTAATGAAAGACTGGTTTTCTTGTTTGTTTTTTACTTTATTTAAGAACTATTAGTAATGGGTGCAACCCCATTTTCATTGAGAGGTAAAGAGAATTTATGTAATCCAACGAAATTTGATTCCAAGCATCCTTTATGGCGTGAATTAGTGACTGCTTGTCATTAAGTTGTCTACCTCCTTCATAGACCTTACGAGATAACCAACCCTTACGAGATAACCAAGACATTTTCGATAATCTTTAGATCTGGCGAATAAGGTGGCCAGTCAAGAATATTAACATTTTTGCTTGCAATGAACTCCTTTACTACTCTGGGGTTGTGTATAGGGGCATTATCCTGTTCCAATATCCAAGATATGGGACCAAATAGTTCACTGGACTTCGGAAAAGCCGATTCCGATAACGTTTTATAGCCTGCAACAGTCATTTTTTCATTTAGAAATTTACGATTGATGGTGTCATAGTACGTAATAGCATAACACCATAACACCGCCCTCTCGGCTGTGATGTCGGTTCAAAAAACGCTTTTCTTTGTGCAGATTATGGAAATAATAGTTGTAGCCTTCAGGCCCATCCAAATTAAACTTCTTCTCATCCGTAAATACAACGGTTTTCCAACCATTTACATGACCTCTTTGCTGCACATCCCTTACCATGTAGTCTCTTGCGAATTTAAGCATATTTTCCTTACGAGAAGCATTAAGTGGCGGCTTTTTTTGTAATTTCAGGTATTTAAGAAACTCACAGCTCTTAATTACTCTGCGTACTGATGACTAGCTCGCTTCCACTCTAGCTTGAGGTCATATTTTTGACAAGGATAAGGCAGAATTAGAAGCAATTCTGATGAATTTTCTCATCTCATATGTAGATAAAGATAATGAAACCCTTCCTTTAAAATTTTGTCCATACCCCTCGGGGTCCTTGATGTAATTGTCGACAACTGTTGGGATCCGTCCAATTTTTTTAGCTATCGCGCGGTTAGAATATCCTTCAGAACGGTAAACATCGATTTTAGTTTTTTACGATAGGTTTAAAATTTTTTGTTTTGTCGTTTTGACTCGAAAAATGATTAAGATGTTATAAATTATAATAAACAAACGCTCCCTACAAAAACTCAGCGCTTACTTTAAAAATAATAATAAAAAAATAATTAAAAATAATAAATAAATAATAAATTTGACTAATTTTAATTTTTGTTATTCGTTGAATTTTCAAAATTTATGAATAATATTTCTAATTGTAATTCGTTAATCAATATATAAAATTAATTAAGCCAAGCAACGTTTTCGTTGAATCAAAGATTGACAAATATAATTCTTTAAAAATAAGAATTAAATATTTGTAATATATACAAATGTTTTCTTGAAATTGTATGAAAAACAACAAATCTTGATTTGTTACATCAGATGAACTATTTCTATGACTGCAGTGAATTTGTTTCATTGCTGCAATGAAGTTGGAATTTTTTGGTTTAAATAATGTGCCGACAAGTCAACCATTCAGCGTATTGTAAAGAATTTTGAATCTTTGTATACACTGGGAGATAAAGTGAAATCTGGCCGAACACGTAGCGTACGTACGGTACAAAATATTGCTGAAGTGCGAGACATTGTTGATGAAATTGATGAAAGCACAGACACGTTAGTTAGACACCGTGCATAAGAATTTCAAATGTCATCATCAACTTTGTTCAAAATACTCAAAGAGATTTACATATACTTTAACCCATATAAAATTCAACTGGCTCAACAACTAATACAAAATTACAATAATTACCATATGTGGAGTGGCCTGGAACATAAAAACACCCTGTATGACTTTTCGAGTCCAAAAACCACTACAATGAAACATACATACATTTACCAAAAAATTACTGAAAATTATACAAAATATTCATTGACTCCGGCCGCGACATATAATTTTTTTTCTGTGTACTTAAGCATAACACATTTCGATTTACAACTATTTGATTAAAATCTTCACTTTTGGTCCTATTTTGCTGAGTTTGTGTAGTGGACAATATTACCATTTAAATTAATAATATCGACACGTTGCCGGCAGAATACATTAAGCGACATATTTGGCGACAATGACTTTTTTCCATATTCTCAAAATTTATGCCAAGCTCCACATTTCGATATACAGAGAATGGCCCTTGCATAACCACGTCATGAGTTATTAAGCAAATGAAATGGTAATAACCGAAAAAATAATACAAATCAGCTACTTGACAGAAAGTTTTTTTCGCTTCCTGAACAATTTCCATTTAGTCGCTTAATTCAATCTGCCGGGAACGTGTCGATGTCGTTCCAAGATCCTTGTAAACAAACAATATCGATTATCGCTGTAGTCCTCCATTACAAATTTTAAAATTGCAACAAATAAGTTTTTGTGTAGAATCTTAATATAGATTACACAATTCAATAATATTATTGAGTTAGATGATGCCCTTTTTCATAAAAAGTCTGAAAATTTATATCAGAAAATTTAGTTTTTCATGAAAAAGTCTCAGTAATAAGTATTCGTTTTACACTTTAAAATTCTGACAATCAGAAAAATTATATGATCGATGTTGATGTTAAAATTTGTTGAATGTTATGCGGCTATAAGTAAAAATCATTAACTAATTTCTATTGACATCCTACTTGTGAACGTAAACTTTTTTAACTTACATCTGTCATCTCTTCATAGACTTCAGTCTCGAAAAGATTTTAGTGCCTTTACACTTTTGGAAACAGTGTCATACAATGCTAAGTTAAATCCAAAATATATATTGTAGAGAACGTGAAATGGTAAAGCTGGGATCGTATAAAACCAATTAGGAATTGTTGTTAAAATTACAACAATTCTGCGACAGCACTTCAGTAGCGTTTATTTGTATATCTGGGTTCAGCAATGACAGTTTACCAAAATGAAATTTATTACACTCCTCGACAATAACCACCAACTTGCACGTCTGCAACTACCTAGGACTGAGTGAAGAGTCCTGTCGAAACAATAAAGCAGAAAGAAAGATAGACTGGAAACACGTTTCAGAGTGTAGAAAGTCGTCTCATTGGTTTATTCGAACTCATGACGTCATAAGTGTAAAAGAGAAGACAGAGCATAACAACTAAAAGAAACATAATGATGTTTTTAGGTATAGAAAGAGACAGACAGTGGGCTTAATTTACATGTGTTGCTCTGTTCTAGCGTTTGTGTATCGTGGTGGTTGTTAAGATGGCATTTTCGTAGTATGTAGGTATGTCTGCATGTTGTAGGTCTGCTTCGATGAAAGATATACAATGTCGATACTGCAGTTTTGTTCAAACTTGTGTGGCCGGATTTGGCTATAATGGAGCACATACGTGTTGGTTTGGCTATCGTATAATGTCGGTAATAAGGTTACTTGCGGCTGTGATTATTATAAATAATTTGATTCGCATGGGGCTGGAGGGATATTTTGCTCTAAATATAAAGATGAATTAATGAGTCGCATTATATTATGGAATTATTGGCTGTTGTTAATAATGGAAATTATTCACATTAACGTTTAAACTATTCATAGTATATTGGTATAATGTAATAATTTGCAATTGAAAATTGTTAAAATCATAGAAAAGTCATAAGCTTAACTTGCAGTTGAGGCAGTTGCATTTCATATAGGGAGATCACTAATTTTATCAAACAAAGAAAATATACATATATGTACATGTACTATATATGCACATTCTATATGTATCCAATTTGGCAAAATTTCCCCAGCCCGGGAGCGGCATCAAAAAAAACCAAAAAAGTCCCAAAAATCGAGTAAAAATAGATAAAGCGAAAAAAAAATATTTTTTTCCGATAACTGTGTTAGTTATCGGCAGATGAAATTAAAAATATTTAAAAAAAATATCATTTTAGACCCTTTTTCTTACAAATATTAATCTTTTTTCAACGCTTTTTATAGAAAAGGTCAAAATAAGCCGAAAAGATTAAATATTTTTTCCGATAACTGTGTTAGTTATCGAGTTATCGACAGATGAAATTAAAAATATTTAAAAAAATATCATTTTAGAAACTTCTTCGAAAAACTATCGATTTTTTTCAACGCTTTTTATCGAAAATATCGAAATAAGCCAAAAAGATCAAATAATTTTTTCGATAACTCTTTTTTATCAAGTTTTTAATAAAAATTAAATTATATGCATTTTTTTTAAATAAACTAAAAAAATTCATATAGATTAAAATAAACATAACAATAAAAAATATTTATATAAATAAAATTATATAAATTATATTCCTCCGAATCACTAAATTCAACCGTGGGAGTCGGATTTCTTGGGTCGTATAACACTCCTGCTATGCGACAGAACACCTTGAAAGGATCTAATCCTTGGGATTTGCACCTACGCAGGTACATAAATTTCGCCAGATATCCGGGCATAAATTCCTTGCGCCGACCGCCGCCAGGTATGGACCTTTTAGCATGCGCCCATGATCCCTCGATCGAGTTGGTGTGGGCGCCGGTTTCCGGATCCTTGAAGTGGAGTGAGTGATTCACTTTTATATGATTGTAGCGCTCTTTGTTCATACAATCATATGATTTCCAAAAATCCGTTAGCACTGTTGTCCCAGGCAGAACCCACTCCTCAATTATGGGAATTAAAGTGTCCACATCGCGTGTTTCTACCCCCACCATAAAACAGCGCCCCGTCTCTCGCTCAAAGCCTCCGAAGACCCATTGCCCTTCAACTCGTTTGCCAAGGTTATATTTCCTCTTACCAAACTTGCTTTCATCCAGCTCTACCGTCCGGCCGACACCACCAATGGGCTCTTTATTCATTACAAGGTCATCATAAACCACCTCTCGGCAGAAACTCGCCCAGTCCACAGAGGCTTTTGTTCCATATATACCGGCATATTTTCTTATTATGGTTAGGGGTAAATTATCCAGCCAAAAAAAAACAAATTTTATTATCGCTCCATGCGTAAGTTTGGATTTCGCAAAAAAAGTACCAGTGTTTATTGAGACACCATAGCCGCAAATCTTCTTCTTCTTATGGGCGTCTTTCATCATCTTTGGTTAACACCATGGGTTTAGGGTGTTTCTGGGGGCAGAACATTGTATCATATTTCGGCAACAGTCCAAATTCCATAAGCTTTTCAATTAGCTTTAATTCATCTTCCTCCCACTTAAAAATTTCATTTATTCGAACGTGCGCCGCCATGTTAGTTCTTGCAAAACTTCACTAATGCAGCGTAATCGCAACGCTTATGCATTTGATACATACATGCTTACATTTCGGGGAAATCCCCAAAAGTAATGCAGAGGTGATATTATAGGTAGGATAATATTTCCGTTAAGACATATAAGTATTTGAATTAAAAATTTGGAATATTTTCGCAAGTAGCGCCGCTGGCAAAAATTTTTTTTTCCGAAATGTTTGCATAAACATCTGCATGTTTAATAGAAGTATTCGCATAGTATATGACGAAAATAGTGCCGCAGGCATAACAAAAATGGATTTAAATGGGCCTACAGACATCGCAGGGAAAAAATAATGGTAAAGTGGTCATTGAAGTACCCACACTTAACCATACCAAAATGTCCATAGGAGAACCCGTTTTTTGGACCCTGTGGGCCTCCTAGGTTCGTGCGACGGTTAATTTGTTAATATCTCGCATTCTTGAATTTTTCTTTAATTTTAATTTTTTTTATCAATTTCTGAGCCGCTCCCGGGGTGAGAAAATTTAGCCGAACAAATTATAGCCACATTTCCAAAATCAACATCATGACTTCGGGTTTAAACTTAAAGTTTGGCGTTACTTCAATCACCTTGGCTAACACACATAGCCCGTATTCATAAGTAACTAACTTGCTATACATTGCGGCGTAGGTATTTTAAGAATATAAATCGGACATAAATCATATTGTACGAATCCAACTTTGTGCTGCACTGTGGTGTCCTTTTAAAAAAAGAGTGAAGAAAAATTGAAGCTGTCAAATTACATTTTCCCTTCCCATTTTGTATATTTGCTATATGAAATGTTGTTTGAGAAGAAATTTGTGGTAGGTAAGAAGACTAAAATGAGCTCGAAAACATTTTAAAATGAAGAATGGTCTTCAACAGGGAACCGTAAACTCCCCAATTTTATTTAGTCTATATATACACGATCTCGTAATTGAAATCGAAAATATAATTGGTTTTGCGGACGATATTATGATTTATTATTCCCACAACAAAATAGAGGAAATTAACAAAAATTTGCAAAACACTTATAAAACAGTGTAATAGTATGCAATTGACTGGAACATGAGAATTAATGTTGATAAATGTGAATCTATGTATTCTCTTTCGCCCGCCAGTCGGCATATGTAACTTTAATGTAAGAACCAATTGGAGAAAATTTTAAATTAACAGCCTGTTTTTGTAACTTGTTTTTACACCAATCGTTTGCCTAAAGACGATAAAAAAAAATATTTGGTTTTCTTTTGCATTTTTTTGAGTGCAAACAAAAAGAGTTTTTGTTTTGCTTGTGTATTGCTTGTGTATTTTGGTTCAGCTAAGTCATACACAAGCGAAACAAAACGTCAGATTAGGCAATCAGAAAATACCAATTGTCTGCTTTGTTTCGTTTGGTTGTTTTGTTTACAAATTGTATTGTGAAAAATATTTTTAAATCAAATAACAATTTTTTACTAAAATTTTACATTTTACATTTTTACATTTTACTAAATGACACACACTCATTCCCTACACATAGTTGGTAGCCGCCAGTTGCCACAAATTTCAAAAATGTTGACAGTCTTATTATGGCAGGAACGTTGCTGCTCCGTGAGAGTTTTTTCATTTTGGGCTCCATTTCTCTTAAAAGCATGATGAACACTTCTTTGCTTACTCGAAAGTTAGCAATAAATCTGCAGATAAAAATTTTATAAACAAAAAGAAAAAAAAATTGTGTGCAACTACTTGCCGGTTATCTGGAAGCTCCAAAACATTTGTCGCATCTCGCAATTTCCTGCGGTTAAGGTCGCTGGAGGTAGTTGTGTCGTTTCTATTTATCACAAAAAAAATTCAAGGGCCACAGAAGGAATCATTTTTTATACTTTTTAATAACTGCACTGTAACTTTATTTTTGTACTTTACTTATATTTTCTCACTTTTCTGTTTGCAAATTGTTTCACTTGCTTTGTTTGTTTATAGCTGATGTAGCAGTGTTGCCTCGGGTTTGCAAAATTTTTGTTTTTTTCAGTACAAAGAGCTTTTCAAATCAACACCAATAACACGTTGGCAACAATGTATTTTGACATAAGGGCAATGAGTAAAATAATGGAAAAAGAGCTTTCTCTCCCAGACAAAAAACATTAATGAACTCAAATAAAAACACGATCGTTCGGGTGAGAATTATCGTCTGCCTACACACAATAGTTACAAAAACAGGCTGTTAATGACAAGAAAATTTCTAAAAAAGACGTTGTGAAATACTTAGGTATTTATTTGGATAAATTTTTGTATTTTAACTTTCACGTCAATACACAAGTAGAAAAAGCAAGAAAAGCGTTTCTTATTTATAAATCATTATTCTATTTTAGATACATACAAAAGGATGTTAAAATCTTAATATATAAAGCATAGGTCCGTCCTATTATAACGTACGGATGTGCCATTTGGTTTAACATCTCGCCCTCATATATGGAGAAAATTACAAAATGTGAAAGAAAATGTTTAAGAGCTTGTACTTCACTTAATAAGTCCTCTCAAAGCAACTACACTGAACCTCTCAAAGCAACTGCACTGAATTTCTAATAAAAAACCATATATAACTCTGAAAACATCAGTAGAAGAGACAATTTTATTATTAAACTCATAAGAAACCACATTTAAAAATGCATGGAATGTATCATTAACAATTTAATATCTGCCCCTTATTATACTGACGTTCTATATATATCAAATACACTAATATCTGGATATGTACCTCCCGAAGCGTTTATTTATCTAGATAAATACGGTTACATATAAAATGAAGAAGGAATTCCAATATTCTATCACTTATTTAGAAGGGCAAGTAATAAATCATTTAATACCGACATTATTAATATCAATGAATTAAGATATGATTGCCAGTATTGCTGAATTAGACAGAAGAGAGCGAAACATGCGCAGATATTGGTGGATTTCAAACTAAAATTTCCTTTTTACATTTATATTTTTTCTGACTATTTTTTATTTATCTGACTATTTGCTTTTTCATTGTCACTGAAATATAAATAAATTTGTTTAAAAAAAATTGTAAATGAATTATAAAATTCACTAGAGTTCGATTATGGGTGTGTGTTTGTAAAAAAAACCTGTGTATATTGATACTATTTGTGTATTTGTAGTTGAATTTGTGATTAATTGATTTAACTTACACTAACAAAAAAAAAAATAAAAAAAAACAAATAACTGGTTTTTCAATAAGAGCGCTACAAATTTTTTTTAAATAAACAAAACCGGTTTTAGATACCAATGAAATTCTTTATTCCTGTGAAAGTACGTTCGATGCCATTATGTATGGAACTCGATTTCTTTTGCATGGCCACCACGGGCACGCTTGCAGAAGTCCAGACGCTGAACCCAATTTTCGACGGATTTCAAGCATAAATCGGCCGATACTGCTACAATTTCACGTTCGATATTCGTACAAAGTTCATCAATCGTCGCTGGCTTGTTGGCATAGACCATAGACTTGACGTAGCCCCACAGGAAATAATCTAACGTCGTCAAATTGCACGACCGAGGCGGCCAATTGACTGGGCCATTTCGTGAGGTAACACGTTCACCAAACTTGGTTTCCAATAAATTGATTGTGGCATTCGCTGTGTGGCTTGTGGCGCCGTCCTATTGGAACCACATGTCCTCCAAGTCCATATTATCCAATTGGGGCCAAAAATATTCGGTTATCATTGAACGGTAGCGATTCGCATTCACAGTAATGTGCCGGTCTTGCTCATCACGGAAGAAGTACGGCCGAATGACGCCGCCGGCCCACAAATTGCATCAAACCGTAATTTTTTCGGGACGCAATGATGACTCATGGATTACGTGTGGATTGCTGTCTGACCAATAACGCATATTTTGCTTATTGACGAAGCCATTCAGCCAGAAATGAGCCTCATCGCTGAAGATGATTTTCCGATGAAAATCCGAATCATCATTTGCTCAACCCAATTCACGAACATACGACGCTTATGGTGGTCAAGCGGCTTCAGTTCTTGCGTCAATTTGATCTTTTAAGGATGTAGGCCAAGATCTTTTCGCAAAATTCGCCACAACGACGTCACAGAGATGCCCAACGCTTGAGAACGACGTGTGAGAGACACATTTGGGCTTTCCTGAACTGAAGCCTCAGCGGCAGCAATATTCTGGACACTATGGGCACTTCTTTGTCTCACTGGCACGGGAACATTTTGTACTGTGCCTGTGGATTCAAATTTTTCCACTAGACGCTGAATTGTTGATCTGGTAGGACGATTATGACGACCATAAATTGGACGTAGCGCTCTTAAAGTTGAGGCCACTAACTCCAAATTTCGGTAGTAAATTTTAATAATTTCGACTCGTTGGCTCGTATATCTTTCCATGATGAAATGGTAAACCTTACTGAAGAGCAATGTCAAAAGAGCGGGAAAAAATATGGCGTCGTTTGCTGTCCCTATCGATTTGCTTTTGTAGCGTCTCTGTTGAAAAACCCGTTATATGTTTATTGCTTTAGCAAACATTTTGTTTGACATTTTACCTAAATTTTTGAAATCGGCGACGAAGTGAAGGTTGTCGCAAATTTTCCCTATAAATAAGATTTGGCAAAGACCATGACATTTTCCATTTAAAATTTCCGAAATAGGTTACCATTAAAAATACCATTTTCACCAACTTTGGCTTCATGTCAATTATTTGTTTCTCAATTATTTTTTGTCAAATATCGTCCTCGAGATATCTTTTGGCAATTTTATCAAGACTAGAATGCATAAATTATTCTTGTAGACCGGATTTCCCAATAACTGGATGTTGGGAAGTCGACACATTTTGTCTGAATTCTCTTTCTCTTATTTTTGCAACATTAAGTCGTATCCATACAAAGGCGGACTAGTCTTAGGTTATGTTAATGTGCTTTTGAGAATAGTATAATTTTGTCATCATTTCCTTATATTTTGATTCAACGATTATTAAGTTAACATTAATGAGTAAATTACAAATGTGAAAATTTGTCTCTAAAAATCTGAACAATCGTGGAATGACGGATCCTGTGAATTTAAATCTTTCTATCCTGCATGTTGTAAGCAAATAAAATAAAAATAAATGGTTTCCCATTACATCCCATGAAGGGACTGGGGAGAACTTCTCACAATCACTGAGCTGTGCGCTTTCCAGTTTTCACTCACTGATTGGGACCTACAGTTTTACACCGATTCCGAACGGTAATTTGAGAAGCTTTTTCATGGCTAGATACTCGATAGTGTCGCCGTCACTATGCGAGGTGACCGCCGCCGAAAGAAATTTTAAGGTGGTCAGAGCCGGGTTCGAACCCAGGATCTCATGTACAAGAGCCGCGCACACTATCTATTGCACCACCGACGGCATGTCGTAAGCGTTCTCTGCAAAACTGCACAACAACGTTTTAATATATTGAACTTTAATATTTGTCATATTCATTCATCGTTATTGAATTAGGGCAGCTTTGAGATTAATTAGTCATTCTTTATGAAATTCTCGATAGATATAAAAAAGCCACGTACCATTTTCATAGATGCAATAGAAAGAAATTTATGAAATTTGTTCATAACACATATGAAACATTTTCATAGACTGTCGTAGAATTGTGGTGGATATTTATTCATTTATTCATTATTCTGAATGATGCTTTTAATTCAATTTCAGGTTAAATTCATTTCTTAAAATTATATGCTTCCTATGGACAACACTATGTACATTAGCCTGTTTATATCATTAAATAATATTTAAAGAACTATCTTAAATAAATAAAAATGGTGTCCCATTACATCCCAGGAAGGGATTGGGGAGAGCTTTTAACAACCAGTGAGCTGTGCGCTTTCTAGTTTTATACTCACTGATTGGGACCTACAGTTTTACACCAGTTCCGAACGGTATTGCGAGGCAACCGCCGCCGAAGAAATTTAAAGTGGTCAGAGCGGGGATCCAACCCAGGATCTCATGTACAAGAGAGAGATATAGAGAGAGACCCACCACCGACGCCCACAAAGAACTATCTTATTGTACCTTATGTGCTTCCTACAATAAATATCGATCAAATACCTTAAATAAATTCATCGTGTTGTCTGTAACGAAATCTCTAAATGCAGTGAGAATTACACATTTACTCGAAAAATAATTCTGGCAGCCAACCACAAGATACTGAAACGAAAAGTTTTCATTCAATCAAGGAAGAATATTTAGAAAACTTTTCAGGGTTTTGAATTTGAATGTAATAGAAGTTCGTACTATAAGCTTTCAAGGTCTGATACATTTTTTTAAGTGAAAATTGCTTGGTTTTTCATTGGAATAATATATAATTCAGGAAAGCATACTCACAGGGATGACTAGTTTCGAACTCCGTGACAAGCTCATCATCAGATGCCTACTCACTGTGCCGGAATTAGTACAATTGGATAGATCGTCAATGGTATATTGTTACGTTTCGTAAATTCGTCAACTTTTGATAAAAGCTATCCAGTATATCTATGAAATTTACGAAAACCTTCATATCCTAATGAAGAATTTTTAATAAAGAAGGTTTCAAAAATATTTCGAAGAACATTTGTGCAGTGTGGAAGCATATAGACTTTTAAAATTACATTTCTGATCATAATTCAAGATTTTTTACTGCACACATTTATCGGATTCGGCGTGAATTTTTTCATTAGAAGTTTTTCTTATGAGCTAACAAACCCGTTTATTTTGTAGTTAGTGACAAACTTTAAACAGTCGTAAAAAGTATTTGAACAGACCTTGCCGGAAGATCGTTTCGTTCTTTTTAAAACTGAAACGGCTTGCATTTTAGGCTACTGTCCGTCGTTGCAAATGCGTCACAAATTGCAGTTTGTTTTTTTCAGGAATTTATAAGTACCAATTTCAGTGTTGGAATTTTTTGATTTTATATCTTTCGCCTTTTGATATCATTCCCCATTTTATACACTGAATAAAAACACTACATTCGTCGATCTGTTTACTTTGCTACGATGAAAAGTTCGTACATCGAACGATTTGGCATTTCCTGCAACTAAAAATGTCATACAAACATTCAAATTTTGTTGCAGTAACGAAAATATATTTTGTGAAACTTGGAGAAAAGGCGTAAACAATAAAAAGTCACATGAGCTGTCAGGGGGCACCCGGTTGGAACGAAGTTCCTTTCGCTATATATTATGTACTAGTTAGTCCCAACACGCCTAAGGTGCCTGTTAAAAAATACGATAATTTAAATGGATATTTAAAAAAAGATACTTTTTGAAAAATGATAAATTTTTTAAGAAAAATTTTTTTTATATGTAGAATGTATTTTTCCCAAAAAAAAAATATATTTTTAGGTACTTTTTGTAAGTATATGTATTATATTTTCCGAAAAGGTCCTTTTTTAAGGAGAGGTACATCTTTTATTAAAAGCTAATGTATTTTTAAGAAAAGGTAGGTACTATTTTTAAGAAGACATACTTTCTTCACGGAAAAGCCATCAGAGTATGCATTTTTTACAAAGAAGTACTTTTTTTAACAAGTGATACTTTTTAAAGAAGTGGTACTCATTTTAGGAAAATTTAGTTTTTTATGAAAATGTTCTTATTTTCAGAAATGCTACTTACCTCAAGAAAAGAAAATGTATTATTTTTAAAGATGGTACTTTTATGAAATGACATTTTTGAAAGAAAAGGTATTTTTTTAAACAGAGGAGGTAATTTTTTTTCAAACTTATTTCACTTTAGGTTTCCTAAATTTACTTTTTATTGGGTTCAAAACTACAATATATACTAAATATTGGTTACAGGCTCCACCTAGAAAACTTCCCATTAGACAAGAAATTTCCCGTCATATGTGAGACATCTAGTTTAGTCTAGACACAAACCAAAGCAAAAGTAAACAATATAGTTGATAATAGTGGGTTGTAACATAATCGTGTTAAAACAAAAGTTGTTTAATTTTTTTTCATTTAGCCCCCATCCCGCAACGTGCGAAAAGGCACTTCGTTCCAAAAAAATATGTGTTTAAGATTTATTCTATATTTACTTGGTTTATTTCCTACTTTTCTCAATCTTTTCGATTTTATGTGTTTATTTGTTTTACATTTCAAGTTGGCGAAACGCATGAGTTTCTGCAACGAAGCAGTCGTTTGCTTAACGAAACTGACTATTATGAAATTGTATGCAACACCATTTTAAATGCCCTTGATCATTTTAAGATGAGGAATTTTATTTTTTCCTTCAAACTCAAAAGTAGGAAAATAAATAAAATGGCGAGAATAAAGCTTGACTTGATCTGAAGCAACAAAATTATAGAAGATAAAGCATGAGATGGTAATGTTGGCGGATAACTGAAGAATTCTCAGTGGACGTGCTTCGTGCTATTGCTGCTGCATCATAAACCCTATTTTAGAAAATAAATTTAGAATTATATTGATAAATGTTTATTATTTACACGCTGAAATATCGGTAATTTTTTTGGTTTTTGTATGCAAACATAGTATTCTTGTGTCCAAACACATAGTGTTGATTATTTAATATTACATGTTTGGTACACAATGATTAACATGTTAAAAAATATGTGTTTGTGACTCAAATTTGGCTTTGTCTGCTGAAAATAAAATCGCGTCAGTCAACAAAGTAATAAAAAAAAGCAGCAAATCTTCAATTAATCAACACAATGTTCCGTACACACATATTCCTGCTTCCTGCATAATGTTTTTCAGCGTGTAGCCTTTTTCCAAAGCAATAAAACGTATTAGTTGGTGTAATAAAGCAATTTCGTCAGGGTGACGAAACCATCGTTCTGCTCTTTATTAGCAGGTAATTTGTCTGTTATTATAGCAAATGTACTGTCATAACTACAAACTGTTTGCTAAACCAACGAACACTTTCACCAGATAATCTGGTTTTTAATTTTCTTTACTTCTGACGTGATATATTTAATATGTGTTTGAACTATAAGTGTTACCACGTTGTAATAACTTTAACTAAATAAAAACATATGATTGCTGAGATAACAAACCTGTGTGCTTTCTGGCTTTCAGCTGTCTTTTCTGCTGCATTTACCAATAATTGTTTTGAGTGATTGTTTTTGTCGTGGATGAATCTATACGTTGCGTCACGATGAAGAATTTTACTCGTGTGACGAGACTTTTTTCTTTCAGAGTAATCAAATGCGAAATTTGCAGATGTAGGACAGCCTAAGATGGAAATCAGTTCGATTGTTCTTGAATATGCCACAGTAGCATAATATTAGACGTGGTGAGCTTTCAAATTACAACAATACTTTTTCAACAGGATCTGAAAAAAAACAGCCAAAGCGATGGTTGGGAGTAATTGTATGAATGATTGAATGAGAGCTAGAAGCAATTTCTGACTAGCGTTTGTGATTTAATTTTCATTTTAAAACAGTTGATCCAACCCCTGTGGTTTATAAATGTGAATCATACATAATTCTGTAGATCATCAATTTAAGAGTATCATAAAGTTGGTACAAAAATTAAAAAGTTTTATCGAAAGATTTATCCAGTTTATCAATATGATAAACCAAAAACTGTATTTTGATGAATTCTGTCCACCATGTGAGTATGAACCTAAATATATATTATTTTAATTTGGATTTGTAGCTGGGACCAATATTTCCAATATGCCAACTTTAATTAACAATGTTCCAACCTGAACACAGCTTATCTACTACACGCTGAAAAATCGGTTCTTTTTTGATGTTTGGATGCAAATATAACATGTGTTTGGAGCTTGTCGCAAATATAATATACTTGTGCCCAAACGCATTGTGTTTGCTATTCAATATTACTTTAGCCGTGTTTGTTGCATTGTTTATGCTCTCTCGATAATAAAAGAGGGTTAACGAGTGTGTATATCTTGTAAGTGTGTATATGCATTTTTGAATTATTCTCTCAGTGAGTGAGTCATAAATATTCCTGAATGGGCGTGTAAATTGCAGACGAAGTCAGTGTTTCTTATTTTGGCTGATGTATTGCGTTTTAATTTCATGTGTTCAGTCGTCAATGGTTCATCGGACAGAGGATATCAAAGGCGCTTGATCAGTGAAAAAAGAATAAACATACGCTCGGACGGACGGGCCGTCGGTGGTGCAATGGGTAGTGTGCGCGCCTCTTGTACCTGAGATCGTGGGTTCGATCCCTGCTCTGACCACCTTAAATTTCTTTCGACGGCGGTCACCTCGCATAGTGACGGCGACACTATCGAGTATTTAGCCATGAAAATGCTTCTCAAAAATACTGTTCGGAACCGGTGTAAAACTGTAGGTCCCAATCAGTGAGTATAAATCTAGAAAGAGCACAACTCACTGGTTGTGAGAAGCTCTCCCCGATTCCTTCATGGGATGTAATGGGAAACCATTTTTTTTTTTCGGACGGTTAAATGGCTTGTGACGTTGCTTTGGATTTTGTGTATATGTTTAACCGTTATTTATGTGCGCTACCAATGTAAGAAACGATTTTGAGGAAGGAAACTGGAGAGGCCGCCACCTGAATCCATTTTTCTGCTCTAGCCTCTACTGGAAAAAGCCATTTGTGAAATATAATAAAAGAAAACACAAGTAGTTAATACACGCTTGTCTTGCGTTAACTAGATTTGCATATAAGTATATTTTTTGTGTACCTACCAACGAACAGTGTTAACCAAGGCATAATTGAAACCTTCTGAAAATAAAAACGTGAGAGACAACAAAGAAATGAGAAACAAAAGAGCAGCAGATTTTCAATTCATAAAAAAAGTAATGCATTCAATAGAAATAATTGTAGAATTTAAATATGTTAATTTTTTGTATTAATTATTTATAAATGTGGACATGTATTGATAATATTAATTATAATAAATAAAGAAAGAAAGAATGATTTGTTTCTAAATATTATTCTGTTTGGGACAAAATACGCATATGATTCCACGTAATGATTCCAGCATACATATTTTTCAGTAAACATGCTATTGTTTGCATTTAAATACACCTGAGTTTGGGACTTGCAAACATATAAAAGTTTGAAGTGTGTTCCAAACATATACATGGATCCTGCAGAATATGTTTTGGGAGAATATATGTTACAAAGGAACCACATATGCGCGTGTGTTCATCGATTCGAAATTTTATTTGAGCCAATCGGTTTAAGACGAGCTCTCCTCCTACAAATATGATTTCCTATGTGCTAACGAATGAAACCATAATAACATGACGACCTCGGTGAAACCACTTAATAACTGCCTTAAGAATCCGCACAAGAAAACTGTGAACCAATATCATTAAAGTTGTCACATACATTTATACAAATCACAGACATTTATTGATAAAATCCCAAGTGATGATTCAAAAATAAAACTCTAAACATAACCATAGTTGATTACATCCGCTTGTCTTCTTACAAATCAATGTTTCACACTCAACACAACCATTCAATGCTACAAAAGCTAAATCGAAAGCAATAATTTATTGTCATTATGTCCAAGTCCAAAATCTCTCTCTAACTGCAGGAGGATGGGAAGGCATGAACACAATTACAGTTCCAATAAGCAAAGACAACAAGGAGAGTGTGACAAAAGTCCAGAAAAGTTATATAACCAAACTCCACCCTCCATGCAGCATGTACAAATCGTGTCGTATACAATCAATAGAGAATAACCACGGCCAAACTATGAGATACTGCCCCCAGAGTCCTACTATACGAGTGTAAGTGGAAAGTTAAGTAAGAAAAACAAACATTACAACGCTCACACACAGAGATCGAGACACGTTCAGTGATAAGCTAATGGATTGATTTATATGTTATCACCTGGAGTGCGAAAATTTATTGGTGTCACCGTAATAAATCACTACAACAGGAGACATTTCTCTTTGGTGCCAGAACCTGGAGCAAAGGACACACATAAACACCCAGGAGAGTGTGGAGTGAGACCCACAAGACAAGTGTTTTGTTATAGCGGTGGAGGGGAAGGTATTTCCAGTACATCTGTTTCTACAAAATACAAAGTTTATTTTTGGCGAAAGTCACGGTTGCTAAGAAAATTAGTAACGCTGACTTAATGCCCGTTATTAACTCCAGAGCAAAAGGGGGAGGTTGAGAAGATTGTTGAGCAGTTTTCGAAAATTAGTGTTGTCGAGGTCTATTAGAAAAAGGTTGACAGATGAGTAATGCAAGTTTTAGCTAAAGTGATAATGATTGCTTGTAATTTGTTTTCTCATTCTCCCGCTTCCTCCTAGATTTCATCCTGTTTGTTTTGTGATGCCAGAGGAGGATGTAATGTGAAAGTCACAGGCAGATTTGGGAAATTAATTGATCCCCAAGGATGGAACAAATCGATGACACTAACAACAACAATATTGCATTATTAATAGATGTGGGTTAAGATAATTAAAGACGGTATCGCGTTTATTTCTAATGTATGGGGGAGAAACAATTATCGAATGTAATTAAAAAACCTTGTATTCATCTGATGGAGTAGATTAGTGGAGAAAGAACAAATCTCAAGGTATCGCATAATTTTTTTTAATTTATATATTTATTTATGTATGTCATACATGGGACCAATTACTTGTCTGGTAAATGTTAAAATAAATAAATATTTTCCCATTACATTCCATGAAGGGATAGGGGAGAGCTTCTCACAATCGCTGAGCTGTGTGCTTTCTAGTTTTCACACACTGATTGGGACCTACAGTTTTTTAGAAACGATTTACTGGTTTATTACTCGATAGTATCGCTGTCACTAAGCGAGGTGGCCGTCGTCGAAAGAAGTGTAAGGTGGTCAGAGCAGGGATAGGACCCACGTTCTCTCGCACAACAACCGCGCATACTAACAGTTGCACCACCAATGGCCACAAATGTCGGTAAATGTTATTTACATTAAATTATTTGATCAAATTTCAATAAAAAAAAAGTAATAAACCAAAATAATTAAATTTCAAATAGTTATCCAGTAGTAATCATTTAGCAAAAGTATTGCTGAATTGTAGCTAAATCTGCATTCGATTGGAGAACCATGTAGCTGCCTTTCCTAAGATAATATCAATGCCAAAGTTTTGGATTACAATTGGGAATAATGGCCAATTTTCATACTTCGCTTCTGTTCATATTAGGACCTAATAGAAATTCAAAAATCCAATGCATGACCCCAATCCGCCGAAACCTATAGTTGCGCTTCAACACTCTGCTGATACCGACAAAGGTTAAGATCTTTTTTTGGTGTCTGACGACAACCAGGATGTGATAGTGTTGGAGAAACCAATAAATGTTGTGCTTTCTCCAAACGAACCTTCGTCAATGTAAAGTGGCATCTGACTTCAAGCCTTCATCTGGCAAAGGGAGAGACAGATGTGGTTCTAATCCAAGAGTACTGGGTTGCTACCAGCAGGGTTTATGGGTTGAGGCCGAACCTTACATTGTGGCCAGAAACGATCTGAATATTTCACAGTTAACAGCATATAGCGACAGGCCATCGTTGCGGTCAGGCTGCAACTGCTTCCACGCACCGTACACGGCCCATGATGAAAAGGGAATACGAACATCTGTCCCGGGAGACCAGTCGTCATCAGTAACCTTAAGATGCCTTACAGATGATGCAAAAAGGGTAACTACTCCAGCGATTATGGGCAAGGATGCAAATGCATATCAACAATTAGGGGTAGCATTGACCCTAATGAGAGGAATACCAACTACACTGAAAAAAAACGACGGTAAAAGTTTAGCAAAAGAGTTTGTATGTGAAAAATTTAAGCACTCCTTTAAATTTTCATTGATGTACTAAAAAATTAATCAAATATTGCAATGAAAATCGATAAATGGGACCGACAAAAAATTTAAAAATTTCATGAAGTTTTGTTTCCAAAAATACCATAATTCACACACAATTAACCTGGTTAACAAATAAATTCCTCAATATTTATACCATTTCTAGTAACCGTTTTAGTTAACTTAAAAAGAACATAATTTGAATTTTCGATCATTTCGTTCAGAATAACTGCGGTTAGTGAAAAGTTTGGACACAAACATCGAAACGATCATCAAGCGGCTGTTTAATTTTGTTTTGAACAAACAAACTTTCTAAAAATAAAATAACCCGGAAAGTTGACAAAATATTTGTTAGTATGTGAATTTCTCCATCGATGGAAAAGGAAAATATTATAAATAAATAACGTACAAATATTTTCGGAGATGGGTGAAATTTTACATCGATTTAAAAAAAATATATTATTACAAATACAAATGTTGTTGCTGATATGTACTTTTCTTATAACAGGATTTTCAATTAATTATATTTTTGAATTTTCGTACTTTTTAATTGAATTGTAGAATAATTTCTTTCTTTGTAGGAGCCTTGCTATATATGTATTAGATGTAATAAGCCACATTCGTCACCACATAAAGGCAATTGGCACTAAACCTCACCTTTGCAACGGAGGACAGGACGTGTATAGGATGGTCAGGGAATGGAATATCCGTGATGACAATTCATTCTCTGATCAGAAATACATCGGGTTTCAAGTTGGGCTGGATCCTGCCCATTCTCAAGTAGTTCATCGTAATCTGAGAGGACTAACTGGTCCATCTCTGAAAATTCTTGCAAGAGTTGCTTGGGACCAGAATCAGCTATGGAATAATAATAAAAAAAAGAATATCAAGAGATACAAGGAGGACTGGAACAACTCCAAAATCGACATAAAGCAATATAAGAATGCGCTCAGATTGGTCCACAGAATTTCTTGGAGACTTTTCTGTAATCTTGTATCTGAGGTTTTGAGACTAAGGAAAATAGTGTCGTCAGGCAATACAACGATAGGGTACGTGGACAACCTGTAGTGGTGATTCACTCAATCTCCCAGCGAAAATGGTAGTGGAAAGGCCAAAAAACGATAACCCTTTACAGCTGTAACAGAGCTATGGTTTGCAAATAGAGGACTGCTGAACATATCCTGCAGGAATGATCACTACCTTATCACTGCCGATGCAGCAGAGGTGGACAGGGTGCACGGCTTAAGTATACGCAAGACAAACCTCGCTGACAGTAGATACGATAGCATGAGCTCCATGAACTTTCTTTCTCAAGCCAGCTCCAAGGTATGAATGCTTGTTTTAGTTTTGACGGAACGCTGCATGATTAGTAGATATGCAGCCAAGACATATTACTTCTGTAGATGCTGTAACGATGAGGGAGAGGAAGAATAAAACTAGACAAGATCTTGAACACATTCCAAACATCAATGTGGTCTTCATGAAAGCTCGAAAGAACCTCGTAAACTCGAAAACATCGTAAACTTGCACAGCAAACGTCAAAACACACAAATTTCCCATAATAGCGACTTACACAAAAGTGGAAAGTTTTCGAGGAAAATTTGCTGAGCAAACCTGGAAAAAGAAACGTGAAAACTTTTGACATTTCAATGTCAATAATTTTGTATTGAAAAAAAGAGAGGGTTTTTGATGCATGTGAAAAAAATAAAATAATGGAATAGGTAAAGCATATACTTTTAATTTTACTTTATTTATTTACTTTATCAGCCTTTTTTGACAATTGCTGCACAGATACACTAAGCAACTTTATTTGGTGCCTCATGAAACGCTTCCACTAATATGTTTGCAAGCCCCAAACTTACTTGTAGTTAAATGCAAATATTAGCATGCTTCATCCCAAACATCCATAAACTTACGGGGAAGCATTCGCGTGTTTCCTTCCAAACATAATAATATTTAGAAACTAACTGTTTTTTGTTATTTGTAATTGTGTTTGATCTGTTTGTGTCTCTTTTATTCGCTTGCTCGTGAGAGAGCATAAGCAGTGAAAAGAACACAGCTGTATGTGTATCACAAACACAGATATATTTGGATCAGAAACACATATATTATAATATTCTAATCGTTGTGTGTCCAACATGTAATACTCAATAGCAAACACGGTGTGTTTGAACAAAAGTATACTATATTTCCGACAAACTCCAAACATACGTTATATTTGCATCCAACCAACAACAAAAAACTGATTTTCAGGGTGTACATAGTTCATGAACTACCAAACACTTTAATAAACAGTGTTTATCTCGACCAAGGTTCTATTCGCAGCATCGCTTACCGATCTTCCTTATATAAAGAGGTTTTCAACAGAGACGCTACAAAAGCAAATCGATAGGGACAGCAAACGACGCCATATTTTTTCCCGCTCTTTTGACATTTCTCTTCAGTAAGGTTTGCCATTTCATCATGGAAACATATACGAGCCAACAACGACACGAAATTATTAAAATTTACTACCGAAATTTGGAGTCAGTGGCCTCAACTTTAAGAGCGCTACGTCCAATTTATGGTCGTCATAATCGTCCTACCAGATCAACAATTGAGCGTCTAGTGGAAAAATTTGAATCCACAGGCACCGTACAAAATGTTCCCGTGCCAGTGAGGGAAAGAAGTGCCCGTAATGTCGAGAATATTGCTTCCGCTGAGGCTTCAGTTCAAGAAAGCCCAAATGTGTCTCTCACACGTCGTTCTCAAGCGTTGGGCATCTGTGTGACTTCGTTGTGGCGAATTTTGCGAAAAGATCATGGCCTACATCCTTACAAGATCAAATTGACGCAAGAACTGAAGCCGCTTGACCACCATCAGCGTCGTATGTTCGTGAATTGGCTGAGCAACAACTTGAAAAAGATTCGGATTTTCATCGGAAAATCATCTTCAGCGATGAGGCTCATTTCTGGCTGAATGGCTTCCTCAATAAGCAAAATATGCGTTATTGGTCAGACAGCAATCCACACGTAATTCATGAGTCATCATTGCATCCCGAAAAAAATACGGTTTGGTGCGGTTTATGGGCCGGCGGCGTCATTGGGCCGTACTTCTTCCGTGATGACCAACACCGGTACATTATTGTGAATGTGAATCGCTACCGTTCAATGATAACCGAATAGTTTTGGCCCCAATTGGATAATATGACTTGGAGGACATGTGGTTCCAACAGAACGGCGCCACAAGCCACACAGCGAATGCCACAATCAGTTTATTGGAAACCAAGTTTGGTGAACGTGTTATCTCACGAAATGGCTCAGTCGATTGGCCGCCTCGGTCGTGCGATTTGACGCCGTTAGATTATTTCCTGTGGGGCTACGTCAAGTCTATGGTCTATACCAACAAGCCAGCGACGATTGATGAACTTCGTACGAATATTGAACGTGAAATTGCAGCAGTATCGACCGATTTATGCTTGAAAACTGTCGAAAATTGGGTCCAGCGTCTGGACTTCTGCAAGCGTGCCCGTGGCGGCCATGCAAAAGAAATCGAGTTCCATACATAATGGCATCGAACGTACTTTCACATGAATAAAGAATTTCATTGGTATCTAAAACCAGTTTTGTTTTGTTTAAAAAAACTTTTGTAGCGCTCTTATTGAAAAACCCGTTATCAGTATATTAGAGTGTGACTGCAATATTGGTATCGCTGTAGGGTTCAATTATTTCGGAGTTGTTTATTTAAGATGGGTTTTCTATACATTGTGCAAAGATGATACAATTGCCATCACTTTGAAACCTTTCCTGTTTACTGTCCAGCAGCATGACATCGTCCAGTTTTTTACTATACTTGTCAATCCGGTGAGACAAATTGTGCTGACAGAAAATCTGGTCTAATTTCATTTTAAGCTATCAATTTTCTTTGGGTTCTTATTCACAGTTTCATTAGCCTGATATTGGAGTGAGATCGGGCAAGTTTTTAAATTTACACTGTAGGAACTTTGAATTGTAGTCTTATTTATGTGACGGTAGCGCTGTTAACTAATCTGTTTTTTTTTTGTCTTTAGGACAAACCAATATAAAATCGACCATGAGTCGACCTAATCTCCTCGACAATAATATTGAAAAAATACCGACCCAAATTACATTATAATCTCTTATTAAGATCACCTCACATCAACACATTTAACCACACAAAAGATGCCGCCGCCAACAGTTAGGTTCAAGACAAAAGACTTGACAATAGAATAAATCCGTAATGAAACGAAATATACACACATTCCGTTGTGATTTCAGATACAGTGATCTTCAAACTCCGCTGGAACACCAACGACGTTCCTCAAAACATTCTTGAATTGAATTGATGAAATAGAACAAACAGAAATATTTAGAATGAATTACCAAAAAATTAAATTAGACATCTTAACAATGAAATGCTGTGGCAGCGACACATAACATTAATCTTGAGACGGAGAAGAGGAGAAATAAAAAAATCACTTTTTAATTTAATTTCGATTTAATTCACTCACAATGGAAGTGTGAGCTAATCTGACCTGAGCAGTAGGAGAAGAATGACGAGCCCAAAAAAAAATGGAGAAAAAAGAAAAATGATCGAGGAGACAATTAGTCTGGCCCAATTCTACTATGAGAGATACGATACGATAACAACAACTTGTGTACAACTACAAAGCGAGAATTGTAAAAGTAATTAGGGCCAAAATCCTTTTTGTCTATTGTTGCAACGGATACAATTTCCAAAACAATTATATCGAACAATGGCCGAGCAACACAGAAATTGGCACAGGTTTAAAAAATCAATCGGTCCGGTTGGATCGTCGGCCTAGTCGTCCTGTTCTTATATGGTTAGAAAAATCACACTTTGTGCAGAGATCAAGACGGCAAGCACAAAGGAAGTGCACTGTTGAAGAAAACTAATTATCTTTCGATTCGCATCCTTTTGAATGCATTGTGTTGCATGGTGTGATAATTTAAACTGTTTGGCATAAAGGATCTTTTCATGCATTCGCCACACATAGTTAAGATGCAATGAAGGTCAGTCGTTGTTAGTCTAAAGGAGTTTTGTTGGTTACAGGGTAGCTTGGGAGCATGATGAAAGTTTTCTGCTCTGGACTGCTACTTGTGGGACACAACAATGTCCTTACTGAAACAAATTTTCAGTTGGAGACTGTCATGCCGAAAATATAATTTTCCGACCTAAAATAAAACCTCTCCTCTTATCTTAACATCGTGCCAGGTTGGCATGTTCGTTATCAACCGCTAAAGTATTTTTGGATAGTCGCCCGGTGTCAAAGTGAATGGGCCTAGGTTCAATTACATTTCACGAAAGGATAGTTACTGAAATGTATTTGTATTTAAAATGCAAATTTTTTGAAATTGAAATTTTTTTAGTTTTTTGTTGTTTGGATGCAAATATAACGCGTGTTTGAGCTCGTCTCAAATATAATATACTTGTGTGCCAACACATTGTGTTTGCTATTCAATATTACATGTTTGAGAAACAATGATTAATAGGTTGTAATATATATGTTTGCGACCCAAATATATATATGTTTGTGATACAGCTACAGCTGTGTTTGTTGCACTGTTTATGCTCTCTCGAGAACAAGAGAATAAAAGAGGGACTTCTATCTCCTGAGTATATTCTCAGACAGTGATTCATAAATATTCCTTCATGTGCTTGTAAATTGCTGATGAAGTTTCATCTATTCAGTCGACAATGGTTCATCGGACAGAGGATATCAAAAGCGCTTGAGAAGTGAAAATGAATAAGCAAAGGCTCGGATGGTTAAATGGTTTGTGATGTTGCTTTGGTTTTTGTGTATGTGTTTCGTATATATGTATGCATGTGTGCTACCAAAGTGAGAAACGATTTTGAGAATAGAAACTGGAAAGGGCAACAAAGTGAAGCCCATTGTCTGCGCGAGCCTTTACTGAGAAAATGGGAACGGCGGACCATTCGTAAAATATATTAAAAAAAACACAAGTAATTTATACACGCTTGGGTTGCATGAACTAGATTTGTATATAAGTATATTGTTTGTGTACCAACGCTTAGTGATAACCAACGCATAGTTGAAGCCTTGTGAATAAAAAAACGTGAGAGACAAGACAGAAAGGAGAAGCAAAAGAGCAGCAGATTATCATTTCATTAAAAAACAAGTAATTCATTCAATGCAAGTAACTGTAAAATGCTACGTTTAAAATCTTTGATTTTTTTGTATTAAATATTTTTAAATTTGAATTTATATTGATAAAATTAATTATAATAAATAATACAAATATGTAGTGAATTCGAAGAATAATTCGTTTCTAAATATTAACATGCTTGGGAGGAAATACGCACATGTTTCTACGTAAGTATATGGAGGTTTTGGGGAAACACCCGAATGCCTCCACGTTAATATATGGATGTTTTGGATGAAGAACGCCTACGCGTCCAGATAAAAGTGTACATGTTTGCCAGTAAACATGCTATTGTTTGCAATTAAAACCAAGTTTGTTTGGGACTTGCAAACGTCTGAAAGTTTGAAGTATGTTCCAAACATGTATATGGTCCTGCAGAATATTTTTGCATTTTAAATGTATTCTCTTTTTATTTTATATATATTTGTCATTTATATATAATACAACTAATTTGGTTTATACGAAACAGCAGTTTGTCGCAAAATGTTTTCGTTTGCTGTTAAAGTTTTATGAGTTGGTGATTACCATAACTCGATTATGGTAAAAGAAAGAACAGTTAATGTGAACGTTTTTTGTTTCTCATTACCGGTTACTTCTTTATGTGTTTAGAGTTTCGATATAATCTTTTTATAAAAGTTTGCCGGTTCTCGTAAACGATTTTAGTTGTTTGTCATAAAGGAAATTTCTTTGACGCAAATACATTCCCTAAACGAGGTTAGTTTTATTTGGGCGAAACGAAATTTTTCTTTCAGTGCATCATTGGTTGCTATCTTGTTGGTGAGTGCATCATTTGTTGCTATCTCGTCTAAATATCGTCGGTATTTAGAATCTCCCATGTGTCGATATGTTGACATAATGATGTCTTGATATTTTAATATCGTTCTATTTTATATATTGGAGTTTAGAGATCTCAAAATCTCCATATATTGGTGGTTGCGTATCTTGGTGTATTTGTTAATATTTTAATATATTCTTGAAATTATAAAGGGGTTTTCAACAGAGACGCTACAAAAGTAAATCGATAGGGACAGCAAACGACGCCATATTTTTTCCCGCTCTTTTGACATTGCTCTTCAGTAAGGTTTACCATTTCATCATGGAAAGATATACGAGCCAACAACGAGTCGAAATTATTAAAATTTACTACCGAAATTTGGAGTCAGTGGCCTCAACTTTAAGAGCGCTACGTCCAATTTATGGTCGTCATAATCGTCCTACCAGATCAACAATTCAGCGTCTAGTGGAAAAATTTGAATCCACAGGCACAGTACAAAATGTTCCCGTGCCAGTGAGACAAAGAAGTGCCCATAGCGTCCAGAATATTGCTGCCGCTGAGGCTTCAGTTCAGGAAAGCCCAAATGTGTCTCTCACACGTCGTTCTCAAGCGTTGGGCATCTCTGTGACGTCGTTGTGGCGAATTTTGCGAAAAGATCTTGGCCTACATCCTTACAAGATCAAATTGACGCAAGAACTGAAGCCGCTTGACCACCATAAGCGTCGTATGTTCGTGAATTGGGCTGAGCAACAACTTGAAAATGATTCGGATTTTCATCGGAAAATCATCTTCAGCGATGAGGCTCATTTCTGGCTGAATGGCTTCCTCAATAATCAAAATTTGCGTTATTGGTCAGACAGCAATCCACACGTAAAATCCATGAGTCATCATAGCATCCCGAAAAAATTACGGTTTGATGCATTGGGCCGTACTTTTTCCGTGATGAGCAAGACCGGCACATTACTGTGAATGCGAATCGCTACCGTTCAATGATAACCGAATATTTTTGGCCCCAATTGGATAATATGGACTTGGAGGACATGTGGTTCCAACAGGACGGCGCCACAAGCCACACAGCGAATGCCACAAACCAAGTTTGGTGAACGCGTTATCTCACGAAATGGCCCAGTCGCTTGGCCGCCTTGGTCGTGCGATTTGACGCCCTTAGATTATTTCCTGTCGGGCTACGTCAAGTCTATGGTCTATGCCAACAAGCCAGCGACGATTGATGAACTTCGTACTAATATCGAACGTGACATTGCAGCAGAATCGGCCGATTTATGATTGAAAACCGTCGAAAATTGGGTTCAGCGTCTGAACTTCTGCAAGCGTGCCCGTGGTGGCCATGCAAAAGAAATCGAGTTCCATACATAATGGCATCGAACGTACTTTCACAGAAATAAAGAATTTCATTGGTATCTAAACCCGGTTTTGTTTTATTTAAAAAAACTTTTGTAGCGCTCTTATTTAAAAACCCGATATATTGCTTTATTCTCGTGTAGTGATTATATTAGTTCAAAAAAATTCCAATTTCCATCACCCCTTAAATGCATGGTGTCGTAAATGATTATATTTGCATTTTCAAAACAACGTTTCTGGTTTGAGTTGAAGATCCTTTCAGCCTGTCATTCCTGCAGTTTTAAAGAATTTTTTTGTGCTTCGGTCATCATCCTTTACTTGTCCTCTGTAAGTGGCGGATGACGTCTAAGGTGTGAAGGGTGTTTTCGAGCATTTATAAACTATTAAGTCTCTACAGCTACTCCTGGTGAGCCAACATACGCACGCACCTATGAACAGAGAAGACAACATCTCTAATGGTAAAGAGTAAATGAAAGTGCCAAAGTATCCTTTTAAATCTCTGGTCTATCTTTGACACCTCAAACCATCTACCACCGCTGAGAAAGCAATTTGTGTATAGAAACTCTTTTAAGTTGACCTTTGCCTTCATTATCATTACCTTCGCCATCTCGGCTGAGCATTTCTAAAACTATTAGGATTTAGTTTTAAGCCTCAAGGAATCCATGAGAGCGTAGTAAATCGTAAACGAGATGCTATCAAAATTATCCTGTGTTTTGGGTCTTTAATGTTGGCCGCCGTGTTACAGGTGCCTCTGATAGAAGCAGCATTTGCACATAGATTTCAGGCAACGATTCCTTGAGAAATATTTTAGATTTGCTTGTTTTCTATTCCAGCCGTGGTTGATTTAAATGAAACAAACCGTGGCACAATTAGCTTAATTTGAAGGATATAGACAAGTATTTTTTTAATCGCACGATGACGATGAGAACGCATTTCAAAGATTTATAATTGCGTTAAAAGATTGTTACGATCGTTTGATGATTTGGCCAATTAAAAGGTAATGGTGGGAACTTATATATCCTCAGGAAAATATGTGAATTATGAAATTAGTTTTTTATGAATGATTCTGGAATAGATATTTATAGAATTATGAATAGGCTTTTAGTTTTTGACGTGTTCCTCATTTTGATAAGAGGTGACCTACACGAAAAGTAGGATAATTAACTCAGAGTGGATTAGGATGCCGATTATGTTGGCAAAAAACTAGATTGCCTTAAATTGTAAGAATTGGATTTGTTTTTTTCTTGGAGAAGCCATTCCTTATGGGGGGTTAAATTTGAAAATCTAAAAATAAATCTCAATAATCTAAATTTGTTAAATCGCAGAAAGACTCATTTCTCGTCATATGACATACATAGGGATTTAAATACATGTCAAAATTTTTGCTACAAATATCAAATCTTCTAAGATACACTGATATAAATAATTTGTTTAGATACATTTCTCGATTTTTGTATTACCCACAAAGGACACCAAATACTTGCTTATAATTATATGATAACTAAGTAAGTTTCCCAACCTTTTTACCAACAAATTAATCAAATTTCATTTGGGGTTGAAATGTTACAGCCATTTAAATCTTGGCCATTATAGTGCATGGCTGAATAAAAAGTTCATGGGACTTTCGTGGAAAAAGTGAAATCACGAGAGTGACGCCTCAATGGTTCCGTGGTCGTATTAAAATCCAGAAGCGTCTGCCCACAGTGGGCATCTGTCTGGTGAGCGGATGTTCTTCCTGTTAAGGGCGGCTGTTGATCACAGTAGTGGGTCTACTCTAAAAAAAACTCCCCCAATCCGGTGTGTCACGCGTACCGTGCTTACGGATAGTTTGCAGTCGGGAGTATCTGACTATATTTTAGCGGCGTCTTATTGTTAGCTGGACGTCTCAGTGCGCAACAGGCCATCGGAAAAGTTCTTACCGTACTACTGGTACTTATGGTCGGGTTGACCTCTGGTGGGAATCAAATAAAATAAAAATACACAACACAGACAGACGGACGCCTCACTGCTAAGCTAACCCTCCGATGCGAATATGGAAGAGTCCACTAATATGGAAGCAAATGATGTCAGGCACGGCGTTGCCAGTCCTTTGGAGAGAAAGTCTGGTAAACATGTCGGTGCACCAACCGCAGATAGAAAGCCACACCAGCTACCTTCCAAAATGAATTAAACGAACATCGCCAAGCTCTTAGGATTATCAAGAGAAATTGTGATGTCGACCAGGAGATACTCATAGCTAAACAGAGAGACTCTCAAATGTTCTAGCAATAATATTGGCAATCAAGACATTACAGCGGCTTCCACATCGGAGCACACGGCATGAGCATCCACGGCCTAAGGTGGCCAGTTGGAAATCTGATCAAAAGTCCATTACTAGGGTTGTAAAAGACAATTTGATCATGGTGGTTATGGAACAGCGGGAGGCAGACTATACGTTCAGTATACGTGCAGATACGAAAGAAGATACCGAGACCTCCTCCACGATGTAGCGACGCCGGTTGGATCCCAGGCCGAGCAAAGTTGGTGACATTTAGAGATCAGCAGTCTGTAGATCTCTACCGTGTAGCTTTGAAAAACTAGGTGAGCTGTAGCCAGGAGCAGCGCGGGATATTGTTCAGAGAAAGGAACTCCAATCCCGGCTCAGGCCACAAGGCTAGATCCCAGCCAGCCCACCGGACGTGGAGGGAATTGCGTATTTTATTAAGGATAGTAATCCCGAAGTTCCAACGCAAAATTGGAAAATCAGGCGACTGAAAGAGGCAGATGGTATCCGTAGACATATGACGATTGATTTGAATAAGTTGAATAACTTCTGAAAAAAATCCGGTGGCGTGTTCTCTGTAATTTTTGGGCATTAATCCAGAAGATCTATAAATGTGATCGGAGGTCCAATGCTGTTGATCCCATATCGACTATGAACGATGAAGTAGCACAAAATGGAGACAAAGGCTCGCGAAAACGGCTACCGAACCACGAAGCTGTAGATTAAGTATCAACGGTGCGTGAAGATGTACAATTCGGCGACTTTTTAACAGAGACAAGTTTTCAAAAAATAAGCAGGACTGGGATGGTTATAAAGCTTTGCTCAGGAGGTATAAGAATGCAATCAGACAGGTCAAAAGAAACACGTGGACGCTCTTCTGCAAATCAATAGGCTAAGAGGCTAAGAAAAATACTGGCGTCTGGCAATACGATGTTAGATTACCTGAAGGACTCATCCGGGCAGTGAATACGTGGTGTAGTGGTGATTCAATCAATCTCGTTATGGACACCCATTTCCCTGGCAACTAGCTGAACGAGGAGATCTCTGCAGGTGAACATACTCCTAATAATTCGGAAGTTGGCATTAAATTTATTTTTAAATTCAAACTTAGATGGGCTATCGGCATCTTCGAACCATTTAAGTCTCCCAGGTCCGAGATGGTATCACCAGCGGAAGTTCAGGCTGTGGCCGATCTTACATTCCGGGAGGATGAACGGATACAAGAGTGGTGTTGTTTCCCAAACCGCCAAGGGCTGCACCTAAAGGCTTTAGGCCTATAAGATTGGCATCGTCCCTACTGAAGACTTTGGAACGGCTGATGAAAGTATACTTGCACGCGAGAATTGATGTAAGGAATTGATGCGACAGGAATAGCAAATCTACAGAGACGGCAGTGCAAGAACTGGTACAATACATAGATAAATCGTTGGCAGCTAAGGAGTTTACGTTGGTAGACTTTTCTGATATTGAGAGTGCGTTCTAGAGTACAACTTCTATTGCGATAGAATATGCGCTGTGTGCCCTTAAGGTGGACGTGAATCTTAAAGGTGTATACCAAATGCTCACCTGGAGACGTGTCACATCCGGACGGGTGAAAAGGCGATAGGTGCAAACCGGGTCAAGACCGAGCTGGACCTTCTTACCCGAAGGTACATAATACATACCGTGGAACCTACCACTTTGAACGGCAGGAGCTACTGACACCCACCTATTGTGAACTACTAACTAGGGTTCAGAGATATGCAGTGATGTGCACCACGGCTGCTATACAAACCACTCCCATCGGTACACTGAATGTAATGTTATTCTTGTTCCCGGTAGACATTATAAGCATTCCTGCTTTGGTCGCGGAGACACTATACGATGGGAAATACCACACTCTCATATACGAAATGGAATCCTGGGGCAAAGCAATAGAGTAATCTCATACTAGGTAGAATATTTGGCTCATCTGAAGTTTTCTTTCACTGTGTTCTTGATGTGGTCGGTGTGATAGAGAGATGTTTGACGAAAAGTGGCATACACCAGGAAACGGCGTTGTTGTTAATTTGTTCGTTGTTTTGAACCATTGCCTCTATCTGGTATTAGTAAAGCAATTCTTTTCAACATCGAAAGTAAATATCACACCAAGCCAAATATCACAAATTTGGTGAGAAAACTATTAGGTCTACTACGAGCAGTGTTGCCATATTTTTTTTCGAAAAACTGACAATTTCCAAAAAAAAAACAGTTTTTTTCGAAAAAAAACTGCTTCTTCAAAACAAATTTACAAAAAAATTATAACACCAAATTTGTGTACTTTTAATTCAATTTTATTGAAGACAAGAAAAACAAACCAATAATTGGTTTGGTTACCTATATTATACATATAGGTATAAAAAAATATATAAAATTAAAGGTAAAAAATAACATATAATATTTAATTTAAGTTATCACATATAGAGATCATAGTGAATTATCTAATTATATTAGTTGCACATATTCTGATTAAATTTAATTTCCATTTCTTTGGTTTGTACAAAATTTGTGCAATTAAAATAATTTTTTTTCAGAAAGTCGTTGATCCCCAAAATTCCACATGAGTAGGAACTTCTAATTTATTTCTTGTTTTGGTCTTATTTACATTAATTTGAGAAAATATCCAAAATGCATAAACAATTTTTTTTAAATTTGGATATACTTCTGCACCATCGCAACGTTTTGTAGTAAATATGACCTCCCAAAATGTTTCAATATTTTTTTCTTCTCACAAATTATAGTCGTTGAAATTACAATATAATAATTTTCGCCATTCAACGTCAATGTCCTGGTTTACGACATTCGGAACAAAATTAAACAATGCTGAAATGCTTTTCATATTGCCTTTTATTACATTAGCAGGCGCTAAACCTTCAACACATTTTAGGAAATCGTTGTCAAAATCGAACTTTTCTAATAACCGGTTACATAGTCCTACATAAAATTTTGAACAGTGTTCTCTAAAGCGGTTTTCACCATCCTCAGATAATTTGTGTTGAATTTAATGCTATATGTACTTCAGCTCCTAAATATATGTCCTTGGGGTCTTTTAAATCCGTGGGATTATCTATGTCCATTTTTTTTTTTTGAACATTTCAATACTAATATATTCATCTTTTACAACATAGTCAAATAAAAAACGTCTTATTGCACTATTTATCAAATGAATTTGAGGGCTTTCACTTTAGAATAAACGGTTCAACTTATTTATATCGTTAAATATAAATTTTAAAAATAATAAATAGAGCTCAAATTCTGGATTTTGTAAGTAGCTTATGATTCTCAGCGTCGAGTCGAATTTTTCTAAGTTTTCATGTAAAAAAATAGCTTAAGAACATCCATTCGACTCAGAAGTTTGGTTAACTGTTAGTTCTAGCGAAAGCCAACGTGTTTGTGAAGGATGTAGTATTTTCCTGGGTTTGTAACCTATTAATATTTGCAGGTCTGCAAAGTGATCAATTCTATTTGAACTATTTTGAATAAAATTATATATGTCCCTTGCACCACCTTCAATATAACTTGGCAAAAAACCACAAGCATAATTGGCACACAACGAAAATGAATGGCAAATGGTTTAGGTTTTTTAATTTACAAATTTTTAATTTCAATATTGATTCCCTGTAGGATTCTGACAATTTAGTTGTATTCTAATGTTTCAGCAACCTTAATTTAGGATTTAACAATTTGTGGGGTTTTACACGTCTGTCCAAATGAAAAATCAAAATCCGAATGTCTTAACAAAATTCAGTCGAATCCCTGTTTCTTTTTCGATAACAACAAAATTCGATACATTGCACAAACAGTGTTCACATTATACCTTTTTAAGGACTGTTCGCATTAATTAGACATTGATGCACTTGCACTAAACGAAATTCAGATTTCAAGACAAATCTTATAAGACATTACTTAATTGATATTTTTAAGAAACAATTCATAGTATCTTTATACAATTCAACTCAGTACAACCGAAAAATATTTTGAATGCTATTAAATGGAAACAGCAAAATGGATACAGAGTAATACAATTTAAAAAACCGCATTGATTTGTAAAAACTAGGGTGATCAGTTCGGTTTTCAGAAACCGGCTACTCGGTTTTTTTCACTCATGAAAACCGTCGGTTTTTTTTAAATCCCTATTTTTCGAATATCGAATAATCCGGTTATTTTTTTGTCGAATCTCGGTTTTTTGGCGTTCGATATTTTTTGTATCATTTTATTCATATTTGTGCTAAATGTGTACTCGTATATGTTTTTTTTTCCAGTGTTTCGGCCGAACAACCTAATTGTTAGTTTTATAAATCTGGCAACTATTACAAACATCTGTTTTTTCATGTGTTCCTTTCCATTCACATTCTTACAAATAAATTGATACATGCCAAACAGCAAAATAAATTTAAAGGCAGAGCTCTATTTTTTTTATTACAGCTAAAATAGTGAATAAATTGTTTGACCTAACATTGAGCAGGTAAGTTTTTGGTTTATAATGAAATATTGTGCTGTCTTACAACGGTGTTCCCTTTGGATGTAGATGTCTTCTGTATGGAAATATTTTGATCGAGACGGAAAGGATAAAGCTAGATGCCGGCAATGTCGGAAAGGATAAAGCTAGATGCCGGCAATGTCCTAAGCAATTAGGTTGCAGGGGTTCCTCGACCTCTGCTCTACTGAAACATTTGAGGAGTGTACATAAAATTGACGCAACAACCAAAGCAGACCACAACGTAAATGAAGAGGCGGGTGGATCCGTTAAACCAGTTGAAAATTGTTCTATGATTAAATATGTTTCCAGAAAAGAAACTATTGGTGACATTGTTTCCCGCTGTGTTGCTGAGGATGGACTTTCTGTGCGTGTACAAAAAAAATCTAGAGTGGTGCTGGCTTATTTACAATCAAAACAATTCAAGATGCCGGCTTCTGAGACTACAATATGGAAGAAAATACATGATTTCTATCTATCCAAAAAGATGAGTTAAAGAAAAAATTGATTTACTTAAAGCAAAAAAACCAGCGCTTCTCTATTGTGGTCGATGAACGGTCGGATATATCTTACATAAAATACATAAATGTTACTGTGCGAACACTTCATCCCGAAAGCAAATTGTTTGAAGTTTTGAACCTCGGTTTGGAGGAGGTGAAATTAAAAGGCACAGCTGTTAACGTGGAACAAGTTATCGAACGAAAGTTGGAAGAATTTGGCTTAGATATGCAGCATGACATAGTAGCATCGACCCATGATGGTGCAGCGGTCATGGCGAAATACGGCCGATGTATTGATTCAGAGTCGCAGCTCTGCATAAATCACCTCATTCATATCTGTGTTGTTGAGAGCTTTTACAAAAAGAACTGCAATGTGGTCAACAATAACGAATTTGGCAGTGAAGAGGATACTAACGACGATGAAGAATATGATAACGATAATGCTACAAATAATTATTTCGACTTTGTAGATGGATACATGACTTTAAATGATAATGTAAGCTCTATTATAAAACGTGTTAGAAAATGGGTTTCAATGTTTAATAAGTCGGCTGAAAAGCAAAAGAAATTCCAAATGTTTGTAGAAGACCAATTTAATAAGGAGCTTAAACTTATCCATGATGTTAAGCACCACTGGAATGCTATGGCCAATATGGTTTCTCAATTTTTAAAATTGCACAAATGTGTGAATCATACTTTATTGGACTTAGGACTGACACCATTTAGTGAAAATGATATCGCAACTTTGTCTGTGCTTAGTGGCACCCTTAAACCTTTGGAAATTTTTACTTAAACACTTTTCAACAATTCAAAACCAATTATCAGTTAATTTATATGAAATTCTAAAAAGACGTATATCAGAAAGACGTGTTCAAACACTGAATACTCTCATTTTGTATTTAAGTACGAGTAAACTCCCAATTAGTGACGCATTTCTAAAATATTCCAGTAAAAATGAAACAAAAGAGTTGGCATCCATTTTGTATTCACGATTATTTACTGAAGAACATGATTCGTTTACAGATTCAAATGACGAAATGATCGTTGATGTCACTGAAGATACTATAGAAACAGAACTAAATAACGCTATAAAAATCGTTCAAAATCCTAAAACTACCATTAAAAAATCTACCAAAAATTTTCTTTTGGAAGATTTTTTATATATGGATAAGAGCGGCAAAAGGACTGAAAACCTTGACAGATTATTAAACGCCTTGTACACAATAAGTCCAACTAGTCCATTGAGTGAAATGGCATTTTCAATGTCAAGGCACTTAAATTTTATCGTATTTCTTAAATGTTACTTTAGGGAAAACTAAAGATTAAATTAAATATATTTATATATAATCAAGTATTTACAAATGAATGGTTATGTCTTGTTTGTCTTTGTTAAATTAACAAACTGATCTCAGTAATGTTTTGCATTGTAATTATAATTAAACTAAAAGTTTACTTTTTATAAGTATAATTGAATTGTTTTCTGTTATTTTTTAATTAAATTTTTTTTGTCAAAAATTGTGTTTTAATTTGTTATTTGGCATACATTTGAAAACCGGATTATCCGGTTTTTTCTGAATTTCAAAAAAGGCACCCGGTTTTTTTTTAAATGCCATTTTTCGAATAATTCGAAACCCGGTTTTCGCAAAAACCCGAATAATTGATCACCCTAGTAAAAACTCTATTTTGGTGTAAAAATCTGCAAGACTGTTTTGCACTTCAAAAAACTGCAAAAAACAGATAATTCTGCACACTTGGCAACACTGACTACGAGTATAAGTATTAGTCTATGGGAATTCCTGTTAAAGAGGCATTTGTGTATTTCAGAGGCTGAGGCAGAATCAAAGAAGAGGATGAGCATGAGCATGAGGATGAGGATGAGGATGAGGATGAGGATGAGGATGAGGATGAGGATGAGGATGAGGATGAGGATGAGGATGAGGATGAGGATGAGGATGAGGATGAGGATGAGGATGAGGAAGCGGAAGAGGAAGAGGAAGAGGAAGAGGAAGAGGAAGAGGAAGAGGAAGAGGAAGAGGAAGAGACGACATCGATAGATATGTAAGGTGGCCGGTGCACGGATATATATATAATTTCATTTGAGTACTTACACTTCTTAAATAGAGTTGAAGCCAGACACTATCTTCACACGTCCGCTTGTGTATACACTGAAACATCGCATGTGTTTTGTTGCGTGTACCATTCAATAATTTGTTATGTTGGTGTTCATGTTTATGATTCCAATGTATTTATGATAAAATGTATTGTGATAATTGGAGATGATTTTTTCCACTTTCTTGTGTAGTATAATTTGCGTTTTGTCTTGTAGATCTTAAAACATAACAGAATCGTAGCGATATTCCTATCTTTAAATCGGCAAAATCTTTACTATTCAAATTAAACCATCTGATATCGAATACAATAGCTCCGTTGTTTCCCCGCCATGAAATCTTATTATAATTTGTCAACGGGGCGTTAAACGAAATCATGTGTTGGTTCTGTCTGTGGTGCTGATCAGATCGCTTCTTGTCGTTTTTCAGCAACTTTGCATATCATTTTCGGGTATTGTTTTTTGTGCGTTTGTGGCTCTACGACAATCTTAACCAGCGACACGCTAATGATGTATCTCATAAAATGACAATAACAAAAAACGGCAGCGGCAACGGCAGCAGCAACAAAGAGCCAACTATAACGATGACATTAATTTGACATATTTTTGCATGTCATTTAGTAATTTTTATGACATCGAGAATGGTTGGTTCGTTTGTTTGAATGCCTGGAGTGGATGGATGGTTGGCAAAGTACACACAGCGTAGAGTAAATAATAGGGTGTTTGGAGTTGTCATCTTTTTGAGTCGACGTTCGTGGTGACTTTTGCCGCTTTCATGTGATTAACATTGTCATTAAAATGCCTTAAAACACAAACTCAAACTTTGGAAAAAACAAATCGCTAAGACAGCAATACTAAACGCCACTCATTTGACACTTCCGTTGGCGCTCAAACATTTCCAACTTAAAAAATGAGAGAACTTCGCAAAAAATCGGGAAAAAACAGAAACTTCTTTTGGAAATTTTGACATGGGAACTGACTTTTCAGTCATTTCCAGCTAACGACAATATCCGTTTTCAAATTCACAAAATAACCAAATTCAAATTAAGATCTTTGGGGTTGCCGGATGAAGGGGAAACAGCCACGATTCTGTCCTCATCGGATGCAACTTCTCATTTTTCTCATTATGTTTTGAGTTGGATGTTTTTTTTTTCTGATTTTGTTTGATCGCAGTCAGTGTGTATAATTTTCATATTTTAGTTTCTGGTTGGTGACTCCTCTGATCATTTACTGATTCTTTATGTTATGTATCTGAGCTGTTGTCGAGTAGTTGTTGTTTTTTGTAAGATTCTCCATCGTTTTTGGCGACCTACCTCGTCGTTGTCGACAATGACTTGAATTCTTTTTATGCCGTTTGATCTTAGCCGACCATTAATGGCTAAAGTGCTACACAGTGGCTTGAAATCGATTCAAAATATAAATAGTAATATTTCCCATTAAATCCTATGAAGGGACAGGGGACAGATTTCGCAATTAGTGTGTTGTGGTCTTTCTAGTGTTTTCTTAGTTTTACATCGATTCCGAAGGTTATTATGAGAGGCATTTTCAAGCCTAATTGCTGGACAGTTTCACCGCCATTAAGCGAGGTAACCGTCATCGAAGGAAATGTAAGGTGGGATTGAAACCATGTTCTGATGTCCAAGAGTTGTGTGCTCCAGTCATTGCACCGACGGCTTAGAATCGATAACTTAGGTAAAATTAGGGAATCGCAGAGTTATAAAATATCAAGTACGAACTTTTGCTTATTTGGTTCCATCAAGAGCGAAGTTTTGCTTATTTTATTTATTTATCAGTTGTTTGATAAATTTTGCATCAGACTTGTATTAGCTTAGAATATCTTAATATTCCGTCAGAGTCGAGGACGAAGAATAAATGTTTAAAAATTCCCGAAAAATGTTCGACGATATGACCATAATTTACTAATTATAATAAATATCAAATAAATAAATAAATAAATAATATCCCCACAGAGGACACCCCTAGGAGAGTGATTCCTTCTTGGTTCCCTAAAAATCCAGAAATGTCTACCCACAGTGGTCAGCGTTTGTTCCTTATGATTGGGACGGCTCTTTTCAACAGTAGTAGTTCTACTCAAAACTAACTCCAAAAATCCGGGGTGTCAAGCGTACCGTGCCTCCGTATAGTTTGCAGTCGGAAGTATCTAGTTATATTTTAGCGGTGCCTTACTTGTCCAATCGGCCAGGTTCTTACTGTACTACTGGGGGCTGTGGTGTAATTGACCTCAAATCCCCTACAGTCGTGGAAATCACGATGAAGAGTAATATGAATGAAAATAATAAAATATTAACACAAACAGACGTAGGGCAGACGGCTACGCATAGATTTGGAGGAAATGCCTCCGTTGTAAATATGGCAAAGTCCACTAATATGGACGCAATTGAAATGCGAACAGATGTCAGGTCCGGCGTTGCCAGTTCTTTGAAGATGTTGGGAGGAACGTCTGGTAAACATACGGGTGCACCAGTCTCGGGTATAAAGCCACAACTGCAACGGTCTAAAATGAAATTTAACGATCTTAGTCAAGCTCATAGGATTATCAAGGGAAACGGTAATGTCAGCCAGGAGACACTCACTGCTAGACAACGAGATTCTCTGAAATTGGATCGTCATTATCAAGACATTACAACGGCTTCAACAACGGAACAAGTGGAGAAGAGTCTTCGCTCACCCGATGAGCATCCACAGCCGCAGAGGGTTAAGGTGGCCACTTGGACCTCTAGGTGAGGTTGTAAAAGACAATTTGGTACTGACGGTTATCGACCAGAGGTAGGAAGCCGGAATCATTCCGAAGGTTAAATGGTAACATTTTGTAGACTCATTGTCCTCAGTATACGTTCAGATCCGAAAGCAGATGCCGGGAGCTTCTCCACGATGTCGCGAATCGATTTGGCTTTAACGCCGGGCAAAATTAGTGACTAACGTGCAGCTTTACACAAAGTGAGAGTGCTACGGCCAGGGGCAGCACTAGATGTATTTCAGAACAAGGACCTCCCATCCAATCACAAGACACATGCTCGGATCCCAGTTAGCCCACCTGACGTGGAGGAAACTGAGTACGTTCTCAAGGAGAGTAATCCCGAACTTCTAAAGCACAATTGGAAAATCAGACAGGAATCGAATCGGACTGGACTGGAATAGGTGGATGCTGGATGGTGTTCGTAGACACCCAATGTTCATTTGGCACAACAAGTCACTGCCACGCCTGAAAAAATTCGGTTTAGTGGTCTGGTTTGCCTTTTCGTAGATAACGGGATCGGGAATAAGAGGCTGTTGATAGGTATGTACTAGGTTCGGCGTGTTAATGATTGCAGAAGCAATCCTCTTGATCTTGATCCTTTTTGATTTGGCACCAACTAAAATCAAAATTAAATCAATGACTAAAAATCAATTAATTTCATTGAATCTCAGCAAAACTGTCAAATTTTCTAATGAAAGAACAGAATTGTTTTTATCAGATGCAATAAATAACACTATGCAACAAGAAATTTGATCCCGTATGAGTAAAACGGGTAATTGAAGTGGATTATCAATACACACTGCAAAAGAACGGTCTCTGTAACATATTCTCCCAAGCATATTCTGCAGGAACCATGTATATGTTTGGAACACTCTCCAAACATTTATATGCTTGTAAGTCTCAAAGCCAGTTATATATATATGCAAACATTAGAATGTTAGCTTGCAAATATGCATACTTTTACGTGGAGCCATATGCATGTTTCATTCCAAACTTCCATATACTTACGTCATGCATTCGTGTGTTTCCTCCCAAACGAACGATTGGCGACTTAATGAATGGAACTAAAACGGAAACGGAATTAATTTGAAAAATACGCGATCAGGAATATTTATGAATCACTGACGGAAAGCATAATGCAAAAATACAGTTCACAGTAATAACATTAACTTCGGCTGAGAAAAATCTTTCTATATCACATATATTATAACATATTTTCTATAAACACATATATTATAACATATTAAACATTGTGTCTCAAACATGTAACATAGACCAGCAAACATAAAGTTTTTGGCCACAAGTATACTAAATTTGCGACAAGCTCCAAACAAACCTTCTATTTGCATCCAAACAAGCAAAAAATAAAGATTTTTCAGCGAGTACATCAAATCCGTAAAGGGCTCTTAAAAATCACCCTTTGAAGTTCGGCTATTCTTTACAGATGTTGAAATTATGTTTTAAAATTAAAAACTTAAAGGATTTGTTAATACACAATCGTATAAACCAACCAAAAAGTATAAAAAAATATGATACAAAATAAATAAACAAAGTTTGGGGAAATTGTTTGGTGTAAAGATTTTGAAGATTTCATAAATGATTTTATTTGCTTATAACAAAGTAAATGATACATTTGAACTAAAAGTTTGTATTTTGCAAACTTTTGAAACATAAATAAGATTTATAAATCTTTCGATGACATTTTTTAAAATTATATACACGTCGAGTCTGTATTCATATCGTTATATTTTAATTTGAATATTTGACTAGAAAATCCATATATGTATTGGAATAATAGTAGCAATTATTATTTAAATTTCACAACATTATTAAATTATTAAATTGTACAGCTTTTGGCCAGAAGTGGAAGCTTCAACTGCCAGTAGTACCCAAAAGTTCCCCCGCAAAAGAAATACCATCCCGTAATCAGATTATCAATACGCATCGTTGAAGGAAAAACGATATTTGAAATGATAAAACACAAAACCGTTTACAGGACACTATAATACATATTACGATTTTCTCTGAATGTAAATTGGGTTTCAAAACACTGTACTTCAGCATCTTACACCTAAAAAAAATGCAGAGGAAAACATCAGTCCAATAATTTTAAACACACATACACTCCGTCCATTTGGCCAATGGCTGAAGTGATGTGTGATGTGATTAAGCTTTTTGTGTGCGCAGCAACGCTAACAGACAACAGCATTAGCTGCCGCTGCAGCACAACGATGGAAGCCTGCAATAGCATTCCTTATTACTGGTGAGACAACATCAGCACGGGAACAACAACTTTGGTCATTTATCAAGTTTAGAAGACGAGCGGGTTGGCAACCATGTTATGAGTTGTTAACTTTAACGTTATTGTATTTAACTTAATTCTACTTGGGCACACAAACACTATTCGGTGTGTCCGTCCATCCAGCCGCTGCCACATTACCTTTTACTGGAGTGAGGATCCCTCTACTCCATCGACTTCATTCACTCCAATCTTGTTCCAGTCGAAGAATGCAGACTGTGTGTGGCTGAGTCTTTTGGTCGCATTAGGCTTTGAAGTTTAGCGCAATTGCGTGATTGGTTAAAGCGCATCTAAAGTACTTAACTCTCAACCAAGTTATTTTCTAAAAGTTGTTGTTGTGATAGCATCACCAACATCAGCTGTAGCAACTGCAGTGTTTGTGTTTGCCAAACCATCTTACCATATGTTGCCACCTTTTTTGTTTTATTAATTGTAATTGTATTCCATAGTCGTTCAGTCAGTCAGTCTCTGTGTGTAGTCTTGTGATCGCAGCCATTGTGAAGATTTTTTTATTATTTGGCTAGAAAATTTTATATCGCTATCGCTAATTTTTTCTATGGCTGACGTAAATGATCATTGCGCGTCATATTAGTTTAAAATGTTAACATTTAATGTTTTTAGCACCAACAATTTTAAACTTTATGATCCGATTGGTTCGTATTATTCATACTCAAGTGTCAATTACCCTGGTCATTGACTCGGACATTTATAGCTGCAGTGCTGGCAACAGATATACATACGTACCTGTAATAAAAGCATCGCGTAACTCAATTCATTTCCTAACTCAACGAATAAAATATATAATATTGTTTCTGTAGATAGACGATTTAGGCTGAAAAATATCTATATAAAAATTCAAATTAATAAGTTTTTCATGTGGAATAAAATTGATTACTTTCACTGTTAGTACAACAATAATGACAATAGTTAATACTCAGAAGATTAAGACATATTTTATACAGTTACATATCTGGCATACTTGTAGAAAGGGACTAATTTCTAAAATACGAGGCTATGGAAAATACTAATAAAATACTACGTAGCAAACGCGGCAATTGTAACTGGATGTTGGAAGTCGGCAATATTAACAGGAAAGGAACTCTTTACATCAAATCGATGATAAATGTTTAGCAATTGATCTTCATTTTCAATTCAATTTACATCAAATTGATAACAAACTTACATAAAATTTACGAAAAATCCACAGCAAATTGATGACAAATTTACACCAACTTGATGTAACGTTGTCGTTGAATCAGCATAAACAATTCATGAAATATGAATGAAAGATTGATGAAATGTTCTTCATCAATTCAATGAAATGTGTTGAAGGATGGAAAATAAGGAAATGTTGCATTACATTGACGAAGGAAGTCATAAATTTGATGAAACTTTTTCTTTAATTTTTCAGTCATTTCTATCAGTCATTATTTTTCTTCGACTTTAATTCCCAGCAAAAAAAAGTGTATACCAATCATCAAAATTTCCACCAGAACTACGCGGTAAGAGGTAGTGCAAATTTGGGTGCAGCGCCGCCGCTTTTTACATAGTGTTGGCCTTGGATGGTAGTACTCCCAATTTGGATACTTTTAAGTAGAATCAATTCTGTTCCTTAGCGCGACGATTCAGCACAAAAATTACCACGATGGTAGCATGTCCGACTAGAAAACGGCAGCTGGTGAAGGTCCTGGGTTCAAATCTCACAAAATCAAACTTGGTTTTTTTTAAAGCGATTTGCAATGTGTCGATTAAGTTTGTAGTTATTTTTAAAAAATATTGCCCAATGTGGCAAGTACAACGAACGAACATTTGTTGCCAAAATTTTCGGTTTAAATAATTAATTATTAATTTTTTTGTAACAATTTTTCCCCGACTGGGACGGGGATTCGAACTCAAGCGTTTTGATTGCCAGCCGCGCATCTCACCACCGAGCTATCGAAGACACTAAACCTGGACGAACAATAACAGCATTAGTGGCAGATATTCTTTTTCTTCCGACAAACACCATAATCTCTGTAATGCAATTTCGGATTCCTGTATGCCGAAAATCCGCACATAGTACTTCGTTGGTAGTACTGAAAGGGGTAGAGCCGTTGGAACTACTCCATTATATTTTTGCTGGGTTGTTAACCTAAGGATTCGTAAATGTGATAAATTTGGGTGCACTATGACAACTTTCAGTTTACAGCAGCAGTGAAAGGAGCTACACGCATAGGAGTCAAACGTTTAGAGTTCGTTTGGCGCAAAAATATTTAATTTGAACCAAAATATTTCGTTTGCTGATTGGTTGACAGTAACATTAGATACTTTTCTCGGACACAGTAAACGATCTTAAGTTTATCCCAAAATTGTCATAATTTACTTTTGTGGCAAAGGTAAACTAGTTTGTAATTCCAAAGAAGATCACTCTCTTGAATATCAAGACTATACAAACACACTCATACGCTACGCTGCCTTATATATTGATTCTGTCGTCTTTCAATAAAATGCAAACAAGCAAATCCTACACAGAAAAATATATTTTTTTGATTCAATTTAAAAATTCGAAATTCAAACAAAATATTAATTAAAATTGCTTTGATAACGAAACTGCCATATCAGCTACAATATTTGCTGTTCATAAGAATAATATTATTTTTAAATCGATGAATAATTTCACAGAAATGCGTATATTAACAAACTATGCAAGTTGTATCTCAATTTTCAATTTGTCGCCAATCTGTTTTGTTTTAGAATGTTTGTAAAGTTAGCTTGTTTTAGAAAATGTTGCGACAGCCGTGGTGGGATACGAACTCACTTTTGTTGGACGATCGTCATTACGATGCTTGAGAAGCATCACTTTCGCAGCGTCTAACCCGATACGCCACCAACTGCCTGTACAAACTTACCACTATCCCATGCGATTTTGCTTGTTAATCACAATTATCGAGAATAAAACTTGTTATTTTTTTTGTTAATCATAACGTGTAAATTATTGTATTTTTGGAAGGAACAAAAATTTTTATCAAATGTTGGGGCAGTTCTTATGAAATTCTTTATTTGTCTCATTAATCGGTTTTCATTTCAATATTTGAATAATATTTTAGTACAGGGCGGCCGATAAAAGCCGCTACCAAAAAAAAAATTAATAACTTTTTTTCTATTTGGTGAATCTGGTTATTTTTTTTTATTTTGCAGATTGATTTTTAGATTTAATAAAAATGGATGACTGGGACACTGAAAAAAGAATTTGGATTTTCCGCCGCTATTGCGTACTGGAGTCCGTAGTTTCGGTCTACAGAGAGTATAGGCGCACGTTTGGCGGCAATCCTCCGAGCAGAAAGACCTTAATTAGACTTGTTAACAATTTTGCCGAGCATGGGGCAGTCAACAGAAGACCCTACTATCGAAAACCTGCAGTTCGGACGGAGGAAACAATCGCTGCTGTAGCTGCTGCCATACAAAACAATCCAAGAGTTTCGACAAGAAGCTTATCTGCTCAAATGGGTATAAGCAGACTGTCATTGAAGTCAATTATGCACAAAGATTTGGACTTATTCCCATATAAAATTCAAATGGCCAACAAACTGAACACAGCAGACTTCCCGATTCGCTTGGATTTTTGCCAGGAAAAGCTTCAAATGGTGGAAGTGGACGGAAACATTTTGAACTGTCTTTTCATGTCTGACGAGGCCCATTTCGATTTAAACGGCAACATAAACAAACAAAATTGTCGAATGTGGAGTACTTCCAACCCACAGATACTCACAGTGTGGTGTGCAGTTTCATCACGCTGCATTGTCGGGCCCTACTTCTTCGAAGAAAACGGTCACACCGTTATGGTTACTGCAGACCGTTACTTGAGCACGTCGAGAGAGTTTTTCTATCCAGAATTACGCCGAATGAGAATTTCTTTCAACTCTGTGTGGTGTCAGCAAGATGGTGCAACTCCTCACATAGCCCGGCCTGTTATGACAGAATTGCGACGAAAATTTCCCAATAAGCTGATATCCAGAAACTCCACATTCCGTTGGCCCCCCAGGTCGCCTGAGCTTATTGCACCTGCATTTTTCTTGTGGGGTTATTACAAACAGGAAGTCTACAAAGCAAAACCAACAAATTTGAATGAACTACAGCAATCCATTCGAGAAACAATTGCGGCTATTCCAGTCTCAACTCTCCAAGCAGTAATGAACAACGTTTTGGTAAGATGCCGCACATGTATCAACGAGCACGGGGGACATTTAAATTCCATTATTTTTAAAACTAATTAAGCTATATTTAATAAAATTGAATGAGCTTTAACATGAATAAAAGAAAAATGAAATCCATACACTGAAAAAAAAAAGTTATTTGAGTTTCTTAATGTAGCAATATTCATCAGCCACCCTGTATATCAATTAAAAACTTAATTGACGCTTTTTCGTCGCTCGCCAGCAATGGAGCCAGGATTCAACTGCATTTCAGAGAAAGTATTTAAATAAATTTGTATTTCATATGCAATATAATACTTCTATTAATTTTGGTGCACATCCCACCAACATAAATCCTTACTGATTTACCTAGGAGGCCTCAAACAACACGAGGGGCCCAGAGGCTAACAAAATTAAGATAAAATAAAACCGCCTTGGTGTTTAGTTAATCTCTAGCTAGATCTTTAGCTTTTCACCTCCAGTTGCTAAAACCAAGCTCACTCAGTCAATATTCCACCTGGTCTTTCCACCGAAATCTTGGTCATCCTATTTTTCGATGCCCTTCTAACACGGCTTCCAATACCTTTTAATCTGGATTACTAGTTTGACTCGCATAATTACGTCGATGCTGGTATACAGCTTATACACCTCGTGGTTCATACGATACACATATATATTTTTCTGACAATTTTTCTCTCAAAGATTCCCAGTGATGTTTCGTTATCGTGCTATAGACCCAGGATTCTGCGCCATAGACAGGTCACATGAGAGTTTGACAAAGTTGCCTCTGCGTTTCTAGAGAGAGGGTCTTAACTCTGAAGTGCTTAGTTAGATCGCTAAATAAATCCTTTACCTGAAGCTTTTTAAGGCTGGCGGCGATGAGCTTATCCGGTATATGCATCAGCTCATTAGCAAATCTTTGTTAGATGAATGCATGCCCGGCGATTGGGCTCTCAGTGTACTGTGCCCCATATTTAAAAATGGTGACACGACTCTCTGTGCGAACTACCGTGGAATAAGCCTTTTATCCATTACATATAAGGTTCTATCGAGTATATTGTGTGAAAGACAAAAACCAATTATCGCTGACCTGATGGTGCCACGCCAGAGTGGCCAAAGACGAGTCGTCATAGTCAATTATTGTAGGCTGAAAACACACCTTAGCAGTTAACATGTTATTGACTCATGAGGCAAGAAAATGTCTTGAAATTTAGAATTTTTGAGTATTGATGTTTTATGATTCAAAATAAAACATTTTGACTGCTCCGGCATCTTTACACAGATAGTTCATGTTAAAAACAAACTAACGGAAACAACACTTAAAGAGATATCTGGTGCGACAAAATGTTCTTCAAATGTATTGACTGAAATAATTTACTAGGGGTTTATAATTATGCAGAGAAATATCGCGTGGAATTTCACTAGGAGTTTTCAATAACACTGTGAAACACAGAAAAAAAGACAAGATTCTGACAACGGATTCTGGTAGAGAGGGTAACAAACATATACGTGTATTTTTTTGTTCTTTTTGTGGAAAGGGGTAAAAACACTCCTAAAATAAGTTGTAACAGGTTAAAATATGCTGCACTCAAAAAAATATGTTAGTAAAAAAGTCTGCTGGAAAGGGGAAAGCAAACATATTTGTTATTTCACGATACATAGGTTTGTTGTTTCAGCAGAAAGTATGTCAATCATTTTTATGAACCCCACAACAAGTTTGTTGTTATGACAGCACATTTGCTATAATAACAAACAAATTGCCTGCTGATAAGTAGCATACATTGTTTGCTATTAATATTTATTTTCCAGTGTACAAAATATTCCCCATAAAATTCTACTATAAGTTTCTTAACACACCAATGCTCCAAACTCAACCTGAATTCCAAAAATAAGTCAAAACTTAAAATCCCTTTAAGGGTCAATTTTGTACTTATTCCGAGTTGGCGCTAAAATGTCCCACAAACCTGCATTTTAGGGGGTTGGTGTGTATTGAACAAATATTTTTCGTAAAATTTCACTCTAAGTCAGTTTGTATATAATTTATTATATAGTTTTTGATCTAGCAATGTTAAAATACCAGTTACACTTGTATCATTGTGAAATTCAACAACGTTTGGAAATTATTAAAACTACTACCAAAATTCTCAGTCGGAGGCCGCAACTTTAAGTTTGAAGAAAATAATGAATTTCATCGAAAAATCACCTTAAGCGATGAAGCTCATATCTGGCTAACTGGCTTTGAAAACAAGCAAAATATGGATTTTCGTCAGCAACAATCCCATATGTGTTTCAAGAGACTACAATGCATCCACCAAAAACTAGAGGAGCTCAGGAACAATATCGAACGCGTAATTGCCAATGTTCCGGCCGATATGTGTGGAAGAGTGGGGGAAAATTGGCTCCAAAGAATCGATCGTTGCAAACGTGAACGTGAACGCAAACGTGGTTATATGATCGACATAGAATTCCATAATTAAATTTCATATGATGACACCACTTGGAATAAATTTCAACCCGAGGCTCAATTTTACAACAGCCTGACCTGAACTTGCAGGTAAGTGTTGGTACTCAAATGAAAGGAAATCGTCTTATGATTTCATTGGTGCCATTACTTTTCACATCAGATGGCTGTGAGTCGCCAAAAAATTGCGCCAAATTGGACTTAAGGTACAGAGGGGATTTGAGCCTCCCTGCCAGAGCCGTGTGAATAGATGGAATATAAAATTATCGATTTTCGAATAGGTCTAGCAAACGGATTGAGTGTATTAGTAATTTTGTGTTTATTGAAATATAGAAAAACAGGCATATCTCGACTCACAGGCAACGGATGTCAAAAGTAATGACACAACTGAAATAGTAAAACGATTTCCTTTCATTCAAGTACCAACACTTACCTGTAAGCTCAGGGGGCCTTGTACTGTATTCTGTGAACAATTCAAAAGAGGATGCCATTTTTGGTTTTTTCCAGCGCGTGTCCCCAATGTGGTAAAACTTTGCCCAACCAGATATCTCAACTATTTTAGTTACTAGCCAGCAAGCGATTACCGCTTGTACCGAAAACTCGACTAATGTGTCCTTATACCCATTTTCACAAAATTGCACCAAAATGGGTTGACTAGGTCTAGCCATTCCACAGAAGTGCACTTTTGTATCATTTTCTTGGAAAAGGATATTTATGAATTAAAGAGACGCAGTGAACTTTGATCCGCTGTTCACTCACAGAAAAATTTGGTTGAGACAACCGATTTAGCCGTAACCGAATGTAGAGGTTGTCACAACCTTTTTTATTAACTAATGTTTTTTTTCCAGTATTCTTATAAAAAACATTAGAAAAAGAGAAAATAACGTCATTTATATTGGGTAATCTTGAGAGTAACACATTTATTTTACAGCCAATACAGCCATTACAGCCATTATTGCAGTTCCGACCGTCATGGGTCACCGTACCAATTCTGGCGTGTTGTATCTGTTGACTTAGGTCCTAAAGCGTTTCGTACACAGATGACTGCAACATATCTCAAACGATCGATCTCGAAAAGTTTCCACAGTTTTACACCGATTCCGAAAGGTATTTTGAGAAGCTTTTTCATGACTAAATACTCGATAGTGTCGCCGTCACTATGCGAGGTGACCGCCGCCGAAAGAAATTCGAAGGTGGTCAGAGCAGGGTTCGAACCCAGGATCTGATGTACAAGAGCCGCGCACACTAACCATTGCACCACCGACGGCCAGTTTTTAGTAACCACAAACCAAAATCATGACATCACGTGGCGGTATCAATTATACACTCATTAACTTATTTTAACATATTTGTTTTTAGAATTTTAAACGTCAGGGTTTAAATACATAGAATTATGTTTTGGTAACCGAATTGAAAATGAAATTCGGTTGTACCTACAGAATTCCTGAAAAATTCAGTTGCAGCAACCGAACTGACGCCGAATTCGGTAGTTACAACCGAATTGATGCCAAATTCGATAGTGACAACCGAATTGATACCAAATTCGGTAGTGACAACCGAATTGATGGCAAATTCCGTTGTTTCACCTAAATTGATGCCACATTCGGTTACTACAAAATAATTTGGTACCAATTTCGGTTGATGCATCCGAATTAATTCCAAATTCGGTTGTGCCAACCGAAATTTTAGAAAATTTGGTTGACAAAACGAATAAAATTTAAGATTCAATTGTCACAACCAAATCAATTACGAAACGAGGTTGCTTCAACCGAATTTCAGTTATGATGAATAAATTCGTTCGTGACAACTGCAATTCAGTTGTGGGAACTTCCACTCGGTTGTTGCAACTGCAATTCGGTGGTAACAGCCGAATTTACGGTACCTACAACCTCTTTTCAATCAAAAAGTTCTCTGGGTATATCTTTGTAGAAAAAAAGTCAAAAATTGACTGTTTTGAAGCATCTTTTTAAAAAAATTCGATAAAGGGCTAAAGCGACATACAGGTTATACTTACAGTTAAAGCATCCTAGCATTTGACAACCCCTAGGCATATGAATATCACAAAATATTTGAAGAAAAGATTTAACTTATAGCTGTTAATTTTAGTGCAGTTTGAAGTTATTTCGGACAATAGCAATATGCTTAAAAGGGCACGCATTTGTGCAGCGGCCAGAGGCGGCCAATAAGCCGGTATTATATCTCATACATAATTGTTATAAACCAAACTTTCATACAATAAAATATTATTAAATAATATTGTACCGTTTAAGATGTATTTAAACAAACATCGGTCTGGAACATAGAAAACACCCTTATAAATTGTCAGCACCTACTGATATTGTCCAAAGGAAATTATAGTTACAATGTTTTCAGTACAAATGTTCCAATTGGGTCCCACCCCAAAGGAAAAACCTTCATTTTGTGGCATAGTGTTAGTAATTTCCCTGAAACTAATATTGTAGTAAGTTTCCCTAACTATTAAGTCTTTATATTTATAACCTACGACATATTACTTCTTAATTATCTCAACCAAAGTTATCAACGAATAAGATTCCGAAAATTTTTGTCAGTGCTTTAATTCTGGAATGTTCTTATATAATTTTAGATTCTTCTTCTCAAAACAGAAGTTATTCCCACGTTATAATCAAAACAAAGCAGTTCACAAGAATTTTCAAGATTTTGAAAATGCATATACATATTTGCTTTTAAACATGTGAAATCGATTTTATAACAATCGCTAAACATCTTCCGGCGTGTCTGATCAAAGAAAGAGGTGGCAGGCAAAATGATGCATTCGTAGCCGTATTCCACTGTTGATGTTGGTTCCCAAACCATAAAGAAGTGATGTTAGAGTTGGTGGTAATCAAATATTCAGAAGAATACAAGAGCCGCCAATAATGTTCCAAAGAATTCGATGTTTGTTAATGAATAACATTAATGCCACATAAAAGTGTAACCGCATTAGCAGATATTCTCCACTTTCCACGGGCGATAGATCGGTCGGTGTCTTTGGTTATAACACGTTGGCTACTGTTTTGGTTTTTTTATTGATCTGACAACATTAAAATCAAACATATGAACAATAGAAGAAAATTGTGCCAGTTAAGGTTTGGGGAGAGCGATAGAGAATCTCAGACAACCTTTTTGAGAGGTTTTATGGCTTTCAGTAGTGTTGTTGAATTACGCCCTCTGAGGAGTAGCCTAACAATGACGAGAGGGTAAAGGTATTTAAGGGTGCTACTTCAGATTTCGACAATTTGCGTTCAATATTCACACGTTTTTGACAAGTGTTTTGACGGTTATTTGTTTAGATGATGTAGGTGCGGATGCTTCAACACCAACCTCATGGAAGTGATCAACATGATACTTGTTGCACATAGTACTTACTTGTACATATTTGCCTCTCTTATGTTGAACTTTATGAGTCTCAAATTTGTTTTGTTTTATCTTTGCTTCACAATTTTGACGTAAGTGCATTTTATAATTTTCTCAAAGATTCTTTAGGTGGGTAGAAATAAGGCTTCTCAGCTACAGTCAGACTAAATTTATGTGTGTTTTTCTTTCTGTGCAACAACATTATTGTGTTGACGGACAAGGGGTTTCTCGAACCAAATCTGTTCTACAACATTAGATCAATTTAAAGTGTGTGCGGGAAATATTGCATCATATTCAGCTCGAGAATATGAGTTTGTGCGAGTCCAAATTTTGATTGCTCTATTTGTTGTTTTAAGCTGATATATGAGCTGCTTGAACAGATGAAAATGGAACAAAAAACGTATACAATCTATTCCACTTATGCACATACAATAATGGTCCTTTTGAACAAGTGTGATATTATAATGACTGTTGGATGTTTCTTTTTATATAATTGCTTCGAAAGGGCGTTTCCACTACCTCTAATAAGACTGTGAACGCATGAACCGACAACTTCTTTGGTGGTATTCAATCGTACAATAAAATGTATGGGAAATTTTTGTTTTGCCATTTAAATTTATGGTTTTGATGAAAACATCATCCGTTGTGCGGTACGCTACATAAGGTATCATTACTTTGGTAATTTAGTTATTTAATTTAAATTATTTTCAAAGTTAATAAGGAAGTTGTTGCACTTCCTGTAAATGTCATGGGACGATATTTTGGGGCAACAAACAGTTTCGAATTATTTTAGCAGAAAAACAAAAAAAAGGTAGATCAAGAAGACACGCGTTTTTCAAATTAACTGCACTCGTTGATCACAAACTAATTACAACTGTCACAGGAACAGAGAAATCAGAATAGTAAAAACTAGGAGGTTAGCTGTGAAGAAAATAAACGTTCAAAAATAGTTCGTTTACTGCTTAGCATCATGTGTCACCGTAAAAGTTTATAATTATCCCGCAAATTAAGAGATTTTGTCGAAAAAACTGATTCTTTCCTGTAAACGAACTTTAATTTATCCCAAATTCGTCATAATTTACTTTCGCGGCAAACACAGATTATTATAAGTGTATTCACAAATGCATAAAATAACAGGTGATCCCTCTCATGACACGCTGTACACAAAAATGGATGCGTATCCGTTTCTACACCGCTACGAGTACGTCAAAGCATAAAAATTGTATCAGCGAAATATTTTGAACCCGTTACGAGTCCATAATGACATGAAAAAGAGAAATGCGAGTTTGTAAAAGCAAATTTGAAATGGCAAACATCTCGTGAGGAAACCAAGATCTATTTCGGTCACGGGATACCCGACTTAAGCCCCCTCCAGCACATAGCCGGGCTAGTGTCCGTTACGTTTTGATTTTTTCCTCGTACAGTTTTTCTTAGCTTAGGGTTACCATATATCGTCTATTCCTAAAGTTGCTCGGTTCTCGTAAACGATTTAATTTATTTATCACAAAGAAAATGATATAATCGATTCAGCAAACGTTCGTTTCCTGCAAGTACGTTCCCCAAATGAAGTTAACTAATCTGAGATTTTGTTTACAGTTTACAACTTACAATTTTCATAATATGGGTGTAGCAAGAAAATGCCACATGCAAGGTCCAATAGTCCTCTAACCTCATAAGAGGAAATATACCCTAAATTACTCAGACACTAAATACGTAGATAGCTGTTGAATCTACGCTGAAATTTGGGAATGGTATAAGAGACATTCATTGATATCGATGGATGCTAACTTTCAACAATAGTCAATCCTTCTATTGTGTCACTTAATCTAATAGACACAATTATTTACAAACGACCCAGCAAAAAAAGAGTATACCAAGAAGTAGAATTTGCACCACAACTCCTTGGTAAGATGTAGTGCTAATTTAGGTGCAGAAGTACTTCTTTTTATATTGCGTTGTCCAATGCAGCACTACTTCTTGTTTGACTGTTTGGAAGTGCAGTTTATGCTACAATTTTTATGCTATATTTCGTCCGCAAACGAGCAACCAAAACTATTATTTCAACAATTTGTAAATTTCTTGTCATTTGAAACTTGGCAAGAAGTGATATGCTATTAAAAAGTTCTGACTTTAAGCAACAACTTTAGGGTTTAACTAATTACTTTATTAATTGTCGTTTTATTAGTACTCCAAAAGCTTCTGTCAACAGGTGAAAAGAGAGGAAACGAAAATCAATTTGAAAGAAAGTAAATACAAATTAAATACAAGTAATATATTTAGGCATCTTTGAACTTGTCCACTATCCCTTTAGCTCTTTAATAAATTTGCATCATAATACTCATAATGGATGTGATGCAAATGTAGATATTTCGGAGTTGTTATTGGATCAGCGTCAAAATTGCATTAAATATTCACATAGTGTTGCAGAAGATGTACAAAAATAATAACATCTACTAGAACTACTTCATTTTATTTTTGCTGGGGACAAAATGTAAATAATTCAATATCCACTATGTTCGAATCCACGAAAAAACAACTTTTACAAACCTGTCACTCATAACGACATGTTACAGGAAGGCTTCGTATGACCAGATTATTTAAATCAAATAATAATAATAAATGCCCCAGCAAAAAAAGAGTATACCAAGAAGTAGAATTTTAACCACAACTACTTGCTAAGATGTAGTGCTAATTTAGGTGCAGAAGTACTTCTTTTAATATGACGTTGTCCAACGCAGCACTACTTCTTAGTTGACTGTTTGAAAGCGCAGTTTATGCTAACATTTTTCTGCTACATTTCGTCCGCAAACGAGCAACCAAAACTATTATTTCAACAATTTTTAAATTTCTTGTCATTTGAATCTTGGCAATAAGTTATGACTTTAAGTTACAACTTTAGGTCTTAACTTTTTAACCTTTTATTAACTAATTATTTTATTAATTGACCTTTTATTAGTACTCCAAATGCTTCTGTCAACAGGTGAAAAAGAAAGGATATGAAAAGCAATTTGAAAGAAAGTAAATACATATTAAAAACAAGTAATATATTTAGGCATCTTTGCACTTCTCCACTATCCCTTTAGCTCTTTAATAAATTTACATCAAAATGGATGTGATGCAAAAGTAGATTTTTCGGAGTTGCTTTTGATCAGAATCAAAATTGCATTAACAATGCGCATAATGTTGCAAAAGATGTAGAAAAATAATAACTTCTACTACAACTACTTCATTTTATTTTTGCTGGGGCCAATAAATAATCAATATTCTTCGAGCTTGAGGTCAGATTTGCTGTTGTTGTTTTTATTTTCCTCGATATTTCGCTACTCCATTGTGTAGCATCATCAGGAGACATAAACAATATTTAACAATTAAAACCAAATAACAATTGTAAAAAACTTAAGTCAATATAAATATGTTGGAAAAAAATTTCCCCGCCTTTTTCAAAATTTTCTGAAGTTACACAAACAAAAATAATGTACGTAAAAAGTTCATATAAATTAACCCAAAGAAAAATATTAAATCGATAAACAATTTGTGTCTAAAAAGTTCTACTTTTTACTAATTAAATGTCTGTAAATTTGGGCTACATTATCTGTATCTGTTTTATAGTTAATTCTTTTCATGTATTAATTATTTGTAGCATTTCTAACATATAACGACGTTTATAATTGTTTTCTTTATTCAAAACCGATGTATCCTGAAAGTTTGGGTAATGATTTAAACTAGCACAATGGGATGTTAATACTGTTTTCTGTGTGGAAATGTGCCTGTATTTCTGATCTGATTTGTGTCCTGCAATTCGGGTCTTTAGTTTATTTTTTTTAGTCCCTACATATACTTTGTTACAAACCTCGTTTTCACTTCCTTTACAAGGTATTCTATATACTATATTACACATATCAAATTCGTCCAAACTATCCTTTGTTTTACTAAATATTCTACCTATTGTGTTTTATGTTTTGTGTGCTATCGTATAATTCTTGTCGTCAAATATTTTTGACTTTTACAATTGTTATTTGGTTTTAATTGTTAAATATTGTTTATATCTCCTGATGATGCTACACAATGGAATAGCGAAATATCGAGGAAAATAAAAACATCAACAGCAAATCTGACCTCAAGCTCGAAGAACACTGATTATTTATTAATAAAGAAAAGGTCGAACAAGAGAATAAAAATAATAATAAATGTCCTTTAAAATTCAGCAGTTGATTCTCGCAAAGCAAGTGACGGTACCTTTAAGCCGAAATTACCTGTTTTCAACACACAATGCCACATATGGGTCACAAATACATAAATTATAACCTATTAATCATTGTGTCCCAAACATGTTATACAATGTATGTGGACACAAGTATACTATATTTCCCACAAGCTACAAACACGTCATTTTTGCATCAAAACAGCAAAAACACAAAGCAAAATCTTCTCAAAATAGAGTTCAGAAGCAGTTTAAAACTGTAGAACACAATCAGTGAGTTTAAAACTACAAAGCGCACAGCTCACTGATTATGAGAAACTGTGAACAAGCTCGAGACAATCCTTGAACTCAAAGCCCCAAATTTTGAAAGATGTTATGGAAAATGCTCTAAAGCGAACCCATCACTGCGAAGCTGAAAATGGGGGTCATTTAAGTGGCATTATTTTCCACACTTAGTGTAAAAAATTTCCATTTTGTATATTTTATAATCTTAAAAATATATATAAACGAAAAAGTTATTAAATTTGGGTGACTTGGAGTGACTTTTGGCCCACCCAGTATAAAAGTTTGTGAGTTTACGAATTAGAGAATTTTTCTAATATTCCTTTCTATGAACGATTTTATGATTGCTATATAATATATGATTGCTATTGATATTAATATATCGATAATGACAGTTCGTCTACCATTCAAAACACGTGCGGTCATAAAACTTCACTGCCGACAAAACGATATGACTTGGATATCGTTCTTTTATAATCAGCCCCCTGAAAAGAGGAGGTCCCAGCCTTTCACGTGATATTTGAATTCTTTTAATACCTAGTTAAATACAATTTGTATATATTGTATAACAAACATTTTATACCAGAGTTTAGAATACGGGTACACAATTTTATCAACTTGCAGCGTGCTGAATTTTGTTGGAAAATTTGAAATTACTCAGTTTTTCAATTTTCCATTACAGTAAAAAAAATTGTGTTTCTATATTCTATGAGTTCTATGAAATCATTCATCAATTTTCAGCCCAAGAAACATTTCACAGAATCTGTGAAATACTTTTATAGATTTTTCATAGAATTTTGAAAGATTTGCCTAGATTTTTCTAGATTTTATATAAAATGTCCTTTCATTTCTTTTGGAATTCTAAATCAATTGTTGCTAATTTCGATTTGTATATTTACAGGATAACTTTATATCATATATACGTAACATTACCGAATTGTAAAGCAACAGACGTCAATGGATATTAATTATATTAAAATAAAAACGTGCCATGTGATTATTTTGTATATATCATATTTAAGCTGATCTAATCACATCATATGAATACGCGTTTGTTTTTTCGGCAATCGATTTAATTCATATACAGCCATAGGCAGACGCTTTTAATGAACCACATCACATGCTGTTAACTTCCTTCTCCCTCCATCCACTGAAATAAAGGTAACAACGTATGAAGCACATAACCCAAAAAAACGCTCATTAAACTTATCGAGCATAGAATTTAAGCAATTAGCACAACATTTTTGCTTTTCGGCTTTGAAGATGGTTAGCTTGGTAGCAACGCAAGCCAAACTGAAAACAAATTATACTAAAATATGATGACTACACTGCGGTGAACTCCCAAACGCTTTCATTCAGGAGCAGAGAAAACGAGTACCTAACACGGAGCAGTACAATATGAATGGCAGAAGCGAGTGGGGGAATGGATAAATGAATGAATTCATGATGTACATAAGATCCAACAGCGACAGGTGTAATTGAATGGAATCGATACGATACGATACGATGCGAATGTTATAAAAAAACTACCAAAGAACGTAACTAATGGTTTTAATAATACGAGTACAAATAATGACGATGATGGCAGAACAATGAAACGAACGAAACAAATGTCTAAAGCATAGGGGCTTTCTTTCCTAGAACTCAATGAAGAGCGTCCATTAAAGAAATAAGAAAAAACTTTTAACGTAAATGTTGAAAATGGGGTGCAATCGATAAGTATCTCCGTTCTCAATATGGTCTTTGACTGTTGTAGTACATTAACATGACATCGGCCAATAATCATCAAATATATTAATGACCATCATTGAATGCACCTAATGAAGCGTATTTCCCCAAAAAGGGTTAAGCTTATTATACCAAAATGTTATTTTCATTAAAGGTAATGGTTATTAAAGCTGTTATCAATGTTAATGACCGTAAATAGTAGGTTATACTTGAAATATTTTTATATTTAAATTTGAAAACTGTGGAAATGCTTTGTTTTAGGTCCAACACAATTTTTAATAAAAATGCAAACAAATGTTAATTATAATTTAACCAACATAAATTTTAATTCAAATATCCTAAAAACTAAAATAAATACTACGATTGAGAATTAATCAATTGATATTCAAAATTTTGAATGGAAATTTTTAAATAAATATTAAAAAACTGAATTTAGATTTACAGCAATTAAAATTCAAAATGCACCAATGTGATATGTTGGAATTCCCTTAGGAAGAGCAGATTTAATTCAAATTGTTGAGGCAAACTAGAGAGCGTCGCCACCATGGCCATTACTGGTGTCAGAGAATAATCCTAATGCAAATGTGAACATCATATCGTGGCAGTGAAATCAAACCAGCATACCTGCAAATAATTGACTTTTTGAGTGGTTCGTCGTTGTTGAATAAAAATCCATCAGGTCGCGTTGGCATTTATATATTTTTATTTCACATGCCAAAACTTTAAAACGCTTTGGTGAGAAGTATACATTTTTCGGGTATGTCGTTTTGATTTCACAGTTTGATTTTTCACACAATCTGACTTTTTTTGTTCTTTAGATGCATATATAACGTGTGTTTGGAGCTTGTCGCAAGAATACAATTCTTGAGTGCAAACACAACGGGGTTTCTATGTTATAATATATGAGTTTGTGGCCCAAATATAGCTGTATTTGGGATAAAAATACAGCTGTGTTTGTTGCACTATTTACTTGTACTATCTATTGAGCGCAAGAAAATAAAAGAGAAACAAAGATAGATTACTCACAGTCAATGTTGTAAATCAGTAACTGTATTTTTTGACTTATTTTTCAGTCAGTGATTCATAAAAATTCCTGAATATGTTGCTGATGAAGGGAGTATTTCTTACATCTGAGGTGTTTTAGTTTCACATATTCAGTCGTCAATCGGTCATTGGACAGATGATAGCAAATGTGTTCGGTTGATTAGAGAGGCATGCTCTGGAAAAAGTGTATATTAGTAGAACATATTTGTGATCAGTGAAAAAACAATAAATAAATTGTGTTGTTGCTTTTATTTTACCATATATCACTCGAGTATATGTGCACTACCCAAATGACAAACGATTTTGAGGAAAGAAACTGAAAAAACAACAACGTGAAGACATTTGCCAGCCGAAGCCTTGAGTGAGAAAATCTGAGCTGCGGACTATTTGCGAACATTTAACAAAAATTGTGGCGTTTGGAGACATTGAAACCTGATGAAAATGAAAACTATGTGAATATTTGGAGTGGGTTCTAAACATATATAAGTACACGGTTCCTGCAGAATGTGTTGGGGAGAATATGTTACACAGGTAGTATTTATGTCGCGTGTATATTCCTACTGTATCCCATGAAGAGATAGGGAAGATTTATACTCGCTCCTCAAAATAACCCCAAATAAAGTCGGGTGCTGAGAAATCTGGCAGCGCGTTCGCCAATTAATTTGCGAATTTCTGAAAACTATTCGACCTCCAAAAATTTGAGATCTCGGGCAGTAGCTCCATACTGCTGAAACCATATCTCAGGACGGTTTCAAGAGCGTGACGTACAAAATGTTCTATCAAAAACCGGTACCACTCTCCATTTACGGTTACAGCACTTCCATCTTCATTTTCGAAGAAGTACGGCCCAATGATATTTCCAGACGTAATGCCACACCTCACTGTATACCTATGGGATGGGATGTACGATAATTGGCGTTGAGGAATGCCTCTTTGATATGCAGTACCTCCAGGTCTGCTTATTAACAAAGCCATTCAAATGAAAATTAGCTTCATCGCTCATAATCAGATTTTCAATAAAGTTGATTTCATTTCTGACCATCTGTTGAAAATTAACTGCAAAATTTAGACATTGCCGATGATTTCCCGATTTTAATTCTTGCACCAATTGCACCTTATATAACAGTAATTTTTTTTTTTTTAATTGCGTCGAAGTGGCGTACGAGATATTCCTAGCTGAGCAAAACGCCTTCTGGTAGATATTTCTGGCGTTTCGTTAACACTTTACTCTACACGCTCAATATTTTCCGAAGTGCGAATTAAATCTCTCCATTATTTATTCTCCAGGTGTTATTTATACAATCTGAAAAAAATATAAAAAAATATATAATCGAAAAATTATTAAATTTTTAAACCCATGGTGACAAACCCTGTATACTCACTTCGTTAGATCAAAGCTTGAATAAATTTTAATTCCATATTAGCCAATCAGTGCACATAGAACGATTCGCGGCGAGAGAAATGGAATGTAGACCTCTTAGGAAAGAAGAAAACGTTACGATCATTTTGTTTTCGATTTACACCATCAGGTTTGGAGAATACAAAAACTTCTACCTGCATAGTGTCAAACAAAATACACCAGTTATAGATTAAGAATAGAATTGAGAAAATAGTCAATCTACGAATTTGAAACAAGAGATCAAATAAAAGTTGCTATTCCAGTTTCCTTGTTTTTTTTCGCTTCGTTCCCAATGCAACCCTTGAGAAATATCAAAAAATTAGAGGAATCTTTACATCAAATCGATGATAAATGTTCATCAATTGTTCGTCATTGAATTGATGACATACTTAATGAATAGGTCCTTCAGTTTCAAGATTGTGCGTTTCTTCAACTTTTTTAGGTTCATTGAATTGATGATACTTTTAACATCAATCTTCATAATTAGAATTTAGAAATAATTAGTGTAATCGATTCAAACTATGGACGTAGAATTGAAAAAATAAAGAGAAAAAGAAAAAAACTAGTAGAAAACTGAAAATAAATACATAATAATTGAAAAAACATATACCACAGCTGCCATATTTCAGAGTTGAATCTTGCACAAAAAAATGACACTAAATTTAAAATGTGCAATATTACTGAGACACCCTTAGCATTTTTGTATTCCAGTAGGTTCATGTTAAACCTAAAACGGAACTTTTCTATATCAATTGATGCATTTTACATATAGGGTGTTCACGAAGGACTGCTTATCAGCTTATCAGCTCATGTGCATATCTCGCCAACAACAAAATACATTGAAATAAAATAAGCAACTTTGAGCAACCTGTGCCTTTGGCAAAAGCTTATCAGCTTATCAGCTTATTTTTAGTGTTGGAAAATACCAAAAATTTAACTTGCTGACAACACTAAAAACACGAAGTTTTAGCAAATGGCATCTCAAATTTTATATTTAAGTATTGGTAGCACTGGTATTTACATCTGTTTTTTGTTTATTAAAAAAAACAATCAAAATGAGCGCAAGTCGGGGGGTCGGGGAAACCTATGTGTACAAACGCAAAACCATAAATATTTGCATCGTATACATTTCTGACTACTTACCTTTAATGAATTCAATTTCCAAACTACTCATATTGACTCTGAAGTCCATAATTTGTTGTTTAATGCTCTGCTTAGGCATTTTACAAACAATTTCAATTGTACATTGATGATTTTGATTTCATTTATCGAACAGCTGATTGAAAAATATAAGCAGATAAGCAGATAACCAACATGGAAGGGTGTTCACGTAGCCCAGAGCTTATTTTTCATCTTTTCAGCACATAAGCTGATAAGCAGCCCTGCGTGAACAACCTAATAGAATTTTCTAATCGCAACTCACTGATTGATTTGGTGAGTTAAATTGTTAGTTTTTAATTTTGTTTATTTTTGGATCGAAGTTCCTCTCTCTCTCTCTCTCTCTCTCTCGTTTTTTTAACTACTTGATTACAACCCATTATTATCAACTATATTGGGTACTTTTGGTTTGGTTTAAAGGGAAGTTTTCTAGGTGGAGCCTGTGTATTACATATTGTAGTTTTGAACCCAATAAAAAGTAAATTTAGAAAAGCCAAAGTGCAAGACTGGCAAATCCATGAATACAACCCTGAGCATGGAATTACATTTGGCAGCACACTTACTCTTACACTCGTACTTTTTTTCTGTTTTGTGTCTAGACTAACATATGGGGCGCTATTTCTTGTTTAATGGGAAATTGTCTAGGTGTTTCTTGTTTAATGGGAAATTGTCCTGTTTAAAATAAAGTTTCTCAAAAAAAAAATACCTATTGAAATTCTTAAATAATGTACCTTTCTTAACAAAATACCTTATCTTAAAGAAGTACCTTTGCTTAAAAAACTAAATTTTATTATAAACAGTACCTTTTCTTAAAAAAGTATTTTTTTTAAATAAGTACCTTTTCTTAAAAAAATAAAAAAGTACATTGTCTTAAACAAATAGCCTTTTCTTAAAATACTAAATTTTCTTTAAAAAAGAGTTTTTTTTTTTTGTTAAACAAAATAACTTTTCTTGAGATAAGTACCTACTCTTAAAACTGTACATGTTCTTTCGTAAAAAAAAGCTTTTCTTCAAAAATAAAATACCTTCCCTTAAAAAAATACATTTTCTTACAAAAATTCCTTTACTTAAAAGTAGATACCTTTTCTTAAAAATAAAATAATACCTTTCTTTTCTTTTCTTGAGATCAGTAGCCTTTCTGAAAATAAGTAGTTAATTTTCTTAAAAAATAACCTTTTCCTAAAAAGAGTACCACTTCTTTAAAAAGTACCTGTTCTTAAAAAAAGTACTTCCTTGTAAAAAAAAAACATCATACTCTTAGGCATTTTCTTACATAAAAGCATTAGTTTTTAATAAAAGAAGTACCTCTCATTAAAGAAATGACCTTTTCGGGAAAATGGAAAGGAACATAAAAATATACTTTTTTTTTAAATAAAAAATTTCTTAAAAAACGTTTATCATTTTACACAAAGTATATTTTCTTAAAGATTCATTTAAATTACAGTATTTTTCAACAGGCGTGTGGAAACTAACTAGTACATAATATATACCGAAAGGAACTTCGTTCCAACCGGGTGTTCCCTGACACCTGATGTAATTGTTTGCCATTACATCATAGATAACTATGTTGCGCAGTGTTATCACAGATTGAGAAAAAATATTTATATGTGTGACTTGTTCGTTAACATCAATAAAATCATAAATTCGAGACGTTTTTCGCCGGCGAAACTTATGATTTGTATTATATTGCTAAAGACACAGAGTTATTATAAAATCAAGCGATATCTTGTCTCTGAGTTAACAACGAGAAAGTCTCCACAGACAGCATACAATCTTCTAAACCCCGTTTAATGGAGTTATAGATGCGAAGATGTTGCTCATGAAACCCGCTTTGGGTCGAAGTAGAAGAGAAGTTTTGAGGGGGGTAATGGAGGGGACGAAGCATGCCAAGTAAAGCATTAAAGCCATGAAATGGAAATGAAATTGGATTTCTTTGAATGTTTCCATTGAATATCGACTCAAATCGGTTTATAAAACCCATTAAAATTAATTATTTCGAAATGAATATGTAGTTTCTTGCTGCTTCTTCACCGTCGTCGGTCTCTGTGTGTTTGCTCATTTAAATACAGTAGCTGTGTTGTTTTCTTTGTTGTTGATGTTGCTGATGTTTACCTTAAATGACTTAATTATAATTAATTAGAAAAACCCAATAAAAATGTCTTAATTAACGTTAAAATTTATTTAAAACAGTAAATCACTTCATAGTACCTCAGAGTAGTAGTATACGACTGGAGATAGCTGATCGCTTCTTAATGCCGTACATTGATTTTTACATAATTTTGCATTGAATTTCGAATTTTATTGCTTGGCGCTGACGTTGCGCCTTCCATTAACTTTTGACGCTGACGCCGCCACTACGTTTATTGTGTCTGCTGCCGCTGTCCAACGTTTTATTTTTCTGTTTGTCTCTGACACTTTGAAAAATTACACAGCAATGAATTTTTATTTAATTAAATACGAGACAATATTTCAAAATATAAAATTATTAACCATAAAATGCCAACACGAGACAGACGTGACTGTTTCGATAATGTGAGCGAGCAAGTCTGTTAAGTGTCTCTAAATGTGACCCCACATGGCGAACAAGTCTGCCGTCTGGCCAGTCCCTCTATGGTCAGATTTCGAAAGCTTTAAACAGTAGCACCTAACGCTTGCGAACCCACTGACCACCAATACGTCCAATAAATTTAATTAATTATTATTTTTCATTCGCTTGCCAACTTAAATCTGAAATAAAAATTTACATGATTTGTCCAAAGGTTTCGTGAGGCGGCGAGGTAGGAAAAGGGTGACAAAATTTGAGAAAAATAAGTCATCAGCAAAGTGATTTTGAGAAATGTATTCAGAGCATTTCAATGTATTTGAAATAAATTATAATGAAACTGCGAAATGAAAACATCTAATTATCATACGAAAAACAGATGCCAAGGTAGACAGACAGGCCCACAGACAAGAACTGTGTCAAACCGAGTTATCATAAACAAAATGAACTAAAATTAAGTATTAACAACTTATGTTCAAATACTCGCATATTCTTTATGAAATTGGTTTCTCGAAATATATAAATGTTCTAAATCATATAGAATAAAAGAAAAGTTAACGCAGCGTTTACTGACACTTTAAAGAATTTTTATGACTATTCTAAATCACTAGCGTTATCATTGCCTTCATGACTCTTGGACTTAACAGTGAAATTTCGCATATGTTTTTATTTAGTATTCGCATTTGTGATCAAATTGTAGTCTTCGACCATCCTTAAGCATTTCTTATTCCTGAGTGTTTTCGGAATGTCAAGAAATCGCAAGATTATTTGGCGGTGCATAAAATACATAAGTATTTATTTAATCAAAGGTGGTAGTGACCATGAATTCAGTTGTTGCCACCGGATTTCGATTACCACAAAGGAATTGAGGTTGTCTCAACTGAATGCAGTCGCGATGGTTGAAATTTGGTGGGAACAATCTGGATTCATAATTGCTTCGGATGTGGAAACCAAATTTTAAAGTACTTTGCTTGCGTCAACAAAACTTTACATTATTTCGACTCATTTATTAATACTCTGGTTGCTGCAACCGAATTCGCCATGAGTTCTGATACGGAAACTTTAAAATAAATTCGGTTATAAGAATCGAAATTATTTCGTATTCGCTTGTTATACCCGAACTCATTTGTAATTCGTTTATCACAACTAACTTAGATGTCATTATTGACATTTGAATTTTCTTTTTAAACAAAATTTTACAACTTAAAAACAAAATATAATGAAAACGAACGCATACGAATTGAATTATATTAATATTTTCGGTGTGTAAGCAAGCATTTATTTTTTATTTATTATTTATTTATTTTGATGATAAATAACTTGAATAAATATAATTTGGAATTTTGTTACATTATGCTATGTGTCCGCTGGAAAAATATATAAATGTTTTCCCCTACATAGTATCCCACAGAATTTAAAATAGATCTGAGAATGTATAATAACTGCTTCTTGGGGCAAAACCATATAAGAAAACAACCACCTTACAAGAAGTATGTGGGGTACTTAATTGAAAGTCAATGTGCTCCAAGGTTCAACGGCACCTTTACCGACATCAATGATATAAGCTAGTCCTAGACTTGTGGGTCATTGGGGACCATGGCGGTTTTTTAAAATATTCGAAAATCTAAATATTGAAATATTGAAACGAAAATTGCGTGTTTATGAAAATAATGCAGTTGCATGTGATCTACGCATAAACGGAGTACCGTACACAGAAAATGAAAATCTTAACATCATCTTTCAGCATATTTGTCAAGTTATACATACTTCAGTTCCGGCTATTAAATCAATATTTAGATTGAAAGACTTGATCAATAAACGTGATAATATCTCACCGGATGCAGTAATAATTGTTCGTATGTGGTCACCATACGACAAAACCTTTTTTCTAAAAACTCTTTCAAGTTTTAAGAAGGCAAATAAAGATTTTCGTTTCTGTCTTCGACACATCGGGGTTGATTCTAACTGTTTATTTTTCATTAACGAGAATCTGACTCAGACAAACTATCAGATTCAGCAAGCCGCAGTTCGTCTCAAGCGTCAGAAAATAATTCATAGTGCCTTCACCTTACGTGGCTCAGTATACGTGAAGAAACGACCTGATGATAAACCGTATCGCATTGATGAATGCCTTCAATTATCCAGCCTGGACATGTTTCTTCCTGAGACTCATCCCATTTCTGATTTTCGGGAGACTAACCCTGAACATGTTTGATAAAATTGTATTTTTTAATGCTAAATGTGAATCTTTTATAATCACTTTCCCTTTCATTAATTTTTTCTTCAACTTCACAACAAATTATCAAATTTTTCTTGAAACTGATCTTTTAATATTTTTAATTTTTTTCATTATAAACATTCAAACGTGCATTGCTAATATCGTTAAATTTAATATATTTAATCATGCCTTCCTTACATAGCTTGAGGGAACAGTCCAAAGACGGGACCGCCAATATGATTAAAATATTATGCAGGCAAAAAGAAGGTTTGAAAATCTGCCACATAAATGCTCAAAGTCTGATGAATAAAATGGACGAATTTCGGCACATTTTTGTAAGCTCTGACGTTGATATAATTTGTGTCTCTGAAACGTGGTTTAGGCCGGAAATATCCGATGACACAATTTTATTGGAAGGGTACAGTGTGGTGAGAGTTGATAGAAATGGTCACGGTGGTGGGGTAGCCATGTATATTAAACGAGGTATATTTTTTCACACCATTTCAACTTCATCTGCTGTTGACCTTATTGAATATGCTTTAGTCGAGATTAAAAACAAGAACGAAAAATTACTTGTGGGCGCAGTGTATCGACCAAATAAAAATATTTGTTTTGAACCATTTGTATCTAATTTAGAGACATACGCCATCTTGTACACGGATATCTTGATCGCTGGTGATTTTAATTCTAATTTACTTACTGAATCCAACTTAACTGATAAAGTCATATCCATCGGCCTCTCTCCAATTAACTCTATCTTACCGACACACATTTCTTCCACCCGAAATACCCTACTTGATGTTTTCTTAGTATGTGATACTTAAACTCATTAAAAAGGCTAAAGCGAACTTCTATGCCCATAAATTTACTAATGCCGTAGGGTCGAAGAAAAAATGGGAGACTATTCGTGAAATTGGTATTGGTAAAGTCTCTAAACACATCTCTCAAGATCTAGATGTTAATCAAATTAACAAAGGTTTCTTGGACATTCCCATGGCAAAGCCAGATGCTGAATTTTGCGTCCCTACTGGAGCTTTCTCCTTTATTGGTGTAAATCAATCTGATGTCCTGGAATCATGCTTATCAATTACATCAAATGCTGTTGGAATTGATGACATACATCCTAAATTCCTTAAACTATTATTACCTAATATTTTACCGTTTGTAACATTTATATTTAATAAGATTCTTACTACTAGTCACTTCCCCAATAACTGGAAGAAAGCTAAAATAATTCCTATTCCAAAATCAAGCTCTGAGTACAGACCCATTTCAATTCTATCATATCTTTCAAAGGCATTTGAACGTATATTACACTCCCAAATATTCACCTTCTTAAATGCGGGATCTTTACTTACTGATCGTCAATCAGGTTTTCGCCATGGACATAGTTGCATTACTGCATTAATGGACGTTACTGAGGATATTACGCTCAATCATCGGACCCTTACTTTTTTCTATGTATGCAAATGACCTGCCGACCTACCTTTGTAATTGTAATGTACGTTTGTATGCTGATGATGTACAGATCTACTTAAGTTGTGAGCCGGAACATATAGATGAATGCGTTCGAAGCTTAAATCAAGATCTTGAGAGAATTAACCGCTGGGCATCGGCAAACGGCCTTACTATTAATCCTAGTAAATCAAAATGCTTAATTATTGCAAAACGATCTATATTACCCAATTTTTCTCAAGTGCCAAAAATCTCACTTAACTGCCAGACAATCGAATTTGTTAAAACAGCGAAGAATCTTGGAATCATATTTAATGCAAACTTAAAATGGTCTGATCATGCTAACACTATATGTGGACGCATTTTTTCAATGCTCAGAAATCTTTGGCAAACTCAACACTGTACCCCCATTGGAATTAGAAGTTTATTAGCCAAAACTTATATCATGCCAGTTCTATTATATGGTAGTGAACTATTTGCAAGCTGTGATTCGAAGAGCAATAGAAAACTGAATGTAAACCTTCAATAACGTTATACGATACGTCTATGGCCTGAAAAGATATGATCACATTTCGTCCTTTTCTCATCAGCTTTATGGCATTTCCTTTGATAATTTGTTAAAAATAAAGGTTTTAGTATTTATGCATAAGATTATCTACACAAAACATCCTCTTCACCTTTACAGACGTATTATTTTGTCTCGTTCAGGTAGAGGTAGGAAAATAAATTCTGTCATATATAACAGCCACATATCCGAATGGCATTTCTTTATAAATGGAATCCGTCTCTGGAACATGCTCCCTAACAACACACAACTGTTAAGTAATGCACGGCACTTTAGAACACATATTACTGATCTGTTTTCGTAAATTCTTATTTCACCATTTCTCCTTATTTTCTTCTTCTAATACAAATTCTATTGATTGTGATTTATTTTTCTTTTTTACTAAACTTACTCAATTTCTAAATTTTATAAAGCATTTTTAATTGTCACTACTTCTATTTTTTATGTCCATTTCCTTATTTATTTACGTATTTATAAAGCATTATTTTAATTGTGATTATTTTCCTTACTTTTGTTTACGCTATATGTTTAAAAGTTTCAATCACTTTTTTTTTTTTTTCTCTTTTAAAATGTTGGTATTTATATACATACATACATACATTTATAATTATTTTTATTCTTATTTTAAAAACATAACGATCCACCTAGTGATGTTCTATCTGCTACTATAACACCTGTGCTGCAATATAAGACTTGTGTCTTGTGTACAGGAATTAATAAATAATTAAATAAAAAAAAAAAAAAAATACCTTATAACACGCAAGTATGAGACTGGTGTTATTTTAATTTTTCTCGTTTAATGCGTGTGACGCAAGTTCGAGGCAATTTTTAAACTTTGGCAGTACTGTTCCTCTTCCGTAGTCATAATTTGTATTTTAAAAATGCATAAAAAGGAGCAGGTTCAACACAAACTTCTTGGTGATGGTATTGATATTGTGTATAACGAAGGTTTTAGAGTTACGTGATCTTACTTACTTACTTATACGCTCTCGAAAAGCCCCGGGGGGCTACCAGTACGATCTTTTTCGTTGGTGGTGCAATAGCACTGTGCGTGGATCTTGTGCATGAGAACGTGGGTTCGATCCCTGCTCTGACAACCTTACATTTTTCTCGACTGAGGTCACTTCGCTTAGTGACGGCGACACTATCGAGTATTTAGCCATGAAGAAGTTCGGTTTCCAAAACCCTCCATGCTGGTTCATCTTCATTAATTCTACTGACAAGACTAAGCCAGCGCAATCGCGTTATTTTGATCCCCTTAACTATGCCAATATCGGGAACTAGCTCATTCAGCTCATGGTCCATGCGTCACCGATACTCGCCCTTGTGCACTACGGGGCCATTAATTTTTTGGAGTATTTTTCTCTCGAAGACTACTAGAGATGTTTCGTCTGCTAGCGATAAGACCCAGCATTCTGCGCCATAAAGTAAAACAGGTTGTATGAGAGTCGAGAATAGCTGGACTTTCGTTACTGGACAGAGGAAGTTTATATCCAAAGTGCTAGCTTAGCCTGAACTAACATCTTTTCGCAAGCACAACTCTCCGCTTGATCTCAAGGCTGACGTTGTTTGTTTTGTTTACGGAAGTTCCTAGGTTCTATCAAGTATAACGTGCGAACCTTAATTATCGCTGGTTTTATTGGATCAATACCAGTGTGGCTTTCGGCCTCGAAAATCGACAACTGACCAGATCTTCTCGCGACGCCAAATCCTGGAGAAGACCCACAAAAAACATATCGACACCTATCATCTATTTGTTTGAGCTTGGTATTCCGGAAAAACTTATACGTCTTTGCAGGATGATCCGCAGTAAAAGTTGGTAAGGATCTTATCGAACCTTTTGAAACGAAGCGAGGCCTTAGGTAAGGCGACACCCTATCGTTCGACCTCTTTAACATCTTCATGGACATCATTATATTAAATGGACAATATATCATAGATATTAAATCAGTAGAGCGTTACGGCACCATTAAAGATAGTTGTAGAAACTGAAATAAATAAAAATCGATTGTGTCAATTAAAAAATTCAAATTTTATTCGATTGAAACTACACGACTTTGTTTCTTGTTCGATGTTTCAATATTATATGTTTGAGACAGAACAATCTAGATGTTATAATGTGTGTGTTTGTGATTCAAATACAGCTTTGTTTGTGATACAAACACAAATACTGTTCACTGTGTTTGGTCTGTTTACTTTAATTTTTTTTTGTCGCTATGCTCTGTCAAGAGCAATATAATAAATGGGGACATAGAGAGATTGTTCTCAACCTAAGATAATATTATTACAGAATACTTTATTTTTGCATTATTCTCTCAGTCAGTGATTCATAAGTATGCCTAAATGCGTGGTAAATAAATTGAGTGTTTCTTATGTTAATGATGTATTGCCTGTTTAGTTTCATGCATTCAGGCGTCAATCGTTCGTTTGGAAGGAAAGACGACGTACATAAGTATATAGATGTTTGGGATGAACCACTCATATGGCTCCTCTTAAAAGATTTTACCTACGCAAGTTATCTCGCCAAAATCTGCTTTTATATATACATAAATTTAGGACGTGCAGAAATGTGAATATTTGGAGCGTGTTCCAAACATGAACGAGGTTCGTGCAGAATGTGGTTGAGAGAATATGTTACGGAGGCGGTTTTTTTAGCGTATTCCGGATCTTGGGGATTTTTTACCAAATGCTTTTGGATGTGGCGACCTTTAAACACAGTTACGGGCAATTCGGCTGCCTCAATCAAATTTGACTGAAGTATTCTCCATACCGAACACTAGAAGACGGGGTTTAAATACAAAAGAATTAATATATGACAATATTTCCTGGACTTCAAGCCAAATGTCTATTTAAACTTTCATACATACCTGCTCCTTCAGATGCTAGATAGATAATATCAAATCAGTTCATCCGAAACTGGGTTTAAATAGATATCCAGACAGTTACCACTACCTGTAGTTTTGCATTGGACTTATACTGCTCTGGAGCCAGCAGATCAGAAAAGTACTATCTCATAGTTTGGGAGTATCGGTATATTTGCAAGAAGGTTCTCAAAACCACATCCTATATTATCCGATATTTGAAACAATATTTAAATCTTTGTTGCAACTGACTACTGCGAATCCAATAGTGGTGAGTAGATAGTCTTAAAACCAGGCATTTCCAAACCCCATTTTTCGGTTTGTTCGAAAAATACATTTTTCAATCCACCAGTATTTGGCTGTTAGGTTTGGCAAAAAAGCCTTGCGTTTTTTTTTGGGACTTAGATTACATATGTATAATAAAATTGTGTAGCGACCGTTTCAAACATAATTTAGACATTTAAATACAAATTAGGTTTAATACTCAAAGCTTCAAAACTATATTTAAATTTGACAACCAAGTTTAAATTTTAAATTGAAATTTTAATCATATTCAAGTTATAAACTCAAACATTTTATTAAAATTTGAGAATCATATCTGTTATTATTTACTTTTTAAGAATATTTAAACCAAATTAAATAAACGCCAGTTAACTGCTTAACCGACGTCATGTTATCGGTTTTCGGATTGTTCGAACATGTCCTTGGTTAGTTGAAGTTGAATGCACTCGCTGAAAAATAACGGTCCCAGCAACATATTGCAGGAACCATGTACATGTTTACAAATATTGTTTTCATGAATTGAAGATCACTGCAATTTTATTTCTTTGTTGTCTGTCGTGTTTTTATTTTCAGCTACATTTCGGTCACCAAAACATATATTATTACCTGTTAATTATTATGCCGCAAACACGTAATGTTGAATAACAAACACAATGTGTTTGGACACAAGTATATTATATTTGCGACAAGCATACAAACACGCTATATCCACGCTATCCAAACAACGAAAAAGGACAGATTTTTCAGTGTGTGTCTCGAAATAATTAAACCTACAAAGGAAACCAAATAAATTTTAATAATTATTAGAATAATCATTATGTGATATGAGTATAAAAAAATTGTTTTTAAAATTTTAGATTAAAAATAACTGCGAAATTACGTTTGTTCGCATCAGCAAAAAATTTTTGAAGTTTTACTTACAAAATAAAATCATTTACATATTAATCTTAATAAGCCCACTGTACCAAAAGTAGCCATTAAATATTCACATAAGAAAAATGTGGAAAATTTGTATGCAGTCAGACACTGTAACTAAACAGTTGCGGCAATTATAAGGTGGTAGTTGAAATTTTTTATTTTTTGTCTGTCTGTGTTGAGGTTTAATCATTGATTTAAATTAATGGCACTGTCAGCTAATTAATAAATGCAAACAGCATAAAATGCCGCCGAAAAATAGCGAATCGTCGAAATAAACTACTAACACCCAGTATCAGCTTAGAGTCATGCCACCATGCCACCACCACATCACGACAACAACACATTAGAAATCCGTCAATGTCTCGGTAGTAAAATTGTTCAGACCTAATAACATATAAGAAGGGGGGGGGGGGGGGGGGGAAACAAAATACCCTGGTTCGTGGAACATTGTTTGTTCTTGGCCAAAAGTGCTGTAACATTTACATTTGTACTTTTGCGCGCCGATAATCGCCGTTTTATTTGACTCAAATTTGTGAGTAATGGTTGGTTGGATGGCTGGTTGGTTGGAATGACTATCGGTGTGTGGGCAGCGTGAGCAAGTGAACAAATGTGGTCTCTTGCTGTTGCATGGCTGCTGTGTGGCATGCTACATGATTGCCAATGCAACGTCACATTAAATTTTCCGCAAAAATTCACGCTGCCTTCGAAATGAGCGGCAATTACTACACTTTTTTAGTATCGCATGCTGCTGCTGTATGTTGTTGCTAGCTAGCAGCGGTTGCCACTACTTCTTCACCCCTTTTAACAAATATGTACTTATACAATTGCAAAGTACGAGCTGCAGAATCATTTGGCATAATCTGTTTTTTTCATTTGTACATTTATTTTGATTCGTTCATTCATAGAATCAGAATCATAATGTAAATATCGTAAATATAATAATTTTATTTGTATTATAATTTTGCAAAGTTTTTCCGTTTCGTTTTGTTGCAACGACTAATGAGAAATTTGCAGGACTATTAACTCGTCGTTCTGATTTCTGTGGCAACAGACATTTGAATTCGATGCGATGCAGTCATTTGTAATGGCCTATTATAAGCAAACAGATAGGACTAGGAGAATGCGCAAACAAAAATGATTGAGGTGTGAAGGTCTTTTAAGTGTCCAATGTATAGGGAATTGCCAATTTCACTTCTAAAAAAAATTATTGAATGAGGTCGGCTAAAATCTAGTAAGTTTTCAGAATGCGATCATAGATAAGGACATCCTGTTTTTCTATATTACACTCAAATCCCGCAGTCTTGCAATTTTATTCACAAACTTCTCTATTTATTTATTGAGATTTCCTAATTTAAAACAAAAGAATTTATCTTCAATCGACTATTTCGCATTTTCAAATTGTCAGATATTAATTTAGGATGCCATTTCTACTTAAATTGTGAATCATTTACCATTTGCGATGGCCCACTGTTCATAGAAAAACTTTTCTGATTCGAAAGAGCACTGCTAGTGTGCGCGGGACATGTAGATACCAGAACCTCATAAGTCAAAATTTATTTTTTATTCTGGAGACCAACAAAACTAAACGATAAAAAAGTAATTGGATATTTTTAAATTATTGATGTAATTGCTATTTCTGAAACACATTCTGAAAAAAGCAATTAATGTAGTTTTACAAAGAATAATATTTTCAACTCATATCGACAGTAATCCGAAAATGGCTAATTTTTGAATTATGAGTTTTTGGTATTTAAACGTCGATTTATGTTTGTACCCTAAATGTAGCTTTCTTTGTGATACAAATACAGCTGTGGTTGTTGCACTCTTTGTGCTCTGCCGAGAGCAAGAGAATAGAAGAGGGTCAACTAAATATTATTATCATCTCAAGTTTATATTGGTGTAAGTGTGTAACTGTATTTTAGCATTATTCTTTCAGGTAGGGATTCATAACTATTCCTGAGTGCATGCGTGCATGTTGACTGATCTGTTGCCTCCTAGTTGCATGCATTCAGTCGTCAAGCGTTCATGGGTCAGAAAATAGCAAATGCGCTTGGTTGATTAAGTATGTTGTAAACAATATATATATTTGTACAATATATTTGCGATCGGGAAAGAAACTGATAAAAGCAATAACGTAAAGAATTATGTAAATGAGTTATATAAGATAATACATACATAAAAATAAATAGTTTCCCATTACATCCCATGAAGGTACTGGGGAGAACTTCTCACAATCACTGACCTGTGCGCTTTCCAGTTTTCACTCACTGATTGTGACCTACAGTTTTACACCGATTCCGAACGGTATTATAAGAAGCTTTTTCATGGCTATATACTCGATAGGGTCGCCGTCACTATGCGAGGTGACCGCCGCCGAAAGAAATTTTAAGGTGGCAGAGCAGGGTTCGAACCCAGTATCTCATGTACAAGAGCCGCGCACACTAACCATTGCACCACCGACGGCCAATTAATACAAACAATTAAAATATTTAAAATGGCCCTTTTACATTTACTTGCTCAATGCATAACTTTTTTTATGAAATGAGAATCTGCTGCTCTTTTGCTTCTCCTTTCTTTGTTGTCTCTCACATTTTTGTTTTCAGAAGGTTTCAACTATACCTTAGTTATCACTATCCGTTGGTGCACGAACAATATGCAACTCTCGTTCATGCAAAACAAGCGTGAATTAAATAGTTGTGTTTTTTTATTATATTTCACCATAAATGGTCCGAAATTCCGATTTTTTCCAGTTTCTTTCCTCAAAATCGTTTCTCACTTTGGTAGCACACATAAATGTATGCGAAACACATACACAAAAACCAAAGCAACATCACAAACCATTTTACCGCCCGAGCGTTCGTTTATTCTTTTTTCACTAATCAAGCGCTTTTGATATGCTCTGTCCGAAGAACCATTGACGACTGAATACATGATTAAAACGCAATACATCCGACAAAAGAAGAAACACAATTTGCAAACACATTTAGGAAATCTCACCCACTGAGAGAATAATGCAAAAAAAAAACAGATACAGACTTACAAGATATATACACTTGTTGCCTCTCTTTTATTCTCTTACTCTCGAGAAAGCATAAAAAGTGCAACAAACACGGCACAAATATATTTGGGTCGCAAACACATATGTTATAACATATTAGTCATTGTGTCTCAAACATGCAATATTGAATAGCAAACACAATGCGTTTGGGCACAAGTATATTATATTTGCGACAAGTTCTAAAAAACACATGTTATATTTGCATACAAACAACAAAAAACTACAGATTTTTCAGCCTGTATATATATATTATATTGTTTTTAAATACTATTATATTTTTAACGTAAATAACCGCGTGTTTGGTAGAAAATACGCGCATGCTTCCTTGTAACTATTGTAACTATGTGGAATTTTGTTAGGTAACCACGAATGCTTCATCGTAAGTATGGTTGTGTTTGGAATGAAACATAAATACATATGGTTCCACGCAAAAGCATGCACGTTTCCAGATAAACATGCTAATAGTTATTTGCATTACGATACGTGTGAGGTTAGGAGTTCAAAATATATGAATATTTTGAATGTGATCCAAACATATACATGGTTCCTGCAGAATGTGTTTTTCTGAAAATATGTTACAGAGGCCGCTTTTCCAGCTTGGGGTTGTGAGAACCTCTCCCCAATCCCTTCATGGGAGGTAATGGGAAACGATTTTTTGTTCTGTTATTTTATGTAATTTCTGTTCTACGAAGGTCATCTGTATATACTTAGATTTGTTCAAATCAAATCATGTTGTCTAGTTTTGAGGAAGTTGTAATGACAGTGCACATGTTGTGTTATTATCATGAGTTAATAAATGAGCAACATTTTCAGATTTCTTATAATTTTAGACGTTTTAATGGCTAATTGAATTGGAAAAATCAGATCACAAAATGCAGCGGTAATATTTGTCTTTGGTGGTACATTAGAAAAATCTGAACGACAATTAAAATCGTAACCAATTATAAATTTAATTCAATTTTGTAATTGCAGATTATCGTCTAGTTAGAAATATGTTGCAAAATTTATATGAATATATACATACGTGTGTTTAAAACGTCACAGATCATGAAATCGCATTCATGGAAAGGATAACGATATGAGAGGACACGAATGCGTGGCATGTACTAATTTTGTTATGGTCATTCCAAAGATGACCGAGCTTCTGGCAGACTCTTTTTCATTCCGTTCTAAGGAACAATTATATCAATGCAATAACACCTTTGAATTTAAATTCACCTCAATGTTTCCCTTCAACAACATTCCATAACTATTCTAAAGATTCTTAATTTTTTTCGTGGCTGCTGCTCTGATGTCGTTATTGTTGTTATGGTATTGGAGCTTGAGCGCCATCTCGTTTAATGCCTTTAAGGCGTGACGTTGGTATTTTATAATATGACTTGATCAAAGGATACCGAAGCATTTTATCTTGACCGCCACCGATGAGTCAAATATTCGTACGTACGGACAGACAGTTGGACAGACTAATATAAGAGGATGCCACAAACAATATTGGATGCTGCTGGTGCAGCGTGTCCCCACTTTTTGTGGCCAATAACTTTGGAATTGGTTATGGTGCAAAATAAAACGAGAAGGCAACAAAACAGAATTGTATTAAAGATCTTGGTTGAAAAAAAATATGACTACCATACATACATACATACAGTGTGTCAATATCATGAAAAAATTTAAATAAATCATGATTGTATAAATTATGACAGCGATTTGAATAAAACTTGTAAAATTACTAAATAATGTATGTTAATTAAAGCAGAGCGGAATAAGTGCAGATTGTAATGACAGCCGATACCGGTTGTTGCCGTAACCCTTAAAGTATGGAAGAATACCTGAGAGTGTTGGTTTTAAAGGGTTTTCTTGTGTCCGATAACTAGTTGTTTAGGGTCCACCCATTGGTCGTAGCCAGGGTGACGGGCAGTGGACCCATGATTTAGGCAGAAATATATCAGTTTGACCCAAGTCTGTCCGATAATGTAGTCTTGTGACTAAGTGATAACTCCCAAATCATCAGAAATTGGTACAGTCTTTGGTTTGGCAATTACGAATATTATAGAAATGTTGTATATATGATCCTGCATTAGAAAACCCTGTGGGTTTAAGTAATACGCAATTTAAGTTTACCGTCTGTGTTGCATTTTCATAGTTTACTGTTTTGTATAATTGCATTTTTACATTACTTTCCGATGTTTTTGAGACTTGCGAGCGGTTTCATATGAAAATGGAACGTTTTTTTATATATAAAGCCAAAAAAAGTGACATCAGGAAATTTGATACACTACGTGGGTTTTCTTAAGCAGCGTCACATATGGGTCCACGTTTTGATAAAGTTCCCCTACGAATTTGTATCGAAAGCTTGATATATCGACAGGCACCATACAAATCGGAACGAAAACTGTTATACAAAATTTTTTTTGGACCAATAATGATCGGTTCTGAAAACGTGCTATAGCATTCTACATTTCGATGTTTGTATGTAGCTCCATCGAATTTTGTCACCCTGGATTGGTACTATCGACACCAGAGGATTCAAATATTAACCGATTTCAACGAATTGTGATACACAACCCACGTTTTGATATAATTCACATTCAAATGTTCCTACACGCAAAGAAAAAAGGGTTTAGAGTTCGTGTAGTATTAACCAAACGTTTTTATTTTAACAAAATTATTTTAACAGTTCACTTATTTAAAGGCACTAACAATTCCATATTCAGCAGCCTGTATCTTTTGCAATTTGTAACCGATTGCAGAATTTTAACATTGAAATGGAAGCTAGACATCTTGAGATATAAAAACAATCATGACAATAGTGGTTTCCTAACTAAATATATACTAAAAATTAACAAAATAGCAGAACCGACATCACAGCCGAAAGGCGACGTTATGGTGTGGGGTACTAATACGTACTATGGCACCATCGATCTTGAATTTCAAAGTGCAAAAATGACTGGTTCTACCTATAAAACGTTATTGGAATCGGATTTTCCGAAGTTCAGTGAACTATTTGGTCCCATATCTTGGATATTGCAACAGGATGCTGCCCCTATACACAACGCCAAAGTAGAAAAGGAGTTCATTGCAAGCTAAAATTTTAATATTCTTGACTGGCCACCCTATTCGCCAGATCTAAACATTATCGAAAATGTCTGGGGTTGGTTATCTCGTAAGGTCTATGAAGGAGGTAGACAATTTTATGACAAGCAGTCACTAATTCGGGCCATTAAGGATGCTTGGAATCAAATTTCGTTGGATTACATAAATTCTCTTTATCTCTCAATGAAAACCCGTATATTTGAAGTTATTAAAAACAAAGGGGGTTGCACCCATTACTAATAGTTCTTAAATAAAGTAAAATTAATTAAAAAACAAGAAAAACTGTATTTCATTAAAATTAGTTAAAGTGCCTTTATTCAAGTGAACAAAAAAATAGCACATTTTTGGACTTTTTTTATAAATTTCTCAAAAAAGTTCTTTAGTAAAGAAACCACTATTCTCATGATTTTTTTAATATCTCAAGATGTCTAGCTTCCATTTCAATGTTAAAATTCTGCAATCGGGTACAAATTGCAAAAGATACAGGCTGCTGAATATAGAATTTTTAGTCCATTCAAATAAGTGAACCGGAGTGTACAGAGAAATACAAGATCGGAATGAAAAATATATGAAATGAACATGTAAAATCAAATTGTGAACCAAGTTAATAGTATATCAAAACTTATAAAGTAAAAGTATTTCGTTCGATGTTTACTCTCATTGTTGACTCTAAAAACTTATATAAAAAAATTATCACAAAATCACTTCTTCTTTGCCGTAAATGAACTTGTGTTTACCCCAAAAGTGTTGAAGTTTACATTTACGGAATCTAAAGAACTCGTTTATTATTGACAACCTTCAGTGGTGGTGCCTGAGTTCAACTCCATTATATACGTAAGACCAAGTGTTGATGTTCAGTTTGATATCCGCTGGAATAATCACGTATTTACTGTGACGAAAAAAGCTTTCAACCGTTTGGGCTTTTAAAAGCGGTGTGGAGATTTTGTCCTCCATCTGACCTTCTGCATTAGCGTGCATTAGCATCATGTAAATTCGGGTAAAGCTGTAATATAGCCAGTGCTGTGGAGACGGATTTGGAATCGGAGTCTGGAATATTTGCCTGGAGTCGGAGTTGGATTCCAGGAGCCAGAGTGTGGTATATTTAGTCATTTATGAAACGTTCTTATTACGTAAGACTTTGCACAGATTTTGGAATACAATACGTGCCTTATGTACCCGATCCTAACTTATCTTGCATCTCAAATAGTTGATTGGTTCAATTAACAACCCGTACTGTACGAATGCCCACCAACTTTGTCGTCTAAATAATCTCAATCTGAAACTATTCATATTTTCAGAGAGTCTGTTTAACTTGGTCTTATTGGCATCAGATTTATGTGTCATAAAACATAGATATGTCATCTGCGCAGTCGATTTCATGTAGGCGTTCATATTCCAATGATTGCCGAATAGTGCTTCTGCATTGGTTGATTTCATTACCCCGTCCGCCGATAGTCTGCTCTTAATTTTCATTTCCGGTGTCTTTGATGTAACATGTAAATACGTATACTATGCAGACATTCTGGATTCCGAATTTCGTTTCGGAATTCTTTGCTAATCCAAGGTTCAATATTACGTCCTTTTTCAAAAAAGACCTCCTTGGAAGTTTCATAACATTGTCTGGCCAGGTATTTTGACTGATGATTGTTGTCAAGTAAGAGTTTGATCGGGCAATATTGATAGCAATGAGTTCTGCAGAGGGTTTATTTTACGACGTTGCTAATGACAGTCGGTGCACAGTGGGGAAATTCTAGAAAGAAATTAACAATTGTGCCATTTCTTAAGGGCTGGACTAATTAAAATGAAACATAGGTGTAACTGAGGTGTTGTGCTTTAGAAATTGTATATTGGAGTGCCATAGACCCCCCATAAAAAGAGGCAAGTGTTGAATGTTAAAATGTTAGCCCTCGCAAAACTTTAAATTTTGTTTCTATTGGAAATATTTTGCATTTCATTTAAATTTTGTCATTAGAAGACGTAGTGGTACCGTTGGAAGCGTTTACACCTCTACAATCGTATTCGTTTTTACAAATAATAATACACCTAACTCTAAGTAACTAATAATAAACATAACTAAATTTATAAATTAATATTAAATCAAAAATGTGATAAAACCTAGGTTTTTTCGGAATTTATTAATGTGTCAGTAATAAAAAAATATAGAAAGAAATGAGATATAACAACGAAATTAGGCACTTTAGATACCCATATATTTTGCATTCAAAGCGTTGAAAACTATTAAAAATTCGTCCTAACACAATCCCAGAATTCCAAAAATAAAATCTAAAATCCCCAAAAATGGGGTTTTAGACAAACTTGTAAGAATTTCACACATATATTTCTAGGTGGTATAGCTTTACAACGTGCTTTGTTAGAACACGTGCTGCTACCAGTATTAGGTTAAAGAAATCGAAAGGCGGCTTTACACGTCGAGATATGTTTCGCCAAGTATGATTCTTATATTTTTATTCTGGAGATAGCTGTGGGAAAGATACGAAACTGTGGTATGCAGAATATTAATCAGCATTTAGGAATGTTTCAAACACTTAGAAAAACGTAATATGTTTGAAAACAAATTCGTCTAGTATATGTAAGGTGCCAATGGGGTGCCTCAAAAAATTAGGTGTTGTTTACGGGTTTGTTCTTAAAAATAATGTCTTTAAACTATTTTTATCTTATTTTAGAACATATGGGTCGGGCCACTAGAAGTGTGACATAGTGGGTCTGTGATTTTGACCTTTGGTCGATATACCGAAAGGTTATGTCAATATATAAAACTCAACAAAAAATAAAAGTAAAATTCCTGAAGTTGTTGTTGCAATTAAAACATTTAAAATTTCAGAAAATTTGTATTTTTCAGAATTGTTCAAATTTTTATATCTCGAAAACTATTTTTTACGGTATATTAAGGGAAAAATAAAAAAACAGCATTTTAATTAAAGAGCCGAAGCAAGAAAAATAATCAATCTTTCATGAGAATTTTGGAAATGTAATTATCTTTCAGAGACAGAAAAACAATTTGTATTTTCAAGTAGTTTCTGAGATACACCATTTTTTGTGGGACGACCTTTACGCCTACAAAGCGAAAATGCAATGTTTACATACAAATACACATGCATATGTACTTAAATTCTCAGTGCGTCAAAGTTTAATGCGTAATTAAAGTGCGGAAAATGTGATTGTTTCTTTAGACTACATTTCCGAAAAATTTTTTCCGTGTAGGCTATTTTCTGATTGTTTTATTTTTTCCATGATTTCCCTTAAAAAACTAAAAAAGAAATTTTATATATCTCAGGTCGTTTTCCAGATATACAATTTTGAATAATTCAAAAAAAAATTTCGAGATATACAATTTTGAATTTTTCAGAATTTTACTTTTATTTTTTGTAGTTTTATATATTGACATAACCTTTCGATATACGGACCAAAGGTCAAAATCCCTGACCCACTATGGCTTACTTCTCATGGCCCGACCCATATCCTGTAGTGAATGTAACACATTTTCCAAAATTTTCCAACATTAGTATTGTTTTTTATTTACCCAAGATATTTCAAAATACTAACTGAAAACAAAACAAAGCCAAAATTTAAAAAACCAACCCGTAAAAACATAGTTTTTGACTATAAATTCGTTATATATGACCACGCCCCTTTGTCCAATCCCGCCCATATTTGCAGCAGAACTGAGAACGTGTACACCTAACCAGCATACCCAATTTTGTTCACATACCGTTAATAGGAGCAGAAATAATAGATTTTAAATTTGTTATTTGTATGGGAGGTACCACGCCCCTTTGTCCAATCCCGCCTATATTTTGACAGTTCATTTTTGTTTAGTTAGTTTGCCTGCGAAGTTTCAGCTCGATTGGATCACGGGAAAATGGTTAAAAATCAATCCAAAGTTTTTTCGGTGCGCATGCATACAGACAGGTTAAGTTAATATAAAAAATTTAAAAAAAGGTCAAACATTTTCCGAAATATCTCGAGACCATAAGAGCAAAAATAAACATGCTCACATAGGCTTTTAGTAGCGGTACAAATATATAAAAAGCTATTTCCAATAAAAACAAAATTCAAAGACTTACAAGGGAAACAATTTAGTTGATGGCCGAGTTATGTGCCATCACCAGTGGGACCTATAGCTCTCCAATAAACCAATTTTTTAAACACAACGCCCTTGATCAGACCAGCCGTTTAGAAAGGTGACTATTAAGGCCCGTGTTAGACTATTAGTGCAAATGGAACGATACACGGAGAGAGAAATGGAAGGAGACTTTCTTCCAGCTGCCAGAAATTGTTCTACCATTCTGCTTGCGATTTACACTATCAGTTTCGGAGAAAGGAAAACATCTGTCTGCAACGTGAAAAAATATATAGAACAGTCATAAAATAAAAAACCCTTTAAGTTTATATTATGCGATATTTCAGTTGTTATGTTTTTAATAATTGTTGGGTTCAAGATCAATAACTATTAAAACTACTTTTTCTATGAAAAACTACATTTTAATAGGAATATTAAAAAAGAAATGTTTGAAATTGATCATTATGGTGGATGGTTGCGAATGTAGCTATTTCAATACCCACCAAGACATATCATATGATCTTGAATTTCATGTGATCTTGAATCGAGCAATTATTAAAAACATAAAATAAAAATAGAAACCCAAAAACAGCGAATAGTGAACAAAAAATAAACATTTGTAAAAAGTGACGAAATAAAAGCTTTTATTACCATTTTCTTTGTTTTGTTCATTGATTTCGTTTTGAGCTAACTCAAAAAATGAGGGAAATCTAACAGATCTATCAAAAAGTTATCTGCATATCATTCCAAAATGAAATCCAAGTGAAATGACCAAATAAAAATGTTGGCATATCCAACGATTTCTCTAATAATCTAACACGGCCTTAAGAGTAGGCAGGCCGTATCAATATCAGCACAACTCTAAGGTTGGACGTCCAGCAGGGAACCCAAAACATCTCCCGGGCAACTATGTGCCCTATTTCATTGAATGTTTGACCATCGAGTGAATCCGAAGTATACTTGTTTATATTTTAATGCGGGCATTTGATTTCACTCACAAACAGGTGATGGCGAATATTATTGTTCTTCAGAGTTCTCAGATTTGTCCTGCTATAGCAGTTGTCAATTTCTTGAAAAGAACGGAAAGAAGGGAAGAGAATGATTTTTTTCTTTAAAGATCACGTCTTCAATTTCTGTCAGTTACCATGCCTCTGCAGCGCTAATTGTTGATCGAATTGGCGTCCACAGCATCATTTTCGAAACAAATTGGCCAGTGATATAGCAGATGCATTATCGTCGGTGCACGCTGAAAAATCTGTATCTTGCTGGTGTTTGGATGCAAATATAAAGTGTGTTTGGAGCTTGTCGCAAATATAATATATTTGTGTCCAAACACATTGTGTTTGCTATTTAATATTACATGTTCGAGACACAATGATTAATATGTTATAATATATTTGTGTTTGTGACCCAAATATGTCTGGGATTGTAATGCAAATACAGTTGTATTTGTTTCACTGTTTATGCTCTCTCGAGAGCCAGAAAATAAATGATGAACATCAAGAGAGTGTATCTTGTAAGTGTGTATCTGTATATTTGCATTATTCTCTCAGTCAGTGATTCGTAAATATTCCTGAATGTTCATGCAAATTGCAGATGAAGTCATTGTTTCTTATTTTGGCTGATGTATTGCGTTTTAATTTCATTTATAGTCGTTAATGGTTCATTGGGCAGAGGATATCAAAAGCGCTTGATCAGTGAAAGAAGAATAAACAAACGCTTGGACGGTTAAATGGTGTGTGATGTTGCCTTGGTTTTTGTGTATTTGTTTCACATATATTTATGTGTGCTATCAAAGTGAGAAACGATTTTGATGAAAGAAATTGGAGAGGACAACAACGTGAATCCGTTTTCCTGTCCGAGCCTCTACTGAAAAAATTTGTGAAATATAATAAAAAAAAGCACAAGTAATTAAAACGCGCTTGTCTTGCATGAACTAGATTTGTATATATGTATATTGTTCGAGTACCAACGCATAGTGATAACCAAGGCATAGTTGAAACCTTCTGAAGAGAAAATGTAGGCGACAACAAAGAAAGGAGTAGCAAAAGAGCAGCAGAATCTCATTTCATAAAAAAAAGTAATGCATTCAGCAAGTAAATGTAAAAAGAGTAATTTTAAATATATTAATTTTTTGTATTAATTATTTATTTTAATTATAATAAATAAAGAAAGGAAGAATAATTCCCATCTAAATATTATAATGTTTGGGAGAAAATACGCATATGTTTCCACGGAAGTATATGGAGGTTTTGGGGGAAACACGCGAATGCTTACACGTAAGTATATGGATGTTTGGATGAAGCACGCATATGTTGCCACGTAAAAGCATACATATTTATCAGTAAACATGCTAAAGTTTTCATTTAAATACACCTGAGTTTGGGACTTGCAAACATATAAATATTTGAAGTGTGTTCCAAACATATACGTGGATCCTGCAGAATATGTTTGGGAGCGTAGTCATAGTTGTAAGTGAACGTACTAGTAAGTGAATTAAATAAAAACATCGTTTCGTATAAATTTCACTCGTCGCATAATTTACTGCTTTGAAGCTGCAAAGAAGTTTTTACCTTAAAATTAGGTGACAGGGACATTCCCTAACAAATAAATACGGTACAGAAAAAGTAGTAACAAAAGTAGATTTCAACTTTATTATAAATTATTGTGTATTATTTTTTTTATATTACTTAACCAGATTTTCTGAACTGCAGTCACGAAAATTTACTTGTTGCAGCAACACAATGGCGAACGGTCAAAGAATTTTGTATAATGTGTCTCGTTGCACCATCAACACAGTCGCCACATGTACGAAAGTTTTCACTACAGGGTCGTATTTTTCTTTTACATCTATTAAAATATGTGCTGCTCTAATTTACCAATGTGCTGCTTTAATTTACCGCATGTTTCGTTGCTCTGTGCCATTGCCAATTTCTGGTCCATCTTCCTCCTCTTGCTGCAGTTTACCACAAAATGATTTTACATAACCAAAAACTAATAAGCATTATGCAATAATACAAAGCTAACCAATCGATTAGTAAGGAACCTTTTAATTAAGAGCTTTCACAACCAACAACAAAAAGGGCGTCAAAATTAACTATAGAATGACTTCTTCAGCTATTACGGCAGATTCATAGGTGAAAATCATTTTACGTTATTCTCAGCGCTACATAATTTTCCACAAATAAATCCCTTTTGTGTCTGTCGACTCATATCACTAAACATTTCCGACAATTATTACTTCATTAAATTTATTAATGAAGAGAACGCATCGAGAATGATTGTAATAAATTCATCATTTTTAACACAATAAAATACAAATTTGTCACGCCCTTTGTCTGGGGTGCTAGGAAAAAGTACAACACAAAATCACAGCATTTAGTCGTCCACATCCTCAACATAAACCACGAAGAACACTTCAGCTGCTAGTGCTGCAACAAAACATCCAGCCAGACAAGCCGCAAATGTGTAACAACTTCAATACTCGACAAAATAAAAGGGCCAAATACAAAAACAAATTAATTTCACTCCCCTTTCGAATATGAATCTTTTCTACACAAATCCGTCTGCCTGTATGTCTAATGGAAATAGTTGTCAGCAAAGCCATCATCATCATCATCATCGCACTCAACTCAACAGACAGACAGACAATGAAAATTGTAATATTTCATTGTCACCCCGGAAAGAAACAATGAAATCTCGACAATAAAATTCTCACCCCTGAAAGGTGGCAGCCACTACACAACTACCACCACTATGCAGAGGAACAACATTTTGTTTCATGTTTTGATGTCAAAGTAATAAACTCATAATCACTTCACACTTTTTGGGTTGACTTCATGAAGTGATTCCCAGTGACATAGCCATGTTTGTTATAGATATATTGTACCGAATCTTCCATTGTAGACATCTACTCATAGTTTCTGTTACAGGCATCTGTCTCTGCTCTTTTACGATTTTACGCTGCCAATCATATTCGCATTTAGTACGAGCTAATGAATTTTCGATAGAGACTATTTTGCAAAACCTTTAAAAGGTACAATACATTTGTAATTAGAAGTGTTTAGAAGTGATTCTGAAGTGATTCGTTCAAGTCCTTCAGCAGTAATGCCAGAGCACCACATGTGTTCTCGTTCCCCAGAGAATATGGGTCTCTATACTAAATATCGAGCATACGGATTTAGTGTTTTTGACAGCATACTGAAGTAATCGATTGTAAAACATCGATTTTATATCGATTTTCATTATTAGTGGGGTGTTTCATGTGAAAAACTTGAACAAGAGCATCGTTTAAGGTGGGGAGTAATTGTAATTTCCTGTTATGAATTAAATTATTAGCCAGACAAATCCACCCGCCCTTTTAAAGAATTTTTTAGGATGTCAATTAAGAAACTACAAATTACTGTTGGTAAAAATGTGGACTCAGAAATTAATAAAATCAAATTGATTCTCAGAATAGACAAGTTCAACGTAAGAAATGAAAACCTGGTTTTAAAAACAATATAAACTGATTTTGAAATATGAAATTCTGATATTAAAACATCGAAATAAGATATTAAGAAAAAAACCAAATAATTTCCAAAAATTTCCAATTGAAATTTTAACATTAAAACATTAAAAATGTATTTACTAAAAAACTAAAAATAAAAAAATAATTAAAAAAAATTAAGTTATAGTGTTTTATTTATAAATGCACTAAAAACTAGAAAATAATTTTTCTCTTAGCCTCAATACGTCTATTCTTCTTCATGATGGGGTTGTACAATGGTCCGCCTACTTAGCACTTCAACAACAATGGTCTAGATACTTTCAATAAAGAGCGTAATTAAAATGAATTAGTTAATTAATTTTCTAGGGATCTCTCAAATAAAACGCTTGCATTTAAATTAAAACTGGTGACAAAATTAAATGTCAAATTAAGTGTCAAAATTAAATGTCACCATTTTTAATTTAAATGCAATCGTTTTATTTGAGAGATCCCTAGAAAATTAATTAACTAATTCATTTTAATTACGCTCTTTATTGAAAGTATCTAGACCATAGTTGTTGAAGAGCTAAGTAGGCGGCCCATTGTACGACCCCATCATGAAGAAGAATAGACGTATTGAGGCTAAGAGAAAAATTATTTTCTAGTTTTTAGTGCATTTATAAATAAAACACTGTAACTTAATTTTTATTTTTTTTAAATCAATTTAGAAATTTAAATTTTGTTGTTACCTTTTAAAAATAAAATTTCTCAATATCAATGTTTCATTTCTCAATATCTAATTTACTGTTCACGATTTTGCATTTGAGTACACTTTGCGACAGCGGTTTTAGGGCCTCAATCACACCAACAAAATTTCCCCGCCCGTTTCTGGCCCTAATCATCAATAGCTCTATTTTCTCCAATAAATCCCAAGCAGTTGGAAATCGATAAATGGTATCAACAACAAATTTCATAAGAAATAGCGCAATATTTAACGAAGTAAATACGATACGAATAACCATATAACTTCAGTTGGAGATAAGTTTGAACAGGCAGTCGGTGGCGTAACGTGCTAGAAGCTGCCCGAAACGAGTTATAATCCTACCGCGGCTGTTTAATTGTTTTTTTTTTTAATAAACAAACTTTCTAAAAACACCTCAAATCGAAGACAAAACGGAAACTGAGATACAATTTAGTTTATTAATATGTGAAATTCTTCATCGACTAAAAACGAAAATATTTTTGATAAATAAATAACGTACAAATATTTTCGTAGATGGGTGAAATTTTGCATCGATTGAAAAATAATATTTTTCCAATACACAACCTACAAATATAATAGCTGATTCCATCGCTCTTTTTTGTTTAAATTTCCAACTTTTATGATTTTGGTTTCACCCATAAAGTTTGTTTTAAAAAAAGATGCAATTTTTGTCTATTTTAAAATTCTTTATATTAACTTCACCTGTGCCGAAAAAACTTTGGATTGATTTTTAATCCTTTTACCGGGATCCAATCGAGCTGAAACTTCGCAGGTAAAGTAATGGCGATGACAAAAATCAACTATCTAATATGGGCGGGATTGGACAAAGTGGCGTGGTACCTCCCATACAAATCACAAATTAAAAATCCACTATTTCTGCTCCTGTTAACGGTATTTGAACAAAGGGGCGTGGTCATATATAAAGAATTTATAGTCGAAAACTATATTTTTTACGGGTTGGTTTTTTTCACTGCCTACTTACAGGTATGTCTCGCCTTGCATACAAATAACAACTAAAAGCGCAGCAAACTACATCGCGTCAATTGTCCATCCAAGATATATTGACAACGTAGAAGCATTGGAGTGGATGATCACTTTTATATGCATACGTGAGTGTGTATGTCAAACGAGTGGATAGGACTGTGTATACAGTGAGAGAATGACAGAAATTTACGTACTTCGTAATCTGTGCTCTCATTAGAAAAATGGCTAATTTCAGTTATCGCAAATGTAATTTAGTACTACGCTTTTGATGCAAACGAGAACTCGTTTGCAACAACATGATACACATTTGCGATATATGATTTTATTTGGGAGAACTACATGAACGGTTGCGATTAATAAATTAATTCATTTAATCAATTAAAGTATTATTGTGGCTACCGAACTCTAAACGTTGTTTTCTTTGCGTGTACTATATCGATTTCAATATAAGCAATTTTTTATTAAAATATTTAATAAATTTTTAAATTCATATAACAAAAACTTAAATGACCAAAGCCGAGGCAACCTTCGGCATAAAATCTGTGAAAATGTTTCGTAGGTCCTACTCCACACTAATTTTAATCCACACTAATTTAAACTTCTGAACAGGTACGCCCGGCCGAACTTATTACCTTAAGTGGTGATTTTTGAATGTAGTGATGTTTTTCAACCTAAATTTCAAGTTGATCCTCCCCACAAAAAAAATTCAACTTACGTGCCTACTTCTGAAAACTCCTTACATTAGAAAAACAATGGCTCCAAATGTACATTCATCATCACAATGTGAATAAAATATTCGTTTGCTGTACTGAATATTTACGTGCTTTAGATTTTGTACGATAGCAAACTTTTGATAAATCTAGTGGTGAGGCTAATGGTTTTTCCCAGTGTAATATTGCAATATACATACATAGAAATGTGACAACAACAATTACTTACATACCGACGACTAAAAATTAAAAGGTCGAATCTTGTTTTCCCCGAAATCGCGTTTTTTCCATAAAATCGGCAATTTTTGGAAAATGGTTTTCGGTTTGTTCGAAAAATCATTTTTTCAAGAAACCGGTTTTCGGTTTGTTCGAAAAGTCATTTTTGCAAGAAAGCGGGTTTAGGGTTTTCATTTTGGAATAAAGAACCGGTTTTTTTGCTTTAAATTAAATTACACATATAGCACTTTAGCGATCATTTCATATACTTATAAGTGTTTGAAACTCAAAATTTCAAAACTCTATTTAATTCTGATTTTAAATAAAACAATTATGTCATATTATAATTTGTAATGACTGTTTAATATAAAATGAACTTCTTTTATACAAATCCACATTAAACTGATTTATATTCGAAACCCATATTCAAATTTGAAACAGATTTTCATGCATGATAATCTTATTAAATTTAAAACATTTATTTATAAAATAATTTTAGTTAAAAAAAAAATTGGGAAAGCTTAATTAATTCTTAACTAATTTTTAGTTGTTTATTGTTCAAGTCATAAAATTATTTTGAAATTGGAATAAAATAATTGTTTGGAAATTCCATTTAGAATTGTTTGGAACATAAAATCATGTTTGAAAATAGAAATCATGTTTCATATTCCAATATTTCATTAAAATTCGAAAATCATATAATTTATCATTACTTTGTTTAACGACATTAATATAAATTAAGTAAAAACCGGTTAACCGACGTGAAATAACCGGGTTCAGGTTTGTTCAAAAATTTAGTTTTCTAAAAAACCGGCGCACCGGGTTTACAGGTTTTTCGGTTTCGGTTTTGGACACTCTATCTCCAATACACCTTTCGTACACAAAATATTTTGTTATTTTAACAAATAAACAATTTGGTTTACTATAAAATATAATGCGCCCAATCTCTCCGATTTTACTCCGTTATTTCTTTATCCTGATTAAAAGACCAAAACCCGACAAAAAAATAAAAATAAATAAATAAATGGTTTCCCATTACATCCCATGAAGGGACCGGGGAGAACTTCTCACAATCACTGAGCTGTGCGCTTTCCAGTTTTCACTCACTGATTGGGACCTACAGTTTTACACCGATTCCGAACGGTATTTTGAGAAGCTTATTCATGGCTATGTACTCGATAGTGTCGCCGTCACTATGCGAGGTGACCGCCGCCGAAGGAAATTTTAGGTGGTCAGAGCAGGGTTCGAACCCAGGATGTAGAAGAGCCGCGCACACTAACCATTGCACCACCGACGGCCCGACAAAGCATATTTTAATTTTCTATACACCTTATAGAGGATTGCAATCACGTATGTAAAGGAACATCATAGACAGAAGGCAGAGAAACATATGTACATAAGAGGGAGTTACATGTTTTACTCCATCCAACCGGGAGTCTGACGGATACAACACCACACCTAAATTACTTATTCAAAATGTTTGATCTTACAAATTACTGCCAAAAAGTCATTAAGTATTACAAATTTGTAAATTTGTATTTCATACCACCGACCACCCTGTCCCACTATTTAATTTTAGCCGTCTTTTATGTTGATAATAACAAATATTTTTTTGTTAACATCTTAATTACTTTAACAACATATGAAGGAAATTAATAAACTAAGAATATTATGGTAGGTATTTGGAAACAATTACATACATACATACGGGTATTCATACCCACAACCCCAGCATAATCACCAAGTAACGAAAACATAGACTCGGTGTTGGCGTGAGGTTTTGTTAACCAAATCGCTCATTTCGTCCGTCTTTCGATCGGCCTGTAATTCCATTCACTGACATGCCATGCCGTTGTAGGTCGTTTTTTGAGATGTTAATAACAAATGTTGTTCCAACCACAAGCTAATGAATTATATCAGTATCTCATACAAAAAAACTCCATTATCATGTTAAGATTTAATGAGATTGCTTATGTTGTTTGTTTCAATCGGTCTCTTTTTGCTGTTAATAACACATTTACATTCAATGATTCGGTAGTAATATTTGCTGTCAGTCACTTGTCAATATATGGGGTTGAAATTGATTAGATTTTTTCTTATTGCTTAACAGATTTGTGGTAATTGTATGTTAATTTAAATAATTCGAAACAGACATTTTTATATTTTAAAATTAATGGGATGACTCGATTTACATATACACGCAAGGAAAACATTCGTTGCCATAAGCGAAATTTTAGACAACTAATCTTCAATTGAAGATCTACGTTTTGATATATCTAAGCTACGACTATGTCGAAACTATATTAAATTGCTTTAGCTCCGGTTTGGCAATGGATATTACTGAGATATTATGTGGATATTCAAAAAACACAACAGGATTGCATTTTGGGTGCGATCAATTGGAACTTATTTTGTCATTCTGCTTTAGTGCGTTTATGCACAAGACAGGATCGAAAAAGATTGAGAGGCTCGTAGTAAATTAGTAGGATAGTAGGAAAATTTCGTAAATTGTTTGTGTTGTGTTGCCTCTTGATGTCCGATCATAACACGCGATACACAGTTGTTTAGGCTTACATAATAGCTGAATATTATTTATGGATAACACTGTGTGTAATTTTAAAGTCAAGGAAATATAAACATATACGGACACCACTACGTGATAAAAGACCAAAAAAAATGTTCCGTGTCTCCCAGTTTTGTCCAAAGTCATGCACTTTTTTTTATGAGCCCCCAAAGATTTGGCGCCTCGGTGTAATTTTTGCAAAAAAATGATAACTTTGTCAGGCTCCTATCTTACAAACCGTTCGAAATTTTGATTTCCTCTCTGAGGGAAAGTTGTACCTCTTATCATAAAGAACATCAACGGGGCTATCAATATTATAGTTGAAGTAAAGAAAAAATAAATTAAATTAAAAATTTTGGGAAATTTTTCACTTTTGCGGCTACCTAAACGGTGTTAAGAATCATTCCTAGTTGTTTATTAAGATCTTAGGTACATTTTTGTAGTTGATTGTTTCCTGGAATTTTCAACGGATTGGTACCTATGGACCTGAACAGGGGGAAAAGGATAAACAACATTTTAAAGTTTTTTGTTCTTTATGATAAGAGCTACAAACTTTCCCTCAGAGAGTAAATCAAAATTCCGAACGGTTTGCAAGATATGACCCTGACAAAATAATCACTTTTTTGCAAGAATGACACCGAGGCCCCAAATCTTTGGAGGCTATAAAAAAAGTGCATGGCTTTGAGCAAAACTGGGAGACACGGGTCTTTTTTTTGTGTTTTACCACGTAGTGGTGTCCGATTATGGTTATATTTTTTCGTGTTGCACTGTGTAATATTTTTGTTAGATTACAAATTTAAATAACAACAATTTAAAAATCACTAGAAACATAAAAAATGGCGAAAATTGTGTGCAAAAAAATTAAAATAACTGTTGGTTAAAATTGCATTAATAATCCATACACAACTGTGTATCGCACGTTAAAATTGGACTGCAAATGGTGACCCTGTGTTTGTAGTAAAAATACATTATCACTATTTTGAAGTAAAGGAAATGAAAGTCGCAACAATTCAAACAGCTGTTACGTAAAACGTTTACATGTTGCTGCAAACGTTGAGTACACATAGCGAAATACATATTTTTGTGTAATCGACGTCCAAATATTTTTTTCTTTGAGTGTAGTTTTTCTTTAAAACTAGCTTTGTTCAAGAAATCCATCACATGGAAATAAATATTAATATGCTTTTTTGCAATATCAATTTGTATTTTGTCAATATAGCTTTCTCAAAGCTCAATTCCAATTTTTCATTTATAATTGTCAATTTTCATTCCAGCGGAAAGGACGACAATGCTACGGGAGTATTAACAAATTTTTGTGCAATTTCTTTTCTATGGAGCTGTTTGTGCTAGATTACACTTTAGACGGCGAATGGAGTCAATCGCGAAAATTGTTGTGTCCGTTTATCTGAAGAAATACATGCGATAGATCGGGCCGAAAAAAAGGTTTGGTTAGAAAAAAATCGTTCTATGGGTCAAGTTGAATCACAAAATTTCAGAAAAAAACATTAAAGCCTTCATGTCCCGCAATACACATGAAGCAAAATCTAGATGCAAATTCACATTTTGGAAAATTTTAATATATGTATGTAATTGCAATACATTTTCAAAATTGAAAGAATGGTGAAATGAAGTATGTGCCATGTTGGTATGTATATGTATCAAAAGTTTTGACGAAATCAATTATAACTAGGCAGTAAATGCAATTTACTTTAATTTTTAAAGTAGAAAACGTGCTTTTTTTATTGTTTTTTTCTCTTTAAAACTGGAGGAACACAATTTTGAGAATCTAGAATAAATGGGTTTTATAGACGAATGGATTTTTTTCGGCCCGCTGTAATATACAATCTTTCTTGATTTCTTTCCTATGGAGAAGATTATATCTTTCAAAAACTTGTATCGATTGATGAGCCAGTGAACAAAAATAAAGCGATCCAAATTCAAATACAACTTTAACATCTACAAAATTAATTCGATGCATGTGCTATAAATCTTCTCAACCAATTAATGTGTCAACACTTAAATTTACTTCAAAAAACCCGAAACCTAATAAAAAACGTGTTTATTATTTCACCCTAAACCAAAAATTAATTTAAAATTTTTTAACTCGCCCACATTTTGTCATGGCAGTGCAGGTGCAGATTAAGAATTATTTTATCCACTCCACCCAGCGAGTTCCTGTTGCAAGATCTGAAAAAAACATCCCCAATTAAATGAACACAGTAACCATTAAATAAATAAAAAAACTTTCCATTCTCTTTAGATATTTTTATTTTGGCCAACTTGAAGTGAAAGTACCCCTTATTTTTAGCAAAACAACCCTTGCCCGAGTGCAAACAACGGAAACTTCATGTTTTCGGATATCAAAACAAGTGTTTTATGTTTTGTGTCAAAGATACAAATTTACAAGTGCCCGAAACAAATAAGATTATGCTCAGCCATACTTAATTTTCGGGGGGAGAGAAAACCTTGTATGTGTTAGATTAAATCGCTAAGATATAGCAAAATAGTTTAACGATAATGATGAATTAAAGGAGTTACAAAATACTTAGCAGAAGTAGTAAGACCATGTCAATTTCCGAAACGAGTTGGAATTGAAATATTTATTTAAATTTAAAAAACTATTGAATTGACATAATGTAATGAGGGGAATATATTAATATTATTATAAAAACAGCAATAACAATAAGCACTAAAAAAAAGTACCTTAGAATGGTTTTGTCCCCACACCCTTAAAAAATTGGCTTGACTGCAAATGTAACGTGTTTGTAGCTTATCGCAAATATAGTATACTTGTGTCCAAACACGTAATGTTTGCTATTTAATATTATATGTTGGGGACACAATAATTAATATGTTATAATAGAAATTTTTGTGACCCAAATATCACTTTGTTTGTTGAAAACTGATTAAAACAAAAACATGACAAACAACAAAGAAGCAAAAAACAGCAGATCTTCAATTCATAAAAGCAATGCTTACATGTAAGTATATGGATGTTCCAACATTTACTTAATATTACAGGGACCATTTTATTTCAGTGTGCACACAAAAAAAGGTTGCATCATTCTCAGCCTAGTCGTACAGGTTTGGTTAGGTGTTAGTGGGTGTCGATGAATGACTACCTTAGAATTACTAGTCCATTGTGATGCCACGGTCTAACGAGATTAGCCGTTAATTTGCTCAAGACCTTAACTATGCCTATCTGAGATAATTCACGCAGTTCCCTAAATAAGTAGGATCCTGTAACAAATATCCTCCTGCCGGCTAGTGCATTTTTCCAGACCTTCAGTCTCACCGCATGTCTACCAATCAGTCTTGGGCGTTGGATACGACCTTAATAGGCGCTTTCAACAAGTAATGTCCTGTCAGTTGGAAAAAGATGGAACGTCCACCATGGTGGAGCAAAAATTAAATGAGCTGAGAAGGATAGCAATAGGTTCTTCTTTTAATCAGTGGTACATCAGCAAGGATGGAAGCCCTTCAAGAACGCATAGCGAGAGTATGAGAGGACCAGAAACAAAAGCCAAGACGACAGCATGGAGATCCTATTGTAAGTCGATGCAAATCCTCAAAGAATCCAGCAGATTGACCAAGATTCTATCCGAGACTCATTTAAATCCATCCCACATACGGAGGCTGTATGGGTCATGTCACCAAAGGAAACTCTAATGCCATTGCTGGATATAAACTTCCCGGATAGCGGTGTAGGGACTCAAAAGAATATGTTGGTAAACACAGCAGAAAAGACTGCTGAAAAGGGGAAAGCAAACAAATTTGCTATTACAACAAACATTAGTTTGTTGTTTTCCCCAACAGTATGTCAGCTATTTCATCAACCCTGCAAACAGTTTGCTGTTATGACAGTGAATTTGCTGTAATAAAAAACAAATTGCCTGCTGGTAAGTAGCATACATTGTTTGCTATTAATAGCAAACTTAATTTTTTGAGTGTGGGAGACGATGATACTGCAGATACACTGATCAATATTGACAAATTTATGTGAGCTTTAACTAGTTTTCGTAATACAAATCGTCAGGCCCTGATGGAATATTTTCGATTATGTTACAGAAGGTAATAAGGCTTGTTTCCCCTTGGCTCAGGGCAATATTCATGGCCAATTTACGATAAAATCACATCCCAGAAAGTTGGAAAAGGGAGAAAGTCATATCCATCCCCAAGGCTGGCAAGAGTGACAATGAATCTGTGAAAGATTTCAGACCAGTAATCCTCTCATTATTTATACTCAAGACTCTAGAAATAATTGTGGATCAACGTAAAGAGTTACCTTCTATAAAGAATATACAATGGCAGCCTTCCTGCATATAGAAGACGCTTTTAACAATGTCAAAACAGAAAGTGTCATAGAAGCCCTAAAAGATACAAATGTCGGCAAAAGTATAGTGAGTTGGATAGACAAAATCGGTCACTAGGTCAGACTGTAGCGGTACACACTATACTGAGGTGATATCACCACTACTATGGCTAGTAGTTATGAACACTCTATTAATGGACTTGGATAACAGAAGAATAAGGGTAATTGCATAAGCGGATGATGTCGTGGTGATGGTAACAGAACCCTTTATCTCCGACACAATTGAAGTTATGGGGAATATCTTGGGCCACAGACTGTGATCTAGGCGTTAAACTGCATAAAACTGACTTGCTACTATTCGCAAATAGCCGAACTACTCCTCAATACTGGCTACCCTCACTCAATGGTAAACAATTAGCGTTGTCGGTTAGGACGAAGTACTTAATATTGAATACAGAGTTAAGAAGGAGCAAGGTGCGTTATACGCTTGCAAGAAACATTTGGGAGAACATTGGGAGTATCGGTATTGTGGCCAGCTCTGGAGAAAGATTGAAAACTGTCAACAGTGCAGAGAACAGCTTGTGTTGGTGTGACAGGTCATTACGGACGTGCCCTTATGCCGCTCTCAATACGATGATGAATTTGCTTCCGATTGAACAGTTTGCTAAGAGTGTAGCCGTAAAGAGTACTCTACAGCTTAGAGAAGTGAAATGTTGGACCCAAGGAAGCTATTTGCATAGTAGGAGTCTGTGCAATTTGCCTAGTGGGGTCATAACTGGAAGAACGGACTATGCCAGTCCAGAGTTGAACTTCCGGAAAAACTTCAGAAAAATCATACTACATAGATAAGAGTGGAAGAACCACACACGATTGCAGGATGTTGACTTAGACAATTTTACGGATAGATCTAAGACGGGTAGTGTAGTGGGAGCTGGCGTTTACTCTAGTTGCAATAATGGAGACGTGTCGTCAGTTGCGAAATATCTTCTTGGATAGTCAAGCGGCAACAAGGGCTCAATCCTCAGAGGAGAATATATCGATGCTGGTTCGTGAATGCAGGAATCTACTGGACGTGACCGGCGTCAGGAGAAGACTCCCAACTGTGGGGTCCGGGTCAGTCCAATATAGTCGGAAACGAAGCGGCAGATGTACTAGCCAGGAGAGGTTCAAGTGGAAATGCGTATGGACGAAACATGATTGAACGCCCTCTAGGAGTGGTAGGTAAGGTGATTGATCGCCACTTTCACCAGAAGGCAGACAGTAACTGGAGAGAACTCAATTCCTGTCACATATCACGGTGTATATGGCCTATATATGACGGTAAGAGAACCGAGTGCCTGATGACTCTGAATAGGAAGCCAAAATGACAGCTGTAATATCCGGTCACTGGACGATTGATACACATGCTGCTAACATTGGACTATAACATAAGCGTTACTGTCGTAGTTGCATTATGAACTTATCTCCTATAGTGCCCAGCCTTGGCAAATACAAGGAGTAAAATTTTGAGAAAGCCCTTTTTTGATGGAATACAGGAATAAGGGAGTAGTGAACTCAGCCTGCTTCTAAAATGCATTCGCAGTACTAATTGGGTATAAGTGGGTAACCTCAATCTATTACTGGCACATTCTACACACTCTGTGCCTCTCGTCCATTTCTCACATAGAAGCTCTCTTGTAAGATATGCTTAGAAGTCGCTAAGAGCATGCCAACACGTTCCAGTTTCTGTGGAACTTGTAAGGTAGTCCCTTCTCTAGCCAGCTCATCTGCTGGGCAGTTCTCCGGAATGCCCATGTGCTTTGGCTCCAATACGAGGTGAGCATCGTGTTGTTCGACCATCTCGTTCAGATAACTGCGGCCGTCCTTGCTAGATGTTGAATTCAGGAATACTGACTCCAGGGACTTGGGCCGAGAAGACATTGACCAATGACTGAGAAGACATTGCTTCCAGGGACTTGGTCCGATATGACGTTGACCCCAGTGAATGCTGAACAATTATCCCTCAACCGGTCGGTCACTTCTCTAATGTGCAACATTTCCTTGTGATACACGTTACAATTATCAACTAGTCTACGAGAAAGGAACAACCCTAGTTCCATAGAGAAGACCCCGTAGCCTACGTTATAATTCATTTCATCCTATCAGTGTAGAAATTCACATATCCCTCTATATCAGGCTCTCCTTTATTCTCGAAATCCCTTTCCGGCCTGACAGCGTGGTATTTCGAATCGAATAGTGGTACTTAGTTTATAGTTAATTAACTAATTTTAAGTATTTTCGTACACCATGCTGGATCCGTCATTTTGAATATTAAAAGTTGGTCTCAGATTCGTAGCCCTCGACTCTGAAAACACCCAAGCTTTAAGTTTTAAGCCCGTTATTTAGTTGTTAGATTATGTCATCCGCCATTATAGATCTGCAATTCAGAATTTTTCAATTTTAACTTCCGTTTTAAATTTTGGTTCCCCAAAGCCCAGCAGTTCGAAAGTCTCATGCTAAATACCATTTAAATTCTACGAGTTGTGACATATGGCCACCAATCAAATTCCCTGGTCCATCCTGTAATGCGGCTTATTTGGTAGAAGATACAATTCGTCATGAAGTATACAAAATCAGAAAATGTTTGTATATTTTGTCGCCTAATATAACGCCGAGAAAAATACCTTCCCAATAATGCCAAAAACAAAAAAATTAAGTTGCTTTCAGTTTCAAATCTGTGTCAGGACGAATGATTTTATAGAACAACGTTGTTTTTTTTTAATTTACAGTACAGGTCTATTGTAAATGTATATATTATTGCAACCTAAGGATCGGCCGTCGGTGGTGCAATGGTTAGTGTGCGCGGCTCTTGTACATGAGATCCTGGCTTCGAACCCTGCTCTGACCACCTAAAATTTCTTTCGGCGGCGGTCACCTCGCATAGTGACGGCGACACTATCGAATAAATAGCCATGAAAAAGCTTCTCAAAATACCGTTGGGAATCGGTGTAAAACTGTAGGTCCCAATCAGTGAGTGAAAACTGGAAAGCGGACAGCTCAGTTTTTGTCAGAAGTTCTCCCCGGTCCCTTCATGGGATGTAATGGGAAACCATTTATTTATTTTTATCGCACTTTAAGATTGGACTCCAAATGGCAACATCAATTTTCGGTCATAGTACGGATAAATCTATTCCTTCTTAATTCATTAGAACTACTCCTGGGACCGAAATCAATTACATATTTCCAAAGAAACTTGAAGTTGATTTCTTCTTTCTTCGTACCGCTTAAGGGTATTACTCGTATGAATGTCAATATTTGGAATTATTTACCAACACATTTTAACATCTCCTACGAATTCAATATGAGCTCTTTTTCACTGGGGTATTTTGTTAAAACACATAACTAAATTAATGTAATCCCCTTATTGGACCTCCCACATCTAACTACCATTCGTTTGATTAATAGCAAATATCAATGAAATGCCAGATCCCTTCAATTTTATTGAATTTATTCAAAAAAGATTATATAAAAGGAACAAAATACAATACCTTTCAAAGCTTAAAACAAACAACAACAGCAATTTTAATTGACTTAATATTGTTTTTAAAGTATTTAATGCGAATGATACATATATCAAATCAAGCATTGATATTAAAATACTATTTTCAACTTTCGACTTGAAGAAGGTGTATACATATCTCATTCATTCATGAGTTGTGCTTTCTACATCAAAAGACTGAACAAAGAAGCGGCTAAGGGGATTAAAGTAGCTTTGTGTGAACTGATGTCGACGTTTGTGTACCCTACAAAAGGGCATGATTTTAAAATCTATCGATCAGCGAAATTAAATATCGCATCTAGGAAAGCTTGATAAAAACAACATTTTCAATTTCCTATTAAATATTTTACGGATTTCAATAGCTTTACTGTGCTCGAATCAGATCGCAACTATTTAATCTCAGATACTCGCACAATTTATCCATTAGAATCAAATTTACAATTAGAAATTTTAAATTTGAAAAATTCCAAACCTCATGTCGAATTTTAAATTAAAATTTAAAGAAAATCAGAAATGGCCAAGGCTTATTATCAAAATGTTAGGTTGGACTTAACTAACTTAACTAGCAATTTCCAAACTGATGGCAAAAACTTTTAGTTAGCTTTGTTGGTGATAATTGGGGTAAATAGTCTAAATTCCAATTGAAATTGATATTTTTAATTTCAAATTTAGAAAATTCCAAATAAAATTTTAAAATTTAAGATTTTTTTCCAGTGTACCGAAGTACTCTAAACAATCCCACCTATACTCACAAAGCTTTCGGTTGCCCAATCACATTAACCTAACCGAATTTAGAGGTTCTCACAATAACAATAGAGGTTATCGTAACCAAATTAGAGGTTGTCACAAATGCATTAGAGGTTGTCAGAACTGAACTAGATGCTGTCACGACGACCACATTGGTCTTAACTGAATTTAGAGGTTGTCAGAATAACAATAGAGGTTATCGTAACCAAATTAGAGGTTGTCATAAATGCATTAGAGGTTGCCACAACTGAACTAGAGGATGTCACTACCGAATTTAGAGGGTGTCACAACCAAATTTAGAGGCATCACAACCTAATCATAACTTGTTTGTAATTATGTATTTAAAACACATTTAGTGAGAATTTTTAAATCTTTAATTGTTAACATAATTTCTTAAATACTCATAAATAATTATAAAACAAAGAATTGAAGTGTTTAATTTTGTTTTCTATCGACACAAATTAAATGTATATACCGCTTCCGACCATTTTTGAAGTCCCACCGTTCATGGGTAACAACCCCAAATATGATTTGTTGTGTCTGTCGATTTAGGTTTCAAACCCAACCATTCAACTGTTCTATATCAAGATTACGGTATTCAGCCTTTTCTTTGGCGTGCATATCGGCACATCTCCAACTACACGGTGAAAAGTGGACATAGTGCAACATAGTGCAGGAACCACGAACACGTTTTCAAGGATTGTTTTCTTGAATTGAAGATCTGGTGTATTGTTGTTTCTTTTTTGTTTGTCACGAATTTGTTTTCAGCAGTTTTCAACAAACAAAGCTTTGTTTGCTTGCAAATATAACGTGTTGGTAGCTTGTGTCGCAAATACAGTATACTTGTGCCCAAATTAGGAACTGGTTTTCAGAATCCGGCTACTCGGTTTTTTTTTAACTCATAAAAACCGTCCGTTTTTTTTTACATTCCTGTTTTTCGAATGTCGAATCTCGCGTTATTTGGCATTCGATATTTTGTATTTAAATTCATTCGTAATTTTCTTAAATGTGTACATGATTTTTTCCAGTGTTTCGGCCGAACAATATAATTGTTAGTTTTATAAATCTGGCAACTATTTACAATCAAAACAATTCAAGATGCCGGCTTCTGACACTACAATATGGGAGAAAATTTATGATTTCTACACGCAAAGAAAAAAAACGTTTATTGCTCGGTTGCCACAACAATACTTTGATTGATTTGTATTAATTTATTAATCGCAACCGTTTATGTAGTTCTCCCAAATAAACTCATATATCGCAAATGTGTATCATGTTGCTGCAAACGAGATCTCGTTTGCATTAAACGAGTACAAAATTACATTTGTCGCAAGTTAAAAACCGTGTGCGATAACTGAAATTAGCCATTTTTCTAATGAGTACGAAGAACGTAAATTTCTCTCATTCTCTCTTTCTGTCGACTGTATACACAGTCCACTCGTTTGACATACACACTTACGCATACACATAAAAGTCTTTTGCCTTGTCAATATATCTTGGATGGACAACTGGCGCGTTGTAGTTTTCTGCGCTTTTAGTTGTTATTTTAATGCAAGTCGAGACGGACGTGTTCGTCGACACTGAAAAGATAGACAAAAACTCCAACTTTTTTTAACACAAACTCTATGGGTAAAAATCCTAAAAGTTGGAAATTTACCCAAAAAAGATTTTATGGAAGCCATAGATATAAATTTTAATGTATAAGTAATGTACTGAATAGAGTAACTACAACTCGGTTGCTGTAACTACAACTCGGTTGATGTAACCGAAAGAACAGTTGGTGGAACCGTTTTTCGTTTATCACAAACCTTTTTCAGCTTTAATTTTTCATAACTCGTTTACTGCAAACGTTTTTTAGTTCTCGCAAACGTTTTTTTCGTTAGGATCAACTACAACTCGGTTGCTGTAACCGAAGGAACAGTTGGCGGAACCGTTTTTCGTTTCTCGCAAACGTTTTTTTTAGCTTATGTTTTTCATAACTCGTTTGCTGCAAACATTTTTCTGTTCTGCCAAACGAAATGATATGTATGGCTTAACAGAAGTTCGTTTCTCCCAACTACAGTCCCCAAACGAACTTCAGTTATCTGAGATTTCGTTTGGGAGGAACGAGTTTTTTCTTTCCGTGTATCTAATCAGAAAAGGTGAGTTAAAGAAAAAATGTATTTCCTTAAGCAGAAAAACAGCGTTTCTCTATTGTGGCCGATCAATGATCGGATATGTCTTATATAAAATACGTAAATGTTACTGTGCGAACACTTGATCCCGAAAGCAAAACGTTTGAAGTTTTCAACATCGGTTTGGAGGAGCTGAAATTAAAAGGCACAGCTGTTAAAGTTGAACAAGTCACCAAACGAACGTTGGAAGAATTTGGCGTAGATATGCAGCATGACATAGTAGCAGCGATCCATGATGGTGCAGCGGTCATGGCTAATGCGGCCGAAGTATCGATTCCGACTCGCAGCTCTGCATAAATCACCTCATTTATCTCTGTGTTGTTGAGAGCTTTTACAAAAAGAACTGCAATGTGGTCAACAATAACAAAATTGGCAGTGAAGAGGATGCCAACGACGATGAAGAATATGATAACGATTATGCTACAAACAATTATTTAGACTTTATAGATGAATACTTTAAACGATAGTGTAATCTCTATTCTCAAAATACCGTTCGGAACCGGTGTAAAACTGTAGGTCCCAATCAGTGAGTGTAAAACTAGAACGCGCTCAGCTCACTGGTTGTGAAAAGCTCTCCCTAATCTCCTCTTGGGATGTAACGGGAAAGCATTTATCATTTTATTTAAGCTCTATTAAATAACGTGTTAGAAAATGCGTTTCAATGTTCAATAAGTCGGCTAAAAAGCAAAAGAAATTACAAATGTTTGCAAAATACCAATTTAATAAGGAGCTTAAACTTTCCATGATGTTAAGCCATTTTTAAAATTGCACAAATGTGTGATTCATACGTTATTGGACTTAGGACTGACACCATTTAGTGAAAATGATAACGCGCAACTTTGTCTGTGCTTAGTGACACTTTTAAACCTTTGGAAATATCTATACGAAAACTTTCTGCAAACTCTTCGACTTTAACTGATGTTGAAGGCATTTTTAATTTTTTACTTAAATACTATTCAATAATTCAAACCCCATTATCAGGTAATTTATATGAAATTCCAAAAAGACGTCAACAAACTCTGAATACTCTCATTTTGTATTTAAGTACTAGTAAACTCCCCATTAGTGATGCATTTCAAAAATATTCAGTTAAAAATTAAACAAAAGAGTTGGCATCCATTTTGTATTCACGATTATTTACTGAAGAACAAGATTCGTTTGCCGATTCAAATGACGAAATGATTGTTGATGCCACTGACGATACTATAGAATTTTATTCGACTTTTTTGAAAGTAATATAAAGCTAATAAGCTTTATATTATTTAAAAAGGTCTTGAGCTTGAATAAATTTGTAAGTTTTAGAAAACAGACCGAATAAAAATTCCCGTAAGGGAAATGCTGGAAGTTGATGAAGAGCACCGCGAGCACAAATCATGTCTGTTTAAAACCAATGGTTTTTCGGCGTGATAAAAAGAGTTGTGCATGAAAGTGTTCCAATGGTAGTGCTTGGTATTCTTCATACGAGTATATAAAGGAATTCTCATTAATATGATGAGTGTTTCTGGATATATATTTTTGAAGAATTCACCAAAAACATACTAAAAACGTCTGCTGATGAAGATCTTGGCAAGATCCGAAATAGCTATACAGACAGCCTTGGTATCATTGGAACATTTTTATGCTCGACTTTTTTGAAAGTAATATAAAGCTAATAAGCTTTATAGTATTTAAAAAGTCTTGAGCTTGAATAAATTTGTAAGTTTTAGAAAACAGGCCGAATAAAAATTACCGTAAGGGAAATGCTGGAAATATGGACAATATTTTTATTTGTTAAATAAACACGAAAATCACAATTGTACGAACTTTAAATATTTTAGGAGAACAAATATTTTTAAAATTGTAAACATCTAGTTTGAAATTTATATTATTATGTTGTGGTAACAGAATTCGGTTGCACCAACAGAACACTGACAAATTTGGTTGTAGCAACCAACTTTGCCATACATACGGTTGTTGCAGCTGACTCAAAGCCAAGTTTGATTATTGGAACCAAAATTGTGCCGAATTCAGATATTGCAACTGAGTTGACATTAAAATCATTTGTAGCAACCGTATAGACCGCAAACCCGGGCGTTGGAACCGAAATCATAGAAACTTTAGTTGATAGATTGAAACTATTACGGGAATTCTGTAGTCACAACTCAATCAATTAAGAAACTTGATTGTTTCAACCGAATTCCAGTTGTGGGAACTAAATTCAGTCGTGACAACATCAATTCGGTTGGGACAACCGTATTTCGGTGGCAATAACAGAGTTTACGACAAATACAACCTCTTTTCAAACAATTAGTTCTGTGAGTGTATGAATAGAAATAATTAACCCTTTATCCTATGCATTGTCACAATTATGGACAGACCTAGTTGTCTCAGGGCACACTTGGCGCAGACAAACACTTCTCCATACGCTTGTGCTATCATGCATACCGTTTTAAACTCGACCCCTAAAATGAGACACTTTTTACCATTTCTGTTCGCTATGCACTGGCGTTAACCACTTTTACACACCAATATCTACATAACGTAGGGTAACTCTTTCAAAAGCGCAGTAGACACCAATCAAAGCCACACATAAACACAACCCAAGAATAGAAATTAACTGAAAAAGAAACACTCATCAATCTATCTATCCATTCATCCAACCCACACACACAGACTCCACATCACAGAAAGCGAGTAGAAATGCCTGAGTGTAATACTCGAGACTGCTAATTAAAGTAACATTTATTTAAGATTTCTTTTGAGAAAATTGAAATGTTTAAATCTTTTTTAATTTGTTTGAATTTTCAAACAGAAACAACACAACCACCGGTCCACAAAAACCACACACGACCACAGAAAAAACAGTTGATCATAACACTTTTCCACTGTACCAGCGGAGATGATCAAAAAGGCCGCACGTTTGATCACAAGCGATATTTAAATAGCCATAGGCCACCGCCAACTATGATACAAATAAGGAGGAGTACTGGTGGCTCACCGCCACAACATCAACAGTATCGAGATTCTATTATAAATAAATATTTATATTAAGTATACGGTAGCACACGTATATCGCATCGCATATATGTACATATGTACATACGTGAACCTAGTACACCAAATTGTCCATCCAACACATGGTCACATGAACTTCCTCTACTTTGTGACGGCTTGAATTGAAATACAATGTTTATCTATTTGGATACTTTATCGATTGATTGCTTTTTACAAACATTTATAAAGGTTTGTCTGTAGTTCTACGCTCCTCTAGCCTTATACATATGTGTTGACGGCCGATATTTAAAGTTATTTGGCCAAGAGTTGCCACACTTTTCGTTGGGCATTATTAATTGTTGACGGCGTTACGCCGCGGTGAACTTATAAAGCGAGGTGTTGTCAAGATCAGAGGAATTTATCGGCTTGGTGTTATTGTTCGAAAAAGCCGACGATTAGTTTGATATTGTAATTAGCATTGGTCAGATGGTATTTGACCTTAGAATTGTTTGAGTAAATGTGTTTGCTTACGAATACACTTTTCTAAAATAAATAATTTCGAGTTAAAATTTGACTACCAATTTACAGTTTTGTTTTGACATTTGGTCAAGGTTGTTTAGAGTATGAACAAACATGGAATTGCTTAAAAATCTTGTGTTGGGTAAAATAAATTTAAAATTAACAAGTTGTACAACATGAAATGCATATTGTTGAATTTTGCGGACTGCGCGAAAATTACCAATTAGTTGTTAGTTGTCAATAAGTCCGTGACTTTTTCAATGAAACACAGTTTTTCTTGAAAAAAAAATTATTTTTCAACATAATCTCCTTTTAGCTCAATACACTTAGTCCAAAGTTTCTCCAATTTTTGTATCCCTTCCAAAAAATGGGATTTTTCGAGGTCCATAATATAGGCATTTGGTTGATTAATAATTTCATCGTTGGAGCTAAATCTCTTCCACCGAGCCATTTCTTTAGGTTTGGAAATAGGAAATAGTCACTGGGGGCTAAACCGGGAGAATGTGGCAGATGAGGTACCAACTCGTAGCCCAATTCATGGAATTTTCCCCTTGAGACTACACACGTGTGCATCCGTGCGTTTATGGTCAATTGAGAGCAAACCCGGTACCCATCTTGCTGACAGCTTTTTTAAACCCAACTGACCATTTAAAATCCAAACCACACTGCCATATTAAATGCCTCTGGCATAAACAAACTCACGCACTTTTACTCTTCGATCGACCAACACCATATCGTGGATTTGTGCGACATTTTCGGGTGTATTGACCTCAATTGGCCGTCCAGAGCGTTCAGCGTCAGTTGTACTTGTGCGACCACAACGAAAGTCAGTAAACCACGTTTTTACCATTGAAATCGATGGCACAGAGTTCCCACAGTATTTATCAAGCTTTTTCTTGGTTTGATTGACGGTTTTTGTCGCAAAAAATAATGTTTAATGAGAACTCGAAATACACTTTTTTCCATTTTTAAAAAAATGCACTAGGTTGTATGTTTTGAACAGCTGTTAAACGCAAAGTAAATGGCGGAACTAGTTCAAAATTTGGCGATAGTCTGTTAACAGGTGGAAGTTGATGGGAGCCGTGTTGCATTTCATATAACTACGAGGGAAGTTCAAAGTATCACGGACTTATTGATGCGACCCAGTATCTCCATATACACTCTGGTACAACATAATTTTTACTCATTAAAAAACAAGAGATTTTAGGTTACGTTTCTCCAAAATACCACACAACAACAGTACGATGGAACGAAGTAAAAGACTTACAGTTATAAATTTACTGTTAACCCGCGCAAAGAAAGCTTTCGTAACGGCCAAACCAAATCGAACAAGAATTTGTTAATTCAAAACTATAGTTTCCAACGAGACAAATAAATACAATCTTTTACTCGAACTCAAAAGCATGTATGTACATCGAACGATATATGGTATCAAACGATACTCTAAACTCTAAATCTCCATTTCCAATTACAATTCCTTCGACTTTCGCCAACGAGTTATAATTAGTCCAAAATTGAAAAATAAACCCTTGCGAGTATCGAAAAATATGTGACATAAACTACAAACAATCGATGCTATGTAGGTTAGGTTAGGCAGAAGTGGCTGTCACTATTGACATACTTAACCCAATGAGGATCGTTGTGATACCATGGGACATCATATTCCGTCGCTATCGATTGACCCGGTAGGATTATGGGGCGTTCAAGGCCTATGATACCTCATCCAGATATTCCAGGATGTGGCTTAAGAAGAGGCGTACATTGGTCCCTGATGAACCAATAAGTATTCTACAGAAAGATCCTAACATGATTCAGTTTAGCTTCTTGAATGTATGTTTGATCCAACTGAATTACACGCTGAAGATTCTGTATTTTTTCCTTGTTTGGATGCAAATATAACGTGTGTTTGGAGCTTGTCGCAAATATGGAATACTTCTGTCCAAACATATTGTGTTTGATATTCAATACTACATGTTTGGGACACAATGATTAATATGTTATAATATATGTGTTTGTGATCCAAATACTGCTTTATTTATAATACAAATACTGCTGTGTTTGGCGCACCATTTACTTTTTTTGTTGATATTCTCTGTCGAGAGCAAAATAATAAAAGAGAGACAGTTCTTAGCCTAAGTTAATGTCATTGTATATTGTATTGGGTATAACTGTATTTTTGTATTCCTGAATGCGTGTTTAAATGAATTGCGTGTTTCTTATGTTGACTGATCTGTTGCGTTTAAGTTGCATGCATTCAGTTGCCAATCGTGAGTGAATTTAGGACTTTAAAATATATGAATATTTGGGAGTGCTTACTACACAATGTGTTTGATAGAATATGTTACAGAGGTTTTTGGCAACAAGTTGCCATGCCCATTTTTGTACCACGCATATTGGGAGGGAAACTAACTAATTTTGGTAATGAATATGGTCACTTTTGAGTATGGACGTTTTTTACCAGAACTCCCACGCAATGGATGAGGTACGGTATGGTGAGGGTATGATTAAGTCGGTTCACCCGACTGAAACTTATGTACTGGTGTTTTCTGTAATCGCATGTTTCCTTTCGCCATTTCAGTATTCTTTTCCGCAGTGTTTGCTAGCATATTTTTATCTGAAAGCAATTTTAATACAGGAACGATCTTGTAACTAAACCCCTTTCCAAATAACAGGCATAATAACGATTATCAGAAATAAAACTCAGATTCGATTAACATGCAACATTGTCACAATAACAAATAACAGATATTATAGTGACTGCCCTTGCATAAATAAAATAAATAAATTAATATTTTCCCAATACTCCCCAAGACGGGATAGACTAGAGCTTCTCTTCATCACTGAGTGTTTCACCCGTTCGGAACGGCTTTTTGAGAAGCCTTTTTCATGGCTAAGTACTCGATAGTGTCGCCGCCAAAGTGAGGTGCCTGTCATCGAAGGAAATGTAAGGTAGTAAAAGAAGGGATCCAATCCAAGTTGGCATGTGCAAGAGTCGCGCACACCAGCCATTGCACCACCACGCGGCCACAACATTACAAAGTCAATTTCGGCGTCAAAAAGTCTAATAGCTGCATTACGAGACCCCATCGGAAGATTAACCACCAAAACACATATTTGAAATTGTTATAGTACCTTTTCGAGGATCCACAGTGGAATAATGTGTGCATCTTCTACGGACACCCTTGAATTGCTCACGCGGCTGTTAAGAGTCAAAAGAAGGTTACACTGACTACTGCCTTTGTGTTGTTGTTTTTAATTGAACACACATAAAATTAACAGCATCGGCTGCTACTGCGCGCTGTGTGTAACCTTTGAGTTGGTAACTATGAATAGATACCACTGCGGTGTTAGAGGAGTTAAAATGACCGGACCGTCTGTCCGTTACAACCCATAATGCTTCAGCTGATAAGGGCTAATCACACAAATATTTGTGAGCGGATCTTTCGATCTGACCGCGAAACAAACGCTTCGGCGCACCATCAAAGTCTATACGATCAATAAACAATTTGGATTTGTCGTTAGTGCTTCTGTTTTACCATTCCTTTACTCATCTTCCCCAGATGAGCTGGTGCGGATGTGCATGGAAAAAAATTTAAAAAAAGGTTTCCTTGTTTTTTTTGTAATCTTAATTCGATTGTAAAGGGACTCCTATTCATATTTAGTGATGTTTTTTAAGGATTGCGTGGGAACCACTTCAGAAGAAACGAATGATAATAATAGTAAAAGTGTTAATTATCAAAAATAAAAATACAAAGGATTTTCAAACTCGAAAATTTTGATTTTCCCCCGGTATCCCACAGTCGAAGGGCAAATTTACACACTACACCTGTGCCATGGTTTAAAATGGAAATTTATTGAATGGTGGTGATGGTGCCTTGCTGTGGTGGTACCGTTTTACATTTAATGGTTATAAATGGGATTGGGATGTATGAGCGTTGGTAAGGCAACGCCACCACCAGTTAGTTACATCCTTAGGAGCAGACCCCTTTTTTCTGGAACCTACATTATACGATTTATGTAGACGCTGTGTGTGGTATTCTTCACATGTTGATAAATTTGAATTTAAATTAGATTTTGATTAATACAACAACATCAGCAGCAACAAAAGCCACAGTTACAACAATACCATTCAGACGAAAGTGTTGAAAGGTGTTCAAGGGGTTTCGGAAAACGAAGCCCACACATTTATTTTGTCTCTGTTAAATGTTGTGGCACTTACTGCAGAAGATGAAAGCGGCGGCATTCTTGAATGAACGCATTCGTAGTTTAAAAAAAAAGAGAAAAAAGGTTAAAGTGTTAAACTGTAATTGAGGGCATGGAAAATATGCAAATTATATCGTAAAGAGGCAAACAGGTGAAGAGGTCGTTGCGACATAGAAAAGGAGTACGAGCCAAAGGCTTTGAGGTAGCTATTTAAGGAAGTAATTAGATAATGTTTGATTTCAGCTGTTGTACGGTTAAAGGTGTCCAGCATTATTAAATCTAAAGATAATTAAGGTCTCCAATGCGTTGGTACTTCAATATAGCGCAGGTGTAAAGAAGAAGGTTGTGCTGCTTTTGTAGAAAATTTTTCTTATTGAACAAACTATAGAGATTCAAAAATACTATTTGAGTTTGTTTCAAAATTTCCCAGTTCCAATTCGATCTGGACCTTGTTTAATGGAACCTCAGTGGTGCAAGATTTGGGCTTTCGTTGCAAAAAGTAGCAGTGTTTAGGCACTCTTTTATTATAGGGGTTGGACTCATATTTCCAATGCTGAGAGAAACAAATGTGTCTCTCTCTCTCCTTTATCTTAGTTGATACACTAGGAAACAGTCTCCAAAATATGTTTTTACCTTATCTCAAAGACACCAACATTGAAAAGAGCAGACTCTTGGTCATCGGCACGTAGAGTGGAGTACATGATCCGTTACGATTAAGACAAGTCTCTGGACAATATAGCAGAACAAAACAAACAAGCTGCATATGAAGGTAAACCGCCGTACTGTGTACTCGTCAATAAAAAAGCTGTGCAACAACAACATCAGAAACACTGAAACTTTAAAAGTCAATGATGACACGTTAATAACATCAACAGATCAGCAAGTACAGAGATGACGTTATAAATTTGGTATACAGTCTACACGCTAAATAATCAGTATTTGTTTGTTGTTTGGAAGCAAATATAACGTGTTTGTAGCTTGTCGCAAATATAGTATACTTGTGTCGAAACACATTGTGCTTGCTGTTTAATATTACATGTTTGAGACACAATGATTATTATGTTATAATATAATTTTGTGTGACCCAAATATGGGGTTGTTTGTTGAAAACTGTTGAAATCAAAAGCGTGACAGACAATAATGAAACAAAAAAGTACAGATATTCCATTCATAGAAACAATGCTTAGACGTAAGTATATGCATATTCCAAGCATATGCATGGTTCCTACATAATGTTACAGGGGCTGTTTTTTCAGCGTTTGGACTTCCAAATGATGAAAGTCAGAGCATTTCTTCGGTAGCATACTCATGGAGCAATCCGTGAAAGGACTTTCCCACGGATTCTCCCATCGCAAGCGCAGATTGGAGCGGCACTGAGAAAAATTAGGGTTCACAAATCTTCTGGTGCCGATAAAATCAATGTTAGAAAACGTCATTCTGCCGGTCGCTAGAAGTGTACGGATAAACAACCAAATCACTGCGGACTGCAAGGTGGGACTGGTTATCACTATCCCGAAAATGGACGGCCTAATGTACAAGAACAGGAGGGTTATTAGATTGCTCAATGCAATATGCAAAGTAACGGTGACGCCTTTACTTCAATGAATCTCGTCGGAGGTGGAGCACGAGGATCTCAGGCCTGGTTGTTCCTGTGCCGACAACTTAAATACGCGTTGGATATCTGAACGCTTTGGATATCTGAATCTGAATATGGTTTACACGCTGAAAAATCTGAATTTTTTTGTCGTTTGGATGCAAATATGAAGTTTGTTTGGAGCTTGTCACAAATATAATATATTTGTATCCAAACACATTGTGTTTGCTATTCAATATTACATGTTTGAGACACAATGATTAATATGTTATAATATATATGTTTGCGACTCAAATATGTCAGTTTTTCTGATGCAAATACAGTTGTGTTTGTTGAACTGCTTATGCTCTCTCGAGAGCAAGAGAATAAGAGAGGAACAACGAGAGAGCCTGCCTTGTAAGTGTGTGTATCTGTATTTTTGCATTATTCTCTAAGGTAGTGATTCGTAAATATCCCTGAATGTTTCTTACTTTGGCTGATGTGTTGCGTTTTAGTTTCATGTATTCAGTCATCAATGGTTCAACGGATAGGGGATATCAAAAGCGTTTGATCAGTGAAAACCGAATAAACGAAGGCTTGGAAGGGACGTTACTTACTGGTATAATACAATTTGTAATGCAGACCTCTGGCAACACCCATGAAACAGCTCCATTAAATTTGGTATTCGTTGGACAGGCCAAATACTTAAGTATACAACATCAGATATTGATAAAGTGTCATTTAAATTGAACCCTCAGGGGTATTGCAGACCTGGGAGACCATCAAATACATGGAAGCGGTTCCAGTAAAAGGAGTATAAAGAAATTCGAGTATCATGGAATTAAATTGAATCCCTTGCCAAGTACCGAAATCGATGTAGCGAACTTCCATCCACTTCCCTGGTGGTCTGTTTCACTAAACTCTGTATTGTAATAGTGCTATATATTCTTTAAATAACTAGAGGAATATGAAGTGTACATATTCGCCCTTTTTCCCGTTGTTGTCGTCGACGTCAATACAATATCGACACCATTTTTATTGGCAACTTGAAGGCATTTGGAAAAAAATTTTGTGTAATGTTTTAAGAGGGTTGTTTATGGATCATAGACATCAAAAACTTTGTTGTAGTCAATGTGACAATACATTTATAACGTTCTAAAGTTGACTAAAATCTGATGACGACGTCGACGACGATAACGGGAATAAGGCCGATTGTTTAAAATGTGTATTAGGCAAGTAACTACCCTTCCAGTTGTCGACTACATAATCGCTAATACATCCACGCTGAAAAAACGGTCCCAGCAACATATTGCAGGAAGCAGGTATATTTTTGCAAGCAGGGTTTTCATGAAATGAAGATCTGCTGCTTTTTTATTCTTGTTATCCGTCAATTTTTTGTTTTTGCAGTTTTAGATAAACAACCCAATATTTGGGCCACATAACTTATTTTATAACCTATTAATCATTGTTTGTGCCTCCATCATGTAATATTGAATAAAAATTTAAAATCAAAATTCTGTCCAAAACGATATGTTATCCGTTGTGAATAAAACACACAGAGTAATATATTTAAAGAGTTCCTTTAAGGATTTTATTTCCATCAAAGTCCTGTCGAAAATCACCAGCCTAATTGAATTGATGCAAGAATTTTGACGTAATCCAAGCGCATTTTTACCGAATTATAAATGAAATCTAAACTATAGTCTTCGCCGACAAGTCATTTATATTGTCAAGTCGGGTAAATTTTTCTATTTTTTTCACAATAAATCTTCATATTTTTTTCACAATTCTTGTCCCGACATTATATACACTGATGAGCAAAATTGTAGCAGGGTAGACACAGTTTGGAAATAAATTTGTATATTTGAAATATTTTATTAGAAACATAAAAAAATAATCAACTACTTATAAATCAATTGATTGTTCTCTAGAGAATATAAACAAAAACAATTTTAATTCTATGTAGATACATACAACGTGGACAAAAGTTATGCATATGCTACAATTTTGCACTCTGGTTTTATGTTAATTTATTGAGCTTGTTTACGGAGAGGCATGCTGTTGCAAAATTTTGCCGTCATTTCCGCTAGAATCGCATCCCAAGTTACGTTTACTCTATCAAATATCTCGTTTTTACCTTTTGGAGCATATGGGTACTAGGCGAGCTAAGATTTTATGTAACTTCATAAGTTTTCGATTGGGTTTAAGTCCGTTGGCTGCGCTGGTCATTTCATAGTTGTAAATTGTTAACTGTATAACCAGTTTTTAACGATTTTAGCCGAATGTTTTGGATCATTGTCATGCTGAAAAATCACTCTTTCAGCAGCATCCCCCAATTTTCCTATAGCAGCTGGTAAATGATATTGCAGAATTGAAAGATATTGTTCTTATTTCATAATATCTTCAATTTAAACAAGAGGATGTACTCCATTCTTCGTAATATATGTTTCATGTTTCATGGTTTGTGTTACTGCATACCAGGTAGTAGTAATTGGAGTACCAAGCATATGTAGTACCAAGCACGGTTATCGGACTCAAATCGATTGATTTTAATGTCATCAGACCATATAACCTTAAACACAGGCCGTAATTGTATTTTGATTATTTAAAACGTGCCGAATTTAATAATTTTCGTTCTTCCAGTCAGCCTCTGTCCAGTTTTCCTAGACCTGGGCAAATTCTTGAACAATATTTATATTCTTTGTGATAAATAGTTTATTTTTCTTCTCTACGCCTTAACGCCCTACCTTTTGAGACTTCGACGAGCAGTCCACTCATTGGCGTCAATATTTAATGCGTCTTTAGTGTCGCACCTGCGATAATTGTATTGTCACTTGTCACGAATTTTGCAAAATGACGCCATTTATTTTCCTTCCGGTTTAGTTTCTGGATCATATGATCCAATATCATGCAACGATCCGAAGAGAATTATTATTTTTTAATAATTGCAGACGCTGAAAAAAACGGCATCTGTAACATATTCTCCCTACCATATTCTGCAGGAACCATGTATATGTTTGGAACACACTTCAGACATTTATCTGTTTGCAAGCCCCAAACTCAGGTGTTTTTAAATGCAAACATTAGCATGTTTACTGTCAAATATGTATGCTTTTACGTGGAAACATATACGTGCTTCATCCCAAACATCCATATACTTACGTGGAAGCAATCGCGTGTTTTCCCCAAACCTTACATATACATATACAAATACAAGGTATTTCAAAAGAAGTCATCCGATTTTGTTTAGCTCTCATTTTTTTCTAAATGAAAAACTTCGATTTTGTTTTTTGATTATGTTTAATTGAATGAATCTTTAGCATTTTATTGTTTAAGTTGAGAAGATGATATCGGTTAAATGGGCGCCGTCACAATTGATTACCATACGGGCTCGTTTTATGGCTCGCAGATACACACTTACAAGAGAGCATAAACAGTGCAACAAACACCGCTGTATTTATATCACAAACACAAATATATTTTGGTCGTATACATATGAATGCTTACATATGTATATAGAATTCCCTGAAAATGTGGATATTGTTGTATTAATTTTCAAATACATATATTTATGACATACAATTCAAATATACAATTTTCAGTTTTATGTTTTCTGAATAACTTTAAATTCTATACGCATGTCTCGATCTCGAAAAATGATAAAGACTTCTTCTATCGATATTCAGAATTGGCATTAGAAGAAGTCAGTCATGACCTAATACTGACAAGTCAATAGGACGGTCTTACAGATCCCAAACATGACATTGTCCTAAAGAAATCTACTGACAATGGCTTCATTTCAAATTTTCCAACTGGGTAGTTTCGTATGAATTTTGCATTTTTCTTTTAACGAATGATATTTTTGTATATAATCAAAAAAATCATCAGTCACACATACATACATATATGAAGAAACGAACAAAAACAAATCCCTCTCCAAGGAATCTTAACAAAATAATCTGCGAGATCTTTAAGTTTATTAAATTCGCTTGTGGGGGCCTACACTTTTACACCGATACGAGAAGCCAATTTCTGGGCAGTGTTGTCAACGGTACCGCGAAATAACTCCCAAATGAAATAAATCCCAAAAAAAAAGTGAAATAAGTCCCAACAAAAAATTAACAAAATTCCATATAAATTGGGAATAATATCATTATGAAATAAATCCCAATGCGTTAGGACTTATATCATAATTTCTAATTGGGAGTTATTTCATAATGACGCGGCGCGGCGCGGGTCCGGCGGCTAGATCGTAATTATTATTACGATTATGTATATGCTTACATATAATTATGAAATAAAAAGCGTTCTGTAAAAGGAAACCAAAAAAAATTGGGAGTTAATTCATTTTTGTTGGGCCTTATATCATTGGGAGTTAATTCATTTTTATTGGGTTTTATTTTTACATTTTGAAATAAGTCCCAGAAATTGGGACTTATTTCATTTTTGCCTTTGGGAGTTATTTCATTTTTTTCAGTTGGGCGTTATTTGATTCTTATTGGAATTTTTTTCAATGGGAGTTATTTCATTGGGAGTTATTTCATTTGGGAGTTATTGCACGGTACCGTTGTCAACCACTGACTACTGCAACATCGACGGTCACAATATAATATTCAATAAGTAGTATTTTAAACCAAAGCTGTGGTGCAATTTGTCGAAAATGTAAAGCCGCCGATTACCGGTTATAAAGCAACTATCTGCCGGTATTGATATGCCGAGGCTATAGGTTAAGCAGCAATGACACATTTTAATAGCGTAAACCAAAATATCCTCTGAAACAACTGTAATTGTAAATAAATGAAATATTATCGATATGTCAAATTTAATTTTATAAACAAACTTAGAAATATACTTAAGTATTTAACAGCAAAACTACAAATGTTTATGCCAGTCATTACAAAACGACATTCATTGCATTAAGAAAGTTTTCAATGTTACTTTCAACATTATTAGATCCCCCATTGAAAATGCAATACTCCATCTACATCAATTGTGTTTGATATCTTTGTAGATTACTAAAAGCGACTTAATTATACAACTGACATACAATGACAGCGAGTGTGTCCACAGCAAAAATACAAATACTAAACGCTTAATTAAAGTCGAAAACGAACGGTTTCAGAAAAAATTTACATGAAAATGAACTCAACAACAGTCATATGAGAAAAAATTTAATAAGTCTGCCTAAATACAAACTTGTTACAAAAAATTAAAAATTAAATTGCTGGAAAACTAATGCGCTAAAGAAATGTGTATTTTCGTTTGATTTGATTCCACAAAATGGTGCAGTATGACTTCTCGCTCTTACTTTACGATGGGATTACAAAGCGAATGGCAATAACCTTTTATCAAGAAGGTTTCCAAATTATCGTTACGCGTGGTTTTTAAAACCGCCCCTTTCAAACCCCTTAAACAACGGTTAAGTGATGAACGCCATAATTACCGTTACATGAAACACCATTGTTGTTTTGATTCAACACAAACTCCACTGTGATTGGCTGGGAGGTGTTAAACAGATAAGATAGAAAAGAATAACAGTAATATTTTTCCTTTGTAGACCACTGCAAGAAAGAAAGAGAGACGAACAGTATAATAACTAAATGTATATGAATCACCCTCTAATCACTGCGCGGTTTGGAAATGTGGTTGTTCTCTTTTCTCTTGTGCGTGCAGACATAGTAACAAAAATTTAGTTGTCAGTTAACTCGCTCTGCTCTTGTTAGTCAACGTGTTTTGTGCGTGCGTGTGTGCTTTATGCTTGTTTGGGTCTTGTTTGTTACCTCTACTTTGCGCTCTCTACCATGTATGGGGATCATTTGTTTGCTGTTTGGTTATGATTTGCCCTCCTCGGTTGTTAACAAAGTTTAACCACCGACAAACAAGAGACACACGAACATTTAAACACCTCAAAAGATGAAATGAATGAGAGCGCCAGCAGCAGCAACGTCGCTGTTAACAGCAGCTGCCACAGAGCCTAACTAAACAACCACCATCACCATCTTTATCACAACCCACTAAGCAAACCCCTTAGACAATCCAACAACCAACCAACGAGGCACATCACCAAGCACACATGCATACATACGCTCACTTACCAACTCTCTTGCTCGTTGGAATGACGACGACAACGTCGTCGAACTGGCAGACAGGCAAAAACAAGAAAATCAACTTGTCTAGTTAGCAATCTTTCAATCTAGTTTCGAACAGTTGACTGTGAAGCGTCGAGTGGAAAGGTACTACTACTATTCGTGTGTGGATTCGTTATTTTTTTTAATCTGTTTCTGTGCACCGCCGCCTGTCGTTCATCATCAGTGTTAACAACAACAGCAAATAATGTTAAACATCGTTATTCGTTAACTAAGCATTCGGTACACACTGAGAGAAACTAAACTACTGCAAGGCGACTCTCAAAGTGTTAACAAGAAAAAAAAGAAAACAAGATCAAAAACAACAACATCCCCTCTCAGGCCCGCAAAGAGAACAAAGAAAACTGTAACAATTTCGTTGGGCGAGAAGTTAAACGACGCCACTAACGCATGTATTCGTTCGTGTGTGTGGGTTTGTGTGAAGTGAGGAGAAGAAGTGACTTGAAATGAAATGAGCAATGATTGTGCTTTGATTGATTTTAGTATGTGGTGAACATTTAACGAGTAAAGACGTGAATGTACGCGTTTGAAATTGATAAAATAAATACAATAAAAAACATAATTTAGGCAACAAAAGTGATTAAACAGAAGAGAATATTAAAAAATATACCAATGATTACAAAGAAAAACAAATAAAGTTTACCAGTTTAAACTAAAAACAACAAAATAATAATTGAAACTTAGAAAGTGCAGTGAAATTCATAACATTTAATTATAAGTATTATGCTTTGTCCGCCCACCATGCGTCCCGCCAGTCCAGCTGAATCGGAGATATCCGTGGGTGGTGCTCCCAGCCCTTTACCATCATCTCACAATAATCGTTCCGCTATAGATTTGATCCATCATCAACAACAGTTGCTTATGCACCAACATGCGGTGGCTCTTACACGTGCTGCCGTCGGCACTATGCCTGAGGAATATTTTCAACCCTTGAAACGTTTAAGAATGTCGTCAGACTCAGATGCTAAAGAAAGATCTCCCAGCCCGGTGGCCACTAATACGGGAAATACTAAAGCAAATTTAGAAGGCGTGAAAAGTTTTTCCATAGCCGACATTTTGGGTCATGAGAAGCAACGTCGCGATTCTTCTGCCTCACCACCACCACCTGCCTCAATTCAACAACGCCTGCATTCTTCTTCGTCGAGTGGTCTCTTGCAGCCCCGGTCAGAACCTTTGGATGTGATACCTCATCCCGCCGCTGCCATGTTATTACCCGGTTCCGCCGCTGCTCATGTGGTTAGGCCATGGGATCATTTACTGGGTCCCATGCCAGGAGTACGGCCATTCATACCCTCCGCTTTGTTACACTATGAACAAAGATTAGCTTTGGATTATCACCGGCAACTGCAAGAGCATTTTAATGCCCAGGCGCAATTGCTAAGACATATGAATGGCATGGATATTATACCCTCCGAAAGTGGCAGTGAAAGATCCAGTTCTGCCGCCAGTGATTGTTGTTCACCCGAAATTGCTAATCGTTCCTCCTCCGAAGCTCATCATACGCGACATTCTCCCCAAACTGGTGGTGAAAGATCTCAACAAAATCGTGGAAGTAGCAGTGGAGGTGGTTCGCATGGAAATGCTGGATCAAGTGCAGGGTCTAATGCAAACAATAGTGCGGGGAATGGTTCGAACAAGTCGAAAAATGATACACCCCTGGATGCTTTATTCCAAATGACAACCAAAGATTTCGATGAATCTGAAGGTAAGCTTGGGAAAATAAAAGAGACATATTATTTAACTAGGGAAACTTGATTTATGATAAGACTTTTTAAATACGGGGTTATGGCCAAATCCGTACGTTTTCTGAATAACGGATATTTTAATATAAGGGGTCTCGCTCCCCACCAGCAATTATTTCCTTAAGTGGTGATTTTGGAATGTAGTACTATTTTTCAACTTAAATTTTAAGTTGGGCCCTCCCAGCCCGAAAGAAAATCCGGCGAACGTGCCTGGGGAAAAAGTATATGTTACCAGAATAAACAACGCTAAATATTTTTCCGATAAATATTCCAATCAGCTTCATGTTATTACTAGAGGTCTCGCAGAACATAATAGTTTATGGGACTAGATCTCGAATGATTAATTGGATTTAACATAGCTTTCGGCCGTCCGCGGTGCAATGGTACTGTGCTGTCTGCCTTTTTCTGTTGTTTGGATGCAAATATAGTGTGTCTGTAGCTTGTTGCAAATATAGTATACTTGTGTCCAAACACATTGATTTTGCTATTCAATATTACATGTTGGAGAAACAATGATTAATATGTTAATATATATTTTTGTGACCCAAATGTAGTTTTGTTTGTAGAAAACTGCTGAAAACAAAAAAGATGACAGACAATAAAGAAACAAAAAACCAACATATCTTTAATTCATGAAAACAATGCTTGCAAACATGTGGATGGTTCCTGCAATATGTTGCTGGGCCTTTTCTTTTCCAGCGTGTAAGAATCTCGCTCTGACCACCTTAGTTTTCTTTCGACACCGGCCATCTCGCCTAGTGGCTGCGTCGCTTTTAAATATTCATAAAAAAACTTCTCCAAATACCATTCGGATCCCGTGTAAAACTGTAGGCCCCAAGCAGTGGGTGTAAATCTGGAAAGTGCACAGCGCACTAGTTGTGAAAAGATCTATCCAAGCCATTCATAGGAAACCATTTTTTTCGGAAAGGATCAAATAATTACGGATTGGTATCTGTAAATAATACAGCTCTCTGGTTTTTCTTTGACTTGTTTAACGTTTTAATCTTATGTCGCTTTAAGTAATTTAAATTTAAAATAAAAACTGTCGAAATCTCTTTGAAATTTACAATTGCTTATTTGTTTAAAATCTTAATTAATACTCATTAAAACGCTCAACATACAACAAGTTGACCATAATCTCAAGACCCACTCAACCGTCTCGTACGCCGCTTCCTTCTTCTTTGCTTCTCTTTTTTTATTTTGCGAAACAGCCAACCAACCAACGACCGAGAGCTATGAAAATTAATGAGAAATGTCAAATAAAAAGACACAATGCCATTTACCTTTTGGGTGGAAATGGTGACAGCTCTTATTTAAATAAATGGACCTAGCGTGAAAAACAACAACTACCACAAGAGTTGACAATATTAATACTGATAAATAACTTAATTTAATTGTTAAATAAAGATATTTTAAAGCAAAATTCCTACACGACGACAAATTCGATCCCACGATGCCAAAAAATAAAGAAACACAGATATATTTTAATTACATACAGACCAGACATAAATACATTTGTTTGTGAAATATAAGTAAAAAAAATCAAGGGGAAAACATTAACTATATTATGCATAACAAGAAATGTAAATTAATTTTCAAAATTTATTGCAAATATAATGAATGTAGTCTACATTAATACGGCATTTACACCGAACAAAATTAGCGAATTTCGAAAGTTAACTCCGTTACTCATCTCTAACCCAGAATATTACTCGTACAATTTTAATCTGTAGAAAACGAAGTTTAATTTGTAGCCTCATTTTAAACTCGTGTACATTTCGATGCAACACTGTTAGTTACTAAAAAATTCAACCATAGTAAAAACATACACAAAATATCAACTGTTTGTCAGACTGAAGCCGATCGAAAATTTTCCGACACGTCGCCGCCACCAACAATTTTAAAGTGTGAGCCGATTTTATCGACTGGCCCAATTTGACCCACTGATCAAATTTTAAAGGTTCAGTTATTTCAAAACATCCTAAATTTGTACAAAACTGAAAAAATCAATAGGTGCCACCTTAATTTTTCTGTTGTGCCGCCATCTTCGAGAATTTTGTCTCGGCGCGGAGTTTGTCTAAGCACGGAGTTGCCACCTGAAATGCATTTAATCTCAAATTGGGTGATGTAAACGGCAAAGATTAGAGAACAAGATTATCGCTATGCTGGCCTTTACAAACTGCGGTCTAAATGAAACATAAATTTGACAAAATGGCAACCTTTTGTTAAACTCAGTGGCAACATTGTGTAAAACCGGTTGGCAATAGTTTCAAATGGGTTTATAACGCAGATAGTTGTATAATTTAAATACAACGTGTGTGAATATATATAAAGTATGCTGGGAGCTTAAAAGCTGTTGTAATATGTATTGGAAAAGTCGCTCAGGCTTAACGACCGATTCGAAACGTGACTAACTTGTCACTAACAGCTACACAGCATTGCCATATTTCATTTCCATTATCATAAATGCAAAAAATGCGCCATCTGTATGTTAGGAAGTACTTATATATGCACGTAGCCACATTCGTGTTATTTTTAACGTTGTAGCATACATGCTGAAAAACGTGTGCTCTTTTGTTGTTTTGCTGCAACTATAACGTATTTGTAGCTTGTCTTAAATATATCACACTTGTGTCCAAACACATTGTGTTTGCTATTTAATATTACATGTTGGAATCACAATAATTAATAGGTTAAGCTATATGTTTCTGTGACACACACGTGGTTTTGTTTGTTGCAAAATGCTGTAAACAAAAACTGGGGAAAAAAAACAAAAACGCACCAGATCTCCAATTCATGAAAACAATACTTGCAAACATATTAATGGTTCATGCAATATATTTCTGGGATGGATTGAAGTGTTGTGTATGGATTGAAGTGTTGGCAACACATTTTAAAACCGGATAGCAATACTTTTTTATGACACAAAATTTACACGTACGATTCAGATATTTTGAAAACAATTTTCGTTTCCTACTCCATATTAGATACACTCCGGTTCACTTTTTAAAGGCACTAAAATTTCCAAATTAAGCACCCTGTATCTTTTGCAATTTGTAACCGATTGCTGAATTTTAAAATGGAAATGGAAGCTAGAGCTCCTGAGATATTAAAAAAAATCATGACAATAGTCGTTTCTTAACTACAGAACTTTTTTTAAGCAATTTATAAAAAAAAGTCAAAAAATGTGAAATTTTTTTGGTTCACTTGAATAAAAGCACTTTATTATTTTTAAAGTAAGCGATGATTTTTTACAGGGACCGTTTGTTTATTACAATTTATTACATATTAATCATTTTACGAGTCAAAATGGCAGAACAAAAAATTTTAAATCTATTGGAAAAAACTAAAATCGATGTTTACCGTTCTGAAGGATATTCTAACCGCGCAATAGCTAAAGAAATTGGACAGAGCTCAACAGTTGTCTACAATTAGAAAGAAAAATCATCAGAATTGCTTCTAATTCTGCCTTATTCTTTTCAAAAATAAGAGTTCAAGCTGGAGTAGAGGCGAGCAAGTCATCAGTACGCAGAGTAATTAAGAGCTGTGAGTATCTTAAATACCTGAAATTACAAAAAAGCTGCACTAAATGCTCCTCGTAAGTAAAAGCGGCTTCAATTCGCAAGAGACTACATGGAATGGGATGTGCAGGCAAGATGTCATGTAAATGACTGGAGAACCGTTGTATTTACAGATGAGAAGAAGTTTAATTTGGATGGGCGTGATGGCTACAACTATTATTTCCATGATCTGCGCAAAGAAAAGCGTTTTTTGAACCGACATCACAGCCGAGAGGGCGGCGTTATGGTGTGGGGTGCTATTACGTACTATGGCACCATCGATCTTGAATTTCAAAGAGCAAAAATGACTGGTGCAAGCTATAAAACATTATTGGAATCTACTTTTCCGAAGTTCAGTGAACTATTTGGTCCCATATCTTGGATATTGCAACAGGATAATTCCCCTATACACAATGCCAGAGTAGTAAAGGAGTTCATTGCACGCCAAAATGTTAATATTCTTGACTGGCCACCCTATTCGCCAGATCTAAACATTATCGAAAATGTCTAGGGTTGGTTATCTCGTAAGGTCTATGAAGGAGGTAGACAATTTGATGACAAGCAGTCACTAATTCAGGCCATTAAGGATGCTTGGAATCAAATTTCGTTGGATTACATAAACTCTCTTTATCTCTCAATGAAAACCCGTATATTTGAAGCTTTTAAAAACAATGGGGGTTGTACCCATTAGTAATATGTAGTTCTTAAATAAAGTAAAAGAAATTTAAAATACAAGAAAAACTGTTTTTCATTAAAATTTGTTAAAGTGCCTTTATTCAAGTGAACCGAAAAAATAGAAAATTTTTGGACTTCTTTTTATAAATTGCTCAAAAAAAGTTATTTAGTTAAGAAACCACTATTGTCATGAGTTTTTTTTATATATCAAGATGTCTAGCTTCCATTTCCATTTTAAAATTCTGCAATCGGTTGCAAATTGCAAAACATACAGGCTGCTGAATATGGAATTTTTAGTGCCTTTAAATAAGTGAACCGGAGTGTATTAATATGAATAGAAATATAAATAAAAGAAAATAGGTTTGTTCCTATATAACATACTTATACATAAAACATATAATGCTGTTTTAAAAGTCATAAATGCAAATAAAGATCAAACTAAATTCAGTTTTTTAATCCGCCTATAGTTCATTCTCCTGCACATTCCTATACGAAATTTCCACCTAAGAGGACGATTAACTACTTCATCGAACCGCCCTGCATTCAATACACACTGGAACATCTGTCTTTTTTATTGTTTGGATGCAAATATAACGTGTTTGTAGCTTGTCGCAAATATAGTATATTTATGTCCAAACACATTTTGAGTGCAATTCAATATTACATGTTGTTATGTTAGAATATAAGTTTTTGAGACCCAAATTTGGGATTGTTTGTTGAAAACTGCTGAAAACAGAAACGTGACAGACAACAATGAAAAAGCATCAGATCTTCAACTCATGATAACAATTCTTGCAAGCATATACTTGGTTCCGTTTTATTCAGCGTGTACCTTTGAAAGTGTGTGTTCGTGCGGTGTTTTTTTAGATAAAAGAATTTTAGCTGGAATACTTTTTATATGACCAGGCTTGACACACACAAAAAATATATAAAGTGTTACTATTGTAGCGCTGTCGAACAACGTAAATGCTGGTCGATGCTGGTGCCGAAGCATTTACAGGGGACCCATAATCTAACCTGCTACAACAAGGTAATTGCAATTATATATACATTTAATGACTAATTGCACATGATAGTGATGCAAATTACCACGGGATATGGCCGCCACTGAAATGCATGATTTATATATGCTATTGGACTCCACCCAGCTATTTTCCGCAAGATATGTCGAAAATAATAGGCAAAAAAAAGATTTTATTGTTTGTAAAGTACTTTCGCCCCCATTCCTACTAGGTTTAGCTCCTTTAGATGACTTTTCAAATGGGGTGATCATATTTAACTAAAATTATTTAATATTTTTACACCGAAAGATAACAATAATGAGTTTTTGTTTCAAACAAAACAGCTCAGTTACGACAAAAAACTGTTAAGTAATCGACATTACGCAAATGAGTTTGTGATGAGTTTTTTAAGTAACTAATTATACAAATGTCATAACACTTAGATTAGAAATATGCCAAAGACCAGTTGTTCAAACTGTAAATGTTATATCACCAAAAGACACTCGACACTTTAAGAAAAAGCTATCAACACCCATAACCTACAACTTAAAATGCCCACAAAATCCCTAAGGCCCTAAGGCCTTAAGGGTTTACGTATTAATAAATACCAAATGATAATCGTATTCAATTTAGAAGAAAATACAATTTATCATTTGAAAAAATGTAGAAAATAGAGTTGTAAAACTGATTTTAATGGGATTTTTTTTATCACTTTAGAGAAAAGTAATCATCACAATCATAAAAATATTAAAATATTAAGAAACTTACCAGACATTTGGTCTCCGTTGAATGATAATTTCCTGGAAGATATAAAGAAAAATATTGATATGTTGAAACTGAAATATTGAAACAAATGCTAACAAGTGTTTAGATTTCCTAAGAAAACATACACCCTTAGTCATTTAAAATAAATGCGGGACATTTGGGTCGATTTTTTTGTATCAATCAATAAAGGTTTGAAGCCTTAACTCAAATTACAAAATTTCTTATTTCCCTAAAAGACATATGACAATACAAACCAAAACAAAACTCCTTTTATTTTCGATTCCCAAAAAAAGAAATATTTTCAAAACATTGTCCACTTTCAATACTGTATCCCAAAATCTCTAAGTGTCCTTAGTGACACTTGATATAAATTAGTTAATGAATGTCATTCTGTGATTATGTACGAGCATCTACTTTAGTTAAGTGTTTAAAATATGTTCTCCTGTAAATCTCAAGTGGATTTTTTGAGGGTTTATGGTTACACGGCCTGTTTTTTTTGGAATTTTTTGTAGAAAATTTCGATAAGAAATTATTAATTTGTGAAGCAGCCCCGTAAAGACAAACGTTTAAGTCTTGAAGTAATTCAAGTGGATGGGTGGAGGGTAGAGAAGAATGCTCCGTAAGACACAAATTCTTAATCGCGTTAGAAAGAGGTGGATTTGTTTGGTTTTTAACAAATTGCTGGAAATGTAGGCAATTTAAAATGTTTAATATAAATCTGTGACAAAAATGGAAGACAAATTTGGACCTTTTTTTTTAAAATGTAGTAATCACTACACGCTGAAACAAAAAGGCCCCAGCAACATATTGCAGGAAATATGCATATGTTTGTAAGCACTGTTTTTGCGAATTGAACATCGGCTCCTTTTTATTTCTATGTTGTCTGTTAAGCTTTTGGTTTCAGAGGTTTCAATAAATAAATCCACATTTGGATCACAAAACATGTAAACCATGTAATATTGAATAACACTATGTGTTTGGACACAAGTATGCTATATTTACGACAAGCTACAAACACGTTATATTTGCAGCCAAACAAAAAAAGGGACAAATTTTTCAATGTGAATATACAATTTTATTTTTGTACTCAGAAGACGATGCTCTCGAGCACTTGTATTGTACTCAAGTAAAACGTTAGTAGACACAGCGGAAAATAATACTCAAAAGGGGGAAGCAAATATGTTTGGTATTTCAGCAACCATATGTGTGTTTCTCGTTTTGGCGATCATATGTTTGTTGTTGTATTAACCTTGTTGTCCGGCAGTTTATCAACGCTCTAAACAGTTTGTTGTTACGACAGTACATTTGCCGCAATAATAGACAAATTGCCTGCTGGTAATAACCGAACAGTGTTTACTGTTCTGCGCAAATTTTATTTTTGGGGTGTACAATTTTCAGTTGCCTCATATCAGTTGCGATCACACGCGGATCCGATCTTCATACATAAATTTAAAAAGATTGCGCTTTTGACCAAGTGAGAGCATACACGGACTTTTACAAAAATTTGCTGCGAACTCGTTTAGTACAAGGTGGCGAAAAGTTAATCAACCTATTGGAAGATGTTATAATTTTTGCAACTGGCGCCGTACGTCAATCATATTTGACATTAGTGAACTAGACAGCTGCAGTATACAAAGACAAGCAATGGAGCGCTATACTCCGCAAAAGCGTGGTATAATTGTGTAAATTTGTTGACCAGTAATTGGTCAGTGGTATTGGCGCAGCGTGAATTCCGACGTCGATTTCCTAATCTTGTCGCGCCAATCAGGTAAACAATACGGCGCTAGCTGCTCGACTCAAACGGACTGGCACCACACGGGACCTTGCAAAGCATGGTCGCCACCGGACTGGTCGTTCGGTGAAGAATATTGCGGCTGTGGCTGCCGATGTCGCTGAGAACAATGAAACATCAACCAGACCACGGGCCATGCAATTGTTCATCTCCAGACGGACTCTACAGCGAATTTTAGTGGAAGACTTAAACATGTTCCAGAACAAAGTGCAAACAGTGCATCAGTTAATGTCTGCTGACCGTCATTGGCGTGTGAGTTACTGTCAAGCCATCCACAATCTAAACAACGAAGAGGTCGATTTTGAGTCGAAAATCATCATGAACGACGAGGCGCCCTTCCACTTAAGCGGTTAGGTCAAAGCCACTGTGTGGTGCGGCATTCACACGGGAGGAGTGATTGGTCCGTAGTTTTTTAGAACGCCATTGGCAATATCGCCCGATTTAACCATCCCAGACTTCTTTCTTTGGGGGGAGGAGTAATGCCAACATGCCGACAGGAATGTGATCAGGAATGTGAACAGTTACCACCGGAAATCTTGCGGAAAGTCACGGAAAATGCACTGAAACGGTCACAAATGTGTATCAACACCAGCGGCAGCCACTTGACGGGTATCAACTTTTCAATTTATCAGAAAAAAAATTAAAGGTCCAGATGTAGATTTTCACACACAAAGAAAAAAACGTTTATTGATCGGTTTGCCGCAACAATACTTTGATTGATTTGTATCAATTTAGTAATCGCAATCGTTCATGTCGTTATCACAAAAAAAAAATAAAAATGTGTATTATGTTGTTGCAAACGAGTTGTCGTTTGCATCAAACGCGTACAAAATTACATTTTCCGTAACTTTAAAAAACGTTTGCGATAACTGAAATTACCCATTGTTCTAAAGAGAGCACAGATTACAAAGAACGTAAATTTCTCTCATTCTGTCGACTGTATACGAAGTCTTATCAACTCGTTTGGCAAACACACGCACGCATACATAATGCTTCTACCTTGTCAATATATCTTGGATGGACAACTGCCGCATTGTAGTTTGCTGCGCTTTTAGTTTTTATTTGAATGCAAGGCGAGACAGACGTGTAAGTAGACAGTGAAAACATGAAAAAATTCCAACTTTTTCTAAAACAAACTTTATGGGTAAAACCTAAATCATAAAAGTTGGAAATTTAAACAATAAAGAGTTTATGGAAGCCACGAATAAAAGTTTTAATTACAACTCGGTTGCTGTAATCGAAAGAACTGTTGGTGCAACCGTTTTTTCGTGTCTCGCAAACGTTTTTCCAGCTCTAACTTTTCATATCTCGCTGCAAACGTTTTTCAGTTCTCGCAAACGTTTTGTTAGTTTGGAGCAACTACAACGCGGTTGCTCTCATCGAAGGAACAGTTGCCGGAAGCGTTTTTCAAACAAATTGTTCAGCTTATAATTTTCATAATTCATTTGTTGCAAACATTTTTCGGTTTTCCCAAACGACATGACATGTATGGCTTAACAGAAGTTCGTTTCTCCCAACTACAGTCCCCAAAACGAACTTCAGTTATCTGAGATTTCGTTTGGGAGGAGCGAGTTTTATCTTTGCGTGTATCATTCAAAATTGTTTTTTTATTTAGTAAAAAAGTTATTCAAAACCAAAATGGGATGATTATCTTTAGTAGATGCCTTAACTTTGGGTACAAAACCCTTATAAAATGTACTTTACTGAAGATTGTAAAAAGGTTTCCGCTTTTCTTTAAAGTGATATTGTGTGTAACGTATCTTTTGAGATATTGGAAAAGATTTTTAGATTTAAAGTGTTCACTTCATTCTCTAAGAAGGTGGATATATACATTATGACCATTTTATAGATTTTAATGAGCAATTAAGATCATTCCCATCCACAGAGCAATCTACAAACAAAAACATAAAAACATACTTAAAATATCTAAAGATTTCCAAAATTAATACAAAACCCAAACCAGATCTTTAGTTAGCACTTAAAAACCCGCCAAATATATTGACAACCAAGCAGTTTGAGGGGAGATAGAAATCTATCTTCCTCGGGGGGCTTTAATCACCTAAGCAACACACAAAAAAAAACGGTAGCTAAAAGATGTGAGTTTATTAAACACTGACACTGTTTGTGATCTAAGCCGCCACTGATTGAACGATTCCGTCGATGGATGCATGACTCGATAGATGGCTGGCTGAACGTCTGAGTGCCTAGTAGCGTTAAAACCAAATCATATTAAGGCCGTAAAACCCCAAGCCACCAAATATGCCCAAAACAAACGGTTATGTTAATTGTCTTCATAAAAAAAATGCTTCGTAGTAAATAACAAAGCCTCTACAAAATCAATTTCAAAACAAAGCAACTGTTCCATATTACCCATAGACAACGTTTAAGCCTGAAACTTGACCAGTTACTAAGGTATAAAATATTCAAGATAAAGAAGACCTCAACCACATCAATAGTAGTAGTATTCACCCAACGTTTGATCAACACCTAGCGTTTTGATTAGATGAAAGAAGAACAAAAAATACTTTATTGACATTAAATCAAGTTTTAATTAATTACAACCAACCACCACAAGTATGATCATTAATCATTTGTCAATTGATTACACAAAAACGAGCCAGCCACTCTGGGGGCTTAAAGCGCACAACCTTAACAAGTGTAAAAGCCACGACCAACAAGGCAACCAGCCAGCCAGCCAGCCAACCAGTCAGCCAACACACAAAATATGTGTAATAAGAATGTAATTAAGAAAAGAAAATATTTTCTATACTCGTAGCAAAATTAATCAAAAATTTTACAAGCGTTTACAAAAATGGGGCGCGGATTAGAAACAAGTTTACAATTTCCATATATCTTAACTAAACTAGTAATAAAACTAATAAATAATTAAGATTCCGCGTTTGTTTCTGGCGCCCCCTTTTTGTTTGATCGAAATTAGTAAACGCCTCTGTCTGCAGGTGGCATTTTGAGTACGACAACTTTGTATGCGACAAAACAACCGCTGCTGTTAACGCCTTTTTGCAATTAAATCCATAAATTTTCATAACGATTTATAAAAAATAAATATGAATATATTGTTTTCGTATTGTATCTTCTAGCAACTGTAATTAAAATTATCCATTAATGGCTGTAAACATACAGAAGAATGTTAACACTTGTTAGAACTCGCGATTATACGATTAATCAATAAATGTCAAAGATAGAAATGATAAATTTTAAAAAACGTAATTAACAAGGCAAAACCAAACGAGGTACTTAGTACATGAATCAGAAAATGTGTTAGAACTGTAGGAGTCAATGGATAAATGAGATTAAAATATTAATCAATGCAATGTAAATGGTTATCGAATCAAATAAAAGTTTGATCAATTTCCCCTAAATCAATCAATATATTTAAGTTTACTTAGTGCCAACCTTTTGCTAACCAATAGCAGACACCTAATTTATATAAAAAATTTGTTACAAATTGAGTTAATAATATATAGTTAAATATATAATAGTACATAAAGTGCACGGTGAAAAATAAGGGCCCCAGCAACATATTGCAGGAACCATATATTTCAGGGTGTCCCAAAAAAATTCTTTTTCGATTTTCATGGTTGCTCAAGATTAATTGGAAAGGTTATAGGGTAAAGCATTTTTGAGATTTTTCCAGATTTTTTGGAAGAGGTAAAGAGGTCGCGCAAGTCGAAAACGTCCAAACTTTTATTGTCTATGAATGAACTACCAGTTTTGGCGATGATTTTGCTCAATAAGGTACCAAGTATCAAATTTTTTGGTACATTTTGGAGAAATTTTTTAAATAGCGCTTTACAACTTTTAAAATTTCTATAAACATTTAAAAAACTAATAATGCCCTTTAAAAGAAGGGTAAATTCCAAGCATGTTTTTTTTTTAAATTTAATTTTCAGTTACTGATCTAGAGTTATACTATTTTAAAGCTTTTTACCCATTGTATCGAACTAAAAATATTATAAACTTGTTGACATTTTTGCATCGCATTTGCTTTAAATTTCTAAGCAAAATTAAAATACTAATGATGCACTTTAAAAGGCAGATAAATTCCAAGTAATTTTGTGAAAAAAGGTTTTTTATTTGCAGTTACTGTTCCAGAGTTATGCCCTTTTAAATCCCTTACCGATTGTACGTATTTAAGTCCCTTACCGATTGTATGTATGTAATATTATAAACTGTTTGTCATTTTTGCATAGGATTTGCTTTAAACATTGCTTTAATGAAAAAATCTACAAGCGCGAAGTAACGATAAAGAATTACACACAGAAAAAACGGGCTAGCAACATATTTCAGGAACCATATACATATATGTTTGCAGGCATTGTTTTCATGATTTGAAAATTTGATGCGCTTTTGTTTTTGTTGTCTGTCAAGGGGGTTTTCAGCAGTTTTAAACAACACGTTTTTGCTGCCTGTAATTCTTTGTCGTTACTTCGTGTATGTAGATTTTCATTAATGCAATGTTTAAAGCGAATCCGCTGCAAAAATGCCAAATAGTTTATAATATTATTAGTTTCATACAATGGGTAAATAGCTTTAAAATAGTATAACTCTAAAAAAGTACCTGCAAATTCTACATCTATTGTTACAAAATTGTTTGGAAATTATCAGTCTGGTGCATTATTAGTATTTTAGCTTTTCAAAAAAACTTGAAGCAAATCCGATGCAAAAATGTCAAACAGTTTATAATATTATTAGTCACATACAATGGGTAAAAAGCTTGAAAATAGTATAACTCTGGAACACAACGTATAAATTCCACATTTTTTCACCAAAATTGCTTGCTTTTCACAGTAATTTTAAAAGCTATAAAGCGTTATTTACAAAATGCATCTAACATTTTCGAAAAATTGTAATACATGGTACCTTATTGAGCAAAATCATTGCCAAAACTGGTGGTTTATGCATATACAATGAAAGCTTGGATATTTGGCTAAAAAAATTTTGACTTACAAACTAAGAAAATCGTGGTTATTGACCGAGTTTTAAGTAAAATTCAAAAAACGTCCGGAATACCCGATTTTTAGGGTAAATTCGTCTTGCACGACCTCTAAACCTCTTCCGAAAAATCTGAAAAAAATCTCAAAAATACTTTAGCTTATAAGCTTTCAAATAATTTTTATTGATGGGACACCCTAATGTACATATTTGCAAGCATTGTTTTGTGGCGAAAAGAGCTGCTGCTTTTTGTTTCTTTATTATCTGTCACGTTTTTGTGTTCAGCAGTTTTCCACAAACAAAGCCAAATTTTGGGTAACAAATACATATATTATAACCTATTAATCATGATGTCCCAAACATGTTATATTGAATAGCAAACACAATGTGTTTGGACACAAGTATACTATATATGAGACAAGCTACAAACATTTTATATTTGCATTCAAACAGTAACAAAATATGTTTATATTTTTTGAAAATGTTTATAAAACTAATTAAGCTGTTCATCAAAGTATAAGATTCTCTAATGTTTGAACAATTTTACAAATTTTTTTTCTATTTTTTTCGAATTGTTTCCATTAGCATATTCAATTTAAAAATTACATATTAGTGCGATAATTGTTTCCATTATTATATACATTTTAAAAATTTCCCCACAATTTCTTTTACCTTAACTAATTTCTATACTCTCTTATATTTCTCGTTTTAGAAAAATGCAACATTGATCTCTTCTCTAATCGTCCCCAGCCCAAAAAGAAACGCAAGTCTCGCACTGCCTTTACCAATCATCAAATTTTCGAGTTAGAGAAACGTTTCCTCTACCAAAAGTACCTGTCGCCCGCAGATCGCGATGAGATTGCCTCCTCGCTGGGTCTGTCAAATGCTCAGGTTATCACGTGGTTCCAAAATCGTCGAGCCAAGCAAAAACGTGATATTGAAGAGTTGAAAAAGGATTTCGAAAGTGTTAAAGTCTTCTCGGGTCAAAAGTCATTTCTGGAGAATGTAAATGATCTCAGCATCTTGAAAAAGAAACCTTTGCATCCTGATGCCGTCATAATGGAGGGTTTGGCGGCGGCAGCTGCAGCCGGTATGATGGTACCACATTCGCATCAACATCAGCATCAGCATCCGCAGGCGCCACCACCTCCTCCACCACAATCTATGCAAGCACTTAGTCCCCAGAAATGAGTAAAATCGTGGGGGGCCACACGTAAATACTTTGTGCAAAGAATGAGAGAGACATAGACCGAAGGCATAAATTGAAAAACAGAGTAAGAAAGCTTTAATAAAAATTAATGAATGGAAAAAGCAAGAAAAAACAGAAACCGGAGAAGAAAAGGAAACAGAATAGTCTCACAAGTTGCTGGAAATAATGCAACTTTAGATATAAAGAAGACTTTTCAGCATAACTTCCTAGGGCGGAGATATTTCTTGTGAAAATGTAATATCCTCCTTTGTACTCTGTGAGAAGTGGAAGGACACTTAACTAATACATCATTTGAGGATAATAATCATATCAAACACAGCTGGTCCGCGTTTTGATTATTTCCACACAATATATCGAATCATCCTTGTTGGAACTTTTTTCTAGCTGAGAAGAGTTTACTATCGCACATCTGAATTGTATAGAAAGGTTTTGTTGCTGTAAATATTGTAATTAAATTAATTTATTTGTTAATATTAACTAAATTATAATACTAAGTGTAATATATCTAAACTTTAAAGTATAAAATAATAATACTAATTAGAATTTATTAAACCAATGTATTATTAATAGTATATATTTAGTATTTAAGTAACGCTATTGTAAATAAGTTCAAACAAAAAGAAAAATTAATAACTAAAAAGAATATAACATAAACTATTAAACATTTAAACTGATAGTTTTTAATTGAAGTGTTTGGGGGGAGATTAACATTAAAATGTTTATTAATTGCTGCCTGTACTTTGATTCCAGGGGTATATAACTTCACTATTCAGTAAGGCGTAATGTGAAAGACCGTCGGTGGTGCAATGGTTTAGCGTGAGCGTCTTTTGTACGTGAGTACGTGGGTTTAGTCCACACTTTGTAACAGTGGAATAACAAGGCGACAGCAAGCATTTTGTTTTCAGTTGGGTATCCAGAGTTATCAAACCCAACACAAATGAATAATAACAATAAAATTAAACAAATACAGTGACTCACAAAAAAATTCGTTCCTAAGTATACCTCGAGTATAAATCAACTTTAAGGCTATTTAAAATTCAATAAACCCAGTTTTAATGCCGCACATTCCAAACTATAACTATAGAACACTATGCAAAATCAAAACACTACAAAAATTATGTCCCGATATTGAGAAAACGCACACAAAAAAGATTTCGACACATATTTCATGTCACAAAAGTATTCGTCGCAGCAAACAAAAGTCTCGTTACATAAAGTTTTTGTCTATTTTTTTTAAAATTATGATTTTTTTACACATTACAACTTCACTTAGAGTTGACTGCTTTTTAGTTTGTTCTTTAATTTTGGTGTGCGCGTATCAAAATGCCCAAAGAAAAGGAATTAAGTGTTGCTGAGACAAAAAATAATCCTCTACCTGCTCAATGAAGGAAGAACAACAAAATGTATATGTGTAATATGTTCGTCATAAATTGTCTTAAAGAACAAGACACATTAGAGAATATGCCACGTTCCGGTCGGCCAAAAGTATTGTCACTCAGGGAGGAAAGGAGAATAGTCCAGGAAATCGCCTTAATCCGCATTTTTCTGCACCCAAAATCAATAGCTTACTGCAACCAACACTAGATACAAATGTGTCTGATGAAACCGTCCGTAGGGTGCTCAGGGCAAACAATTTACATGGTCGCGATGCAGGGAAAAAACCGTATCCTTCTCCTGTTAATGTATCCAAAAGGTTAGACTTCGCACAGACATATAAAGCACATCAATTTCACTTCTGGGAACGTGTTATATTTACTGACGAGAGTAAATTTAATATTTTTGGCTCAGACGATCGACAGATGGTGTGGCGGAAGCCTGGAGAAGCCTTACAAATCAATAATGTAAAAGCAACGGTCAGGCATGGTGGATCATCTGTTATGGTTTAGGGTTGTATGTCGGCCCGAGGAGTTGGCACCTTAGTGTTCCTTGACGGAATAACGGATGCTAAAGTATATTTAAATATTTTAAAAGAAAACTTATACACGAGCGCTGCTAGAATGGGATTCCGAGGTAGAGAGTTCATACTCCAGCAAGACAACGACTCCAAACACACGGCCTGGGATGTAAAAATGTGGCTGCTCTACAACACTGAGTATCTCAAAACACCTCCGCAAAGTCCAGATACCAACCCCATTGAAAATTTATGGTCACAGTTGGAATCTGGAATCCGAAAACACCATATTACGCCCAAGACAACCCTTAAAGAAGAATTGAAGTAAGAGTGGGGGAAATCACTCCAGAAACGTGCCGCAAATTGGTGGAATCGATGTCAAGACGTCTGGAGGTCATTTTTGCAAACAATACCAGGTACTAGATGTAGTTACTATATAGTAGCATTTTTGTAATATCTAGAGCGACGAATACTTTTGTGACCTGAATTATTTTTGTTTTCTATTAAATTCTTAAAATTAATGTATCGAAGCCAATTTTTTAAGTTTTCAACTTTCATACAATGTATTCCATAATGTCTCTTCATTAAAATATTTATTAAAAATTATCATCTGCATCCAACAAAGTCATTTTATTTTGAAAAGAAGAAGAACGAATACTTTTGTGAGTCACTGTATATATCCAAGCCAAACACGAGCCTATTTAAGTAGCGTCACTTTTCTGCCACTGTTGCGCGTATATCAACACTGATGGCGATCAGCTGATGCAAATGCTTGTTAGTTGCGCACTTTGTTTACGATTATGAACTCAAAAATTTAAAAATTTTTAATTTATTTTGATTCTGTGAATTGAATGATAAAAAAAACTTTAATTTTTAACAAATTTTAACAATTAAACAAATCTCTCGAACAAAAAATCGTCATCCTTTGAAACTTACTCATTCGATGCATCCTCCATTTTTATGATGCGTGTTTGCGCATCAAAGGATTCAGTGTTGCATTTTAGAACATTGGTACGATATCTGCAAATTTGCCAGATGTAGCATTTACCTAAACAAGTCGGAAAGCGTAGTTTCTTACGCAATATACGACATGACATTTTGCTTCTACGCTCGCTATTCCGAAATACGATGAAAAACAGAATGATCTAACTATTAACACACTAAAATAGAACAAAAGGGTTTCTAAAGGTGATTACGCTTTTTGATTTTGTTTAAACTTCTTTATTTTGTTTAAAACTGCTCTTTATTACACTTTTCAACGATCTTTCTTTTTGCTTTACTTGCTCTCTTTGTGTTATATCAAAGTTAAAATATTCTAAGCTTGTGTCAGCGATATTTCGGGTGCTATCATAAGAATATACGCAAAGGAAACCTATTATGAGTGGCGTTACGCATTAGGTATAGCCCTTTCGCATGTTACATGCGCATATGACAAAGGGAAATCAATAACCAAAAAGAAATGACAAATGGAAATCAATCGAATTAAAAAAAGGAATCAGTTGTTCCAGTGTTTCTACTATATACTAATACATACATAGATACATTTATTCTCTCAATAAATTAAACGTCATAGGTACGGTGGAAAGTAAACATTGGATGGTGGAAAACATGGGTTCAATAATACGAGATAGAGGCAATAGTAAACAACGTCCAACAAAGGAACAACCACCGAACTTCGTGTTGTTGTTCGAAACTAGTTGTGTTAAATACAATACAAATGTATACCAACGATAAAAGTCAACAAAAAAGTGCAAAATACATTTAAATTTTTCAGTTCTATACGAAAGCGAAATGAAAAAGTTAAGTAAACAGTTTTTGTACCACCACCTGCTGTAAGTTAATTTTAAATTTAATTTCTCTCATTTCCACAAACCTACGACGAAGAGTGTGAAATGAAACGTCAGATGAGAGAATAAATGTATCTATCTATGGATTAGGCTATGGTTTCTACCCCAGTAGGAAAAAGAAGCATGCAATAATGCATTACAGTATGCTTACTTTCCGTTCGAGAGTGTTGCTATCTTCCCTTACGAATTCCCATTACTTTCTTAAAAGAATTGCCGCCTGTCGTAAGCACTATTTTGAAAGGATAAGAAGACATGATACATGCTTCCACGTTTGTTTCTAAAAATAAAGTGAAGGTAATGCATGTTATCACTCGAGAAACTTCGTGTTTGGATTCTACAATAACTTTTTTTTGGCAATGAAAGTGTAAAGCATTACAACATTGAGAACGTGCATTCCGAATATGGTTTCTTTTTGGAAGAATTTGTAAGTTATGCTTTCCAAAAGCATGAATTTTCCCCTTCTCGATACATGAAAACGTAAGCAATAATACTTCTTTCCTCGCTTACAGTGTAATGTATGCGTAAGGTATAAAAACAAAAAAATATTTTTTGTTTTTAGCTGCCAAGAGCCGTAAATTTCTTCGTGAAAACCCCTGCATGGTATATAAGGTATAAAAGCGGCAATAAAGTATAAAAGCACAATAAAATATAAAACATTGTTCTCTGCATAATCTCAATAGCATTTTGCAAAATAACACTAACTTACAGAAATATTTTATTAAACCTCTTATTTATAATCAAAAAACAGGCAGTCTCATGCCAGTAGCAGAAGTGAAATGACAGAGAATTACATTTTTTATTATCTCGTGCAACAACAATAGTAAACAAGCGTAACTGTTTTTTGGCTTAAGCTTTGCATGCGTTTCTAGTTTCTTTTAGTAAGCGTAGAAATGAAGTATTCAAAATTGGCCGACGCTTAGCAAGAAATTCGGTTTTGTTTTTAGGATTTGATTTGTATACCTTTTCTAATTTCTTTTAGTAAACAACAAAATGAAGTAATGAAAACTTGCCTTACCATTGGAAGTACCTTACCAAATTTCCGACTGGGACGTTATACATTAAGGTGGGTCAAAAAAAAAAATTGCGAAGTCACACCCTAGTTTTAAAACTAATAATGGAAGCATCTCAGAAATAAAAACTTTTTCTTTTCGAGCATCCTACATACCGGCCAAATGTTGTTACTTGTTACTGCATCTTTGTTTGCAATCCGATCGTGACAAGAAATACATACATATGTCGTTGAAATTGTATTAAATATTAAATTTTTTTAATGTCACAATACTCGAATAAACTGAGGAATTTTTTTATTCATATTTGTGGCTAGATCTGTAATAGCTATACGGTTTGCCAGGAATCATGAGGATGCATTTGCAATACATTTTCTTTTTTAAAAACCTATATCTCTATTTATTGAGATATAGATAGTTTTGCGCTTGACGAATATAATAAAAAGTACAAATAAAAAGGCTGAATAAATAAAAAAAATCATCCCTAAACTGAGGAATGCTAATTTTAAAGTCGGAAATATGCGACACAATCAAATATACTAGGTGATTTTATATACATTTTCTGATGATACACTCAAATTTAAGTATTTCTTATAACACTGTGGACCACAACAAAACTTTTTCGAAACTAACAAGGTTCTGACATAGAGTAATACTTAAGAGCCTCTATTACTCTCTTCGCTGCCTCTTCATGACGACAAGGTAGTAAGTAGGCCATTTCAACGAGTTCGATTTGTTGCTGTATACAAACAACATAAAATATAATTTAGCTGTCAACAGTATCAATAAACACTATTTAAACTGAGTTCCTGTCTTCTTTGGTCTCTCATTCTACATCATTTTCCTAGTACCTTTTCGATCAGCTGTGCTATAGAAACCCCCTGGTTCTGACAAAGGATTCTGGTGGAGGGAGTAAAAAAACAAGTGTGTCAACGTTTTGAAAGTTTATGTATGAATTTTGTTTTAAGGGGGGTGAAATTGTAACCCTATTGCATATTCGTATGATGAACCGGCATAGGAATCGGTATTGAAAAAATATATTACGTAAAATTTCACTATAAGCTACCGAACAAAAGAAATCTGTATATAAAGTATGATATCTATAAATAAAAGATCAGTATAAATTTGGTTATTTAAGCACGAATTTATTTATTACAGTTTTCTGTTAGCTCTTGGTAATCCTCTGTCGTTATCAAACAATGTCCAACATATATCAGCTATAAGAGAAGGAATTCTCTTCTTTTTATAGCGTTCTTCAATTACTTTATAGCCAAAGATTCGGAGCACTCTATTCTCCTTCATGTGTCTATGAGCTTGTCCTCGACGTGGTGGTTCCCGGGTAACAGTAGAATTTTGTTTTTCTTGCGGCTAAAGTCAAGGCCTTGTGATGAGCCGCCTGATTGGCTATGCGACCACGGATGAGTCTCAGGTTAAGTAGGTGACTGATGTCACTGAAGCTCATCAAGCTATCTGGCATAGAAGGCGGATGAGCCAAACATATGGGCCAATGACGGATAGAAACCAAAATAAGAACTCATATTGTTCCCTGGTCAGCGTCTGATACATAATGGGCGGTTGTAATCAAATATCCTGGCAGTAGATCAAATGCAAAATCCGGTGGACTGAGGTTGTCTCCCGCCACCGCTCATAATGGAAGTGAATAAACAAAAACGAAAAAGAAAACAAACAACCCCTATTTGTTGACTACCCCCGCAAACGTTATAAGGACTACGATTTACGAATATGCACTTGGAATGTAAGAATTCTATATAGATCCCAATTGGCAGATAACCTTGAAAGTTAGAAGGTTGGCATTACCGCAATCCAGGAAATGCGATAGACACTACATGGCTGTACAAGGAGAAAAAACTGCGGCATATGTATACTACAGTTTCCATCTAAAAAATCATGAAGCATGGCAAAAGACTGCGACATCTAGTCTCTAGGTTCAATCCTCTGAGTGAACGTATAGCCACAATCCGCATAAGAGTGAAATATTTTTATATTTCCCTAACTTGCGTGCCTGCCCCGACAGTAGAGAAGTATTATGATGCCAAAGACATTTTCTATGAGCGTCTAGAAGAAAAGTATGACCGCTGCCCTGGCCATGACATAAAGATCGTATTCGGAGATTTTAATGCTAAAGTATGCAGGGAAATTATGTTTCATCAAAGTATTGACAATTTCAGAATACATGCTGACAGTTCCGACAATGGTGTGAGACTGATTGACTTTGCCGCGGCAAAAAACATGGTCATTAGTGGTACAAGATTCTAGCATAAAAACATCCACAAGACCTGATCCAAAAACGAAGAACAAAATTGATTATGTGGTAATTGATGGAACGCACTCATCCAGTGCAATGAACGTACGAGTGATGAGAGGAGCTAACACCGATTCTGATCACTACCTGGTAGCAGCAAATGTTCGCACAAGATTAAGTAGAGCGAAAAACGTACGAAACCAGTCGCAGCGAATACTAGATATCAGAAAGCTGAAATTATCAGAGGTAGCAACAGCCTACTCAAGGAAGCTCTCGCAACTTTTGGCATAGAACCCACTGCCGAAACAACCGTACTTGGGTTTTAGAAACCGCTTCGCAAGAAACCATAGTACGATGAAGATTATCGCATAGCAAATGATGAAAATAATCATGCACGTATTTCAATGCTACAGTCAATTGCAACGCGAGCTGCGACTGAGCGGTATAGGGAGAAAATAAAGGAGGTAAAACGTCTCTTTATGCGGTGGAGAAAGCGCGAGAGTGAGAAAATTGAGACATATAGAAGGAAGAACAAAGACCGAAAATTCTACCAAAAAGTCAAGAACAGAACTAATGGGCATGGTTTAGGGTCCCCTTTCTTTAAGGACAAGGAAGGAAATCTCATCGTAGATGTGCAGAACATGTTGAGAATATGGAGAGATTATTTCTCCGCGCTACATGAACCTGAGATATACGTACAATGACGAGGAGACAATCGATCACAATTTGGACGACGATTTCAATTGCCCCCTCCTGGTTAAGACAAAGTCATAACAGCTATTGCCAGGCTTAAGAACAACAAAGCGGCAGGAGCCAATGGATTAGCGGCGCAGCTGTTTAAGCTGGCGGCGATGAGTTTATGGGGTCCATGCATCAGCTCGTTAGCTAAATTTGATTAGATGAATGCATGCCCGGCGATTGGAGTGTCAGTGTACTATGTCCCATATTTAAAATAGGTGAGCCGTAGAATAAGCATATAAATTACTATCATGGGCGAAAGTCTAAAACCAAATATCGCTGGCCTGATTGGACCATACCAGTGTAGCTTTAGGCAGGGAAAATCGACAACTGGCCAGATTTCCACACTATGCCAAATCCTGGAGAATCGACACCTATTGTATATTTGTATATCTCGGATTTGCCGTAAACAAAAACAACAACGGCAGCTTTGACATCAAGCGCAGAATTGTGCTTGCGAAACAATAAACAATATTTTAAACTAAATCCGTTTTTAATTAATGGAACAAAATTTAAAAATTCAGTTGTGGCACCCTATAAATTCGGCCGTGAGAACCTCTAATTCGGTTACGATTAATTCGGTTGTCTCAACCGAATTTTTCGTAGGTTGTGTTTTGCTGTTTAGAAAGTAAATTTTAAAGATGGCATCGTAGTGTTGTGCGAGCTATTCACAGCTACTGAATTTGAATTTTGTATTCTAGTTTCTCAAGTCTCACTTTGTGTGGAAGCCTATGATCGCAACTTGGCTCTTTCTGTGTTTTTGGGAAACACCGAAGACTTTAGAAATAACTAAAAATATCAAGTAAAGGGAAATTTTCTTTCAAATTTCCTTTCTTGTATGACGCCTTCGATCCAGTTTGGTTCGATTTTGGAGCACAGAAACACTAAAAAATATACCCAGAAAAAAGGCAACCCCTACAGAACGCGCTTGTGGACATCAACACTCTAAATGCAGAGAAATTTTCAACATGTAGTGAGTAAGCTGGTATTAATGAGGCACAATCTTTAAAAATTATGTTCTAGAAAACAAAAACTTAAGGCCTTTATGGCAAAATTCTAAGCTTCTAAGTAAAATATTTTCTGGAAATTCAAATTTAATATAAATAAATGAGAGAGAGGAAGTCCAATCTTTAAAATTCTCGACAACAACAAATACTCCTAAACGTGTTTTTGAAACTTAAGGATTTTATAGAACAAAATCTCAGCTTTCAATTAAAAATATTAAAAGTATTGAAATCAGAGTACTTTTTTAAAAAAAAATCAAGTTCGATTTGTTTGGGGTTTTAAAAAGATCTTAAATCAAATAAGATAAGGAAACAGTTGCAATGCCAAACCATAGAGTAAAACATATCTCCTCATTTGCCAGCATCTCTCATTTGTATCATATCAGGACGAAGAGTGTGAACTGTAACATCAGATAAGAGAAATGATTTCTGTATTATAATTTACTTTATGTACCAAACAGATAATTACATAGTTTACGTAGTAGTATTAAAATTTAACTCAAAATTCCTAAAATAGTTTTTTGGAAAAAGGTATGCATAAAATAGTTGTAAATGTTATTCACTGTTAAAACTTAGAATTCAAACCTAAATGGTTAAAGTTGTTTAGTAGAGTCATCTGGAATGTCCTCTTAGTTTAGATTAGAGGTGTGCGCGCGAATGTATTTCACCTCACGATGTCGCACGCTCACGAGCTCCAATTTTCACGCTCGATCACCCACGACACTGCTTCGAACTACCACGATCACGCAAGCTCACGCGACAAGAAAAAAGGTATCACACACGAACACTCACGGCGTTATTTTCTCAATCGGTTGAATTTTTATCATTGTTCGTATATATTGTTAAATACCGCGGATTTTCAACATTGTGTGACTCATTTCTTATGAGTTACGTTCTAATTAGCATAATGAACCAATATTTAGTTTAGCGAGGCAAAAGTAATAAATGCCCATTATAAGAGAATTTATGTACAGTTATAAATAAATATATATACACATTGGAATGCAATTCGTTGGTTACAGAATTGGTACGAACGTTTGCATGTGTATTATAATTTTTCAAACTTACTGGAAGAATTTTTGAAAACAGTGGTCTAAATCTGGATGGTGGTGTGGGAGCTCTGCAGGTGTTTTCTGATGACATGTTCATAGTTATCAGCGTCATAAGCGTGAACACCTTAAATCCCATTCACGCCGGTCACTCACGTGATTTAGATTTTAAATAACGTGCACCCTCCATCACAGTATCGTACACAGGAGTTTCCTTCTTCCCAGCTACCCACCCCCCACGATCACGACTGACACAACACATTCGTGCACACCCCTAGTTCAGACTTTAGCTCCAAAAGTCAGTGCTGTGGATTAGGATATTTAGAGTAGAGGTCGCAAAGTTTTGCCTGGTGTCGGAGACTCCACAGCCCTGGAGCATCACATATAACATATTTCATTTAAAAACAAAAGAATTAACACAACTTTTGACATAATTAAAGAGAAAACGTTTATTGAAATATGTAGTATCGATTAATATTATGATCTATTTTTAAACATAATTTACATTTATGTCTTTTTAAAAGACATCTTCAGATCATACAACATTTACCTTCAACCACTTAACTTTAAAAGACTTTACAACCAGAAACTCAAAACAGTTAACAAATATAAAAGAAATCTCATAAAGCAGTCAAATGATTTTAAAATACAACCTTATGTTTCCTCTCTACTGATGACACATAAATTACCAATGTCAAAGAAATGCCACAGCATAATGCCTAAAGGAAATGTGGAAGAGGATGACAGATTGCAAAGGAGAATGGACTGGTGAGTGAGATTCGGACCAAATCAAAGTAGCATTTGACCAACACGACAAAAATGACACCTTTAATGTTTAATGATAAGAAACGGAAAAGGTCTCAAAATGAAAATGATTATACATACCACAATCACAAATTGTTTGAAGTTGTATTTATGAATAAATAATAATAACCCAGCAAACTGAGATGCAAATCTGTGGTTTCCTGGATTAATAAATAGAAATCGGTGTCTTTCTGGAATAATACAAATATATTTTCACTTGTGTCGAAGGTAACCCACTTCATAGAGAAATCTGTCAATAGTAAATTGTATACACTTGTCGTATCCACACACACTGAAAAATTTGTCTTCTTTTGATGTCTGGATTGAAACCTAACGTATTTGTAGCTTATCGCAAATTTAGAATTGTTGTGTCCAACACATTGTGCTTGCTATTCAATATAACATGTTTAGGACACAATGATTAATAGGTTATAATATATGTGTTTGTGGCCCGGTATCAAACCCGCGTCATCATGTACAAGAGAAGTGGACACTAACATTGCACCACCGACGGCCACATAATAAATCGGAAACTAAAACCATTAGATGTTACAAACCGTTGATATGTTCGAATATATCCAAGGGCCTGCATTCCCTCAAGACACACACCTGACTTGGATAATAAATGTCATATAGGAAAGCACCGTTAAAATAGTGGGAACATTAACTACCGATTAAGTACCCCACTATTTACCGTTTATAACGTGGGTACCCAAGGATAAGTTTCACCTACTCGAACATTTTCTGTTCTGTTCATATTGAACAGGAAAATCATGATAAGTTTTAGTTTTTATACGCTAATCGCTACAATTTTTATTATGCAAATTTTAAAGCTCAGATTTGAATTAAAATTCGTCTCCGAAATCAAAGGAAGAATTCAAATGACAATAAAAACACATAAAGTTTTTGTAGCAAGTCAAGTCGGTTGTAGTAGTAGTACACGCTGAAAAATCTGTAGTTTTCGGTTGTTTGGATGCAAATATAACATGTGTTTGGAGCTTTTTGCAAATATAATATACTTGTGCCCAAACGCAATGTGGTTGCTATCCAATATTACATGTTTAAGATACAATGATTAATATGTTATAACATATGTGTTTGCGACACAAATATATTTGTGTTTGCGATATAAATATAGCCGTGTTTGTTGCACTGTTTATGCTCTCTCGACAGCAGGAGAATAAAAGTGGGGCAACGAGTGTGTAAAACTTGCAAGTGTGCATCTGTATTTTTGCATTATTCTCTCAGTCAGTGAGTCATAAATATTCCTGAATGTGCGTGTAAATAGCAGATGAAGTCTGTGTTTCTTATTCTGGCTGATGTATTGCGTTTTAATTTCATGTATTCAGTCGTCAATGGTTCATCGGACAAGGGATATCAAAAGCGCCACAAGTAATTAATAAGCGCTTGCCTTGCATGAGCAAGATTTGTATATAAGAATATTGTTTGTGTTCTGAATACAAAAACGTGAGAGACAACAAAGAAAGGAGAAGCAACAGAGCAGCAGATTCTTATTCCATCAAAAAGTAATGCAATTAAATGTAAAAAGCGTAATTTTAAATATACAAATTTTTTGTATTAATTATTTATAAATGTGGATATATATTGATAAAATTAATTATAATAAATAAAGAAAGAGGGAATAATTCGTTTCTAAATTTTATTATGTTTGGGAGAAACACGCGAATGCTTCCACGTAAGTATATGGATGTTTAGGAAGAGGCACGCATATGTTTCCACGTAAAAGAATACATATTTCTCAGTAAACATGCTAATGTTTGCTTTTAAATACACCTGAGTTTGAGACTTGCAAACATATAAATGTTTGAAGTGTGTTCCAAACATATACATGGTTCCCTCAGAATATGTTTGGGAGAATACGTTACAGAGGCCGTTTTTTTCAGCGTGTATGAAACGGAATACACTGTACAAAGTAGAACATAAGACGGTACCTCTACATAACAATAAGTGTGTTTTTTTACCCCGCTAAAGTTAATTATAGCTTAATTTGTACGGGACAGCTAAGCGATATTAAGTGGCATTTAAATTTCCCACTTAAATTACGACTTGAGCAATGACAATGTTGCCACATGTTCAATTTCAAGAAACGGCAAGAAAAAGTTATCTTAGATAAAACTTGTTATCATTTCTTGCGAATGAAAATGTTATCAAGGAGAGACTCAAAAGCTGAAATTTGCAAAATGGCTAACACATGGTAGTTCATTAAAATTATTTTATTTAATGGAAGACTACGTGTACTTTTATATCTCTAAATTTGAAGGATATATTTTTATTTGCGATTGAAAACAAAATTGGAAATAAATTGTTCACACCAACGCACTGTAAATGCTATACATATTGAACATAGTGGAATTATCTATCAGGTATAGTCGTTTACACAGGTGATGTAAGTATTTCCATGTAATTTTTCGTGTCACTTGTCAAAATCATATGTATTTTGATTTAATTCTTGTTTGTATTCTTGTATTGTTGGTATATATTTGTGTAGAGTTTGACAACTGAAACGAATGAACGAAAATAAAATGTCTGTTGTTCCTGCTTACAACTACACCAACATCTGCTGCTAGCATGTATTTGTTGGCACTGGCTACAAACGTGTTGCCATATCGAATTTTTTTTTTCACCCATTACAGCAAATGTTGCCACATTTCGTAGTATTCGTCGTAAGTGGCGTTAGCTTAATGGAATAAAAAAATAGCCTTCATATTGCTACAATACAATTTATTTTGGTGTTCCAGCATGACAATGAAACCAAGCATACAAACAAAGTCACAAAGTATCAAAAGAATGATTTCAGACTAGCAAGAATTCTGTGCTGGAATGACTACCACAATCAGAAGCCCTGAATCCCATTAACAATTTTTTAGAAAAATGCGGAATTGTGGAAATTGCAGGATAACCCGTGAGTTTGCGCCACATGTCAAATACTGTGGCCGATGTATTTTGCGGCAGATAGGTTGATGCTTCTGATTTGCATTTTTATATTTAACCCTGGCATGATTGATTAAGTTTTCCTAGAATAGTTTAGACTTAATTGTTAAATAAAAACCACTGTGGGCATTTTTAATATGAAAGTTCGCCACTAAAATGCTCGACCATGCAACGAATCAGGCATTGGGATATTTAAGAGTATATTTTGCCAGAATGGCGCCTCATAGGTAATTTTGTATATTTTGTTAAACTAGCAGTATTCCGCCGTCATTCGTCCACACAATAAGAACAATCCAATCTTAGACTATAGCATTTGAACATCCGTTGTCGTGAACATGATGGTCATATATTTTCTACTGTGCTTGGCAAGGATCAGTGGAATACCGTAGCATCACTCATGTTGAATAACACCAAATCAGAAGAAAAATTCTTCGTATTATTAACAATCGAATTAGGATACACTACGAAATATATGATTTCTATTCTTTATTTCGAATGAATTAAACCAAATTTTGCTGGGTTATTTTCTTCAACTAACTTTGTGTGTTTGAAAGAAAAGTAGGTTTGTTTTAGACTTATTTTTTCTTCACAACACAAAAGAAACATAGCCCGAGGCGAAAGTCTGTGCGGTAAAGAGAAATAAATGCTTTTCGGTGCATCAGGCTTAGGGAATGGGAATCGCAGCCAGTGTAGATTGGAACTTTATAAGTCTGTCCATTTGTTCATTCATTGCTATGCATGTGAAGAGAATGCACATTTGAGTCAACTGAAAAATAAAGTAGAGTAATTTGGATAACTCTTAAAGATAAATCAAAATATTATCAATTATCAAATCGGTAGCTGTTCATTTCAGCCGTTAGCGACAATTTGAGATTGATTGGAACATTTGGATTATTGACTTGGAATTCTCTGGCCGTCTTAGACTTGTAGGTTACTTCACTTTTGTCTTTCGTTTTACAAACATAATTAATACTACATGTAAATTACGATTATTTTGGTTAATATTACAAATCTCTTAAGGCTATAAATTGTTGGTACTACCACAAGCCAGACCAGACACATTGTCACATGACTTGTGATAGCAATGTCTAACTTCATGGTGCATGTGATCCAAGATATCGTGTGGGGTTTTAATGTAGCAAACTTTCATTTTGTGGGACATTTTCGTTTTTGTAGTCCATATACTTATATGTCACTGGAAAGCCGAAATGCTATTTTCATTCCTCGATCACATTATAAATGACTGCAGTGATTGTGGTGAAGAGATAATAATGCTATAATGTCAGTCAAAAAGTGCACGCTGAATAATCTGTATTTGTTGTTGTTTGGATGCAAATATAACGTGTATTTGGAGCTTATCGCAATTATAGTATAGTTGTGTCCAAAAACATCGTGTTTGCTATTCAATATTACATGTTGGAGATACTATGATTAATATGTTATAACATATGTGTTTGTGACCCAAATATAGCTGTGTTTCGGATACAAACACAGCTCTGTTTGTTACACGAGTTACTCTCTATTGGGAGCAAGATAATAAAAGAGATAGAAACAGATTATACGCAGTTATAGTTGTAGCTGACTTTTTGCGCTATTTTTGAGTCAGTGAGCCATAAAAATTCCTGAATGCGTGTGTAAATTGCAGATCAAGTGAGTATTTCTTACATCTGTTGCGTTTTACTTACATGTATTCAGTCTTCAATCGGTCGTCGGATAGATGAAACCAAATGCACTCGGTTGAGTAAGAAAAAAAATTACAGCAGACAGTTGTCCGAGGCCTTCGGCCACGGACTGGCCCTGCAGGCTGTGTCAGAGACACGGCCATTAAGTTTATCGTAGAATACGCCATCCGATAAGACAGAAAACATATATAACAATAAATTCATTTGCTTATATTATTTATCATTTATTGTTATATATGTTTTCTGTTTTATCGGATGGCGTATTCTACGTTAAACTTAATGGCCGTGTCTCTGACACAGCCTGCAGGGACAGTCCGTGGCCGAAGGCCTCGGACAACTGTCTGCTCTAATTTTTATATTTACCAACGGCATTTGATTCAAGTCCGTTTAAAAAAAAATATTATGTTCAATTTTTTTAAACTTAATTTAATTTATGTATTTTAATTAATATTTTTATTGAAATAAGTTCTGCGAATGTTGAGAGGGCCGCCCTAATATTAAAAAAGGTTTACCTTATCGAGTCTTCGCATTAGCATTCGAGCGTTGTGTGGAAGCTTTACGCTTTACAATTCAAAATTAATGTTACAACAGCTTTATTGAAGCTTTCGCAAAAAAGCTTTATTACGTTAGCTTACTGTTCGTTTCACTTTTTACTAGATACATGTTCCTAAGCAATGTTGAGCAACCAAAAACACTCAACCAAACACCACACATATGTTTGAGTGTATGTGTTTAAACAATTTTCATTTGAGAAATTTAAATATTAGGAAGATATCAACCAATATGAAATGTATATCAAACGAAAGATAACATCTTCATTTACCTACAAAAAAAATTTTAAAAAAATTCATCTAGCCGTTTCCTCAAATTCAATGAAATAAAGATTACAACAATAAAAACCTGACATGACTCCTCATACCGTAAGGTAAGACGTATTCTACGTCAAAAGGAACAACGTGAAGTCCTTTGTATGCCGAAGCCTTTAGTGTGAAAATTGGAAAGGAGAACCATTTATGAAAATTTAAATTAATTTAACAAAAATTGTAGCGTTTGGTGGCGCTGAAACCTTCTGAAAACAAAAACGTGAGAAACAACAGAGCAAGGAAAAATAAAAAAGCAGCAGGTTCAATAAATAATTCATTAAAGGCAAGTGAATGAAAAAGGGACTTGATTAAATCTTTTTAGTTTGTCAGTAATTGGTTAAAAATATAGATTTAGATTGGTAAATATATGCATGTATAATGAAGTCAAAAAATAATTTCCTTCTAAATATTATTATGTTTGGGAGGAAACAGGCATATATTTCCACTTAAGTAACCACGTGTTTGGGAAGAAATACACACAAACTTCCACGTTAGTATATGGAGGTTTGTGAGGAAACATACGAATGCTTCCACGTAAGTATATGGATGTTTGGGATGAACCAGGCATATAGTTCTACATAAAAGCAATACATAGTCCCTGCAGAATATGTTTGGGAGCATATGTGTCAGAGGTCGTTTTATTTCAGCGTATAGGTATTAAGAGAAAGGTAGGTATTATATAAAATTAGATAGGAAATAATAGAACGGTCCAACCATAGAAAATCCAACTAAGCCAGTTACAGTTTAAGCACGAGTTTTTCACGGTGCTAGTTTAAAATCTTTTATAATTCACATACATGCAGGAAAAAAAGGGCACCAGCAACATATTACAGGAACCATTTATACGTTTGAAAACATTGTTTTCATGAATTGAAGATCTTTTGCTTTATTGTTTCCTTTGTTGTCTGTAACGTTTTTGTTCTCAGGAGTTTTCAACAAACAAAGCCACATTTGGCTCACAAAAGACATACCTTATAAACTATTGATCATTGTGTCTCCAACATGTGATATGGAACAAAATCACAGTGTGTTTGGACACACGATTGCTATATTTGCAACACAAGCTACAAACACGTTATATTTTCATCCAAACAACAAAAGAAAACAGATTTTTCAGGGTGTAGGTTTTGACAATTAACTAATAATAGTGTTATACTTTGAATTATTTTGTTGTACCGTGTCACAAAATCAAGGTTGCTAAATACCATAAATGAACATCAGTATAGGCCAACTTTGGAGAATCTGTGGAAAACGGTAAAATAATATTATCTTAATAAGTCAATATTTACATTCAGTAAACGAAAAGTGTGGCCAAATTGCCAACCGCGCTCAACTGTTTGACAGTTGCCTAAAGAGTGCTGCCTGGTGTTTTCAAAAATGTACACTTAGTGAAAAGGCGGTTTATGTCTTTCCTGGTAAGATTAAGCCGTCGTAAATTACAGTCGGCGGCGGTCACCTCGTATAGTCAGTGTCAGTCGTATTTAGCCATGAAAAGGCTTCTCAAAATACAGTTCGGAATTGGTGTAAAATCTGTAGGTCGCAATCTGTGAGTATAAAACTAGAAAGCGCACAGCTCACTGGTTGTGAGAAGCCCTCCCCAATTACTTCATAAGATGTAATGGGAAACCATTTTTAAGAATAATTGTACTCGCATAATAGAAAACAATTGCGTCCCATTAGATAACATGAAGGGATTGGGGAGAGCTTCTCGCAACCAGTAAGCTGTGTGTGTTCAAATTTTGTACTCACTGATTGGGACCTACAGTGTTACACCGGTTCTGAACGGTATTTTTGAGGAGCTTTTCCATAGCTAAACACTTGATAGTGACCGCGAGGTGACCGGCGCCGAAAGGAATGTTAGGAGGTCTGAGCAGGGATCGAAACTAGGTAAAGTTTAAAAGTTGAAGTTTGAAGAGCGACGCAAGCTGCCTTTGCACCACCGACGGCACAAAAAGAAAGCTGCCTATTATTTGTGCCAAACGTAAAGCGATGTCATCATTGTCGGACGAAGAAATTCCCGGTATGACCGAAACTAGAACTTGCAACGTCTAATCCTTTAGACTGCAATCAAACTCAATATGCGGTTTTTGTTTTACCAAGTCTTCACTTGTTATCCAAATGCCGTGTGTGTTCTTCAGCCAGAGGCTTAAATATCATATAAATCGCGATCTGAACATAAATAACCTGAATGTTGAAGAAAATGTTCTAACATATTTTTTGCCATTTCCTACTGTCATTATCTTACAAAAAGCCTAAACGTTAGTGGGCATTTTTTTTCAATGGCAAATGAAAAACCTTAAAGCGGCATAACTTGAAAGTTATGACTCTCCAATTCGTAGGCACAAGATCGTTCAACGTATTATGCTCTTCTTGTTCTCTCTCATGGTGACTGCAAATCATGAATATAAGTAAAAACATTTCCATTTCGCTTTTTTATATTCGTCCCCTAAGATTTCTTGCTTCATCTACGTTTTAATTCATAAAATTAGGAATCATTATGATCTCTTTTGCTTGATTTACTCCTCATCCAACTAATACCTTACAACTTCATTTAGTCTTTTTTTTGTTGAGATTCTCATATGATCAGAGTAGTATATGTAATATACGAATACGATCATGATTCATCGAAAAACGTTTTCATTCAAGAATTCATCCATCTAAGTATCGTCGGCATATGCGGCTTGGCTCTGTGATCTTTTGTCTTTTGTTTTATGATTATATTGGCAAAGAATCATCAGTTGTGGCAGCATCAGCTAAAACGACTACGACCCAGGTTGAAATGTTGCACAATCACTTCCACTTCTTTAATGAGATTTGTTTGTCTTGTAGAATAAATTCCTGTTTCGTTTGCCGGGTTTTTTCCCCAGCCTTTTTTTGCTCAACATCATCATTATGATTATCTCTATGATGATCTTCATTAATTGCTTCTTCCTGATGTTGTACCTGGGAATGTGGTGGTAATTTCCATAAAATCATGGTAATGTCTAATCATCATCAGTGAATTCAAATTGTGAGTGAATGAATGAATTTGTTAGCTCATTACCTGTGTATTTGTAATTTTTTTATGTTAATTGTGAATTAGTTTATCGCTCATACTTATAATTCATACTCTCTTTAGGATTAGTTACACCTGAAAAATCATATAGACCACCTATACAGAAGATTATGCGATATGTTTACCTAATGTATGATTAACTGAATGTAATCTACATGAATTTGGATATTTAAGCATTGTTTATTAACAAATACACGATTACGCTGGCTACGTCATGTCAGTCGAAAGGATTAGGTTGCACCAGAATCGAAAAAAGGACTAACAAGTCATAAGAAATAATATATTCGAGCTTGTTTTTACGGATTTATGGATTTCCCTAACACCCTGGGTTGTTTGGGAACATTTAATTAAAATACGTACACGCAAAGAAACAAAGGAAAAACAATTCGAGGTCATTTGGATCAAAAATTGTAATTTGTCCCAAACGTATTTCGCTTGCAACTACTCTCATGGTTTACTGCGAAATCAGGACTATCAAGTCTCCGTTGTAAGGATCAGGTGGAAGAATCCCTACTATAGAAAATGGCAAGGCATCAAACCGGTCCCTAAAGCCTTGAGTTGTTTAAGTACAATTAAGTAAAAAAAAATTACTTTCGTTCTAAACTTATTTCGTTTGGAACTTACCCTCATGGTTTACTGCATACGTTTATACTTTTCTCGCAAATAAAATACTTTTAACCTAAAAGTCGATTCTTTTACAGGAAACGAACTTGCATTACCTCAAAAATTATCAAATATTTCGTTTACGGCAAATGAAACAGAATTGTACCGCTCTCTACCGTCTCGTGAATTGATTCTGTATTGTTTCAACTTAAACCAACAAGCAAATCCTAAGGTTAAAGTTTTGTTTCCTTTGCTCAATGTATTCGATGGTTCAGTAATTAGACGCGCGGACTTGTAGTGATAGCTTTTGGCTTCAAGTTAATTTTGGGAAAGCCACAAGTAATGAATCAATTTATATTTAAAACTAAATAAAATACTTCCATTAATATGTGCGTGAAGATAAATTCGAATTTAACTAGCAGACACAAACCACTTTGGTTAGCAGAGTTATGTTGTTACGTTTACAGGTATCTGTTAAAGTACTAGAAAGGGAAGTATATTGAAATAAACAAGGTTTTTGGCGAATAAAATTAATAAAAATAATAAAAAAACAACTGACAAATCGTATAAAAAACATTACGAGCTTTCAGAATTAGTGACAAATTTGGAACAGCTTACCAGCGAGCATTATATTTTAGTTCAATGTATATAATTTTAGAAAGGACTTTAAACCCAGATCAAGGATTCTTAGCCAATTAAATGAATATCTAGCAATAAGTAGGAGCATGGTCTTTGGAGTTATATTAGTCCGAGGTTTCAGACGAATTTCAGAATACAATAATTTTAAGCGTTTCCCTTTAAGCACTTTACTCTACTTTTGAACACTTTACTTTGTCCAAACCAAGGACTCTTGGCAGACAAGAGTTACACCAGATTAATGCTCCTTATTAGTGCTTTTCAAATTTGCAACCCTTATATTTCAGAGGAATTTGAGAACAGCGATATATGGGATTTAGTATTGTCCCATGTCTTAACATTTTGACCCACTGTGCCCAAACTAAGAATTCTCCGTGGATCAAACTTATATCAGATTAAAGTCTTTAATTAGTACTTTTCAAATTTACTATTCGTATACTTCAGAGGAATTTCAGAACAGCACTTATCCGTGCCTCTTTTTGAATTTATCCAACCATTCTACACTAGCCTCAAACTCTAAGTTTCCCAATGGTTCAGCGACTTCTTTGTCCTTCTCTCTCATAAGCGGTCGGCATAGAGGAACATTTCTTTGGTGTGTAGCTATGTCCATTTCAGTGTGGCCTCATCAATATCTTCATAAAGATGGGTGCGAATCCTTTTGCGTTTAGAGCTGAATTGTTCACCGTCTGCCTTTTTTAAAAGCTCAGTTTTCTCATTTCAAAATTTTTGATAGACTGGTGGAAATCCAAGCTGTGCGGCAATACATTTTTTCTTCTTTTCATCCTTTTCAACTTCACTGATTATTAAAAGTTTTTGCTCCAGTGAAATACAATCACACTTCGAGATTTTTCGTGCTATCAGCCTATACGTCAAGTGCAAACTGAGAACTGATGCAAACATTACTAGTGATGGCGATTTGTTTATCGTCACGCTTCTAATTCGGGACTTCCCCTAAGTACATTTATATGTTTGTTTTGGTGAAATAACAACAATCGAAATAATTTTTATAAAATCGTTATAGGGAGACCAAAAATGCATGAGCATTTCGGTTACGGTCGTAGAAAAAATTTTAGTAAAGATATATTCGCTATATGGAGTTTCGTTATAAGGAGAGCAGAACATACAGAAAATTTAACGAAATTGCAGTGTTCTGGATATGAATACGTTATATAGAAAACTTCGTTGTAGGGCAGTTCGTAATATAGAAGTTCGACTGTATTGCCATACGTGCCGAGTTATTTTCATCATTTGGTATGCGACAGTCTTCATCGTACCATGGTTTATTGCGAAGCGGTTTTTCAAAACCAACTACGGTTGTGGTGTCAGTTTTTATAGAGTGGGAAATAGGTTTACACTGCGCTTCAGGGTTGTCATCGCGAGGGGCTGGGTTCTGTAACAACAGTTGTGAGAGCTTCCTTGAGTAGGCTGGGGCTACCTCTGGTAATTGCAGCTTGCCGATGTCCAGCTTCCTCTGCGTCTGGTTTCATACGATTTTCGCTCAACTTAATCTTGTGCGAACCTTTGCTGCTACCTGGTAGTGATCAGAATCGATGTTAGCTCCTCTGATTACTCGCACGATGAGTGCCTTCCATCAATTACCACGTGATCAATTTGGTTCTTTGATCAGCGGATACCCAAGTAGCCTTGTGGATGTATGTAGATATTTATGCTGGAGTCTTATACCACTACTGACCATGTTTTTTTGCAACGGCAAAGTCAGTCATACCGTTGTCGGAACTGTCAGCATGTAGACTAAAATTGCCAATAGTTGGATAAAATACATTTTCCATGCCTACTTTGGCATTAAAATCTCCTATTACAAATTTAATGTCATGGCCAGGGCAGCGGTCATACGTTTTCTCTATGCGCTCATATAGACATATTCGTTGGCATCTTTCTCTTCTATCGGGGCATTAAAATTCGGAAACTACACAAATTAGGGAAATATAAAAATATGCGGATTGTGGCTATACGTTCACTCACAGAATTGAACCCAGAGACTAGATGTCGCAGTCTTTTGTCAACTACAAATCCGCAACCAAATTCATGTTTTTCTCATGGCAACTGTAATATAGGTCGCAGTTTTTGTTCCTTGTGCAGCCATGTCCTGTCCACCTCATTTTCTGGATAGCGGTAATGTCAGCCTTATAACCTACGAGGACATCTGTCAATTGGATACTTGCACCGGATCTATATAAAGTTTTTACATCAACAAATAGGGGTTGTTAATTTTTCTTTTTCGTTTTTGAACATTCGCTGCCATTATGAATGGTAGGGAGTGGCAAACCCAGTCCACCGGGATCTTACATTTCAACTAAAAAAAACATCCGCTTCCAATTACGTCCCAGGAAGGGATTGAGGAGAGATTCTCACAACCAGTGAGCTGTGCGTTTTCTAATGTTTCACTCACTAATTAGGAGCCACAGTTTTACACCGGTTCCGAACGGTATATTGGCCAAGTACTCGATAGTGTCGCCAAGGCCGTCGTCGAAGGAAATTTAAGGTGGTCAGAGCAGGGATCGAACCCACTTTCTCATGCATAAGAGCCGCGCACACTAGCCATAGCACCACCGGCAGCCTTTTTATCTGCTGCCAGGATATTTGGTTACAGCCGCCCAATACGCCCCAGACGCTGACCAGGATGCAATATGTCGAACTTGGAGTTTCTTCCTTTGGTTTCTATCCGCCGTTGGCCCGTGTGTTGGCTCATCCGCCTTCTAAGGACTAAAGAATATGCCTGATGTATTGATGAGCTTCATTGACAGAGTCACCTAATGAGCCTGAGACGTATCAGTAATCGCATAACCAATCAGGGTGGTCATTCGTTTCGCCTTCTCACTCTAGCTAGCTAACGGCCATTGCCCAGAACATACTCCGTGGAAGTAGTGAGCTATTTGGGCTGCACAATGAAAGAATTATTTCTGGCCACTCCCAAGTGATTGGCTACCAGAAACTTTCCACCTCTACGGGCAGTGCCATGTCCTATAACAGCGTCACAACACTCTTATTAGTATCCAATATGTCGTTAGAAGAAAAAGAATTTTCACAAAATTTGTTATATCTTATGACGATGTAATTTCAGGCGGGCAAACCTTACCCAGGCAGAAGAGGATATACTCTCCGCTCTCCAAATATGTATAAGTATAGTATTCTTTAAAAACCCCTTATCTTGATCTAAAGACAATCATCTTCTTTCAAAAATACTTGCAAAACATTTGGCACAAGCAAATGTAAGTCGTTGCGATAAAGCCAAGAAATAATTTTTACAATATCAGCAGGTAAGTAAAGTCTGTTGTTTTTTGTTGTTTGGATGCAAATATAACTTGTGTTTGGAGCTTGTTGCAAATATAATATACTTGTGCTGAAATGCATTGTGTTTGCTATTCAATATTACATGTTTGAGACACAATGATTGTTTGCGACCCAAATATATCTGTGTTTGTGATACAAACACAGCCGTGTTTAATGCACTGTTTATGCTCTCTCGAGAGCAAGAGAATAAAAGAGGGCAACGAGTGTGTATAAATTGTAAGTGTGGATCTGTATGTTTGCATTATTCTATCAGTCAGTGATTCATAAATGTTTCTGCATGTATGTGATGTATTGCGTTTTAATTTCATGTATGCAGTCGTCAATGGTTCCTCGGACAGAGGATAACAAAAGCGCTTGATCAGTGAAAGAAGAATACAAAAACGCTCGGACGGTTAAATGGTTTGTGATCTTGCTTTGGTTTTAGTGTATGTGTTTCGTATATATTTATGTGTGCTAAATATTCCTCAACGATTTTGAGGAAAGAAACTGGAGAGGGCAACAACGTGAAGCCTCTACTGAATAAATCGGAATGGCGGAAAATAATAAAATTTGTGAAATATAATAAAAAAAACACATGTAATTAATACGCGCTTGTCTTGCATGAACTAGATTTATATATAAGTAAGTACATTGTTTGTGTTCCAACGCATAGTTGAAACCTTCTGCAGACAACAACTTGAAATACAACAAAGAAAGGAGAAACAACAGTGCAGCAGATTCAAAACAAAACAAATAATGCATTCAATGCAAGTAAACGTAAAAATCATTTAAATCTTTTAATTATTTGTATTAATTATTTCTATAAGTAAATGTGTATATATGTAGATTGATAAAATTAAATATAACAAATAAGGAAAGAAAGAATAATTCGATCCTAAATATTATTATGTTTGGGAGAAAATACGCATATGTTTCCACATAAGTATATGGAGGTTTGCGATGAAGCACGTATATGTTTCCACGTAAAAGCATACGTATTTGTCAGTAAACATGTTAATGCTTGCTATTAAATACACCTGAGTTTGGGGCTTGCAAACATACAAATGTTTGAAGAGTGTTCCAAATATATACATGGTTCCTGCAGAATATGTTTGGGAGAATATGTTACAGAGGCCGTGTTTTTCTGCGTGTATGAAATAGACTTCAAGAAATCGAAAAAATAAATTAAATTTTTTGTAAAAACTTAAAATGTCAAAAGAACATTAAAACAAAAATTTTAGTATTTTTGTTTTTATGTTCTTTATTAATTTTAATATTTTAGTTTTCTTTAAAAACGATTTCCCTTGTCAGTTTCTAAAATATATAGCCAATTATCTGATTTCCAATGTTATTATTTCAATATTAATCTAGCCTTCTTACCTACCATCGGGTTATTAAAGAACTGAAAACTGGTTACTAAATCAAAAGATATTGAAGTTTGACGGATTGCAATCGATTCTGAACCACTGGGTAGCATATTACAGCCCATCATCATTATTTATGCACCAAATAGTTGCCTGCTTTGCATATTTGATGATAAAATTTTGTTGTTGAATTAACAAAAATTATCCTTATTATTTATTCGGATATCTTCTCTGTAAACCTTTTGGGAATACGAACGACAACTAACATTTACTTCTATAGTTCTATATTATCTTTTCTAATAAATCATTGGGAATCGAATCTTATTCGTAAATCGACGACGTTATGCCATAATTCACACCTAATACGAAACTAATTATGAAAATGGAAAAAGGAATCGAAAAGAAAATCAGTGGATAAAAAGAGAAAAAAAATATATAAAAGAAGAGTATATTAACTGGCGGTGAAAGATCTTAAGAAAGTGATGCGGCTCCCACGAATAAATGGAAGCAACAACAGCAACAGCACATTAAACGAATTGATTAAAACCAATTTTATACACAATAAACCAAAAGAACAAAATGCCGCCAACACAAAAGAGGCTAACAAAAATGTACTGGAACACAAGAAAAAAAAGCCTATAATTATAACAAGTTTAGGAAAAACAAAATTTCCAAATGAAAATCGTCCAAATCTATGTTGACTGAAGGAACATTAGCTACTGGCTTGATGTTAGCCACTTTTGAAAATTATTTTTAAGACGCTTTTAATTGCCCATAAAAACAAAGCTCATCAATATCTCAAACAGTTAACTGAGTTGCTTGCCGAGCTACGCAATTCAATAAAAGTGTAGAAGAAATGAAACTACCATTGACCTCACACATCAGCAGGGAAGTCGCAACACATTCCAACAGATGTGGCGTTTGGGCGGTTGAGCTGCTGAAATTGTTGTTTAGCTGTTATCAGTTATTAATTGATAGTAAATAACATTTGAGTTTTTCTAGATTTAATCGTTTGATGGTCTTCGTTTCGTTAGTTTCGTTTTCGGCAGATGAAAAAGTTTTCATCAATTTGTGACAAATCATTAGATTACAAACAATAATATAAATGATGACAACGCCAACCACAGAAATGATAATGAACAGCATTATAGTTATACATGAAACTTGATGGATAAACCTAAACAGTAATACACTGGTCAACAACATATTAACATAAGGGAAAACCTTGCGCATGCTAGGCTGGATAAACATTTCCTTAAATACCTGTGTTATCTTCAGTACAGACTATATAAGCTAGATTAGTAATCGATCCCAGGAATGCACATGCCAGTATTCAACATATTTACAAAGTTCCATAATTGTGCTTTCTTTCCAATCACAAATTTGTTCAAAAATTTCTTGTAAATCATTAGGAAGTGCTACAATTTACATAGTCGCTGCGATTTGTACCTTTTCTGTTCGCCAGTGTTATCACACTAGCGCATTTCATAAATCTTTCGAAGTAATCTCAGTTTCACCCAAACTCGCTGCGAAATGAAACATTAAAAACTATCAGTGATTTGTGTTTAACCATTTTCCATTTATCTCATCAGACTTCAACATATTTTTCAACTTCTTCTTCTTCGCCATCATCTATTATCCATTTTGGAAATCGATTTTAATTTCATTTAAATGACATTCTTCTTCTTTTATAGCCTTTGTGTATTTTAATGGTTCGGGGGCATTATTAACAAAGAAATTGATCGTTTCGATTATATTCAAATGATTATCACATTAAAACGAAACACAAAACACAACGATTTAAAACTATTTGAAATTTGAAGCGATAGATTTATCGCAAGATAGACAATAGCTAGATCGATCGATTTGTATGTATGTCCCATCAGCACCCGTCCATCCAGTCGTCTCTTGTTTCAATCTCTCCCTTGTCTTCGTTTTTTTATTATAAATTGATCACGAGAGTGATTCAAGTGATGAGTGCGTGTGTTAATAACGTAACGTAACAAAACGTAACAATCAACATAACGTAGCAACGACAACAACAGCAACAACATCGTCAAATCAAACGACCTGAGGGTTTTCTACGGCACTATAAAAATCGTTTGATGTTCGACCGCCGCCAGTCAGTCAGTTAGTCAGTAACGTTTACGGTAGCCAGTGAAGCTAACCTTTAACAGCTACGGACGGACGAAATCAGAGATTAGACGGATGATGCTTAGACGAATAGTTGGGGAGATGGATGGATGGCTGGATTTTACATAGCTTCCAGCAGCCTACCTTGATCCATCATCAAACCAATTTTTCCACTTCTTAAGGTCTTTTGCGAAGAAACAAACATCTTCTCTTCATCTCCACTTGTTGAGCGACTGATGTTATGATTCTACTTTTGAAACTAATGTGATTGTGTTGGGGTTTTTTATGAACAGTGGTTTAATATATACTTTTTCTTCAGTTAAATTTGCAAAACAAACAATATTTTCCAAACTGATGTAACCAGACATGCAAGAATGCCGTCAGATCCAAAGAGGACGCGTTCAGAGTCTGGCGTTCTAACAGAAACGTAAATACTGAAATGCTACGCCAACGGGCAAGATTCAAATGTGCTAAAGTCCTTTCTTTTGGTCAGCTTTTGGTCAGTTGAAAGAAGAATAAATGATAGTTCTTCCTCTATCCCAACTCTTCTTAAAGATGACATAACATTCATTGAACCGGTTGATGATGCTAACCTCCTGGCTGAAATGTTTGCAAGGAACTCTTCCTTGCGGGATAGCAATCAACCACTCCCCGTGATCAATTACATATCTTTTTTCATGCCCAATATATTTTTTCGAACGCGAGGAGTTAAAAAGGTTCTTGCGAATTTCATAGTAAATGAATTCCCGGGCCCGGATCGCATATCAGCACTGGTCTTGAGTATGTTCTCTTCGACGCTGGAACGTCCACTGCGCAGCCTTTTCAACCTTGCATACCGTGCGGGAGTCTTTCCAGCGCGTTAGAAGGTCCAGCCAATCCCTAAAAAGGTGATGCAAGTAACCCTGCAAATTACTGCCCAATTGCAATTTGTTCTGCACTATGGAGAGCATAGTTAACCACCATCTTGTGAAATATCTTGAGTCCAATGGCCTCTTAATGATCGGTAGAATGACATCTACTGGAGACCTGATGGCGTTCCTTTCGGAACAGTGGAGTCGATCCATCAAAGGCTTGGTGAGACTAAGGTAGTGACTCTTGATATTTCCAAGGCCTTTGACAGAGTATGGAACGATGCACTCTTTTCAAAGCTCGCTGCTTTGGGTGTCGGTGATAACTTCACTCGATTTATATCGAGTTTTCTCAGAGAACGCACTATACAAGTTTTTGTAGATTGGATTTCATCCGAGGAGCATAAATTAACTGCAGGTGTACCACAGAGCTCTGTTCTTTATCTTTATCTTTCTCCTTCTCTTTTTCTTATTTTCATTGACAATCTCCTGGGTCAGACTGTGAATCCAATCTAGTCTTTTGCGGATGACAGTAATCGCTGTCATTCTTATTCATTCGACCGTAGGCCAAGTATCAAAGAGATTGAAGTCAAACGCCGGACGATGAATCAACACTCGGCCAGGATCTGGTGTCCATTGTTGAATGGGGTCGAATGAATAGAGTAGATTTTAATGCGGGGAAGGCCCAGTGATGCTTGTTGTCGCATAAGCGGATTGCTGACCCAGGTGTGTCGTCATTGTCTATCGACGGTATGGATATTGATGAATCAGACTCTGTTGATGCTCTAGGCATGAAAATACAATGTGAGGTCTGTTTCGCACAACATGTATTTGAAGTGTCGAACGATGCGTTCAAGTGTCTAGGTTCAAGTGATTGAAAGCGGTGAAAGAAATACTTTACTCCATCTGATCTTCTCAAATCCCACCACCTACATAAGGCCAAAGATGGAATATAACTCCCATATATAGGCAGGTGCTCCTAGGGCATCTTAGGAGCTTCTCGACCGTGTCCAGAGGAGAGCGATGGAGTTGATAGGCGACAGGAGGGTATCCAACTCTATTGTATCCCTTGAGCATCGGCGAAATGTGGGTTGCGTGTCGCTGTTCTATATTCCCAAGGTATGTGTTCCTCGGACATCCTTCAACTTATGCCAGACGTGAGGATATTTAGCCGAAGTACGCGGCTTTTCAGGAACTCTCATCCGTTTTTAATCGAGTGGCCGGTTGACCGCACTACACACTATAGATAAAATTCGTTCTTCAGCCGTACAGTCCGTAAGTTTAATAAACTTCCGGCTAGTGTATTTCCCACCAATTGTGACATACAAAGATTCAATGCAAATGTCAACACGCACAACTTCCTCTTTCCACCCTCCACTACCTCAATTTCCCATCGCCAACACAATGCACTGCATTTAATCGCTATTTACTTCACGGACAAACTATTGAAATTATCTGAACAGTTGGTTTGATAAAAAAAAAATGCTCAATGCCTAAAAATCTGAAATCGACTCCTAAATGTTTGTTGCTTTAGAAAACTTGGAAGTCCAATCGTACAGTTTCAGAATTGGCATATATAAAATTAATTAAACCTTCATTAACCCTTTGACGACCACAGGCAAGTATGTTTGCCCTAGGGGTTTTGGAACCTATATTTGGACAGGTATGATATAGCGCAAATGCAGCGATGTTTGTTTTATAGACGATGGTAGGGGCTACAATATTGTAGTGGACCTCAATTCTCTAACTAATCCGATTTAACGCCTATTAGCCATCAAAGTGGACCAAAAACTGGTCTTACTACAGAGGAATGCAACGTGCCAAAAAATGGGCGCACGTGGGGAAATGCCAGGTAACTTATGAGCCCATACCCTAGCTTCTCAAAAATATAAGGCCGAATTCCAACGTGCTAACATGGACCGAATATATGTTTGGTAAATATGTGTAGCTTCAGCTACAATGGAAAAAAATGTACCAAAAAAATTATTTTGATCCCATATTTGTGCGGAGTAGCTATTATTAGGATATAGATCACGAAACTAATCAAAAAAAATGTATGGTTTTCAAAGGGTTAACAAACAACAATTTAAATGTAAGTGTGTTTGACCACATTACAAGCAGTTATATAAAAAAAGTGGTTTCCCATTACATCCCATGAAGTCATTGTGGAGAGCTTATCAATACTAATGAGCTATGCCCTTCCTAGTTTTACACTCACTGTTTTGGGGCCAACAGTTTTACACCGGATCCGAACCCAATTTTGAGAAAATTTGTTCATGGCTAAGTCCACGATAGTCTCGCCATCGCTAAGAGCAGGGATCAAACCCAAGTGCACAAGAGCTGCACACACTAACATAAAGCATGGAAAAAATTATTTTCCATCTTCTGATGTATCAGGAACGGGACGACCTTTTTATGGTCATTAAGTATATTTTTGAAGTGAAACCTTTTATGGGAGGCCATTGAAATGCATATCAGCAACCTTTTCCGTGACTGAAATGGAGCGACGCTCACACGTCGCTTTACACAAAAGTACATAAATTATTCACATAATAACAAAAATAGTACACAAATGTACATAAAGTGTAGATAAAAGTACAAAAAATGTACACAAAAGTTAAGCAAATTTACACAAAAGTAAGTAAAATATATTATCCCCATGAAATACACTAAGGCAACTTAACAAACACATTTACATAAATCCAATCTTTCGTACCTTAAATTACTCCAACATAGTAACTGCCTCCACACATACGCAATCACTCACTGTACAATATGAGGGGCAGCGATTTCGTTACGATATCACTGAAGAAAACGAGAAACAAACTCAACTCAAGACGCCGTGGTGAAAGAAAAATGGTCTGTCAAAATTGTGAGAACATAGTTTTCTGTGTATGATCATCATGAGACGTCGTTTGATCCCTAAATTGACCAAAAATACACTAGGAATCGAAACTTCAACGGCCGGTAGGGGACCTCGTATAAAGAAAGTTTGGCGTTCCCGTAATCAGCTCTTCACTACGCATTTTTTGAGAACCCTCTTCAAAAAAAACTGTTCTTAGTTCACCCTATTGTATTTATACACGCCCCAGCAATATACATATTGCAGGAAACATGTACTTGTTTACAAACATTGTTTTCATTAATTAAAGATCTGTCTTGTATCTATGTTGTCGGTCTCGTTTTTTGTTTTAGATATTTTCAACAAGCAAAGCTACATTTGGGTCTTAATAACATATATTATAGCCTATTAACCATTGTGTCCCAAACATGTTATATTGAATAGCAAACAAAATGTGTTTGGGCACAAATATAGTATATTTGCGAGATGCTACAAACACGTTATATTTGCATGAAAATATTTACAAAATTCAGATTTTTCAGCGTGTATCCTAAAAATTTTTAAACCTGAAAAACTCAATTTTTTGAAAGGTCGCTTGTTGAATAAAATTTATTTTGATTTGAAAATGAAGGCGTATTTCTATTTAAATGCGGAACTTTACTGAAATTTTAAAAGCCTGTTTTTTCTTTCAGTTTCAATAATTTGAGGATCTTTCAAACAATTTGAGTAAAAACCGATGTTGGCCTGTTAAACATTTATGCTCAAAAAACGATACATGGTTAAAAGCAAGAAACCGGATAATCGGGTTTTCGGTTTCGGGTTTGGGCACTCTAGTTGAAATTCAAAAAAACTTAAGTTTAATTGTGGCAGACATATTTTCGAGTCTACTTATAGACCTAAAGCAACATAAATTTTTTTCTCTGTAAAACTGGCTAGAAACATATCTTTTTACAATAAAGATATCATTGATTATGTATTATTTTATTAGTTATTTGAGTCGTCGTTAAATTTATATATCCTCAACCTATAGGGATAGGGTATCAATTAATACGGAAAAAATGTAAAGCATAGAACGAACTATATTAGACCCTTAGTATCTTTGGACGAAATTCGCTCTAGGTCTCTTGTAGACGATTGAGGCATGTTCATCTGGGTGGCTGGCTGCCTACCTGGCTGGTCAACACGATAACTGCCATAAATGTTCACGGATGACAATGAAACATTGCCAGCGACTATTATTTGTCCAAACTTAGTTGGGGATTTAAAATAGGCATTGTGGCCAGGCCCATTCTGGTACATCCCATACAAATCGACACCATATTATGCGTCTTCTACAATTTTTTCCTGGTGTATGTGATTAGCTTCAAATCAGATATCGGGTATTAATCCTACATAATTTACTTAACTGGAGAAAATTGGAGGGGTTAGCAAGTCCATTCTGATACATCTCATACAAAAGCTGGGAGCCGTCCGGTTTGCCGGTACGATAAAACGCGTAAATCAATTACGATCTTAATGAAATTAGGTATTAAGCTTCATTTTACCAAAGAAAAATCAACTACTAAAGCAAAGGTGAGTTTGCGACAACCATTTTGGTACCTCCCATATCAAATTTTGGGCGGTGGTTCGGTTGATTAATGCGATATCTCCCGTAAACCGGAACCGATATTCAGTAAATTTGGCATTTAACAATGTTTTGTCAAAAGCTACTTTATACCAAAAAAATTACAAATTTTTTTACCTTACATACACTAGTTGGGGGGTTTCCAGTTGATCGACATGAAGTCTGCCGTAAACCATAACGGATCTGAATACAATTTGGTACTAACCAATATTTTCTCAAAAGTTACTGCGTAATAAAAATTTACTACTTTGCCACGCCCATTTCCGTTCCTCCCATACAAATGTTGGGTGAACAATTCGCTGGTAGTCACGATAAATCTCTAAAAACACAACAGAGCCTTATTAACGTGGGAATTATATCATATATGGGACATCAATCTGCTTCTGACTATGGGCGAATTGACCACTCCTTAGCGGGTAACTGAAGGTTGGTCGGCTCAAAAATATTAAAAACCGGTGTCAATAGAATTTGGACACAACGAATGACTAAGGGTGAGGGTGTGTTTAAGTCGGTTCACCCGACTGACGATTTTATATTGGTTTTAGAAACATTAAAATGTTGATTGACAAATGTTGCAGACATTTCATGTTAACAACTTCATACTACATTGGCGAAAATACTTCGTCGACATTTCGCAGGGAATGTTCGATTTAGTACCGACACTAAGAGTCCAAAATACGGCTGCCTAAACTGTATATTTACCATTTTATATATTGGATTATTTCTTCTCCAGTAAAAACATAGAATTGTAGTTATATTGTTTTGGATAAGAGCCAACGATATGTTGAGAAGAGCTTTATATGAATATCGCACCACCTTTTTTTGTTGTTTGGATGCAAATATAACATGTGTTTGTAGCTTGTCGAAAATATAAAATACTTGTGCCCAAACGTATGTGCGTGTAAATTGCAGATGAAGGCAGTGTTTCTTATTTTGGCTGATGTATTGCGATTTAATTTCATGTATTCAGTCGTCACTGGTTCATCGGACAGAAGATATCAAAAGCGCTTGATCATTGAAAAAAGAATAAACAAACGCTCGGACGGTTAAATGGTTTCTGATGTTGCTTTGGTTTTTGTATATGTGTTTCGTATATACTTATGTGAGCTACCAAAGTGAGAAACGCTTTTGAAGAAAGAAACTGGAGACGGCAGCAACGTGAATCCCTTTTTCTGGGCGAGGCTCTGCTGAAACAATCGGAACGGCGGACCATGTGTGAAATATAATAAAAAAAACACAAGTAATCAATACACGCTTGTCTTGCATAAACTAGATTTGTATATAAGTATATTGTTCGTGTTCCAACACATAGTTGAAACCTTCTGAAGACAACAACTTGAAAGACAACAAAGAAAGGAGAAACAACAGTGCAACAGATTCAAAACAAAACAAATAATGCATTCAATGCAAGTAAATGTAAAAATCATTTAAATCTTTTAACTATTTGTGTTAATTATTTACATAAGTAAATATGGATATATATTGATAAAATGAATTATAACAAATAAAGAAAGAAAGAATAATTCGATTCTAAATATTATTATGTTTGGGAGTAAATACGCATATGTTTCCATGTAAGTATATGGAGGTTTGGGGGAACACGGGAATGCTTCCACGTAAGTATATGGACGTTTGGGATGAAACACGCATATGTTTCCATGTAAAATCATATATAGTTGTCAGTAAACATGCTAATGTTTGCATTTAAATACACTTGAGTTTGGGACTTGCAAACATATACAAGTCTAAAGTGTGTTCCAAACATATACATACATGGTTCCTGCAGAATATGGTTAGGAGAATATGTTACAGAAACCGTTTTTTTTCAGCGTGTAAGAGCTCAAAATTTGCACATTTTCAGTAGAGGCAAAATAACTGATCTGTCTCAGTTAAAGAATGTATGAAAATTGTCAATAATATACACATTAGAACTGGATTTTGTTTTGGCGAATTTTTAGAGAAAACGACGACAAATTTTTACAGTGAATAGAAATTAAATTTACAGTGAATAGAAAAAAACAAAAATCTGAAGAGTTTGAGTAATGACTCTTTGGTATGTAGGGTGCGATATGTAAAGTACATGTCAAGGTACACTCTCGATCAGATGATTAGAACCACTTAAATTTCTGGGTTTGTAGGTCATATCTTTTTCAAGTTGTTGTCGACAGCTAACATCTAAGTACCATTGTAAGGAACATTTTTTTAGGATTACAAATATAATAACAACAACATTAAAGTTTTATGCAACAGTGTTATAAAGGTCCTTTTCCAAAAAAAAGACAAAAAAAATTAAATTCATTAATTTCTTATGATTAGAATCGGAAGGATATTCTTATCGGGCCATTGCGCGGAAAAATGGGCGAAGTCATAAAACTGTGCTGGGATGCCTAAAAGGTGTTGAAAACTATAAAATTATAAAGGGAGGATTGCAACAGCTTTAACTCCAACCGAAAAGAGAAAAACCTGGAGAATTGCGTCAAACTTTTTTTTTTTCAAGAATCTCGACAGTAAAAAGAGCCATTGCAAACTATAAGTATCAGAAATTGAAAAAACTGAAGAGAACCAACGCTGAATAATGTGCGCAAACGAAATCGGGTACAATTTGCTAGGGAGCATATGACGTGGGGATTTCAAGTAAGTGGTCATGTTATTGATTGGCGTACTGTAGTTTTTAGTGACGAAAGAAATTTAATTTATATGGCCCAGATGGCTACAATTATTATTTTCACGATGCGAGAAATGAGGAGCTATTTTTAAATCGTCATCACGGCAGCGAGGGTGGAGTTATGGTCTGGGGTGCAATAACGTATTACGGCACAATCGATTTTGAATTTCAAAATGTAAAGTCTCCATCTCAAACAAATTTAACTATCAGACCTAAAAGTCAGGCAGATTGCATCACGTTTGTCAGTACGCTCTAATTACAGTCGAGATTATTGATACAATATGCTAGGCTTGGTAGCAATAAAAAACATATTAGTAATCGCCATAAAATAAGTTCAATGCCAAAGCTATTAATATCGATTTCATGGCGCTGCATTTTACCTAATTAAACAAATGACAAATCAACATTTTCTGAATTGCTGTTGCAAACAACGGCAATGGTTTCAGCTTTCACTAATTGCCCCACTTACGACTTATATGAAGTTTTGTGATTTTTTGCGATTTGTTTTAGAATTTTGTTCCTTCGTCCCACTGTCTAACACACAAATTATTAATTTCTCTGAGCGTACTCTATACTAGGGCGGCACCAAATTTACAACTTGAAATCGTAATAAAGTGGAAAATCAAATATAACTTTAATAATTTATATCGAATAATTTAAATTATTTCTTAAATTTTCTTTAGAAACTTGACAATGAAATTTCAACAAATTTTAAAGAGGTTATAATTACAATTTCATTTAAAAATTAACCAAGAAATTAAAATTTTTTATTAAAAAATGGGATTATGGAATCAGAGATATTTTAGAAAACCCCGCTGGAACCGACATATTCTGCAGGAAGCGTGTATACGTTTGGAACACACTCAAAAAATTCATATATCTGCAAGTCCTAAACTTACTTATATTTGAATGTAAACATTAGTATTCTCTTACGTGAAGCCATATGCGTGTTTCATCATAAACATCCATATACTTACGTCGAAACATTCGTGTGTTTCCTTCCAAAATAACGATTGACGAGTGATGACTGAGTGCGTAAAACTCAAACGCAACAGATCAGTCAACATAAGATACACTCAAAGCATTTACACACGTATTCGGGAATATTTATGACTCCATGACTGAAAACTGAAACCATAAACTACAGTTAAGCACTTGCAATAATATTAACTTAAGCTGGGAACAAGCTTTCTTGTTTCATCTTTTATTATTTTCCTCTCGACAGAGTCAAACGACAAAAAAATTAAGTATACAGTACAAATAATACAGTACAAACAAACAAAACTGTATTTGGATCACAAACAAATATGGATATATTAAAACATATTAATATTGAGTTTCAAATATGTGATTTTGAATAGCAATTGTTTGGACACAAGTATACCATTTATACGACAAGCTCCAAACACACGTTATGTTTGCATCCAAACAAGGAACAATACAGATTTCTCAGCGTGTAGGGAACCAATTACTATGCCATTATATATGTGAAGTAATACACTAAAAAAAATGTATTGCTGTTTTCCAGATCGAGACAATTGGTGCGAATGAAGGAAATTTTTCACAAAATTATGACGACAACAATTTATATTGAGGTATAGCCTAGTCGGTGACAGAATACTTTAGGGTAGACCTTGTCAACATCTATAAAAAGGGTACATATATTCCGAAAATCTTTAACGAAAATCATTCGGAAATTGCCCATCCAAGATATATCGACAAGGTAGAAGCTTTAGAGTGTGTGATCACTTTTATGTCTATGCGTGAGTGTGTATGCCAAACGAGTGGATAAGACTGTGTATACAGTCGACAGTCGACAGAATGAGAGAATGCGAGAAATTCACGTTCTTCGTAATCCGTGCTCTCATTAGAAACACGGCTAATTTCAGTTATCGCAAACGGGTTTTAACTTGCGAAAAATGTAATTTTGTACGCGTTTAATGCAAACGAGAACTCGTTTGGAACAACATGATACACATTTGCGATATATGTGTTTATTTGGGAGAACTACATGAACGGTTGCGATTAAAAAATTAATACAAATCAATCAAAGTATTGTTGTGGCAACCGAGCAATAAACGTTTTTTGCTTTGAGTGTGGAATTTTTGGGATCTATGACATCGTGTCGATCAGTGGCGGTTTTCGAAAGGCGTGTTAGCTTAGTGGAAATACCAAGCTCCGTCTTAGCTTGGTACAGTTGTCCCCGTATCGGGCTATCGAGGGCAGCCTTATAATCTACAAAGAGGTTAGGTGTGGATTTGTGTTTCGTGGGTTTTCTTCGGGATTTGACGAAATCTGGAGAGGACATTGAATGCGGTGGACAAAAATCATATTCCACGATAGTTCGCATATGTACTCGCGTTGCCTTTTCTGAAAACAGTACAGAAGATGCTAAAACTCCAATCTTCGGGCATGCATTTTTCTAGCTAGATTATGCTAATGCATGCAGCCTTCCAACTTATAACCACCAGCCTTAAACAGCTCAGTCGGTAAGCCATCAGTACCAGCTTTGTTGGTCTTAAGGCGGGAAATTACAGTTCTAACCCCGCTTTGGCTAGGAGGGGACATTCGACACCATCATCCTGTATGTGATCCACACCCTCACCTATATTGAAGTCTCCTGGAACAAGTAAAGCATTTAAGTGATCTCTCCACATTCCCAACATGCTCTGCCCATCTGTGACAAGATTCCAGTCCTTGCCTCTACAAAAGAAAGGGCCTGATTGTGCTCACTCTCGTGCTATCTCAACAACCGTTTTTCCTCTTAATCATTTATCTCTAAACGGAAAATTTTGTTACAGACAGTTACCACATATCTCTGATTTACCTTGCAAATAGTTTATTAATAATTCATTTATGCACTCCATCTTATTTTTAACGCATGTGGTATCGAAATGTCAAAATTCCGGTCCCAAACAATTATCAAACAATTGATTTCGTACGAAATAACCCTGCACTTGATTTTGCCTACGAAATTTTCTCAAACAGCTGAGTACCAAGCAAATGAAAAGTGAGCGAAATTTTCGTTAAATGAAATTGTTGTTATTTTTTATGCATGTACTTCTTATGGCAACGAAAATTTCATCAAAACTGTATACCGGGCTTAAAGAAACGGGTCTTCCCTCTGCGGCTAAAGTTGTAACTGACTGAAGCGGTGCCATACGTGCAGCGTTCTTTGCATCACTTGTCATGCGACACTCGTCAGCGTACCATGGTTTGTCCTCGAGCGATTTTTCATAACCAAGTACGGTCTCTGCAGCAGTTTTCATTGAGTGGGAAATATACTTCCACTGCGCTTCAGAATCTTGAGGCGGGGTCTACTACAAACGGCTTTAGTCCTTCGCACATTACGCTCGAGAGGATATTGTATGCGATGCATAACGGGCTTGTTCCACGATAGTTGTCACATACACTCAAATTCCACTAGTCTCGAATAAACAGAAACATAGTTGCAACAGTTATCACTTAAACTCGACTTTTGACGTTCCGATTTTTTTTATATTTTTACCACCTCCTTGTTAGGACAAGTGTCACAATATTTAACAATATCCCGGCGATTTAATAAATTCCGCATACAATTCTTTGCCACCCTAATAGATACATATATTGCTACTATTCTACCAGGTATTTCTTAACAAGGTTTATTTATACTTCATACACGAATCTAAATAATAAGTTCAAATGTGTCTTTGTGCCATCTTAGCAACAACAAATAAGCTAAATCAACGCGATCATCATTATCACCATCTGCGGCAAAAGCGATAAAAGAAACAACGCCATCAAATATCAATCGAACATAGACAACAAATTTAACAAATTCAATTTAAATATTTTTTACATTTTGATATTTCGCTGATTTTGTATGCAAATTTAATTGCTGATAATCATCATCTGATTTTTATCGCAAATGATTTTGGACGAACCCGGTTAAATGGGTACCACGAGTATCGCTATGGGCCATTGTATCTAAATTTACGTTATATTTGCGGAATTTTAATTGATCCGCTGCCGCAACACTCTATAATTAATGCGGCATTACCCAAAATGCAATGGAATGACACAAACACAAATCCAGTTAAAAATTAGATATTTGACACATGTGGTGTTGGTAATTCTAATTTTGAAACATCTAAGCACGAAGCGAGCAAAAAAATATGCATATTTTATGAACTGTTAGAAGCATCTGTGATCTTGTTAGACTTCTAATTTAAAACCTGATAGGAAAGTTGGAAAAGGGTAACTCATAATTAGAAATAGCAATGTGGTGGGATTTGAACCCGGAATACCTGTATATTAGGCGAAGAATAGTGTCATACGGACGAAAAAAGGGTCCTTCGAATGAGAACATTAAAATGTTTTTTTTTTAATCTTAATGGAACGTCGAGCAACATTTTTGGTCATTTGTTTGCCCTCAATGTCGTTGCCCGATACTTGCATTTGTGCAGAAGCTAATAGTATCGGGTGGTTAAATGTTAAGGGCCGATGTTGAATGCGAACCACACCTAAACGTCAAGTTGTTTTTCTGCATTTCATTTGACATTTCTCAATTTCAGACTAAATCAATTTGAACCATGGAAAGATACACAATCGAGCAACGGCTTAAAGTTATTCAGGCTTATTATGGAAATGGGCGTTGAAATCAAAATGCATATCGTGCACTTCGTGATTTTTCGGTCAATTTAATCGTCCACTTGTGCTTACAATCGGAAAAATCGTGCAAAAATGTGAGCAAACCGAGTCTATAGGAGATGTGAAAACACCAGTGCATGCTCGTACAGCTCGTACTGCAGAAAATATTCCTGCTGTTCGCGATAGTGTGGCTGAAGAGTGTTAACTCATGTGGTGACGATGTCAATTGGCCGCCAAGATAATGTGATTTGACACCGTTGGACTTCTTCCTTTGGGGTTATTTGATATAAAAGGTGTACGTCGATAAGCCAGCAACAATTCAAGAGCTAAAGGATGAGATAATTTGGCACATTAACGACATAGAACCTCAATTATGCCTCAACGTCATCGAAAATTTGGACCATCGGACTGAGGTGTGCCGCCGAGGTCGCGGTGGCCGTTTGGCCGATATTATAATAAAAAGAAATGACAATAATTTCCTAAATAATTAGTGTTTTATTCAAATCAACATCGGCCCTTTAACCACCTTTTATAAGCAAAGTCTACGTTGAAAGGGTGTTTATAGGCTTAAATAGAACTTATTAAAGGGTTAGCTGTCAATTAAACTGCCATACTGAGCTTACTTTTTGACATTTCTGATCTGCATACTCTGACAAATCATTGTGGAAAGGTTGACGCTTGAATAACGCTACCAAAGTATCAAATTTTACTTTGAAAATATCGATTTGTCGTCGGTCGCAGGAATTGGGACTCGTGCGTCCACTACGTGGATAATTTTGCATAAAGATCTTAGCCTACACCCGTATAAGAACCAGCTGGTACAGCAATTAAAGGAACGATACCATCATATGCGTCGTTCTTTCGCCGATTGGGCTCTGCAGCTGTTGGAAACTGACCCGATGTGTTATCGCAAAAATTTGTTCAGCGATGAGGCTGATTTTCGGCTAAAAGAGTTTGTTAGTAAACAAATTTTGCCGCCCATGGAGTGCGGCCAATCTACAACAGACCCTATAGACCCCTTTACATCCAGAAAAATGCACCGTTTGGTGCGATTTCCACGCGGGTGGTATCATGGGACCCTATTTCTTCAAAAATGAACCCGAGGCTCGCGTTACGGTCAATGGATATCGTTACCAAACCATGAATAATGATTTTTTGTCTGAAAATATGGATGACATTGATCCGGACGAGTTGGGGTTTCACCAGGATGACGCTACGTTCCAAACGGCGACTGCAACCATCGATTTATTGAAATACAAATTTGCGGATAAGTTGATTTCGAGGGGACTAGTTAATTGGCCTCCAAGGTCATGCGATTTGACACCTCTCCATTATTTACTGTGGAACTAAGTGAAGTCGCTGGTTTATGTTGATAAACTACACTGAAACAAAATTTTTCCATCAAATCGATGATGAATGTTATCAATTGATCTTCGTTGATTTGGTAACAAATTTCATCAACTCAATGAAAAGGTTCTTCAGTTTGAAAATTGTGCGTTTCTTCATCTTTTTCCGCTTCATTGAATTGATGATGTTTTTTACATCAATCTTCATCATTGGACTTTTGGAATTAGTGGGATCGATTTAAAATATGGACGTAGTATTGAACAAATAAAGAGAAATAGAAAAAACTAATAGAAAATTGATACATAATTGAAAATAGTGCAATGTTCACGCTATGTGTATTTTATATGTGGTCTTATACCCTGTTCTTTTGATTTTTTTTAATTAAGCATAGTCCAAAGAGTTATTATTAATTAACAAACAAGTTACATCAAAATAATGACCAATTTACATCAAATTGATAACAAAGTTACATCAAATTGATACCAACCCTACATCTAATTGACGAAAATGTACAGTAAATTGATAAACAAATTACATCAAAGTGGTGAAAAATGTACTTCAACTTGATGACAAACGTACATCAAACTGATGAAAAATTTACATGAACTTGATGTAACGTTATAGTTGAACCAACATAAACTATTGATGGAATATGGATGAAGGATTGATGAAATGCTCTTCATGAATTCAATGAAATGTCTTTCATCAATTCACTGAAATGTGTCGTAGGTTGGAAATTGAGGACATCATTGATTGATGAATTGATGAATAAAAATAAATGGTTTCCCATTACATCCCATGAAGGGACTGGGGAGAACTTCTCACAATCACTGAGCTGTGCGCTTTCCAGTTTTCACTCTCTGATTGGGACCTACAGTTTTACACCGATTCCGAACGGTAATTTGAGAAGCTTTTTCATGGCTAGATACTCGATAGTGTCGCCGTCACTATGCGAGGTGGCCGCCGCCGAAAGAAAATTTGAAGGTGGTCAGAGCAGGGTTCGAACCCAGGATCTCATGTACAAGAGCCGCGCACACTAACCATTGCACCACCGACGGCCACAATTGAATTGATGAAGGATTTCATAATTTTGATGAAACTTTTTCTTTCAGTTTAGCAACAATTGACGCCTTGAAGCCCATAATTGTTCGTGTTATTCGTGACATATGGCCAGTAATGCTTGAAAAAGTGACCCAAAATTGGTCGTCCAGAATGCTCTTGATCTTGAACAGCTGCGGTGGCAATATGGCCGAAATCCATTTCAACTGTTAATGATCTTTCGATTATTTTTTTTTCTTTTTTGCAATTTTAATTATTGTGTTATTTTTACAATTTAAATTTTTATAGGCCTTAAAAATAATAATATTTTGGTAATATTTTGGTTTTGGGATTTCATGAAAAACACTGCACTTTTTGAGAGCCCAGCGACTTTTCCATTTGAGCTGTATTGAACAAATGTTTCTAAATATTTTGTCTTTTAAATTGAATTTCAAAGTATATAGATAAATATATTGAAAACCGTGTATTCAAATTTATATAAATTCAAAAAAAAATATCTTAAATTATTTAAGGTCTCTTATCTGCAGATCTATTTCAAACCATTCTAAAAATTCGATCAAAGCAACCGAATTGTCCCTAATCAAATTTAGAGACTGTCACAACCGAATTCAGAGGATGTCAAGAAGTAATTAAAAATATGGTTTCCCATTAAATTAGCAGAAGGGATGGGAGAAACATATTAATTTTGCCGTTTACAGTTTCGAAATCACTACACGCTGAAAAACGGACCCAGCAACACATTGCAGGCAACAAGTTTATGTTTGCATGCATTTTTCCATGAATTGAAGATCCGCTGCTTTTTTGTTTCTTTGTTGTCTGAAACCTTTGCCACATGAAACAAAGCCACATTTGGATCACAAAAACATATATTACAACCTATTAATCATTGTGTCTCGAACATGTAATATTGAATAGCAAACACAATGTGTTTCGACACAAGTATGCTATATTTGCGTCAACTTGCAAACACACGTAATATTTGCACCCAAATAACAACAAAATACAGTTTTTTCAACGTGTAGGGTGATGTTAAATTATTCGGACTGTTTTGTAGAACTGATAGTTTTTCGATTTCTTTGTTCAAGCTCAATACCATTCGATTTGTATATTAATAAACATATAGTTAATAGACATAATGTTTTCAAAATTTAGTTTTGCAAAATGCATCCTCGTGACTCCCGGCAATTCGCATTCAAGTCCTAGAAACATATCTTCATCCGCGGTGGTTTTTAATGTGGCAATTGAAGATTTCATTAAACTAAATGCAAATGAAAACTCGACTGAAATGAGAATTATGTACAACGAATACGTTCGAAAAATATCGCAAGAACAACACACACAATAAAATATTCGCAAGACGTCTTTACATGTCGAGAGGACCATATGACTCCAGTAGAGATCTGTATATCCCACAGGAAATGGAATAATATTCTTGTAAGAAATAATTTCAGATCGAATCATATATAATAAAAATACATGATTTTTGTTGTTGGCTAATAAACAACACAATTCATGCCCGCAATAAACTTGCTCCGTCGTGATCTACGTTCAAATTCACTAGGGCGATATTTAATTACGCAGTCTGATTTATAGAACTGATAATTTTTCATTTTATTTATTCTATATCTCTATTAATTGAAGTACAATTTTCAAAAAGAAGGTCTGTGGCTAGATCTGAGATAGCTATACGGTTTGTCAGGAATCATGAGGATGGATTTTGTAATTGGATTTGGATGGATTTAATAAATACGATTTCTTAAATCGTTAAATTTTAAATCTTCCAATTTGTTATTGTACGTTATCTACACCTTCAGTTTATTAAAAATTCCGCTTTTTCATTGTCCCAGTCATAGACGAATACATACATAGATACATTTATTCTCTCATCTGACGTTTCATTTCACACTCTTCGTCGTAGGTTTGTGGAAATGAGAGAAATTAAATTTAAAATTATCTTACACCAGGTGAAGTTACAAAATATGTTCACTTAACTTTTCCATGTCGTTTTGGTGTAGAACTGAAAAATTGTAATGTATTTTGCACTTTTTTGTTGACTTTTATCGTTGGTATACATTTGGATTGTATTTAACACAACCAGTTTGCCACAAAAACTCGAAATTCGATTGTTGTTCCTTTGTTGGACGTTGCTTACTATTGCCTCTATCTGGTATTATTGAACCCATGTTTATTTTCCACCGTACCTATGACGTTTAATTTATTGAGAGAATAAATGTATCTATGTATGTATTCGTCTATGGTCCCAGTTGCCGTTCCGTTCAAATCGTGATAACTTTCCCATCCATTTTAGCACTATCATTTTCCTTTGACTACACGTGCCCGTTTGTGAATATACCCAAGGATCAATTTCCCTAACACGAATATATTTTCCTAAATACATGGGCCCTTTAGAATATAAAGGCATTTTGATAATACTTCTGGGTACTGGCACAAGATAATACTTCTGGGTACTGGCCAACACATTTTCACTTATCTTATTTAATATTACCCGAAATTAATATATCCTGAAACACATGATAAGTTTTAAATATCATGCGGATTTTGCAAATTGTTGCTGCCGATTAGAATTGAAATCAAAAATAAAATTCAAATGGCAATAATGACATATAACTTAGTTGTGTGAACCGGATTAGAAAAGGGTTCGGTCGCAGCAACCGAATAAGAGATAATTTCGGTTGCTGTAACCGAATTAAACCAAAATTCGGTGGCCGTAACAGAACTCATTAGAAATTCGGTTGCAGTTATCGAACTTTTCATAACTATGGTTGTTGCAGTCGAATCAATGCCAAATTCAGGGTTTGGAAGCGAAATAATGAAAAGTTCTGTAGAGTCAACGTAAGTAATTGGAAATTCAATTATTGCAGTAATTGTGAATGACGTTGTTCAAATCGATTTTCGGTTGTGGGGACTGAATTCATCTGGAGCACAATTCAGCTTCACATTGGTTGTGACAACCACAATTCAAAGAAATAGTTGTGAAGTGTTTTGAAGTTGTATCAACTGATCTGGAAATGAGTTCGGTCGTAACAACCGAATAAGACATATTTTCGGTTGCTGTAACCGAATTGAACCAATATTCGTAACAACCGATACCGTAAAGAAATTTAGCTGGGACATAATTAAGCTTCACTTTGGTTATGACAACCGCCATTTAAAGAAATAGTTCCGAAGTGTTTTGAAGTTGTGCCAACTGATTTAGAAATGAGTTCGGTCGTGGCAACCGAATAAGATATAATTTCGGGTGCTGTAACCGAATTGGACCAAAATTCGTAACCAACCGAAACCGTAACCAACCTGTGTTATTTGTTTTCCAAATTCAGGTTTCAGGAAATAATGAAAAGTTCAGTTAATTCATCGTGAGTAATTGGAAATACAATTATTGCAGCCAAATCAATTATGAATGGCGTTGTTCCCATGGAATTTCAGTTGCGGGGACTAAAGTCAGCAAGAAATAGTTGCGTAGTGATTTGAAATTGGTCTTGAAATTCGATCATCAAAATGTCGTTATACATATATAATTTTAATATCACTTTTGGTTAATTTTAATCAAACTCGTCGCGATTAATGATGGTAATTAGCGTTTGCCTAAGCGTTGATGGTTTCTATACTATGTGTGTGTATGTTTTTTTGGTTCTGTTGCTATCGTTAGTGTTTTTGTTCTGTATTCAAAAGTAATTAATTAATTTAAAATTTATGTTTTAGCAGTTATAAATAATCATTAATAAAAATGAAATTTGTATTAATTTTGTGTGTTAACAAATGCCGATATACTTTTGTGTCTTTGACGACCGCATCAAACTACGAGTGAGAGCCTCCAAGCAAACCCCAAATGCGATTAGATTATTCGTATAATTAAGCCATGACAAAGAACCGAATCCAAAAACCGCAAAATACCATCACACATTTTTTTTTTGCTGCTGTTGTACAGATCGAGAAAAAAACAAAGCGATTGTCATCGCGTTTTATTGGGGGAAATTTATTAAATTCGCTGCGATTTGGAGACGTTAATCTAAACATGTTTCAATTTATTATGTATCTTGTTTATTCCATCGCAAATTTGTTGATTCGAATTCGAATTCGATTAAAAAAGATCACGCCAACAATAACAACCTAATCGTGGTTTTGTCTTTTTATTGAACCACAATTTAATGAATGCAAATCTGGTGTGTCCGAAAAAAGTAGTAGCTATTGAAATTTACATATTTCTTTTGTTAAATGTTGATGGAATTTAATAAATTTTTGCTGTTTAACATTAAAAAGCCTGAATTTTTGATCAACGTTTTGTATAAAATTAAATTGCTGTTATGGTATTATAGACAAACCGGCACACTTTGATGTTATTTTGGGGTGTTTGGGTTTATAGTCTGACGTTCAAGTACGATTATAGGGGGCTCACGCATTTAAAGGTATAACAAACACCAACTGCACGAACTAAAAGAAATGTTAGCTGCACTCATTTTGAAGAAATGATTCTGGATGATTTACGTTTGATGCAAATTGAAAATGTAAATGTATTTTCTCAGCTTATTTCGGACTTTTTGTTGCTTGGATGCAAATACCGTATGTCGTAAATATCGTATACTTGTGTGCAAACATATTGTGGTTGCTAATAAGTATTACATTTTGGAGACACATGTCGGACTCGCCGACAACCAACAAAAGTCGAAGACATGTACGAAATCTACACGCAAATAAAAAACGTTTATTGCTCGGTTGCCGCAATTGTTATATTATACAATATTAATCGCAATCGCAAACCGCATTCCCAAATAAACTCATATATCGCAAATGTGTATCATTTTGTTGCAAACGAGCTGTCGTTGCGACAAACAAGTTCTCGTTTGCATCAAACGCGTACAAAGTTTCAATATATCTTGGATGGACAATTGACGCGTTGTAGTTTGCTGTGCTTTTAGTTGTTATTTGAATACGAGGCGAGACAGACGTGTAAGTAGACAGTGAAAAAATAGACAAAAATGCCAACTTTGTTTCAAACAAACATTATGGGTAAATCCAAAATCATCAAAGTTGGAAATTTAAAATAAAATTTAAAAGTTTTAATTACAACTCGGTTTCTGTAACTGAAAGAACAGTTGGTGGAACCGTTTTTCGTTTCTCGCAAACATTTTTTTATCTTATATATTTCATAACTCGTTTATTGCAAACATTTTTCGGCTCTCCCGAACGAAATGACATGTATGGATTGACACAAGTTCGTTTCTCCCAACTACAGTCCCCAAACGAACTTCAGTTATCTAAGAGTTCGTTTGGGAGGAACGAGTTTTTTCTTTGCGTGTACGATAAAATAAATGATAATTAATAATGTAATGTACAAAATAACTGAGTAAGCTCCATACACCGACGAATAGGGTGCGTCAAACAATACTTTAATATAATTTAAACGAGGCGTTGTAAAGAAAGAGGTGGCTAAATGCCTAATCGCTTAGAAAATTTTAAAAATAATCATTGTGGTCTAACATATATGAATAAATAATCAATATTATTCGAGCTTGAGGTCAGATTTGCTGTTGTTATATTTATTTTCCTCGATATTTAGCTACTCCTTTGTGTAGCATCATCAGGAGATATAAACAATATTTAACAATTAAAACAAAACAAAATTAACAATTGTGATAAAATTATGTCAATTTAAAAATGTTCAAACAAATTTTCCCGCCTTTTTTCAAAATTTTCTGAAGTTACACAAACAAAAATAATGTTCGTAAAAAGTTCATATAAATTACCCAAAGAAAAATATTAGATTGATAAACAATCCTTGCTTAAATGGTTATACTTTTTACTAATTAAATGTCTGTAAATTTGGGCTACATTATCTGTATCTGTTTTATAGTTAATTCTTTTCAATGTTGGTGTATTAATTATCTGTAGCATTTCTAACATATAACGACGTTTATAATTGTTTTCTTTATTTAAAACCGCTGTATCCTGAAAGTTTGGGTAATGATTTAAACTAGCACAATGGGATGTTAATGCTGTTTTCTGTGTAGAAATGTGCCTGTATTTCTGATCTGATTTGTGTCCTGCAATTCGTGTCTTTAGTTTATTTTTTGTAGTCCCTACATATACTTTGTTACAAACCTCGTTGTCATTTCCTTTACATGGTATTTTATATACTATATTACACATATCAAATTTGTCCAAACTATCCTTTGTTTTACTAAATATTCTGCATATTGTGTTATATGTTTTGTGTGCTATCCTATAATTCTTGTCGTCAAATATTTTTGACTTCGCCAACCTATCTGTTATTCCAGGTATGTACGTTATTGACTTGTAAATTTTCGGCTCATCTGTAGTAAGCCTGCTCGGTTGTCGTTTATCCTCAAATTGCCTTATCAGTCTGTTGGTAAGATGGTTCGGGAAGTTGTTGTCCGTGAGAATGTTCCTTATCCTTTCCTTATTGACCTTGTGGAATTCTACATCACTTATAGTCAAAACGTGGTTTATTAAATTTTTCGCCGTATTTATAATCACACGTTTTTGATGTTTCGAGTGGAAGTTGATTATTCTTTCTGAGGACGTTGGTTTCTGATACCAATTAATTGATAAATTTTCCCCTCTCCTGACCACCAATGTGTCCAAATAGGGAAGTTGTGAATTTGACTCTTTTTCCATTGTAAATTTAATACTGGAGTGGAAACTGTTAAAAACATCCAAAATTGTATTCGTCTACATATTTTGTTAAAATTTTTGGTTTTATTACCAATCTTTCGATACAAGGGTCCAGTAAATTTTCCATAACGATGTCAGCAACTATTGGAGAAGCTGGTGAACCTATTGAAAGTCCCCTTTGTTGCAAATATATCCTCCCATCATGTTGGAAATATCGGCTATCCACTACACAAAATCTTAATATATCTAAAAATAATGATTTATTAATGTCTGCATGTTGCTTTAATGTGTTCCATTTTTCCTCTATGATACTGATAGCTAAGTCTACGGGAACACTCGGGAATAGAGATACTACATCAAACGAAACTAAAATGTCGTTACTATTAATCTTCTGGTTCTTTATTCTGTCCTTAAATTGTATTGAATCTTTTACATTATATTTTGAATTTTCCGTTATCTTTTTTTTAATGGAAAATCTTCTTTGTGTATATGTTTACAAAAAGTCACTAAAATGACGTAGGAAAAATCTTCAATTCAATGATGATGATGATGAAAAATGATTACAATGATCAATGAAATTGCATCAATGAAATTTTACATCAATATAATGTGGAACTATTGATAAAACTTGTTCATTGTGCTGATGAGCAATTATATTTTTTGTGCATGTACTACTTAAAGAGAATCGTACTCCAAATGTGTTTGGTTATGTCACACCAGAACTAACGGACTTATTACATTTTCTGTGATTCATTTGATTCTGAGGCAAGAATATGCGATGAGGTTTGATGACAGAACTTTGGACTAAATATGAATAGTTTTCCTTTTACATCCCACTAGCGGATTGGGGAGAGCTTCTCACAACCAGTCAGCTGTGTGATTTCTAATTTTACACTCAGTGATTGGGACCTACAGTTCTACAGCGCATGCACACGATATTTTGAGAAGCTTTCATGGCAAAATACTCAATAGTATCCAACATGGACCAACAAAAAATTATAAAGTTTTTTTGGTATTGGTTACAAAAATAACATAATGCACACTCAATTAATAAAGTTAACAAATAAATTCGTCAATATGTGTACCGCTTCTAATAAACATATTGGTTACATTTAAAATATACTAATTGTTTTGTCGTTAAATACGATTCGAACAACCAAATAACTTCGGTTAGTGACAAGTTTGTACAGGCAATCGGTGGCGTACCGGGCTAAACGCTGCTGAGGATGATACCTCACAAATATCGAAACGATCGTCCAGCGAATGACTGTTCGTACACAGAAAAAAGACAACTGTAAAATTTTGACAAAAAAATTGTTACGTGAAAAATCTGTGCACTCAATTACATTTTTCATGGATATACTGAGAAATTAATCAAATATTGAAATGAAAATCGATAAATGGTACCAACAAAAAAATTCATAAGAAATACCCCAATATTTAACGAAGTCTTTTTAGGTGTCAAAAATACCATAAGTCACACTCAATTAACCTGGTTAAGAAATAAATTCATCAATATGTATACCATTTCTAATAAACGTTTTGGTTAAATTAAAAACAAATATTTTCGGTCATTTCGATAGATACGATACGAACAACTAAATAACTTCAGTTAGAGATAAGTTTGTGCAGGCAGTTTGTGGCGTAACGGGCTAGACGCTGCCTGAAACGACGCTGTGTCACAAACATCGAAACGATCTTCCAGTGGATGTGAGTTCGAATCCTACCGCGGCTGTTTAATTTTTTTTAAATAAACAAAATTTCTAATCTACCTCGGATGGAAGACAAAACGAAAACTGAAAGAAACGAAAATAGTTTTGATAAATAACGTACAAATATTTTCGTAGATGGGTGAAATTTTGCATCGATTGGAAAATAATATTTTTCCAATAAACAACCTACAAATATGGTAGCTGGTATGTGATTTTTTTTTATCACAGGATTTTAAATTAATATTTTGTTTGAATTTTCGAATTTTTTAATTGAATTGAAAAATGATTTTTTTCTGTGCAGGATTCCGCTGATTACAATTTTCTTAAACAAACAATCTTTTCTAAAAACAACTCTTATAAACAATCTACAAATAGTGTAGCTGTTAATTGATTTTTTTTATCACTGGATTCTCAATTAATATTTTGTTTGAATTTTCGAAATTTTTAAAAGAATCTACAAATTATTTTTTTCTGTGTACAGAAATATCTGATCAGGACGCAAATTGTGTTTCTATACTACATGAATATAATAAGCAAATGACCAGCACATACTTATATAGAAACAATTCCGACGTATATGAGGCCAGTAGCCAAATCCATATCCATACAGTGTTGTGCGATGAAATAGAGTCATACACTCGACAAAATTTGTATTCTCTGCAAATCAGTTGTCCAAGGTGTTTCATGTCAAATTATAAATAAAATTTTGTACAAACTATAAATTTTGTACACTACTGTTCTCCAGGTCAGTGTCAGTATTTTAAAGGCTATGTAATAAAATAGAGTCAATTACAAAAAAATATATATTTTTTTGAAATGGTTGATGGTAGTTTGGATTTGAATTTGAAAACAAAGTTTAGATTTTAAATATGATTAATGTTTATTAGTAGCATTAATAAATTTTCATTATTGACGTTCCAAAATGGGCCGATCAAAGTACTGCAATCATGAGCGCCAAGAAAGAATTAAAGAGGTGAGAAAAGAATTCAGACGTTACATACTAATTATTGACATAATTGGATGCTCAAAGAAAATGGTGGTGACCGGAATAAAATATAACCCCAATCCAGGAAACAGAGGGAAACCCTGCAAATTACAGAACATTTGGAACCAAAAATATTGCGACACGTAGAGTTCGACTTTTGTTACCTCTTCCGCCCTTAAAAGGCAATACGATCGGGATGTTGACACCACTACATTAAACAAAATGGTAACTAAAAACAATTTAGAGGCAAAAAGTGTCCGAAAGTTCAATTTCTATCCAAACGGAACGTTCAAAAAATGTTGCATTTTGCCAAGCAGCATGTGAAATTGCCCGTACGCAAAAGGGCGACATATTTTGAGGACAAAGAAAAGTGAGATTGGTTAATTATGATAGGAGTAATCTTCCTGTACGAATGACTTCCAACACCGAAGTCAGGCCCCAGAACACAATCCAAATAGTTAAACATGGTATGCAGTCGCCGGGCTTAAATCCTATTCAGAATTTGTGGCGGGACATTAAAGTGTCTATCGAAGGAATAAACCAATTTAATAAAGATGAGCTTATGACACTGGTACAATCGGCGTGGAAAACACGACTTGTGGAGACTTGTAGATTCAATGTCAAGGCGTCGTTGCTTAGCTCTGATAAAAAATAATAGTTATTTCATAAAGTACTGAGATAATATAAAGGATTAATGAAACATACATTTTATTTGACACAGCTATTTATTCTAGTTCAGATGATGAATCGCGATGGCTCTATTTTAATTCACAGGCAAAACGGGACATTTTGAAATATTTTGATTTACACCTAATGATTTAATTTTAGTTTACGACATTAATGTTCTAAAATCTTATATCTAGTTCTTAATCGAACAATAAAAAAAAAGTTATAAATAAAATTTAATTTTTCTACATTTGTTTTTGCTTTGAAAATGTTCATTAGTGTTGACTCTATTTCAACGCACACAACTGTATATATAAAAATTAATGTTTCTCTGTATGTCCTTTATAGAATCGTAAACTATGCATTTGATCATGTGATGCTCTTTAGCAAAGTTATTGTGCATGAGCCCACGAATGTTTTTGGGTTCGTACGACCAATTTTCGACAGATGGCACCACTGTCACTCCACCATAAGTTTGCAACGGAACCACACTTTCAGTGAAAATAAAATTTGAAGGCAAAACAACGATTGCCGGGTCAGCTAGTAATGTAATATAAATACATATATGGCCGATAAAGGATAAACATATTAAGATCTCCCAAATTGGCTGTCATTTAGCATTCGTAACATTCCTTTTCACCCACCCATTATCATCCCAACAACCGGAAGACATCATCAAAAAAATATCAAACAATAAGATTCGTTTGAGTGAGATGTCAAAAAAAATTACACCATCGTTTTTACTTTTTATGTGTCAATTAAATTGTATAGTTACTGCGTTTATGGCAACATAGAGTGGCTTCGAAAATGGTGGTTCAAATTATTAATTGGACAGGAAATAAAAATCTCATGGGAAGACATCAACAGCAGCTAACACCGCGAGATATTTAACTCGCGTTTGTTTGTACTCTCATGGAGAGGTCTTGGGAAATATTGCGTACAACACTAAGCGACAGAAATATAGTATGAACTTAATTTCATTGCAAATAATTTTCACATATTAAGAATGACTATGGCAGCAAACGCGTATAATGCTGGTGCACAAACAACAGTGGGAACTAAAACTGGTACAAGATGTACGTACAGTAGAGGAAGGCGCGTAGATTGGTACCCACCATAAAGCCTTTAACATAATGAACAATTTAGAAAAAAACACCAGTAAAAGTACAGCAATTACTTAAGACCGGAGTGAGCGTAAATACAAGTCGAGAGGGAACAGATTAACAAATATACTTACAAATATACCGCTAAATACCAAAGTCATTAATGACCAATCAGTGGAGTTGTACATGTAGATGAACCGCAGCCGCATGAATATGGGTAATGTGGAGAAGGGCAGTGTCTGAGATGGCGGATGACGATTGTAATTTAAGGTGTTTTGCGTAGTTAGCGTTAATTAAAAGCATTTGAATGGAATTCAGCCTTCTTTTCTCCACCAGTTTTTTTAATGTCATAAAATAAACAATTTAACAATATTTAATCAATTACATTACAGCCCTCAGCTATGGGACTATGACGCATTCCCATTGTCGTTAGCTAATGTGATATAATAAACCAACAATACAAATCTTTAGTGATGGAAATCTACCATTTGTTGTACGAGGATAGAGGAATAAGTTGGTAAGAAGTATATTAGGAAGTTTATAGGTGTTCCTTTAAAAGATTTTTAATTCCAATGACGGTTATCAAGACAAGTGGCATTGGAAGTATTACAATGGCATAATGGGTATCAACCAATATAATGTTGAATGTTGTTCGCTTATCAGAACAGCATTGACAAATTAATTAAAAATAATGTACTATAAAAATTGTTTCCTTAAACCTTCAAAATAAATCAAATTCAAATGATGGTTGCAGCGAGAAATATAAGGGGAATGCCACACGCTGACCCATAGGATGGGGGTATAAAAAATAAATGGTTTCCTATTATATCCCATGAAGGGACCGGGGAGAACTTCTCACAATCACTGAGCTGTGCGCTTTCCAGTTTTCACTAACTGATTGGGACCCACAGTTTTACACCGATTCCGAACGGTATTTTGAAAAGCTTTTTCATGGCTATATACTCGATAGTGTCGCCGTCACTATGCGAGGTGACCGCCGCCGTCAGAGCAGGGTGGTTCGAACCCAGGATCTCATGTTCAGGAGCCGCGCACACTAATTGCACCACCGACGGCCACAGGATAGAGGTATATATCATTTAATACGGAAAAAAATGTAACGCATCGAAGGAGCCACTTTAGGCCCTTAGTATCTTTGGACGAAATTTGTTTTACGGCATTTTAAGACGATTGAGCCATGTCCGTCTATCTGTCTGTCTGGCTGGCTGGCTGACCGGCTGGCTGGTCAACACGATAACTGCCAGTGTCAGTGGCTATTATTTGCCAATATTGAGTTTGGAATTGAAATTGGGCGTTTTGACCACGCCCCTTCTGGTACCTCCCATACAAATCGACACATTTAGCACAAAATCATATTTCTTTCAACCATTCTTCTGGTAGATGTGATAAGCTTCTATTCTCACACCGGCTAATAATCTGTAGACGCCTACTTAACTGGAGGAAATGGGCGAGATTGTCACGCCCATTCTGGTACCTCCCATACAAAAGAGGGTGTTTGTCCGGGTTGTCAATCCGATAAATCGCGTGAAACACTTCCGACCGTAATGAAATTACCGACTAAAACAATGGTGATTTTGCCACGCCCATTTTGGTACCTCCCATACAAAAGTTGTTTGGCCGACTGATTGTTCGCCACGAGAAGTCCCGCAAAACCGAATCAATCTTTATGAAAGTTTGTACTACTGAATTCTTAGTCAAATAAACCTCTCCTATAGAAATGACCCACACCCACTCCGGTACCTCCCATATAAAAATTGGGCGGATGACCGGTTGATCGACACGATAACTCTCGTAAACTACAACCGATCTTACTAAAACTCGGCACTGGGCAATATTTTGCTAAAAGCTACTATGTAATTAATAACTGACTACTGTGCCACGCCCAGTTTCGTACCTTCCATACAAAAGTTGAGCGTATTTCTGGTTTGCCTACTCGATATTTCCAATAAATCATAACCGATCTTAATAAAACTAGGTACAGATCAAAATTTTGGCAACCACTTGCCATGCCCATATTTGTACCTCGCATATACACATTGGGAGGGAAAAATCCCCCAAAACCATTGGGTATTCAATAATATTTAGAGCAATATGAATATGGTCACTTTTGAGTATGGGCGTTTTTTTAACAGAACTTCCATGCTCCCATTAGTGTGAGCGTATGATTAAGTCGGTTCACCCGACTGAAACTTATGTACTGGTTTTGATATACCGTTTTGGAGCTAAAAAATTACATGAGATGTAAGGGGACACCCGGTTGGAACGAAGTTGCTTTCGCTATATACAGGGTGATTCATGAAGTTCCGGACAAATTGCTCCAGCGTATGCCTTGGCTCATTTAATGAAGGAAAGTCCGCAAGGCCTCTTAAAGACCTTTCCAACAAGCCCAAAAACAAAAAAATCCGACCACTGGCTCAGAAGTTAGCAACTTTACCCTTCTACCCTAACACCGCCAATCCGAAAATATTGAACCCCCTGCCATTTCGCACCCTTGCATTTTCGGACATGGTCCTAGTGGATTTTCTTCATGAAATGAGCCAAGGAATGCGCTGGAGAAATTTGTCCGGAACTTTCTGAATCACCCTGTATTATGTACCAGATAGGTCCAACACGCCTAAGGCGCCCATTGAAAAATACGATAATTTAAATGGATCTTTAAGAAAATAGACTTTTTGTAAAATGATGATTTTTCTACACATTTTTTTTTTTTTAAAAAAAGGTATATTTTTAGATCCTTTTTGTAAGAATATGTATTATATTTTCCAGAAAAGGCCTTTTTAAAGAGAGGTACTTCTTTTATTAAACGATATTTTTTTTAAGAAAAGGTACTGTTTTTAAGATAAAGTGCTTTTTGTAAGAACACGCCAAAGAGTATTAATTTTTTCTGCAAAGAAGTACTTTTTTAAGAACAGGAACTTTTTAAAGAAGAGGTACTCTTTTTAGGAGAAGGATATTTTTTTAGGAAAACGTACTAATTTTCAGAAAGACTACTTATCTCAAGAAAAGAAAAGAAAAGGTATTATTTTATTTTTAAGAAAAGGTACCTTTAAGAAAATTAATTTTATTAAGAAAAGGTAGTTTTTAAGCGAAGGTATTTTTTGACGAAGGGTTGTTTTAAGAAATTGTATTTTTTTCGAATTTGTCCTTTTTTCAAGAATAGGTACATTATTTTTAAGAGCAGGTACTTATCTCAAGAAAAGTTATTTCGTTTTACAAAAAAGAAAATGTACTTTTTTAAGAAATCCTATCGAAGAAATTTTGTTCAAAAATTTTCAAAGTATGAAAAATTGCAGATATATAGAATGGCTATAACTCAGAAACAGGGCAAAAATAATATCTTTGTTAGCTCTATAAGAGGCTTTAACCTATGGATGTCTTTATTTATTTATTTATTTATTTATTTATTTATTTATCTCACAGCTACAATCCTCAATAGGATACAGCCGGTAATATTTTTTCAAATACGTTATAAAATTTATATTATATACGTAGTAGCTATAACATATAATACTTAATAAAATTAAAATACATTTAACATAAGAAAAAGAGTAGAGTAAAATTCAAAATAATATGAAGAAAATTTGTAAAATTTAAAAATTTAAAAAGAGAAAAATATAAATATAAAAATATTAACATAAAATAATTAAAATGAAACAAAATAGTTAAAAAATAATACAAAATACAAAAATTAAAAATAACTTATAATTAAAACATTAGCAGTACAGGAGCTGGGACAGGAACATCTGGAACATGAGGAACAGGAACAGGAACATCAGGTGGAGTAGAACAACAGGGGGATGAGCAGGAACAAGAGAAATGGTAAACAAACTCCACAAATTTTAGTGGAATGATTCACAGGAACTTTAGGATCATAGGAGATAACATAGGCAGTCACATCTGGAGCAGGAACGTCGCAACAATATGTGTGGAACGATAAACAGGAACATAAAAATAGCATAATGGGAGATAAACAGGAAGAGTAGGGACTTGAAGATCTGGAACATGAAGATGAGGGACATGAATGTCAGCATCTGGCGTCAACCGCTAATGATCCATACACCTATTCAGCGTCAGCTACAATTCATTGTAGAATTCAGAATTTATAATAAGATTGTTTATCAGAGGAAAATGGTTGGCAACACAAGCTGGATAATAGTTCCCGATTAATTACGAATTAAATGTTGCTTAATTATATTCAAAGAATCTGAAGCGGGTAAGGAATTATAGATCTCATTGTAAATGAGGCAAACGCGTCGAAAAGAATTGTAGTAATCGTAATTATAACGGGCAGTCGGTAGTTTTATAGGATAGAAATATCGGGTTTGTCTACAGAGAACATTAAAATTTATTTGACTCACGAGAAAAGTTGAATCTATACAACCCCTAATGAGTTTTACAATAAACATAGCATTTAACATATACCTGCGTTTTTCAAGTGTAGGAAGATCAATAAGCATCAGTCGATTTTTATAAGGTGGCAAATCATCAATGTTCCAAGCGAGACCACGTAAAGCAAAAAGTAAAAATTGGCTTTGAATCGATTCGATACGGTCTATGTAACAGGCATTATACGGACACCACACAATACAAGCATATTCTAATCCAAGTCTAACGAGAGAGACAAAAAGACGTTTAGTGACGTACGGATCAGCAAATTCTTTCGCCCATCTTTTTATAAAAGCTAACAGTGATCTGGCTTTGCCTATACAGGAATCAATATGAAGATCAAAACGCAACTTTTGATCGAGAAGTACTCCTAAATCCATGAAGGAAGACACATTTTCCAATATATAAGAACCAATAAGGTAATCAAAATTCAACGGTGTACTACGGCAAAACGAAAGCTTTTTCCTTTTTTCCTGATTTAGCGACATACCATTTACCAAACACCAATTAGTGAGACCATGCAAGTCATATTGAAGATGGGTGGAATCCTCAGTATCTCATATAGGCATATATAACTTAACATAATCTGCAAACATCAAAATGTTAGAGGATTTAACTATAGACGGTAGATCATTTAAATAAAGAACGAAAAGTAGAGGACCTAAATGACTGCCTTGAGGAACACCAGATGTTACTGATATAGTTGAAGATAATACATTTTTAAACCGCACTTTTTGGGTACGACCACTAAGGTAAGAAGATACCCAGTGCAACAATTTAGGTGGAAAACCAATAATATCAAGTTTGTATATTAACAAATTATGATCAACTGTGTCAAAAGCTTTACTAAAATCTGTATAAATTACATCCATTTGACATTTATCACGAAAAGCTGCAAAAACATGAGACGTTAACTCCAGTAAGTTAGTCGTAGACGACCTGCCCTTAACAAAACCGTGCTGATATGGCGAAACCAAACATCCAACAAAATGAAGTAGTCTATTCGTAACCAATTTTTCAAATAGCTTTGGAATTGCACTCAGCTTTGCAATTCCTCTGTAATTTTCAATATTGGATCGACTTCCAGACTTAAAGAGTGAGCTTATGAAACTTGATTTCCAATAAGAGGGAAATTTACCCGATGTCAACGATTCATTAAATATATTTGTGAGTAGAATATACAATTCATGAGCACACATTTTAAGAATTGATGTGGGAATACCATCAGGTCCAGGCGAATTTGAATGTTTTAAAGTTTGCAATCCATAAAGAACTTCATCCTCAGACAAGATAATATCCGGAATACCATTAAACGTATTAATATTATAGGGGTAATTTAGTAAAGCAACAGAAGGAGAATATATTTTACGGAAGACGTTAGCAAACATATCAGAAATATCGGCATCATCTGATGTCTCTGAACCATTGAATTTCATACTACGCGGATAACCAACTACTTTCCGCTTTGAATTTACAAAGGTGAAAAAATGTTTCGGGTTCTTCAGTAGAACTCTTCTCATTTTAGAGATATAAAAAGAGTAACATTTCCTATTAATAACGTTAAATTTATTCCTAGCAACTATGTATTTCGCCAAATAAATTAATGAACCACAACTATCATATCTACTTTTCATTCTATTTCTTAAATTACGTAGACCCCTTAATTCTTTTGTGACCCAAGCAGGCCCAGATTCCAAACTTGAAGGATGATAAGGTATTGAAGCAGAAAACCCAGAGTTCTTTTGTGAACCAAGCAGGCCCAGATTCCAAACTTGAAGGATGATAAGGTATTGAAGCAGAAAACCCAGAGTTCACAATATTATAAAAATTTTCAATTTTGCACACAAGACCACCATCATAATTCCAATTTGCATTATGTAGAAAAGATCTGAGTAAGGCAGAATTTGTTCTGGCGAAATTAAAATTCATAGTACGTAGCTCTTTCCGTTGGATTAACCCAGAATTTTCTTCCTGTACATCAAGAGCAAATTTAATTGTTGGATACGACATCACTTATTTAAAAAAAAAATAAATCGCTACTACACACGTGGGTGTGTTTTAGCGACTTTTTATTTGAAAATTTATAGTTTCACAGGTGCCGTATGAGAGGTATTCATTGGTTACAGCGGCCTATGGAGTTAAAAAATTTGTAATTTTTGAGATTGGACGCACCGTTTCCGAGTTATGGCACTTTTTGATTTTAGCAATTTTCTTATTTTGGTGATTTTTTGAAAAAAAAAATTAATTCATGCGAGTTCGATCAAATATGACGTTGGCTTACCCAATGTATCCCATTAGCTACGAAATACGAACCCTGGTTATAAATAATAATAATTTTGTTTATATTTAAATATAGAATCCACAATTTTAATAAAAAATTATTTGTTATCTATAAAATTCATACTGGGTTAAAGCATCACCAAATGGTTGTGACAGCCATCAAATTCAAGTATTTAGTTGAGCATACCAATATATTATTTGGTACAACCGAATTAGTGTTTACATTTTTCGTTCATCCAACTAATAGAATATTCACCACTACAGGATAATTTGATTGCTAGATCTAAAACTCGATTGACAGATCACATTTGTTTCTTGTTGCGGTGGCTTCAACTAAATATTTCAGTTCTTGGAACCAAACCTTAATTACAAATCAATTGATATGAACAATATTAAGTGATAAAATAAATAAATAAATGGTTTCCCATTACATCCCATGAAGGGACCGGGGAGAACTTCTCACAATCACTGAGCTGTGCGCTTTCCAGTTTTCACTCACTGATTGGGACCTACAGTTTTAAACCGATTCCGAACGGTATTTTGAGAAGCTTTTTCATGGCTTTATACTCGATAGTGTCGCCATCACTAAGCGAGGTGACCGTCGTCGAAAGAAATTTTAAGGTGGTTGGAGCAGGGATCGAACCCAGGATCTCCTGTACAAGAGGCGCGCACACTACCCATTGCACCACCGACGGTCACCTATTAAGTGATACTGAGCACAATTATTGGTAATCACAACTGAATAATGTGATAGTCCAAGGAACCGCCAAATTTTACGTAAAACTACGCCAAAACTAGGAAATTTCGGTATACCTGAACATAGCCCAATGTAATGTTTAGATAATACTTTTGATAACTTTAAGCATTGCCACATTTGGGAATCGATTAACTTTTAGTTTTTGGTTCTATAATTGCCAAGGACAACATGGGTATTGATTTCAATCGCAAATTTGTCAAAACTATACTTTTACTGCATATCTGCACAGCTATGAAATGTTTTTTTTTTCATTACGATTAAAATCCTTTCTGACTTATCAGACCAATCTGCCGCTTTTCCTACAACCCAAACAATTTTACTGAAGATAAAGTGAATAATTATTATAACGATGATGACGCTGCTGCTGTTGCTCTTACTTTTGCTGCTGACTTCCAAGCACTCATTGCTAAGTCCCACCGACAATCATGCGCAATGAATATCATCGTGTATATCCCTAAATGTATGACTACAATATAACTAATAACAACACCGCACTGCAGTTTATCAATGGTATGGTAGGTAGATAGTATGTGATCATACGATGAAGTAAAGTACGTACATCAAACAACACTTTAGATGCGTATGTGTGACTGATCATCAGTCATTAAGTCACCTCGACAGTGAAAGGAATAAATTGACGATCAGTTGCGGCGCAGACTCATTAGTCTCACCAGACGTTGCGTCATAAGTTCCTTCTTCTTTTTTTTTTTATTCCTAAACTCTTTTTCTCTCTCCTTTGGATCTGTATTCTCTTTGGCTTGGAAATTCTTATAGGGGGCTTGCTCTTCATTGCAATAGAGATATAAACGTTAAATTGGTAACTCATTCTTAATTTGTTGGCGGCTTCTTTGAACATTACTTCCAATTAGCTCTTATAGCCGACACCTTAAGGCTCCAACATGAACATGAACTCTTTTGGTGCAGTGAGTTAGGCGCATCCCTGAATATACAGACAGACAGACAGACACTAATGGATGTGAAAAACACACAATGACGCACTGCATCAGATGCTGAAAATCTCCCTTTGATTCTTCAGATTTGCTCTACGTATTATGTTACAAAATATTATAATCAACAATTTTGATTTTCTTTGCTTTATTTTTACTGAAATATTCGATTTGGAACGGCACCACGATCATTGGTGCAATGGTAAGCATGCGCGACCATTGAACAAGTAAAACATAAAACTATCAAAAAACAAGACCAAGAAATCCTTAGCCAGCATGCAAACAAAAAATCAATAGGAGATCATTTGCAGCAAATATATATATTTTGCTACATATTCTCAACGTTACCTGCAAAAGTTGAAATGATACCCTGAATCGAGAAAAAATAACCGAATTCGGAATAGTTTGTAAGTTTATCCATTCCTACGAGTCACGATATAAATTCAGAATGATTGTTTTTTTTAATATTTCTCACTAGGCCAGATCTTACATCTTCAATCAATTTGCCAAGGACGTTAACATTCCCCCTCACAAATTTCACACTGTTGGAGCTCAAAACCTTTGGAAAACGCTTTGTTTCACTCAACTTTATTCGGTAATTGTCCATCACTGGAAAAAAAGTGTCATTCAATAGAAAAAAATACACAAACAAATTACATAATGCATTTATAGCAGGTGGTAGCGCTACAACAGCTAACTTATTTTTTTTTAAATCGTTGCTTCACTTGGCTTTCAAATCCATAATTCTTTTGATTTTGTACATTTGTTTACTCATTGTATTGTTGGTATTCACTTGGGTTCAATGTGACTGTGAAATGAAACGAAACAAGAATTAAATGGCTGTTATTGTTGTTATGTTGTCACAATAAAACCACCTGGTAAAATACACATGGATATAACAAATGTTGAGAAATGGAAGAAAACAAATTAATAAATACGAAATGCATTAAAAATATATGTTTGCCAAAATCCAAATTGGATTTTATAGACAATAAATTTGCAATATTGTGTTTTGGAAATCCCTTTAATTGTTATATTTGCCACAAAACTTTCGGTAACTATATTTTGACGTGTCAGTTCAAAAAATTCAAAGAGGGATGATGTAAGAGGTTGCAAGTCTCACCGCATGTTTCAGTTTTTCAACATCTTCCATCCGTTCGTTCCCCTAAATGTACACGGTAACTATATTTTGACGTGTCAGTTCAAAAAATTCAAAGAGGGATGATATAAGAGGTTGCAAGTCTCACCGCATGTTTCAGTTTTTCAACATCTTCCATCCGTTCGTTCCCCTAAAATGTACACTAGTGTGAATAGGCTATTACACATAAATCTAAATGGAATGTGATTCAATCTTACGATGAATGAACCACAGACTTGTCATTCATGAACACGAGCCTGGCCGATAAATTTTTATCAGACTGATGGATTTGAAAAAATATTACCAAAAAATTTTGTGAACATGATAGTGATGCGAACAACTTCGATTCCATTCTTATTTGATATCAAGATGGACGGTACAACCACATGAAACACCAACGATAGCTGATGTTCATGCTCATGAATGACAAGTCTGTGGTTCGCTTTAGAGAATTTAATGGATTGTGTTGCATATTTGCAACTGATTTTTTTCCAGGCTTTGAGTGGTTTAAGATATTGGTTATTTTATTTGTCATTACGCATTAGTTTGTAAGGAATTGAAATTGAAATCAAATAAATAAATTAACATTTATCGTAAAATTTTTATAATTTACTTTTGCGGCAAACATGAAAACGTCTGTGATCAGTCTCACTTTATATTCGCTAGTGAAAACAGATATATGGAGAGAACATACTTGTATATAAGGCATGTTTTTTATACGTTGATAACATAACAATTTCTGTAATTTGTATGGGATGTAACACAGAGCTTCGGCGACCGAAACGATTACCTTGTCGCTAGCAACTACAAAGGTTCTTATTTCGTGCGTAATGTGTTACCCCGGGTTACCCTGGGTTATGTGTTACCCCGGGTTACCCGTCATCGTCGCGAATGGGTAACTATCGTTCACCCAGTACTCACAGGGTGTGGGGAAAATAGTAGGTAGTTTTCAAAGCGGTGCAGAGTTACCAGTTACCCACAGGGAATGTGTAAGGGTCATTTACACATTACACACGGCGATGGATAATGGATTACCCACAGTGTTGGGGTTATTTAATTTGCATTGAATTTGAATTCAAATTAACGACAATGGATAATTGTCACGTACTTAATTTTTCCTTAATTTAATTAAATTTTGTCATATAATTAATTGTATTTTCAGATACATATGTTTACCCAGGGTAACCCATCCCCATTTTTGATTGAAAATATGAAAGATTTAGGAAAACTTCTACATCTCGAAAACGCGGCATCCACTCGAAGGTTTTTTCTAAAAGTTTTTGTCAAAGTGGTCCGTCGTAGAGATGCATTTTTTTTTTGCAAAAAATTCACCAAATCTCAAAAAACATCCACTGGAGGTTTAAACCATTCGATGTCTGTAATATGACACCATATTGTTTTTTTTTAAATTTCTAAAGGCATATTTGTTTGTAGTTAGCACACCTCTTTTTTAGCGATCTTTTTAAAAAAAATCTTCCACACAAATTGGGTCACTATATCAAATCCCCTTAGAAGCCTGAAAACATTGGTTATTTTTTCGATTGGACTATCCGTTTCTGAGATATAGACATTTGGGCGTTTTAGCGATCTTTTGTTTGAGAAAGTTTTAGTTTTAGCGCTTTAAAAAAATATTCTGTATAGCAGACAACCATTGGTCAAAGCCTCGTATGGATGTCAAAAACTTTAACTTTGATATTTTAATTATAATTTTAATTTTTAATTTATTTTCATATTTATTTACTCTACGGGGATTTGAATCTGGGCGACTTCACAGCTACCGTTTTATATTCGAATGCGGTACCGCCAATATGCAGTTTTCGATTTTTGATAAAAGTAATTGTTCGTTTGTGGTAAACATATTCCTCAAACAAAATATAGTTGTCGAAAATCTATTTTGTGGGGAAAGAAATTTTTACATAATAATATACGCAGAGCATGTTGGGAATATGGAGAGAGGATTTCTCCGCGCTACTAGTACCTGAGATATGCAATAACGATGGGACAATCGATCACAATATGGACGATGACGTGGATTGCCCCCTTCCTAACCAAGACGAGGGCAGAACAGCCATTGGTCGGCTTAAGAACAACAAAGACGCAGAAGCCGATGGATTACCGGCGGAGCTTTTTAATGCTGGCGGCGATGAGCTGATACGGTGCATGCATCATCTGATTATCAAAATTTTTTAGATTAATGCATGCCCGGCGATTGAAGTCTCAGTGTACTATGTACCATATTTCAAGAAGGTGACCCGAGACTCTGTTCCACATACTGTGGAATAAGCCTAAGGTTCTATCAAGTATAACGTGCGAAAGTCTAAACCCAATTATCGCTGACCTCATTGGAATCGACAACCGACCAGATTTTCACGCTACGCCAAATCCTGGAAAAGACTCATGACAAACAAATCGTCACATATCATATATTTGTCGATTATAAGGCGGCCTTCGATAGCCCGATACGGGAGAAACTCTACGAAGCAATGTCTGAGTTTGGTATTCCTGCAAAACACATACGCCTTTGCAGGATGACCTTGACGAAAACCAAATCCGCAGTGAAAGTTGGTAAGCATCTCACCGAAGCTTTCGAAACTAAGCGGCATACTATCGTGCGATCTCTTTGACATCTTAATCGAGATTATTATGAGAAATGATGCAGTCAACATGAATAAAACCATCAGCAGCAAAAGTCACATACTTCACGCGTATGCTGATGATATAGATATCATTGGACGCACAGTTAGAGAAGTTACTGCGGTGATTTTAAGAGTGGAGAAGGAGCCAGCAAAAGACGGCTGACAGCAAATGAGGTCAAGACACATTTAATGGTTTCAACGAACTGGGCCTCCACGCGTTTAGAACAAAGCGTGAACGTTGATAACCGTTATAATTTCGAGGTGGTGGAGGAATTTATATACCTCGGATCTGCCGTAAACAAAAACAACAACGTCAGCGTTGAGATCAAGCGGAGAATTGTGCTTGCGAATAGATGTTATTTTGGGCTAAGCAAGTATTTTAGAGATAAAGCCCTCCCTCGAGTAACAAAAGTCCAGCTGTATCAGACTCTCATACCACCAGTGTTGCTTCATGGCGCAGAATCCTTAGCCTTATCGCAAGCAGACGAAACATCTGTGGGAGTCTTCGAGAGAAAAATGGTTCGAAAAATGTATGGCCCTATAGTGCACAACGGCGAATATCGGCGACGCATGACGGCGACGTATGTGCTATATCCCGACTTTGAAATAGTTAAGCGGATGAAAATAACGCGATTGCGCTGGCTAGGCCATGTCAGTAGAATGGATGAAGACGAACCAGCACGAAAGGTTTTCGAAGGAAGTCGAAAAATAGGAAGACCAAGACTCTGCTGGAGGGATCAGGTTAACGAAACGCTGCGTACACTTAGTAATGCCATCTGGAGAACTAAAGCAAAAGGTCGAACTGGTTGGGGAAATATGTTATCTTCGTTTTGTAAGGTCCATGCTTGTTCGACACCGGATACTTGTCACTTTTCCGATGCCTGCTCTGACCACCTTACATTTCTTTCGACAACGGTCTTTTCGGCTAGCGACGGTGACACTATCGATTAATTAGCCATGAAATAGCAGCTCAAAATCTCGTTCGGAATAGAAGTAAAACTGTAGGTCCCAATCCGTGGGGCTAGAACCAGAAAAGTCACACCTCACTGATTTCGGGAAGATCTCCACAGTCCCTGTATAGGAAGTAATAGGAGACACTTAGTTTTTACAGCTTACGGTTTAACTTCCAGGCTGACCAGACAAGTGTTATTCATTTTCCACATCTTCTCGTAGAATCTCCTAGAGTCCTTAACATTAATATTATCATCATATGAGCTGCTTCTTGCCGGTGTCGTATGTTAGCGTTTTGCAGTTCTGCCTCACTCATTTGAGGTGACTGCATGATTGAGTTGATGGACCACACTGAGGACACACACGTCGCTGATGATTGAGTTCTTCTTGCTAAGGTGTGGACTATGAGTACAGATTTTGAGATAGACAGTTTTTAGTTTGTTCTGCATGCATATTTTTTGTGCGGCGTACCTCATTCATGCAGTAGTGTGTTTTTTTGTTGTATTGCAGCCTAAGAGGCAAGTTTTGTTCTACATCTCATAAATTTACATGTGGGTAAGTGACTGCGGAAGGTTGCACGGTGTGGAGAGGGTACGTGTGTATTTTGTTTTGCCCCATATGGTATTTGTATATAAACACATTAGTTAATGACAATGATTGTGCGAATAGTAAAGGGTTATGAGCAAAAACTCCAATTTACTTCCTCTCAGTTCTATATTTAGATGATCGCTTCACAGTCACTCTCGTACTTGAACGGTGAACAAAGTGTAGATAGATGGTTAATGTCGAGATCGTCAAAATAATTGTGATTTGTTTTTGCTCAATAATGATTAGTATATTTATTGTCGTTAATGATATCATTGTGTATACGCATGAACTTGATATTAATAGCCGCAGATGAAGTCAATAGACTGCAACATAGATTTACCGCAATTAGTATACAAGTATAGCATTAAATAAGCCAGACAATCAGGCAACATAAAAGTTATAATGAATATATCGGGTATGGCTATGCGAATAATCGCCCAAGTGAAAATCGCCCAAAACGAAAAATGAACAATGACCCAAAGTTTTCGGGTGTTTTTCATTAAGAAAAAAGACCAAAAAAAAGAGGTAAAATCGCCCAAAAATGTAAGAACAATCGCCCAAAAATATAAATCCAATTTGTGAACAAACGCCCACTATTTTGTGGTGAAATCGCCCAAGACTGTAGCGAACAACCGCCCAATTAAGTAAAAGGGCGATCATTCATCATGAACAAACACCCAAAAAATCAAAAATACCAAAACGCCAAACATGATGAACAATCGCCCAATTTTTTTCCCCATATTTTTTGGGCGATTGTTAATTTTTGGGTTTTGAGCTATTATTCGCATAGCCATCTGATATATCCTGCGAAGAATACTTATGGTATTGGATATCGATAATTGTCCTACTATCTGACATAAACCCTCAGCTGAAATACTTCATGTACGAAGGACACTATGAGGATATTGCAGTAGATTTTGAGAAATGTAAGTACATCTCAAATTCGTGACCCCTGTAGAAATGTTAAGCAACAACTTAATAAAGTTTCAAGGTAGTGGATTCAGAATCTATACAGGCGATACACGTTTTATAAACATTACGTTTCTGGTCCAAAGTAGTCAATCACTGTACCAAATGTCAACAGATTTTGGCAAGTCACTAAGAACAGGAGTATAGCTTCCTTCTGATTAGAACTGGTCACCGAAAGTCTTTCCCATGTCTTTGTATTGCAAGAGAGTAAAACGAAAGAAGAGTATTTTTTGAAACACTAACTGTGTCAGCGACAACCCAAGAGGTAAATTTGGACTTATTAATTCCAACAAAGACCCTTCATAGAAAATGTAATCTAATAGTATGTTGCTTTAAGAGAAGACGAGCCATATTGCTGAAACCACAATGTACAAAAATTCCTGATAGAAATATTCCGCATTTACACACCACAATTTCAGCCTCTTCCAACTTATAGCCTGTAACTCTATCTCGAACGAAAATCTGGCACTCACATACGACTCAAATTGGGTTTCTCTACGTCGCAATTTTCGTTTGCCTGACGCTGTGTTTGGTCCTAACTGACTGCACATTCGAAATAGAGAAAGTTTTGAAAAATTGTATGTTTTCATTCGACTTGAAACGACAAGATTGTGAAACCCAAATCAACTTTCTTTAGTCTAGAACACGAACGAAAGCTTTCGTTCGAGATAGTGAAACAGACTGTTAATTTTGCAGATATAATCCAAATGTAACTATAAATACCGGAGAATTAAGTAAACGCAGTAACTTAGTGCCCTCTTCCACGTTCTCGAACGAAAGCTATACTCACACAAAAATTTGGTTGAGACAGCCGAATTACCCGTAACCGAATTTAGAATTTGTCACAATCACCCTAGAGGTCATACCAATCAGTGGTTGCCTTCACAGAATTAGAGGTTGCCACAACCTCAATAGAGGTTAACACAACCTCAATAGAGATTGGCACAACGTCATTAGAGATTGTCACAGCCGAATATGAGCTTGTTACCACCGAATTTAGGTAGTGTCACAAATGAATTTTGAAAGTTTTTTATTAAAAAGTGATGATTTATTTTCCTGTATTTTTATAAAAAAATTACAAATCGACAAAATAAAGTCCTTTGTATAGGGTATTCTTTAGGATAACAGTGTTGTTTTACATACCACTTTCGACCATTTCTGAAATCTTAGGTCACCCTAACAATTCTGATGTGTTGTATCTGTTGATTTACATCCTAAACCGTTTTATATACAGAGAAATCCAGAATATCTCAAGCGATCGAACTTGAAAATGTTCAAAACTGTTGATATCAGCTTGGAAATTTTCTGCAAAATAAGACGTTTTAATTCAAAACCCCTAATTACAATATTTTTACATACCTTTCTCAATAACGACAAAAAAAACTTGATATCTTGATAAATTAAACAACTTTTTTTAACAACTTTATTACAACCCAGTATTATCAACTATATTGGGTACTTTCGCTTTGGTTTATGTGTAGACTAACACATCTTGGGAAATTTCTTATTTAGTGGGAAGTTTTCTAGGTGGAGCCTGTAACCAATATTTTTAATATATATTGTAGTTTTGAACCCAAATTATCTCTTAATAAAAGAAGTACCGCTCTTTAAAAAGAGATCTTTTCGGGAAAATAAAATACATATTCTTACAAAAAGGACCTAAAAATATACATTTTATTCAAAAAAATAAAAATATTTCTGTGGAAAAGTTTATCATTTTACAAAAAGTTTATTTTCTTAAAGATACATTTAAATTATCGTATTTTTCAATGGGCGCCTTCGGCGTGTTGGAGCTATCTAATACATAATATATAGCGAAAGCAACTTCGTTCCAACCGGGTGTCCCCTGACACCTCATGTAATTTTTTTTAAATATAATATTTGTTTTTAGAATTGTAAACGTCAGGTCTGAAATATTGGAAATGAATTCGTTAGTACCTACAGAATTTATGAGCCATTCGGTTACCACAACCGAATTGACGCCAAATTCTGGCGTTGCAATCGACTTAAGGCTAAATTCGTAATTGATGTCAAGTTCGAGTGAAAACTTCAAATTCTATTGTTTCAACCGAATTGATGTCTAACTGAATTTGGTCGTGACAACCACAATGCGGTTGAAGCAACCGAAATTCGGTGGTAACAGCCGAATTTATCTTTTCAAACAATTACAGCCAAAGTCACGATCTCTAAAGAAAACCTAAGCGGTCGAAAGCCAGCCACTCACTTTCGTTCTTATCCCAGGCTTTAAATGTTATTGTGTGGTTGTGTGTTTGCAAAATCGGAAGTCACTAACTATTTTCGCTGTCGGCTAGGCGAACGAAAATGTCAAAACCAGTCACTTGTCTTTTGGTTGTCGCATAGCTGGAAATCAAATAAAAGCTTGAAACAAAAACAATTTATATAGAATTCAATGGAAGAAACACAATGGACAGAAAATAATGTCATTATAATAAATTTGTTATTAAAAAATATAGTTCCATTTCAGCACAAAAACGCCAACTTTGCGGCATCTGCAGATACTGGCTCCTCGTACCCTTCTCTCTCGCTCCGTAATTAAATGGCGACCGTCAACTTTATGTTATTGCTTTGAACAACAACCACACAAACACACGTAAAACCATGCGAACGACAAGTCGAAAGATAGTGACTCGCTTTTTGAAACGAAAGTGAGTACCTGGCTTCGTTCGCTTGGATTTTGTGGGAGAGGGTGTGAGTGGGGTCAGTTTTTGTAGTGAATTGTATATGTTTTCGTTCGCTTGTTAGTGACTCCCAAATCAGCTATTTGTCGCATAGAAAGAAAGCGAACGTTAACGTTCGACATCGTGACTTTGGCTGTTAGTTCTCTGAGTGTAGTCACTCGAATTCGACCGAATTTGGGTTCCTCTAACTTAAAGGCGTTCGTTTGACCGACTTTAGTTTTGCTCACAAATGACAGCATATTAGAAATAGAGAAATTTTAAGTTTCCGATCGACTTTAAATGACAAGATTGGTAATCCAAGATTAAATTTCTTTCGACTAGAATACGAACGAATGTTTTCGTTTGACAGCAAAGAACAGGTATTAGGGTTCCTGGAATTAGAATAGAAATGAAGTCAAGGGACAATAGTCGAATTAGATTATATTATTAAAAGTAAAACGATCAATCGATTGCAATCCCATAAATAATGAAGTGAAAAAATGTTAACCGAAAATTTTTTTTGATTTGATTGTGACAACCATTCTGTTTTGAATTTTAATGTACTTGAAGATCTTACTACCAGCTTTCAAGGTCTGATACATTTTTCTAAGTGACAAAGTTCACGGGTTTTCGTCGGAATAATAGATAATGACTAGTTGACGAAGTCCGTGACAAGTTCATCATCAGATGCCTGTGCCTGAATTGGTACCGTTGGATAGATCTTCAATCGTATATATATCAATTTTATATGCAATTTGCATATGTGAATTGGTATCGATCGAAAATCCCTCAGTACCAACTCAGCCTGAATGTTAATTATTCCAACAATGACAGAAGCCTTTTTACCTCCTACATTCTCGCAGGGTTGCAGTTGTTTTGAGGTTAGTTTATCTATAACACACAGTGGTATTTCTGTGTGGGATAGTTTCTAGAACGACCGGGGTAGTGTCAGTTATGTTTGAATTTTTCGGAATGATCTTATTTCCGCTAGTTTTGAATTTTAATGTACTAGAAGTTCGTACTACAAAGTTACAATGTCTGATACATTTTTCTATGTGAAAATGCCTGGTTTTTCGTTGGTATTATAGAGGAAATGCCCGAATTTGTCTGTTACCACAACCGAATAATATTTTTAACTGATGTTGTTCCAGATCAAATTTTCTGTGTTTTAAATATGTCTTAGAGCTAAATCCTTCTCCGTTATAAATTGGTAGTATTTGTTTCCGAATAATTCAAATTGAAGAAGTTTCCATTCAGATTCAAATGGTGTCCTTAGGTTTTTTGTATGATGGGTCAGACCTATTTTGCGCGATTTTGAAGCACAAAGAAAAAACCCCAAAACCCGGCCGAGTCGATATTTTCGAATGTTTCTAAGCTCCCCAAAGAAAAAATGTGTCTATGTTAGTAGTCTTCTTATTTGTCTTCTATATTTGTCTTCTTATTACGTAGTTAGGGTTTTTGATTTTTATGCTACAAGGAACAGTTCCACATTTTTGCAATTCGGCCATTCTAAAGAGGGCGGCACTTATATTTAAAATATATTTACTTAACTAATTTAGCATCATGACAAATGATTGTTTACATCGCGAACTTAATAATTAGATTTGGTTTCCTTGGTTTTGGTTCAAGTATTCTTCGAGATAAATCAAAAGCGAAATTCAAATGTCAATAATAATATAGAATGCAGTTATGGCAACCAGTTCCAAATAATTTCGCTTTCGTAACCGCATATGTTCGGTTGCCGTAACATAACTCCTAAGTAATTCGGTGGCAACAACCACAGTTTCCAAATGCCAAAGTTCGTTGTTGGAACCGAAATAACAAATCTCTGGATACAATATATGTATGCAGCTCGGTTGTCACAACCGGAGCAATTATTAAATAAACTTCTTCCAATCAAACTTCAACTGTAGCGTCTAAATACTGTTGTAACAACCTCAATTCGGTTGTTCAAACTCTTTGTAAACAAATACTTCTGTGACTGTAACCTGTGCCAGAGATTAGTGATTATTAATTCAAAATGTTTACTCTTTCCCTCTGTATCATCTATTTGCTGTGATTCATACTGGCTTGCACCTTGGCGGCAAACACGATCACACGCAATTTGGCCAAATAATGCCGCCAGCTAATGGGGCAACATGCAAATGCAACAATTCGAAGCGACACACGAAGCGGCACAATCTATTCTAACAATCTGAGGCGTAGAGCGTCGTCATTGTCGCAGATCACATACGCCGTACATGCCACAAACGACAGCAACAGCAACAACAATAACGTTCGTTAAATGCCATGCAACTTTAATCGACTCCAACAATCGCATCCATTATCTCTTGGATGCGGTTGTTTTGTCGTTTCTCTTTTTGTGCGGCACCAACATTAAAACCACATACAAGTATCGCTCGCGATTTCGTCCTCGCTCTATCTTTCTCTTTCGGCCTTCTGACACCGCCACGTAAAAGGTGGCAAATGACAATTTTGCTTGATGCAACAGAACAAGAAGAAAAAACAAGTAATTGGCCTCAACAGAGCGTTTTTTGTGGCATCGCGTTCACAAACCCATTATGATCGCAGTGAATAAGTGAGTGAGTGTCTAGGCAGAATTGAGCATTATTTAACTGCATACAAGTACGATGCGCGGCTTGGAGGCCTTTGAGCGACCTCTTTTTGTGGCAATTGGACTCTTAATGGGTTCGACTTTCGACTTGTGTGTGTGTGGCGTAAATGGTGGTCTCTCGCGGTGGAATCGTCGCTTGTGATTTACTCTTCTTCGGCTGGGAGGCAGTAATTTATGTGGATAATTTATGGAATCTTCTATTGCAATGACATGTTGACAGTAACCAACAACTTGGTTTCTTTAATGTCAATCACAATCATATGCATTTACTTGGATTAGGAATCAGTATTGTGTTGGTTCTTCCATGTGATATACGGGTGTTCTTCAAGGGGGAGTGATTGATCGCATCTTTTTCATCTCATTGCGAATAGAGTGGACAGTTATATGATGTTGTTAGTTCTACTCTGTGGGTTAATGATCACGTGCCAGTTGGGATGTTTGATTGCAAGTAAAACCACGGTTGTAAATGGGCTTTTCTATTTAAAGGAGGAGACATAAAGGCGCTGTAGTGTAGACTTACGATTTTCAAGATGTTTAGGATGAGTCATATGTGATAATGGAATACATGAGTTGTAGAAATGGTATCACAGGTAGGAGACGAATGTTAGGGTGAAGCAATAAAACTGTTGGTTTCTTCACGGATTGAAACCTCTGAAGGACAAACCTCTGTTTGGTCACACTATTTTTTTATGGTCAGATGAAATCTTTATTTTGTGCTGACATACGAGTGCCCAAAAAACTATACATATTTGCCAATTCCATGGCAAATTTTCCAGATAAAACGCCTGCAGTGAAATTAACTGAGACTTTTTCCGTAGAACATTAAAGTCCTCTATCTCGATTCCTTACGTGTCATTGTCATTCGAATTTCGAGAATTGTAAAAAAGTACTTTGAAACGGGACTTTTGGGTATTTAAATCTTCCATGAAAATATTGCTCAGAAAATTTCAGTAGGGGTTGTACCAGACAAGAAATCGATATCTTCAACTGCTACCGGTTCTGTTGGTCCCTCTTCAAGGCAGTGTTTAGATAGCGACCTAAAATAGCTTGTTTGAGGGTTGTTTTATTTTTTTTTGCTATTTTTGAAATATTATTTCGGCTCAAACTAAAAATTGCATCAGGCTTTAAAAAATACGACCGGGTCTGCAAAAGAATCTGCAAAGGAATCATTCACCCCCCAAAAAGTTGCTGCACTGTGTAATTGAAACTTCAGTTTTATATTGGTATAATATTAAAAACAGTTTCAAAATCATAAAGGATATTCAACTGATATTAGACTGTAGAATTTGGCTGTAATAATATACTTGGAAATGATTTCGATAGTACGGAAAGCGTGTCATGTACTATCTGCCGTGCTTATCAAGAAGGACTCAAGTCCACTTTCCTAAATTTCTCAGGAGAACCAGATTTCTGAATTCTGCTTCGAGCTTCATTTGTAATAAGAAACCCGTTGTTTTTATAATGAAATTAATAACATTTATGTAGTTTTGCCGCAATTTCCAACCATAACGGAAGGCGTAAAATGTTGCTAACTTGAGCATTAAAAAAAATATTTTTGGTTTAATATTTTGGAGTTGAGTCTTTCTTAGTAAGCAGGGCAGCTATGTCATACCAACCTTTACCTCAATGAACCGAGACCATAAGTCACTTGTATTCGTCTTTAATTTATCGATCCAGAGAAAGAATTCGATTTCAATTGGGATTTTGTCGATTCAAATGAGTTACATCTACGATAAGCTTTGTATTTCACTTGTTCAGCTGTACATTGATACAGAAATATGTGGTCAAATTTCATTAAAAAGTAAAATAAATGGTTTCCCGTTACCTGGGAAGGCACCACATTTTGCAGGAACCATGTAAATGCTTGGATGGCATTGCTTTCATGAATTGAAGATTTGCTACATTTTTGTTTCTTTATTTATTGTCTGTCAAGTTTTTATTTTCATAAGTTTAAATAAACAAAGCTACATTTGGGCCAGGAAAATATATATATTATAGCTTATTAATCATTTTGTCTCCAACATGTAATATTGAATAGCAAACACGGTGTGGTTGGATACAAGTATACTGTATTTGAGACACATTTTTAGCATGTAAGCACTTCAGATTAAGCAGTATAATTGAATGTCAATAACTGGTTGAAAGACATACATACATAGTTTAACATTTTTTGTTACATGTGTTCGCACACGCTGAAAAATCTAATTTTTTCTTGCTTGGATGCAAAAATGACGTGTGTTTGGATGGTGACGCGTCATAACGCCCATGGACTTTATGTCCATTTTAGGTGTGACATAACGTCCACGGACTTTATAGCCATTTACGGAGTTTCACCGCAAGGCCTGGCAGTAGTGAAACCTAGAATGGTCATAACGCTCACGGGCTTTATGTCACACCGGTCATGGGCTTTATGTCCATTTTAGGTGCGACATAACGCCCATGGGCTTTATGTCCATTTTAGGTGTCACATAACGCCCATGGGCGTTATGTCCATGGGCGTTATGACGCGTCACCTGTTTGGATCTTGTCGCGACCATAGTATACCTGTGTCCAAACAGATTGTGTTTGTTATTCAATATTACATGTTTGCCACACACTGATTAATATGTTATAATATATGTGATTGTGGCCCAAATACAGCTTTCGTTGTAATACAAATACAGCTGTGTTTGGTGCATCCACATATAATATATGTGACTGTGGCCCAAACACAGCTTTCGTTGTAATACAAATAGAGCTGTGTTTGGTGCACTCACTGGTTAATTTTTTTGCTGTTCTCTGTCGAGAGCAGCTTAATAAATGATGTGCAAAGCGAGATTGTTCTCAGCCTAAGTTAATGTTATTGTATGTATGTAACCGTATTTATGCACTAATCTTTCATTCAGTGATTCATAAATACACCTGAATGAACGTCCAAATGAATTGAGTGATTCTTCTGTCGATTGATCTGTTGCGCTTTAGTTTTATGCATTGAATTTGGGAAGAACACACGAATACTTCGACGTAAGTCGATAGATGTTTTCGATGCAATACACATATTGCTCTACGTAAAAGTATAAATTTTGCAAGTAACGGTGGGTACGTTTGCATTTAAATATAAGTGAGTTTAGAACTTGCAAATATATGAATATTAGGAGTATGTTCCAAACATAGACATGGTTCCTGAAGAATGTATTTGAGAGAACATGTTAAAGGGACGTTTTTTTTCAGCGCGCATGAAACTGAATACATACAATTCCAGTCCTCGTTATCAATCAAGATATGCGAGGCGCAAATAGTACAGAAATTAAAATATGCACTGAAAAAATAACTGACCATCAGCACAATGAAAAAGTATTATCAATAGATCGACATTAAATTGATGTAAAATTCCATTCATGCAATAATCTAACGGTGTCAAATCGCACGACCGAGGCGGCCAATCGACTGGGCCATTTCGTGAGATAACACGTTCACCAAACTTGTTTTTCCAATAAATTGATTGTGGCATTCGCTGTGTGGCTTGTGGCGCCGTCCTATTGGAACCACATGTCCTCCAAGTCCATATTATCCAATTGGGGCCAAAAATATTCGGTTATCATTGAATGGTAGCGATTCGCATTCACAGTAATGTGCCGGTCTTGATCATCACGGAAGAAGTACGGCCCAATGACGCCGCCGGCCCATAAACCGCACCAAACCGTAATTTATTCGGGATGCAATGATGACTCATGGATTACGTGTGGATTGCTGTCTGACCAATAACACATATGTTGCTTATTAACGAAGCCATTCAGCCAGAAATGAGCCTCATCGCTGAAGATGATTTCCGATGATTTTCCGCTCTTAAAGTTGAGGCCACTGACTCCAAATTTCGGTAGTAAATTTTAATAATTTCGACTCGTTTACGGCTCGTATATCTTTACATGATGAAATGGCAAAGCTTACTGAAGAGAAATGTCAAAAGAGCGGGAAAAAACATTGCGTCGTTTGCTGTCACTATCGATTTACTTTTGTAGCGTCTCTGTTGAAAAACCTGTTACATTTTACTACTATACAGTTTACATCAACTCAATGAATTTTTCACCATTTTGATATCAATTGTTCATCAATTTGCTGTAATTCTGTTTCGTAAATTAAATATATGTTCTCATCAATTTGATGTAAATTAGTGATAATTTTTATGTAAATTGCTTGTTAATAAGTAGCCAAACTCTTTGGCCTATTTTTCATCGTAAACAATTCACAAGCACAGTGTATAAGACCACATATAAAATGTTCACAGCGCGTGAATAATGTTTTTTCTGTCCATTGCACTATTTTCTACTATGAATTTATTTTAAATTTTCTACCACTTTTTTCGATTTCTTTTTATTTTTAGAATAATTCGTTCATATTTATTTCAAATTCCAAATATCAACGATGAAGATTGATGTAAAAAAGATCATCAATTCAATAAAGCTGAAATGGTGAAGAAACTCACAATCTTCAAAGTGAATAAAATTTTCAACAATTTAATGAAGTAAAATTGATGAACATTTGTCATTGATTTGATCTTTCAGTGCATGCATTAAATTTTTTCTTTCAGTGCATGCATTAAATTTGCTACAAGTCTGCCTCAGGATTATTCATTTATTTAAAATCTATGTACGAATCTGAAGAACAATTGATGTAAGGTTTTACATTCATCCAATGCAATGTGTTGTACATTGCAAATTGATAACATCAGGACAATGGACAAACTCATTATTTTCATGTATGTTTTTCTTTCAGTGTGTTTAAGCTTCATAGGCTTTGACATTTAAAATCAGCTGATTAGCAACCCCAACAACTATTTAAAATAAATATATATGTATGTATGTTGTGGCCGTCGGTGGTGCAATGGTTAGTGTGCGCGGCTCTTGTACATGAGATCCTGGGTTCGAACCCGGCTCTGACCACCTTCAAATTTTCTTTCGGCGGCGGTCACCTCGCATAGTGACGGCGACACTATCGAGTATCTAGCCATGAAAAAGCTTCTCAAATTACCGTTCGGAATCGGTGTAAAACTGTAGGTCCCAATCAGTGAGTGAAAACTGGAAACCGCACAGCTCAGTGATTGTGAGAAGTTCTCCCCAGTCTCTTCATGGGATGTAATGGGAATCTATTTATTTATTTTTATGTATGTTGTCTATTGAAAAATGTAATGTAATGCTTATGATATATTCCGCTTATGTGATTTGAAAAAAGAAGCTGATGCGAAGATGGAAAGCAATGAAAGTTTAATGTTTTTGCATCTCTTTCCGCCTTTAGTGTTGATACAAATTCTCAGTTCGTCACTAAATCCCTTCCACTTATGCTAACATTTCTGTTTGATTTTTGCGTTCCATCTCTTTGGATCTAGTAATTTTTAAACCATAACTTGCGGCTTTTGAATGTAATTAAGACGATCATTGTATTTAAGTGATGTGTAACGAAATGTCAAAATTGTGCATTTGAGAAATTCATACGCATGCGCTTAGTATTCATAGCTAATGCGAATGGAATTCAGTGAACAGCCGAAGTCAAATGTATCCTTCAGCTGTCTCCGTTTGAGTGTAACGAATTCATTTCGTCCGTTTCGTCCATCTTACATTGCCTATATCTACGAGAACAACGGACAATTATTATTTCTTTGTTCCATTTTTTTACAAGCCCTAGATATCTGATGATCTTGTGATCTGGATGATCGTAATCGTGTTGACGATCATGTTGAGTTTTTAACAAAAAAAAAAAGAGAAACATTCACATCCATAAAAAAGGCAAATGTGCTGCTTTTGCTAGAGATGGTGATGGCGATGGTGTTTGTGATGATCATTATCAGGCTGATCACCATGATGATTTTCGTTACATGATCTATCTTTTGATGGATTGTTAAGTGATCACCTTTTTACTTTGGTGGTGTTTCTTTCTTTTGTCTTTACGTGGTGTTAAGTGTTGCGATCCAAATATTAACAGTGCAAAAGATAAAGCGATTTTATGCCTAACACGCACCTGTAAGGTGAGAAGGAATGAATGTTAAATGCGGATAACCATTAACATTAAGTTGATGTACGAAATGGTGCTATACATTGTATTAAGAAACTGAATTTAAATTTTGCACATGGGCGTTACATATATGTTGCGAGATATATGTAATTACGTAGCATATAATATTCAAAGGACTAGGGGGAATATCATTGGCATTACATCAAAAGAACCAGTACGTGAATACAATTTGTTTCAACTTCAAATAATGTTAGCAGAAAACTGTTTGATTGGTAGTGGGAGAATGGTTTAATGTTTGGTACAGTTTTGTTTTACTGAATATTTGATTGCTACAAAATTTACCAAAACGAGCAAGTCTTATCCTTTACACCACTAGCATGACCAACTTATACCTTAAGAATACTACATTAATGAATTTGATCGGGAAATCGAGAGAAAATATAAAACGATATCCTTCATAATCGCCACAACCGTCAACAATGACACTGAAAGTTTTCAAACATCAACAATGTTTTCCGATTCAAATTAAGAAATATATTTCCAAGCATAGAAATAATATTAAATGTAGAAAATATATACAGACAGGGGCTATTTGAAAAGTGTGACTAATTTTGAATTGAAAAGCGCAGCCATACATACCCTATACAACAATGGAGTGCAAACGTATTTACTATAACAACAACAATAATGAAGTGTCAACTAAATAATGGCATTGCAACCAAACCAAACTAATCAACCCCGATATTTGTTGTATTGCAACCACATTTGACGCAGCCGACGAAATGACAGCTGAAGATTCATTTTCTTTTTTTCTTTCTTATTTTTCCGTAAATGTTTTCAATATTTATGACAATTTAATGAAGTGGGTTGGTTGGTTGTTTATCCCATCCCCTCCTATATTGTTTCATATGTTTATAATACTCTTCCGCGCCCCCTTGAGAATTTGTCATCTCTCGGCAAAGAGCAGTGTAATGAATTGGTGTGTTGCTTGTCATCCATTTGGATGCTAATGGTGACAATGCGTCAAGGGCTCAGTCTTAAGTTTCGGCCGATTTGAGTTAATAATGAATGGGAATTTGATTGTCTCGTTTAATTTTTGGATCGAATGTTTATTCATGTGCAAAATTCGTATATTCTGGCGGTGCAGCTTAAGGGCATTACTAATTTGCAAACGGGATATTTTTGTAATTTCCTTAATTGTCGAAATGTGAAGTTAATTAAGATTGACAATGTCACACGGGTACGTCGGGTTGAGGTTTAGGTAATAATATAATCATCTGGGAATGAAATATCCCTTGGAGGGTCTCATCAAAAACTGACTCTGTCTATGGTTTTATTACTAGACCTCACAAATCTTTATAACGTAAAAAGCACAACATACTGATGAAACTATTTATTTTTATTTTTTTTAATGGTTAATTACAAACCCCTTTTATTTAGAAGTCTCATATATCATAGGTAACATGTTTTTCCATCCTGTTAGATCCTTTACATTTTGATTCCAGTTACAAACTGAGCGTCCCAGCTGAGAATTGATCAACCTATTCTATGGCCTCCTTTGAGTGTACCATCGAATACCGCTCACGCTTTATCATGTCTACATATGTATATCCACTGTCCAAGTCGCTAATGGGGGATATAAGAGCAGGTCTATCGATTTTCACCATTTTCGATATTTAGCCGGTACGTCATTCGGCTCATATTTGCTTGAACATTTTTACATTGAAAGGAAAACGATGCGTCGCAGCGAGAAAACATGTTCGTGAATGTGTTTACATCGCTGAAATGAAATGTTCCGTTCCTTCGACGATTATGAAATCTCTACACCAAATCACGTCATACAACAAGTGTGTGATCATTAATAGCTGCGTTGCTGCAACAACTTAATTTCGTAGCCGCTACGAATACATTCAATTTGAATTTTACGGTTAGAGAGGGTTCGATAATGAATTGGGAAGGGTTCGGGACTATAAATTTATTATTTTATTTTATTCTCATGGTATTTTGCGAACAGTTATAGTTGACGAAACGAATGTGTTGATGCAGCGAATCAGACGTATATGCAACGAAATTAAGTCTTAAAACTGGCAGAAATAAATATCAAAGCAATTTATGTCCCGCATCATCCTTCAAAATAACTACAGGACTGACACTTTTACACAAAATCTGAGCGGTTATGGATTGTGATGCATTTTCATTGTCCATTAATCCGTAGTGTCCCCGCCGTCACCTTCGCCAACAGATATGAAACATAATCACCGCATCAATGAAATACATTCGTCACAGACTTGCAACATATTCGTCACATTGACAAAACTTGTATGTTAATGAAAATATTTTTGTTGCATTGACAAGTCTGTACGTCACCTACATTTCGATGAAAATAACCGTTTTAAATACACGTGTGACGAGGCTTTTCATTTCAGTGCAATGCGACACAGTGGGGGATTTCCAAAAAGAAATGGAAACAACTCAGCCGTTTCTTAACGGTTAGACCAATCCAGGTGGAATTTTATTTGGGCATAGCTGAGCACCTATGCAACATTGAAAGATAAAGCTTCTTCAAATTTAAGAATTCCTTCATCAAGTTGATGGACCATTTCCTCATTTTTCAACCTACTACACATTTCATTGAATTGATGAAGAATATTTCGTCAATCTTTCAACCATATTTCATCAATAGTTAATGTTGATTCATCGACAACGATACGTCAAGTTGATGCAAATTTTTCATCAATTTGATGTAAGTTTGTCATCAAGTTGGAGGAAATTTTTTACCATTTTGATGTAAATTGTTCGTCAGTTTGCTGTACATTGTCGTTAATTAGATGTAATGTTGTCATCGGCAATCAATTTGATGTAAAGTGGTCATTAGTTTAATGTAAATTTTTTGTTAATGTATGCCCAAGCTTTTCGACTATTTTTATTTTAAAAAATTCACAAGACCAGGGTATAAGGCCACATAGAAAATATTCACAACGTGGATATTGATTTCTGGTCATTTCATTATTTTTTTTACGTTTTATTTTCAATTTTCTACTAGTTTGGATTGATCCCGCTAATTAATTCTAAAGCCAATTGATGAAGATTAATGTAAAAAGATTAATGTAAAAATTCAATGAAGTTGAAAAATGTGAAGAAACGCACAATCTTCAATCGGAAGAAACTTTTCATTGAGTTGATGAAATTTGTCATCAATTCTATGAAGAACAATAGCGGAACATTTATCATCGATTTGATGTACAGATTTTCTTTCAGTGTAGAGATATAGACATACAGTAATGTCATAAAAAACGCTGGAGCCGCACAGTGGGAGCCTAACTTGACAAATTCGGCCATAAAAAAAGTGTAACCCTTTTAAAACTTTGAATTTTGTTCGCATTGATTACACAGTGCAACACGAAAACATATAACAATATACGGACACCACTACGTGATAAAAGACAAAAACAAGACCCTTGTCATTCCTAGGAAGTTTATATGTTCTAGAAAGTTGTTTAATGAGATCTTAGGTACATTTTTTTTGTTGATTGTTTCCTTGAATTTTTAACGGTTTGCTACCTATGGACCTGAACAGGGGGAAAAAGGTAAACAAAATCGAAATTTTTAAAGTTTTTTGCGATTTTGACCTGAAGATTTTTGTTCTTTATAACAAGAGCTACAACTTTCCCTCAGAGAGTCAATCCAAACTCAGAACGATTTGCAAGATATGAGCCTGACAAAATGATCACCTTTTTGCAAAAATTACCAAATCGTTGGGGGCCCATAAAAAAGTGCATGACTTTGGGCAAAACTGGCAGACACGGGTCTTTTTTTTTGGTCTTTTATCACGTAGTTGTGTCCGTTTATAGTTATATTTCAATGACTTACACACATGTTATATTTCTTATATTTTTGAAGCGCCTTGTTGTTGCGAATATCTTGGCTAAATGAATCCCAATATTAATTTTGGATAAATATTATATTAACAACGGCATATGATATATATTGAGATAAAAACATGAAATCAGCTGTTTGTTTTTTTGAGGAAATGTCATGCATTTAAAATCAAATCATTAAAAAACACTAACATTTATCCGCTTTTTAGATGAAATGTGCCACCAGATATATATCAATACTAGAGGATTTTTTTTTCAAACATATTAGCTTTAATATATTTGTAATATAACTAAAATTTGATTAATTTTATGGATACCAGATTTCTCCAGAACCCTCTAAACTCGGGCGTTTTAAAAAAAATCATATTTGGCGAAAAACTTATATATCTCTTGCATTAGAAATTAATAGGAAACAAATTCTGAAGCTTTCTGTCATAAAATTGCCTCAATTGGAATTTTGTACCTCTTATAGCAGAATCAAAATGTCGAATGATTTGAAACAAAGTATTACTATCGCGACATTATCAGCAAATATTTAAACACATTTTAATAGTAACGTTATTTTATAATTAAAAAAGACCCTAAAATTCCTTAATAAAAACTGTTAATTATAGAATTCATCATATCGCTCAATATGACAATATATTAATAATTTAAAATGACATGGAAATACCATTATCCAACATCACTTCCATACGACAGAGTATACTCACGTTCACAATCTTAACTCCAATCCACTCATCAAAATGTAAATGATCAAATATTTACTTAATACTTGTATCGTGTTTCAGTTAATATATGGCTGCCCCCTTTACGAGGATGCAACTAACTATGGCTGCCTCATATTTTTTTGTGACCAATTATCGTGTCGTACCCGATATCGTCTACATACAGACATAACCTCAATCAGAAATCACCCGCAATAAAACGACATCAAGTTGTAATAATTACTCGCATTACCTAGATAATGTAAATATTAGGTAAATACATATCTAAGTACATACGCATTTATACAAAGAGTAAATATTGATGTTAGACTACATATTTAGGTGGGTAGTCTATTCATACTTTGTTCATATATCGACATAAAGCAAAATATTTTAAAGTACTACAAAGATATTCCAGTTGTCAATTTGTTCTTTAGTTGGATGGTTTAATAAAAAACTGGTTGATAGGTTCCGGTTGGCAAAAATTACGAGATCAAGTCAAAATTTAGGTTGAAAATCCCTCATATTTGAAATTTAAAGTCTTAAGTCGGTGGTGCAATGGTAGTGTGCGCGGCTCTTGTGCATGAGAACTTGGGTTCGATCCCTGCTCTGACAACCAACCATAAATTTCTTTCGACCGCGGGCACCTCGCTTAGTGACGGCGACATTACCGAGTATTTAGCCATGAAAAGGCTTCTCAAAATACCGTTTTAACTGTAGGTCCACAGCAGTGAGTGTAAACCTAGAACGCGCACCACTCGCTAGTTGTGAGAAGTCTTTCCTAATCTCTACATGAGATTTACGGGGAAACCATTTATTTTTTATTTATTTAAAATGTAAATTTCAAATTGCAAAAAATTTCTAAACTATTTCATAATTCAGAAAAATTTGCGTTTTTGGTATTAGTATTTTTTAATATCAAATTAAGATCAATATTGCTATTATGAATCCTGAATGTAATGTTGTAATGCCCGTACACAATCTACTGACAAAATGTATTATAAGTCGAGGTACGTGGAGAACGAGACAATTTTATCCAAATATAGAAACAGTCAAAATACAAATTTGTGTCAGTCAATAGCTGTTCCATTGCCTCATCTCACATTCGGAGGGATTTAAAATCGTCTCGGTCTGTAGGGGCGCGTAAGAGTGGCGGCGATGGGTTCGCTCGATTATAAAAAAAAATATACATTTAACAAACTATTTCTAACCTCAAATCTGTATTTTGTTGTTGTTTGGATGCAAATGTCTAAACATTTAGTGTTTGCTATTAAATATTACTTGTTGGAGACACAATGATTAAAATGTTATAATATATTTGATTTTCTGATCAGCTGTATATGTGTTTGTGATACAAAGACAGCTGTGTTTGTTGCACTGTTAATGATCTCTCAAGAGCTAGAGAATAAAAGAGGCACAAAGAGAGATTATTCACAGTAAGTGTGTAACTCTATTTTTGCATTATTCTTTCAGTCACTGATGCACAAATATTCCTAAATGAATGTGAGTGTTTGTTGACGGGAGGGTTTCTTATAATGGCTGGTGTATTGCGATTTAGTTTCATGCATTCAGTCGTCAATGCTTCATCGGACAGAGGATATCAAAAGCGCTTGGTCGCTTAAGTATGTATGCTATCAAAAAAGTTATATTAGTAGAAGCTGCTTGTGTTCAGCGAAAAAAGAATGTAAAAGGCTCGGACAGATAAATGGTTAGTGATGTTGCTTGGGATTTGCTGAAAGAAACTGAAAAAGCAACAACGTAAAGCAGCCCGAGCCGTGCCTGACCGTGCTTGGCTAGCATGAACTAGATTTGCGAATAAGTACGTATATTGTACACGCTGAAAAATCTGCCTTTTTTTTATTGTTTGGACACAAATATATCGTGTTTGTAGCTTTTCGAAAATATGCTTTACTTGTTTCCAAACACATTGTGTTTGCTATTCAATATAACATGTTTGAGACACAATGATTAAAAGGCTATAGTATATGTTTTTGAGACCAAAATGTGGCGTTTTTTGTTGAAAACCGCTAAAAGCAAATACGAGACAGACAACAACCAAGCACACCGCAGACATATGTTGGCCGATCATGCAAGCGTCAACATTATTACAATTTTGTCGATAGGTGTATAACCACAATCTGGGCGATAACGTTGGCTACAATTCAAAACACGTTGTCGATAAACACAATCGCTTGGCGTCAAAATTTGTCACCCCTGTTTACTTTTCCATGTTTGGTCACTAACAGAAAAACACAAATCGCAGCAATTATTCAGAAATTAGTATTTTCTACAGGGCGGAAGGACACAAATCATTTCGACTGTAAGTTTTCATACTATGGAACATTAATTTACGATTTCCGTTCATATTCCTTAGAAAATTTCAAATATTTTAATTTTAATTGTCAGAAAAATATATAAACGTTTTTCTAAGGTTCATAATTTTTTTATTTCATTCCCAAATAAGCAAATTACCGCGCTCCACCCTGTATATACTCGTAAAGTATTGAAACCCATTTAACATAAAAATTATATCAAGCAATAATTTTGTTAAAAAAATAATAAAATATGAAACGTTTGAAACCATTGATAATATTTAATTACAACGACTGCAAGTTCGCTTATATACTTTCGTTTTTTTTCAAATTTATTTTATTACAATAAGTCGTTGTGTTTGAAAAAAAAAATAGAAAACTAAAAGAAAATTTTCTAGTGCCTCTCAGTAGATTTAAAAATGTGTAAATGTTGTGACAAACACTGATAGCTGAAACCTTTCATTTTATTAACCATTTTTAAATTTTCTTGAGAAAAGTGAATTACACGAACAGATTCACTATTCTGAAATTTTTTCCTCACCAGCGTAGAAAGTTACGCTGATGACGGCTTTAAGAAATATTGCGAAAGAAAACATAAAACTCTAAAAAATTTTGATTTCTGTCGATATGTACTTAGTTATCATGTCTAAAAAGCTGACAAACAATAATTACAGTTGTAGGTTTCGCATTAATTGGAACAAAAAAATGTTTTTGTTTTTAAATCGTAAATGCTGAACATAGTCGACGTAGACTGACGACAGTGGTTTGCTTTCATCTAAATCCCTTTTGGGGAAATTCAATTTGACAGCTTTAATCAAGAGATCAAAGGTAATTAAGTAGTGGACTGCCGTTGGGTACAATTAATGGCTATAACGAAAAGTTGAAATAGACGCATAATTACCTTGAGATGTGTTTGATAGCTATGATTCATTTGACTTAATTTAATGAAGAATTCAAGACAAGAAGTAAGGTGGAAAACAAAACGAACCCAACCAATGGTTCAAGTTACCAATAAGATTTAATTTTTGTCCGAATGCCATAGAATAAATAGTCTCTTTAAAGGAGGTTTATACCATAATTTTCCAAGCGTGTATAGAACTCCAATTTTCATCAAGTACAAATGTCACTGTTTACAAAAAGGCTTTAGGTAAATTTTCACATCCGCATCCACATAAAGCACTGTACAATACAACTAAAGCATTTAGCATGACTTGACGCAAATCAAATATCAACAAATTTAGGATTTAACAAATTTTTTGTTGTACGAGTATTTGAAGCAAAGAATCAGTCGCCACTATATTTCAGTGAATATTAAAGAAACAAACATCTATCAACTGCATGAAGTCAGTAGAGTAAATGGGAATGCATGAATCAAGTATGTAATAACATACGATAAATAGCTGAAAAACTCAAATAAATAAAATGATAGATAAATGATGTAAATAAGTATAAACATATATGTATATATATGTTTGCTATGTACATACGTTTTTCATACGATGTACAACACGTTAAACTATTAATCGATTCCGGTTTTAGTTTTCTCGGTTGTCGCTTTAAGAAATCAGCCGGTATTTATCCGTGCCATTACATAATTTGACTAATGTAACAGCCAACGATTCCAGAAAGAAGTCTAGCACGAAGACTGCGTGCAAACGTTACTGAAATTCATGATGTGGTAGAGTACATTGTGAGTTGAGGGGGGTGGTAATTTTCAAATCACATTTGCATGCGTTCCTCGTATACCAAACGTTATCCAATGTTGCATTTCTGCAGTAAGAATTTGCAACAAATGATTTCCATGATATTTCATTGAGCAGAGACGTAGTTCTATGGTTTTTACAATTCTCTCACGCAAGACGATCCTTGAACTCCATATACTTGGTTGGCAGATATCAAAAGCAAACATGAATACACTTTACTCGAAACGTACCTAATATTGTGCCAGCGCTCACCGAAAAATCCGATTGAGACAGTCCAGTTGCCCGTTGCCGATTAAAAGGTTGTCACATAAAAACTTTGAACTTGACTCATCCGAAGGGAATATTTTATGAAATATTAAAAAATCACAAATATATTGTAATATACTTTTCAAAAAAGGTCATTAAAGTCCATGTATATTTTACTGTTATCGACAATACGAATATACCCAGTTAATATATCTCACCACACTAGTTTCTGAATCGCATCTATTTTTTTATTTTACTAATATTACCATAAACTGAGGTGAAGTGAGACTTTTATACACAATCGTTGAATCTGGCACCACTATTAACGATTCCTCAAACACATGCAAAAAAAATTGTAGGCAGTTGTCTGGAGGAACTATTATTATTGTTGATGAAATAAATTAACTTAAACATAAATATAATATTTTTAAATTGTAACCGTTTGTATATGGTTACAAACAGAGTTCGTATTTACCTCCTTGTGTAAGCCGTACATTCCCGTGGGAAATGGGTAATGAACGTTTACTCATTTACTCATTACTAAAAGTATGGGGAAAGTAATGGGTAGCTACCCATAACATTGGGGAATTACACATCACGATTACCCACAGGGTAATAGGGAAAATAATTGGTCGTTACCCACTACACTGGGTAATTACCCATCACGATTACACATTACCCACAGGGTAATGGGTAGTTACCCACGACGATGGGGTATTGGAGAAAATAATGGGTTACCCATTACACATGGGAAATGGATATGCGGACTTAAACCATTACCCATTTTTGATCGAAAATTTGAAAAATTTAGAAAAAATATCTATAACTCGGAAACGGAGGGTCCAATTGCAAAATAACCAATTTTTGGGAGTTTCTAAGTACTTTCGCATGGAAGATTTTTTTCAAAAAAAAAAAATGATAAAAAAAGGCTATAGCTCAGAGACGGTATCTCCAATCGCAAAAATAATAAATTTTTTACATCCATGGGAAGCTTTGACCAAGGGGTGGGTGTCTCTAATACGGCATCCCTTTTTTAAAACAAAATCGCTAAAACTAAAATTTTTCGAATAAAATATCGCTAAAACTCCATTATGTTTCCATTATGTTGTGACTGAAATTAAATGCAAGTAGTAATTAGTTGTAGTCAATATATTATTTGCTACAAACGAATTCGGTTCCACATTTTTCATTGATCCAACAAATAGAATAATGACCACTTCAGGACAACATGATTGCTAGAACTAAAACTCGATTGAAAGATCAGATTTACTTCTGGCTGAGGTGGCTTCAACTAAATATTTCAGTTCTTGCAACCAAAATTGAATTTCAAATCAATTGATATTCACAATATTTGGTGATACGGAACACAATTATTGGTAATCACAACTGAATAAAGTCATAGTCCAAGGAACCGCCAAATTTTAGTTGGCTATAAATTTAGTTGTGACAACGAATCTCTTCTCTGTGTGATTGGTTATACATATGCGTTCTTGCAGATCTCAAAACTGTCTAACAGCCTGTTTTTCTATCTCGAACGAAAGCTTTCGTTCGTGTTCTAGACGAAAGAAAGTTGATTTGGGTCTCACAATCTTGTTGTTTTAAGTCGAATGAAAACATAATATTTTCAAAACCTTTCAGTACAAATTTTGATTTCTCTATTTCGAATGTGCTGTCAGTTGGGAACAAACATAGAGTCAGGCGAACGAAAATTTCGACGTAGATAAACTCAATTTGAGTCGAATGTGAGTGACTGATTTTCGTTCGCTTAGCTTTTCGTTCGAGATAGAGAAACAGGCTGTAAATTGTTTTGTATGGTCCATTCATGAATATCATCAATATCTCTGCAAATACAGATTTTAAAAACAATAAATTACATAATAAAAGTGGAGGCTCTGCTTTACGATCTCGCGTTAAACGGTGGAAAAATCAAAACCTGACATTCCAACAAAATGTTCACGGAGCTCCAAAAAAATATCCGAGTGAGAAAATTTCCTCCAAGATCCACAAATCGGAAAAGCGGGGGCTTTGTTGTAAGATGTAATTGCGGGTACACAAGGAAAAGGTCTCACGATAATAATGGTGCCTTGCTTTTACGAAACCAAGGATATCAGCTAGACTAATTTATGTGAATTTCATCACGATCTTATTTTATGGCGAGTAAATTGAATTAATGAAAAGGACTTCTAACCTTTCACCACATCTGCTGGAATTGGACAAGTATGTGTCTTGTCCCCGCGTTATTTCTTCTACCTATGGGCGAGTTAATGACGGCAACTAATGCAGAAGCACCGTTCGGCATTCAGTGGAGTATGTATGAACATTTATATGCTATCGACTACGCAGATGACATTTGTCTTATGGCCCGGCCCACAAATTTTATGACATCGAGAACTCTCCGAAAATGCGATAATAGTAAGATTGAGAATAAATATAAAGAAGACAAAGGTGCGTACTCCAACACAGCGGAATACTACACTAATCAACCATTTAGGATGCACGATTGTCATGGATAGTGGCTCCGTGGCGGATATAGATGATCGTATAAGGCCCGTGTTGGATTTCTAAACCAGCAACAAATCTGGTACAATAAGAGGATGTCGGAAAACACGAAATTGTGAAATTGAATTGCAGTACGAAGTCTGTACTGTTGTACTATTTTCCTACTTGGAGCTTAACAATGAAGAAGGTCCAAAATTGTGTATTCAAAAAAACCGGTTTTTAAAAAATTTCGGTTTTCGGTTTCTTCGAATGTTCCAATTTTGGGAAAAACGGCTTTCGGTTAAGCCTAGGGTTACAAACCGGTTTATAACCGGTTTCGGTTTTTATAACGAAATGAAAACTATAATACTTTTCATCAAAATCGTTTAGTTTTAATTCAATCTTTTTCCTGTAGTAAATTTTCTTTTGAACGTTTTGTACTTCTTTTTAGATTGTGAAGACTGTTTGTAGTTTTGTATTTGCTCGAGTTTGTCCCGAATCCACCGGTTCTTTCAGCAGAGTTGAAACAGTTCTTTTTAATTTTTTTTTTTTGGTTTGAAGTATTATTATACTGAAATTTTAAATTTATAGTTGAAATTATAAAAAAATCGAAAAAAGATGTTACATACACTGAAAAGCTTTTCCTTGAGAGACTTCTACTTACGTGAGGCTTCGAACAGAAATGTATTCGCCTAAAAATATTACATTTCTACACATTATAATTTCTCGATTACCACATTTTCACCGATTAAGACTAGAACCCAGGCTCATTGACCTTTCAGCCGCGGGTGTTTTCTTTGAGCCTTGGAATGCATTACATAATAGCATATCAGTTGTTGGTAAGGTTTTTGATAAACTCATTTTGTGTTCCGCGGAACAAGTAGTGGAATGCAAGGTTATTACACAGTAAGCTAATGGAAACAGGTTCTAAAAAATGTTGCTGGGATGTGTTCATTAGTTCCGGAACCAACATTTAACTCGGAGTTGGCAGATATATTGTTTACTTCATGTTTCGGGAACCCGGCGGCGAAATAATTCATTGACAAAGTCTTTTGTGCCAGTTCAATAGGTTCTGTAACCATAGTGAGCAACTGAAAAGGATTTAATTATGAGGATGTAATAGCAGTTTAGTATACGTTTTCAAAAACCCAAAAAGCCGGTTAATCGACTTGCAAAAACCAGTGAAACCGGTTATTCGGAAATATACATTTTTAAAAACCCGAAGTGCGGCTAACCGACAGGAATTCGGATAACCCGTTATTTAATCCAAGCGTCTGTCAATCGTTGTCTAAGACAAATACTCCGTTTTTACTGACCCAAGACAATTTCTACCGAAGTATTCAGGCAGCGTACATGTAACAGTCCTATTGAATTATATATAAGAAAAAAATGGGCTTGGATCGGCCATATAGTTAGGCGCCCAACACCAGATTTTGCTTGAGCGGCACTTGAATGGATTCCGCAGGGGTATCGAAGGCCAGGAATACTACCAGGTACATGAAATGCGATAGCTGCACAAGAAAAAGAAACTGTGACGTATACTACAGTTGCCATGAGGAAAAAACATGCATTTGGTTGCGACATCTAGTCTCTAGGTTCAATCCTAAAGTAGACAGGGAAATGTGTTTTATGCAACTGTTGGTAATTTCAGACTATATGCTGACAGTTCCGACAACGGTATGAGACTGATTGACTTTGCCGCGGCAAAAAACATGGTCATTAGTGGTACAAGATTCCAGTATAAAGACATCCAAAAGGCTACTTGGGTATCCCCTGATCAAAGAACGACGAACTAAATTGATCACGTGGTAATTCATGGAAGGCACTCATCCAGTGTAATGGAAGTACGAGTGATCAGGGGAGCTAACATCGATTCTGATCACTACCTGGTAGCAGCAAAGGTTCGCACAAGAGTAAGTAGAGCGAAAATCGTACGAAACCAGACGCAGAGGAAGCTGGACATCGGAAAGCTGCAATTACCAGACATAGCCACAGCCTACTCAAGGAAGCTCTCACAACTTTTGGCACAGAACCCACCTCCCCCCGATAACGATACTGATGCGAAGTGGACATCCATTTCCGACTCTATAAAAATTGCCGCAACAACCGTACTTGGTTTCGAAAAACCGCTTCGCAATAAACCATGGTACGTTGGAGAGTGTCGCATTGCAAACGATGAAAAGAACGCTGTACGTATGGCAATGCTTCAGGCAGTTGCAACCCGAGCTGCAACTGAGCGGTATAGGGAGAAAAGAAAGGAGGAAAACCGTCTCTTTAGGCGTAAGAAACGGCAGTGGAGAAAGCGCGCGAGTGAGAAAATTGAGACATACAGAAGGAAGAACGAAGCCCGAAAATGCTACAAAAAAGTCAAAAACAGAACTAATAGACATGGATCAGGGCCCCCCTTCTATAAAGACAAGGACGGAAATCTCATCGCAGATGTGCAGAGTATGTTGGGAATATGGAGAGATCATTTCTCCGCGCTACTGGTACCTGAGATATCCAATGACGATGGGATAGTCGATCACAATATGGACGACGACGACCACGACGAGGTCAGAACAGCTATTGCTCGGCCGTAGGAGCCATTGCATTACAAGCGAAGCTGTTTAAGGCTGGCGGCGATGAACTCATTAGCAAAATTTGGTAAGAAGAATGCATGCCCGGCGGTTGGAGTCTCAGTGTACTATGTCCCATATTGATAAAAGGTGACCCGAGTCTCTGTGCCAACTACCGTGGGATAAGCCTTTTATCCATACCATATAAGGTTCTATTAAGTAAAATGTGCGAAAGACTAAAACCAATTATCGCTGACCTGATTGGACCATATCCGTGTGGCTTTAGGCCTGGAAAATCGACAACCGACCAGATTTTCACGCTACGCCAAATCCTGGAGAAGACCCACGAAACCCAAATCGACACCTATCATCTGAGCTTGGTATTCCTGCAAAACGCATACGCCTTTGCAGGTTGACCTTGACGTACACCGAATCCTCAGTGAAAGTTGGTAAGGATCTTACCGAAGCTTTCGAAATTAAGCAGGGCCTCACACAAGGCGACACCCGATAGTGCGATCGCTTTTCCATCTTAGTAGAGATTATTATGAGTCACATGCTGCTCGCGTATGCTGATGACATGCATATCATTGGGTGCACAGTTAGAGAAGTTACTGAGGTGTTTTCGAGAATTAAGAAGGAGTCCCCCAAAGTGGGTCTGGCAGTAACGAGGACAAGACGAAATTAATGGTATCAACGAACAGGGCCTCAACGCGATTAGACCAAAGCGTGGATGTCAGCCTTGAGATCAAGCGGAGAATTGTGCTTGCGAATAGATGTTATTTTGGGCTAAGCAAGCACTTTAGAGATAAAGCCCTTCCTCGGGTAACAAAAGTCCAGCTATACCAGACTCTCGTACAACCTGCCTTGTTTTATGGCGCAGAATCCTGGGTCTTATCGCAAAAAGACGAAACATCTCCAGAAGAATTCGGGAGCAAAATTTTCTGAAAAATGTATGGCCCTATAGAGCACAACGGCGAGTATCAGTGGCGCATGAAGCATGAGCTGTATGTGCTATATCCCGACATTGACATAGTTAAGCGGATCAAAATAACGCGATTGCCCTGACTAGGCCATGTCAGTAGAATGGATGAAGACGAACCTGCACTAAGGGTTTTCGAAACCGAACTCGAAGGAAGACGAAAACTAGGAAGAGCAAGACTCCGCTGGAGGGATCAGGTTGACGTATCCCTGCGTACACTTGGTATTGTTAGCTGGAGAAATAAAGCAAAAGATCGAACTGGTTGGCGTAATATGTTATCTTCGTTTTGTAAGGTCCCTGACCCCCCGGGGTCTTTCGAGACCGGATATGTAAGTATATATGGTTTTAAACGCAAAATTCTAGAAAACTGAAGATTTCATCGTGGATATATCTGAGGAATTCCATTGAAACAAATTAAATAATATAAAATAAAATACCATATAATAACTAAAGCATCATAAACATACCTTGGTGCACTTAGAACCTTGTTGTTCTAAGGTCGCGGCTTGTCAATTTGTATTTGACTTTATTTATATATTTATATATAAATATATATATAACCGGTCATTGACAAAATGGCCCATATTATAGCATTTGCTGTATGTAGCTATATCAATCATGTTTATACAATTTTTGGGTAAATTTAATATATGTAGTTTAATAACAAATAGGAAAAGTTATAGACGATGCTCAGCTCATGCTCATGAATGACAAATCTGTGATCCGTAAAACAAAGTACTTGAGAAAAAATAGGGCTAGAATAGAAAATGTCAGTTTATAAATTGACACCCCTGTTTACATATTTCAATTGAAATTTATTTGAATGGCCAACTAAGAAATAAAGCTACTCGTACCATTATATGCTTAGGAGTATTCAAATTCAAAATTCAAGTCCAAATAAATCTTCTTCCCGGGATATTGATAAGGATGTCGTTGTATGACACTAAAATAGTAAAATTTAATAAAAAGCCAACCTTACCACATTTGCTAACCGTAATCTATAACCTCTTTCCTTGACAACGCCACTGTCTTGTGATTAAGTTCGAGGATAGGGATAAAAGAATACCGCTCAACTTAAGCATTTTGAAAAGACAAACAGGACTTGCAAGGCAGCGGCAATAACAATAAGCCCACATAACTGCCAACAATATGGCAGTATCCCGGCAAGAGGGAGTGTTGCTAAAGTTGCCACAACACATACTCCAATATATATGTATGCATGTAAGGAAAATGGCACATGGAAGACACATACATTCATACATACGTGTATTGGCGCATATTTGTGTGTCTGTTTGCAGATGAAAGCAAATGTATAACTTACAAATTGTATTAAACATGAAAAACGACTTGTGAACGGTTGACTTCAAAAAAGATTATTTAAACAAATGTGATTTACTGCAATCAATTTCAAAATAAACAACAACAATGGCAAGAGCCAGCAATTGGCAAAACATACAACATTCATGCAACAGCAGCAACAACAACAAACGACAGTACCAGCAACAAATTCCCCAAACACAAATAATGACTAAACACTACAATGAATACCAAACAAGATGAGGAAGAAGGGAAAGAAAAAGTACAAGATGTGTTGGGGGGAATTGTTGAAAATCAAATGGGGGTAACAGAGGCATTTTCGTGTTGTATAAACGACACCTTTTGTTGTTGTTGCTATTCTTTGAGAATTAAACACTTTTGCAAATTGCCGCAGTCAGCAAATACATCAAGCCCAAATAGCCGACACAAGTCTTTGGTAAATAGTCTGGCAACGCAATGACGTTGAAGGCACAGTGGTTTGAAATCAAACTTAAGTTAAATATTTCCGCTTATTCTCTTATAAAACAAAAAGGCTGTATTGGAATTAACGTTATAATAAGCTATGACATATTGGAAGATTCTGGAATGAAGTAAGACCGAAAAGAGTTATATTTCTGGAGCGAAATTGCTTATCACACGTTGCGGGATGGGGGCTAAGTGAAAAAAAGTTAAACAACTTTTTTTAACACTATTATGCTACAAGTCAGTATTATCAACTACTATATTGGGTACTTTTGCTTTGGTTTGTGTCAAGACTAACATATGTTGGGAAATTTCTTGTTTAATGGGAAGATTTCTAGGTGGAGCCTATAACCCACATTTAGCATGTATTGTAGTTTTGAACCCAATAAAAAGTAAATTTAGAAAAGCAAAAGTAAAAGAAGTTTAAAAAAGAACATTCTCTTAAATATGTGCCTTTTCTTAAAAAAAGTAAAATTTCTTCCAAAAAGTACATTTTCTTAAAAAAATTAATTTTTTTAAATAAGTACATTTTCTTAAAAAAGTAAATTTTCTTACAACAAATTGCCTTTTCTTAAAAAAACTACCTTTTCTTTAAAGAGTAAATTTTTGTGAAACAAAATAACCTTTCTTGAGATAAGTACCTACTCTTAAAATGTACCTATTCCTGAAAAAAGGAATAATTCTAAAAATACTTTTCTTCAAAAAAACTTAAAAAATACCTTTTCTTTCAAAAATTCAATTTCTTAAAACTAAAATAATACCTTTTATTTTCTTGAGATATATAGGCACTGTCTGAAAATAAGTACATTTTCTTCTTAAAAAAATAACCTTTTCCTAACAACAGTACCACTTCTTTAAAAAGTACATGTTCTTAAAAAAATGAGTCCTTGTTTCTTACAGAAAATACTTCTTAAAAATATTACCTTTTCTTAAAAACAAAAATTGCTTTTAATAACACTGTGTGTAATTTTGTAAGTCACGGAACTATATCCATATACGGACACCACTACGTTATAAAAGACCAAAACAAAAGACCCGTGTCTCCCAGTTTTGCCCACAGTCGTGCACGTTTTATTATGTGCCTCCAACGATTTGGAGCCTCGGTGTCATTTCTGCAAAAAAATTATCATTTTTTCAGACTCATATCTTGCAAACTGTTCGGAATTTTGATTTACTCTCTGAGGGAAAGTTGTAGCTCTTGTCATAAAGAACATATGAAATCAAAAAACTTCATCTTGAAGGTCAAACTTTAAAAAATTCGTTGTTTGTTCCTTTTTCCGCTGTTCCGGTCCATAGGTAGCGAACCGTTCAAAATTCAAGGAAACAATCAAAGACAAATATGTACCTAAGGTCTCAGTAAATAACTTTTTGGAACATATGAACTTCCTAGGAATGATTCTTAACACCGTTTACTTCAACATTGAGATACTATGACTATCTCACCGATCGCAACAGCACAGGCAAAGCAGTGCTGTTCAGCACACGCAACAAGGGACACTGCATACAATATAATAATCATATGTTCTAGTTCATATGTTCTAGAAAGTTATTTATTGAGATCTTAGGTACATTCTTGTAGTTGACTGTTTCCTTGAATCTTGAACGGTTTGCTACCTATGGACCTGAACAGGGGGAAAAAGGTCCAACAAAATCGAATTGTTTAAAGTTTTTTGCGATTTTGACCTTGAAGATGAAGTTTTTTTGGTTTCATATGTTCACAGTTTTTTTTTTATGACAAGAGGTATAACTCTCCCTCAGAGAGTAAATTTGCATTTGCAATATATGAGCCTGACAAAATTATTACTTTTTTGCAATAATGATACCGAGGCCCCAAATCTTTGGGGGCCCATAAAAAAAGTCCATGACTTTGGGCAAAAATGGAATACACGGGTCATTTTTTTGTCTTTTTCTCGTGTTGCACCGTGAAAAGAAGTACCTCTCTTTAAAAAATTACCTTTTCGGGAAAATATAATACGTAATCGTACAAAAAGTACCTAAAAATATACGTTTTTTTTTAAAACTATTTTCTTAAAAATAGTTTATCATTTTACAAAAAGTCTATTTTCTTAAAGATCTATTTAAATTATCGTATTTTCTAACAGGCTCCTTAGGCTTGTTGGCACTAACTAGTACATAATATATAGCGAAAGGAACTTCGTTCCAAACGGGAGTCGCCTGACACCTCATGCAATTTTTTAAAATTTCTTGTCCTTAAACACACGATTTTTTTTAACTATTAAGTAACTAAAGAGTGGTTCTTAGTCGAATTTTTTTTGATTTTAAATAAAATGATACCAGTTCCTCATAATTTCCATTTTTACCTGGAAGAAAGCAATTGTATTACTGTAGAAGTCATGCACATAATCATAAATGTACCTACATATACTTTTTAGAAAAACAATAGTAATTAAGTCCTATTTGCTATTTTCGAATTTATTCGATTTCAAAGAAGTTTCACTGAAGCTAAGTTGAAGGAATGTCGAACGGAGTTAATAAAATTCGCTTCGCTCGAGCATCCAAATTCTTTGACAAGCCAACAACGAACGTACAAAAGCGTCTAATTTTAATGATAGTACTACTTGTGCTCTGTGAAAAATGTGCTTCGCAAGATACACAGACTTTATGATCGTCAAAAATTGTCAAAAAGTCAATAAACGAATCGCCGAACATTGTCAGAAGAGCAGCCATAGCCTGTTCAAGAGCTGCCAATGCACCCTGAAAAATTTACTCTTTGGTGAGATTTATGCGCCGGCGGCATAATTGGACTGTACTTCTTCAAAGACAATGATGGCTGCAATGTTACGGGCAATGGAGCAAGGTACCGTGCGATGATCACGGACTTTGTTTTGCCAAACATGGTAGAGTTGGACTTGGTTGACACGTGGTTTCAACAGCACAGTGCTACATGCCACACTGCACGGAATACAATGAACTAATTGAGAGGAGAGTTTTGGTGCCTTCATCAAATCCTGAAATATACAATCTGTCGTTTTTTGTTTTTTGGATGTAAATACAACGTGTTTGTAGCTTGTCGCAAATATAGTGTACCATGCCCAAACACATTGTGTTTGCTATTCAATATTACATGTTTGAGATACAATGATTAATAAGTTATAATATTAGTTTCTGTGGCCCAAATGTGGCTATGTTTGTTGAAAACGGTTGAAACCAAAATCGTGACAGACAAACAAGTAACAAAAATGCAGCAGATGCTCAACACATGAAAACAATGCTTGCAAACATATACATGTTTCCTGCAATATGTTACAGGGCCCGTGTTATTCAGCATGTAGGGTTGAGGTATTATATGGGTTGAACACCCCTTTACCATACCAGGTAAATTTACAAGTTCAACGGTGGGGATGTTATATGACGCCACATGGCTGCACAACAGTCCTCATTGGACGAAATGTGTTAATAGTGACAGCCATTTCTACCTAACCTAAACTTCCCTATTTTATCCTAAGAAAGGTAAAAAAATGTCTCTAACTTTATTATCCCAAATGTACTCTTATATACATATGTATGTAGAACCAGAGTTTTCACGTGTCAGAGTATGACAGAGAAACACAAATCAGATCAATGCCTTCCGAAAGGTTGGAAAACACGCCTATAGTAGTTCAATAACAGGCTGTTCTGACAGGCTGTGTTAACGACTACATAGATATTGCTAAGCTTTTATAATCAAGCAGATAAAGTTCCCACTAAACTTTTCATATAGGTATATGGCGAATATTTTATGTTTTTCTCCTCAATATCAATGCCCCGAATTGTAAATTACACATAACATGCTGAATAACGCTATTCAAATATGGATGTTAGATCTATTCAAGTCGATTTGGTCTATTTTAACGTTGTACAGAAAAGTGGGCCAGCCATGGTGGGCCAACATCACTTCGGTAGGCATTTAGTAAATTTCTAACCTACAACTAATAATCTGTCACTTAACAAATGTCCAATTGGTCATCTGCTTCCAAATAAGGGGGGTTCAAGTTCGAAATTTTACATGACCCACTCTTTAGTAGGAGTTGAAAAATGCGGTTTAAAGTACATATATAAGTACTTAAATATTCAAGCCGTATCGCATACTAACTAGAAAGGACTCATAACTAAAAATTTTGAGATTTTCAGTTTTTGCTTTAAAACAATAACAGGTACCATTTCTATCCGCTGTAACATTCTGTCGTCATTTACTCTTGCCTTTCGTCCAAAAGTACATATTTAATTTAGCAAATCGAGTTTTTTGACTCTACTGAAAATTCTTATATTTAGGATATGACTGTTTGACATTGTAACAGAAACGCAATTTGAAGGAATTAAGCATACATAATTAAAATTTGTTTACTCTTCTCTTCATTTAAGTGAACCTTATGAAGCTAAATGCAAACTGTTTCATCTGGACACACTAGTTAAACGCAGGAAACGGATTACTTTTATACATTTTGATCAGCTTATTTGTGGTCTTGTTGATAGGGAGTTTAGTTTCAATATGCCCGGTATAATGAAATGTTTAATGCATCACTTCACCAGAGGATCTATTCAATAAAGTAACATATTTTAAACTCATTAAGGGAACTTGGGATAAATGCTTCTTATCCGACAATATTATTCATAAAATCTTTTGATGGCTTTTTTTTGTCGAAAGTTTACTGTAGTCTGTAAGGAGATGTGTACATCAATTGACAAAACTTCGACTGCCTGACTTGAAGTGTTTAAAACTTTTTTTATTTTTACAGTTTTTTCAGGTATTAAACAATTTAGTAAAATTTTTTAATGTCTCATTATGAACGATGAAGCATACACACAGGGAAAAGACAAGTTGGAAATCAATTCCGACATTGGAAATTCCATGCTAAAGTCTATATTTTGATTAGAATTCATAATTGTCATACATCAGAATTATTTGTCGGTGATATTGATAGATTAAAAATATGTCTTACTAAATACAAGTTGCTACTACAAGAATTAATTTGTACTAATCAATTTGAGTATTTCTAAAACCTCATTCCTCTGAAATAGAAGCTACTACTCACAAAACGTACAATATTCGAATTCGTGTTCAAATATTAGTTACGGTAACCACAATTTAGTTTCTGTCACAAAAATACTTATTACAAAGTTATGTATTCGATTTTTCATAAGAGTCTTTGCTGTCAAAGAGAAACTACGATTTGAACATTACACGAGGACTTTTCAGAAAAACTATTATTTTAAACAGAAAGTGATAAAGAAAGTTAATATAAGTGTATATATGTATGTATATTATCATAAATTGAGATGAAGTGAGACTTTTAAATACAATCGTTGAACCGGACGCCACTATTGATGCCTTCACAAACACATGCAAACAATTGGCTGGAGGAACTATGTATTATAGTGGATGACACACATTAACTTCATCATACAGATGATATCCAGGGTAACCCATCCCCATTTTTGATCGAAAATATGAAAACACGAAGCGTCTAATCGAAAAAATAACAAATTTTTACGGGTTTCTCACAAAGTGTTCCAATTCGCATGAAGCGAAAAAGGGCCAATACGATAGATGTGTTTACGCAAAAGTCAATTATAAGACATTAAATGCAAGTGAAAAGTGAGGAAGAGGCGGAAATGGCATAGCCAGCGCTCTTATCAAAATTTTAATCAATGTAGATAACGACCACCAGGAACTAATGAAAATAATTTTGTGGAGTGATTCTTGCGTTTCGCAAAATCGAAATCGAATTATTGCCACAGCTTTACTGCACTTCATACACCAAAGCCGTATAAAGGGGGTAATGGAAAAAATTTCGGAACCAGCACACTGACAAATTTAGGCAGTAGACTGTGTACACAGTGTCATTGAGCATCAATTAAAACATTTAGAAATTTCAAACCAAACGGCACTGGCACGTATATTAAGAAATGCTGCATACAATAAAACCAAGCTTGGAATTATAGAAATGGATAGAAATGATTTCAAAAAATTTTTCGTTAGAACCAGAAACATTGCATTTCAAATCCATTCCATTCTTTAAAACAAAATATATTGCAAGCATTTATCAAATCGGCTATAAATTGACGCATAGTAAAGATGAAATGATTTATAAGACCCAAAAATTAAAATTTTCGACGCATAATGGATATACCCGATAACTTCTTTGAAATACAATTACCAATATTACAACAAAGTAAAGATTTGAGTAAAGTAAAGATTTGAAAAGCATGATATGCTATTTTGACACAGAGAGTGATCAGAATTTTTATGAAGAACTATGTACAGATAATATTTTTCCCATTCATATTATTAAAAAATTATGGACTTTTTGTTTTTAATTTTATTTTTCGTTGAATAAATAGTTTTTTTGTTGCAATAGTTACCATAGTTAATTAATTATGTCTTTTTAATAGTTTCTTTAAGATGTAGTCACAAAATTTCGAAATGTTCCTTTATTAAATTATATATTTCCAGTTTCCTTTTTGTCGTATGTTCCTTCAAAATAACTTGTGTCAAAATGCCACATACGACAAATGTATCCGGATCCAAAAAGGCTAATAACGCAGTTGTAATTATAATTACAGTAAATTTGACTAAGGCTGACGAAAATAAAATATTCGGATTATATTCAATCGAAAACTCGAGAGAATCCATAGGGCCACTTTGAAGATATTTCATGTTAAACATTTAATACCGTGTGAGGTAGCGATATGTCGAAGACTATGAGAAAACATTTTAAGACATTATTGGGTTCAAAAAAAGTTTCTAAAATTGCAGAATCTCCACATTAGAGTCTTTACAAAATATATACTCAAATTATTGCCAAATATTATGTCAGGCTGTGGTATTTTTGTTGAATTCGTACAACCATACCACAGTGGAACGGAAAACTAGACATTCTCGTTACTATCGAAGACAATTGAAACAGCAGCGCGCCAAAGGAACTCAAAAAATGCCGTGATACAGGCACGACAGTGACAACAAGAAAACGACGAACGTCCGATGAAAAACCAAGAAAGAAAACAACAAGAACAAGACAAATGTGAAGAAACGAAGGCAAAGTCAAAGAAGCATATAAGCGACGGCGGCACAATTACGACAATTAACGCAGGCAACCAAGTGGAACAAAACTTAATATATCCCAAGACGCCAAAATACCAGAAATAACAACGACAACAACAACAGCAACAATATCAACGAAACGAATTTCCCCCTCATGAGGGTACGCACAAAACGAGTGTAACGCACGAACCCATACGCATCCAACAACACACAAACACACGAGTGTCATAAAACAACAAATTGCCAGAAATTGATGACGTTTGCGATGACAGCTTTAAAAATAGCAACAACAAGCTCAAAATACATTAAATTTAAAGAAATATAATAACAAAGTCAAAGGAGAGCAAGAGAGTGAACAATCAAAGAAATGTTTCATGTAGCCTCGTATAAACAGTTGTGATTGGTTGTTTACGTAGACACACTCTTCCTTTGTAGTATACCCAATAGTGTACTGTGGTTGTCTCTTTCGCTCTTTCGAAGTAGTGCATAGGCGTTCCCTGTACTCTCATTCCAATAAGAAATAAATTTTAGTTATATTCGTTATGACGTCATGAGTAGGAAGGAGAATTTTACTGAAGTGAGAGATTAGTATTAAGAGATGGTGGTGTGTAAGTTGGTATTGCCATTTCCTATTAATTGGAAAAATTTTAGCAGAAATATTAATGCTAATATAAGTGTTTGAAATAATGCTAAATGTAGAAAGTTAGGGTCTGATCATTTAAGTTGCATTCATTTTACATTACATATATCTTGGCCGAAATAGAATGGCATGCCCTTAGTTTGTTGAGAACGTTATATCTAAAATGGCAAGATAAGTAAATTCACCAATGTGATACGGCCTTTAATAAACTACATTCATATGTACATTAATTATAATGCAGTATTCAACAATTTTCATTTCTTTATTATTTTCCTATTAAATACGACCCAAATCAAATGGGCGTAAACCGTGTTGCTCTGAAATCGCAATGCATTTAGTTGTGGTACCAATTATAAAATTGATTGCAATTTCGGTGCATTAAAATTTCCGAACGCAAGCTGCATTGATGTGGGGCGTGCTTTACTTATTACATAACATAATTTTTGTAGAATTCCAACGGAAATTGGGGTGTCAATTGACTAAAAGCACTTGTCCTACGAAAGGTTAAGAGGTGATGGGTTTCGAAACTGGATCCAAAGTATTAAAGAACAGGCACTTCGGGTCCATCTACAAAATGGGTCCACCTAGAAACAAGCCGCATGACTGTTCACTAAGGTAACATTAATCAAATCAAGAATTTTTTACCATTTTCTATTAGAATATAAAGCGATATTACATTTCGGACTTCCCCCATTTAGTCTTACGATGACTCAATAAATTGCCGAATTATTTACATTTTGCAGATATTTCTGAGGTATTGTGAAAACTCAGATTCATATGGCATCCAGTTTAACCGGTTTGAGTGCTAGAACCATAGAGTAATGGCGCACATATAGAGTAGCGATTTGTCTCAGTAAATTTACGAAGTGTAGTGTGGTTGCATATGGACGTTGCTTATTGGAAAGAATTGCTATAATAATACTAGATAGAGGCAATGGCTTAAGCTAACCCACAAGAAAACACCAACGGCATTTCGTATTGTGCGTTAAAATTTTTGTGTAAATACACCACATATACGTATATACTAACAAAAAAGTCCAAGATACATTTAAATTTCACAGCTCTTAACCAAAAAGACATGACAAATTTAAGTCAACAATTTTTGTAATTCCACCTGGTGTAAGTCAATTTACGTCAAATAACTCTCTATCGCATCGACCGCACAACAAATAGTGTGAAATGAAATGTCAGATTAGAAAAATTGCAGCTTTATATGGCATTACTCTATGACTATAACCAAGTAACTGAATCTGAACAGACCCTTTCAGGTATGGTTCTATATATGACATAAAGTATTCACACTATTAATCCACACTTTGGAGGGCATCAAAAATATACCGGTTCCCAATATACATTATTTCGAGAGATAGGACCAGTTTCTGTCCACCACGGAACCAGTCACGTGACTGGGTTTGAATCAGTTCAATTTCCCGTACGGATGTTATTATTCTTGGTGATCTCTTTTTTGGGTTAGGGACAACAATTTAAAATGAATCTGTCGTTATTGTCAGTGAAAATTCGATACTTGCCCAATGAGTCTCCGGAAATTTTTAATGCATAACAATTTTAACTTAAAGCTTTACATACTATAACTCTTGTACTATAAATCTTGCTATGAAACCATATAATAATCCCTAATAGTGAGAAAAAATCTATGAAAATTATTAAATTTCCTGTTCGATTTCTCGAATGTTGGGCATTTTTTTTTTTGCTTTTATACTTTGAGAGTGTTTTAGCTGTCGCTAATATTGACCATGAGGGAGGTTAGTATGGCGTGATTTAATTGCCGGATATGTACGTTAACAGGCCACACACCCCTTGGTTGAACGAAATCAATCAAATCTTAGGCTCCTGGAAGTCGTAACCAGTACTGAGTCTCAAACTTTGTATACTAAGAGTTCCACACCTAGGAACATTTTTAATTTCGTGTAAATATATACAAAATAGTTTACACTTTAAAAACCTTTGTTCTTGTTTAAAACTACAAAATTATATCAATCTCAATTCAAACTACCTACCTATTAACTATTTTCCCCTTACCTGCAATGAAGGGATAGCGGAGAAACGTTCTCACAATCACTGAGCAGTGCCCTTTCCAGTTTTCACTCACTGATGGAATGGGTTTTTGAGAAGGTATTTCATAGTTTATTACTCAATAGTGTTGCCGTCACTAAGCGAGGTGGCGTCGTCGAAAGAAGTGTAAGGTGGTCAGAGCAGGGATCGAATCCACGTTCTCTCGCTCAACCGCCACGCACACCGACAGCTACAAACACTCCCTACAAAATGAAAGCTGTTTTCGTTTCACTCAAAACAAATCGTACAAAAACCAAAAGTTATCTTCGCTAGCCATTTGGCGTACGAATGATCAAAAACATTCTATATATACATATTATGCATCTTACAGTTCGCACTTTTCTAAACATTTACCCTGGCAACTCTGTCTCGTTGTACGTGAGAATTCCATTCCGTCTGCGTCGCTGTTTTCAATTTCATTGTTGTTGTTGTAAAAACCAGTTTATTGTTGTTGTTGCTCCGTTGTCTTGTTGCTGTTCACGCTCTATAGAACGGCGTTGTCCGGGTTGTTGTGTTCAACATTTTCGCTTACAGTCGCTCTCTCGTTACATACACGGGCGCCACGAGCCATTTTTGCGTTGCCAACAAAAGTGAAATAAAAACGGGGCCACGTTTTGCCGACGCAATTTCGTAATTATTTTGGTAGAAAACTGGTTAAAACACGTGATAAATGTCAGACATATAAAGATACGTCAAAGTTGTCATAAGAATCGTCGTTAGACGTCAAAATGTTAATTGGCAAATACATATTTAATTGTTTACAAATGGGGAAACACATACAAAGATATTAAATGATCACTTCCAATCAAAACAATACAAAGTGTTAATTAAATTTTAAATTAACATTTGTAGACACAAACAAACAACATCGTATAACATCTAAGTCCTGGTTATGATGAATGATCAGTTTCAATCCAAACGGTTTAAAGTAATAATTAAAAATTCATAAGGGAAAAAAATAAAACTGTTTTTAATCATTAAACAATGAATAAAGTTTAAATTTAAAAATTTATGTGTGATTTCCTACAACTTAACTCAAATCCAATGACTATGATACGTTCCAGCAGTCCTGCCATGTCGGAGATTTCAGTGGGCTCCCCCAGCCCACCGCCACAAAGTGTACCGCCGCTTCTAACCATCTCGAAGCTGTCGTCAACAAATGGTTTTCCTTTTGTGCCCGTTATAAAAAGAATAAAACCTCCCGGTGAGTTCTCGCTTCCTCTACCCCAAAGACGCAAGTCCAGCAATGAGCGTGTTAAAAGTTTTTCCATAGCCGATATTTTGGGCAAACATGAGGAATCCTCTGAAGAAACAAAGATCTCAAAATCCTTACCAGCACCTTCGGTTAAACCCTCAATTTTGGCTGTACCGCCTTTGCTACCCAACATTCCAGCAACGCATCCTCAGATGCCAGTTGTGGCGGCGGGACCACTTTTAATGCTAGATTTGCCAACGTTACACAAAGTCATACCATCTTATGGAGATCCTGGCCATCTAGGTGTCGTGCCCAATACATCCTCGCCAACAATATCGATGCACCCCTTTTTCCCTCCGGCTCTTTTACACTACGAACAACGTTTGGCCTGGGATTATCAGCGACAACTGCAAGAACATTTTCAAGCCCAAGCTCAACTGTTGAGACAAATGAGTATGGACCCTAATATAATACCTTCAGAGGATGGATCAGAGCGTGGCGGTTCACGTGACTCCAGTTCGGGCGGCAGCCAGTGTTGTTCACCGGAAGTTCATGTTGCCAGTGAAGACGAAGATGAGGATGTGGTCGAAAATGATAATACACCCGAGGAGCATATGGCAAATGGTGAAAAGGGGATGGGTATTAAGAGTTTCCGAGATAAATGTGTCAAGGGTGCAAATGATACGCCGTTGGATGCATTATTTCAGCTGTCAACTAAAAATTTCGATGAAGATCAAGGTAGGTTACAGTTTCATTACAAATAGAAAATAAATTCTTTAATTAAAAGTTTTTTGTTTTAAGTTTAACACCTTAAGGTAATCAAAACATAATTTGGAATATTTAAAATTAGAGAAAATATTTTGAAACACTGATGCTAGTAATTTGTAGCCCAGCCTGCAAGTTCCTAAATTTAACCTTACTGCCGTAATTGAAAATTATTCAGAAATTGTGTTAGGTCCACCAGTAGATTCAATTAGGCTTTGTACAAAATGTGTATAAATTATATGACTGACGAACCACTATCTCAAAAATAGTTTATACATATGTATATCCCATAGCGAAGAAAACATAATCGAGAAAAGCACAAATACCGACGATCACTGTAAAACGGTGTTTATGTTAGATACGTCAGTTGGTCATGAAAGCGACGAGAGACCCATAAATTGAAAACAAGACGCTAAATAAAAAAAAAAAATGTTGCTCGGTCGCACTGTGCAATATATTTTGGATCACGTATTGCAACTATCCCGAATGGGACCAATGATATGAAACTATAATATTACTGGACCAAACAACCTAAAGGGTTTTGGAAACTGAGATCGAGTCTTTTAATCGGTTTTCAAAATTATAGATGTTTAAATTCTAGATTTTCCCCAGAGTATAGATTTTTACACCACACAAGATTAACGTATTTCGAAGGTTAACTCCGTTAACCCGCGCTAAGCCAGAAAATTACTCGTACAATTTTAATCTGTAGAAACTGAAGTTTAATTTATTACCTCATTTTGAACTGGTGTAAATTTTGATGGAACACGGTTTGTTACTAAACAAATGCAACCATAATAAAAACATACACAAAAAATCAACTGATTGACAGATGGAAACCAAAACTTTTTTGAAGTTCACGCCGCCGCCGTTATAAATGGAGCAGATTTTATCGACTGGCTCGATTTGACACATTGATCCAATTTTAAAGTTTCAGTTATTTCAAAAACATCCCAAATTTGTACAAAACTGGCAAAACCAATAGCAGCCAATTTCATTTTTCTATACAAAACTGGCAAAACCAATAGCAGCCAATTTCATTTTTCTGTTGGTTTCGGCGCGGAGTTTGTCTAAGTACGGAGTTGTCAACTGAAATGTCAATTTAATCTCAAATTGGTTGGTGTAAACGACAAAGAGTAAACGACAAGGTTATCGCTAACCTGGCCGCGATAAACGGCGGTGTAAATGCGTTAGAAGATATTCCACTTCGTAATCCCCAACACCTAATATCTTCACCGGGGATAGGATAATCAAAGTGAAATGTTGTTAAACCAATATTAGAATTAAATACATACCTTGTGTGCTTAAAGTCCATGGGAAACCAACCTGAAAAATATACAAAAAATATTTTTTTAATAAGAGATTATTTAATATAATTTACATATTAATTTAATATAAGGGATGATTTTTATTTACTTATTATTCGGTCTTTTTATTGGTACTTTTTTATTTAAATATTCAAGCTCCACACCATTCTATATTTCTATTAATAGAAATATAGTTTTTTAATAGAACTTTTGCACAATGCAGTCTTATGATTCCCGGCAAACCGTATAGCTATTTCATATCTAGCCACAGATCTTCATCAGCGGTTGTTTGGAATGATGCTTTTGAAAAATTCATCAAACTAAATGCATACAAAATCTCATTTGAATTGAGAATTCACCAAAATGCAAGTGTTCGAAAAATATCGCAAGCAAAACACAAGAAAACATTTGCAGAAACTTCTTTCCATCTCCAGAGAACCATCGGTTAATATAATTTACATAAATATTACCTTATTTCCGTTAACTAATGTTCTGAAAAGATAAGTACATTAACCCTTCGTTGACGATTACGGGAAAATATGATTGCCCAAGGGTAATTGAAATGAAAAATGTTTTGTGTAATTGTCCTAATCCACTTCTACAAATCACATCCCATTTCTACACATCAGCTTGGAAGAAATTTGCTCAAGTAATGTAATTGAAAAAAATACCTCTATGGCGAGGGGTTCGTGGATAAAATTAATGGAAAAAAATGTCCGACATTAATATTCTCTACGTGTATTCAGAGACAAAAAGTTGAGACGAAAAAAGGTACTTCCCAATATCCGTTATATCCAATCTAAGCACTTGTGATTTTAAGGGTTCTGTAACTTTTTGATAGAAAACTAAATTGAAGTTACAGCAAATACTAAAAAATATATTAATTTGAGTAGGTGGGAAAGTGGGGGCAACCAAGAAAGGCCAAGTGCTAAGATACGATTCTTATTTAATCAACCTTTCAAATCACCTTTTTATCTTCGAAGGCCCCTACTGAATTGAATGGGCGCAAATGTTTGCCTGAGATTCTAATTCACCAAGTACACACCTTTATAGATTATTTTTCAATTCAGGTTGAGTAAATTTCTTCAAGAATGAAATGTGGAACACAACCCGAAAAGAATTTTTGCATAGTTTATATGTAAATATTCGGTGTATTTTACTAATAAGGGTGTCCGAAGGCTCACGCAATAATTGAGTTTGCGGTAAAGTGTTGTTGATGTTTTCTCCTTAGTACCATCTTCAGAAGTCCGTATTCAGTGTAATTGCGTATCTTGGCATTTTGGTTTCTGACTTGCCCCGGAAATATAAAACTTTTATCGGTAGGTTAGGTTAAACTGTCTGTGAGTTCCTACCGTGGAAGCTCAACCAGATAGCAGTGATACTATAACACTCATTTGAATAACCACGTTATCATGAAAAAGAAAAGTAAGTGCCACTAATAAATTGAGGTTACCCAATTATACCCACTTAGTAGTTTTTAAGTATTTTAGAATTAAACTGAGTTCAATGCTCCGCAGTTGTCTTCCTTATATTTGGCAAGGAGTTTCCGCTGTAAGCTCGATATCGGAACTACGACAATAACGCATGTATTGTATTCCCGCCCTAGCAGCATGTGTACCAATCGTCCTGTGACCGGTTACGACAGCTGTCATTCAGGCTGTGGTATTAGTATTCAGAGTCATTAGGAACTGAGTTCTCTTACCGTTATATCTAGGCCAAATGGAATATAACTCTCCTATATATGGGCAGGTGCTCCTAGGACATCTCTGGATATTCTCAACCGTGTCCAGAGGATAGAGACTGTGTTGATAGGGGACAGTACGGTATTCAACTCTATTGCCTCCCTTGAGCATCGTCGAATTGTGGGTTGCGTGCCACTGTTCTATTATATACTTCTACGGTATGTGTTCCTGGGTCATCCGTCTACTTAAGCCAGACGTGAGGATATTTAGCCGAAATACGCGGCTTTCCAGGTTGATCGCACTACACACTATAGGGAAAATTCATTCTTCAGCCGTACAGTCCGTATGTGCAATAAATTAAAGGCAAATGTAAATATACACTACTCCCTCTTTCCACCCCCCACTACCACAATTTTCCTTCGCCAACACAATGCACTGCATTTATAGGGGGCATCCCCTGAGTGTTGGTTTGTTAAGAAAAAATACCCCGTAATACGCGAAAGGTAGAGTTCTCTCCAGTTTTCGTCTGCCTCGTGGTGGAAGTGAAGAACAATTACGTTACCCACCCATCTTAGAGGGATTTTTTCATCCAGCCGGTCTCGTCTAGCTGAAGTCACGAACCAATATCGTTCTATTTTCCTCTGAGGAAAATAACCCTCATCGCCACTTGGTTGTCCGATAAGAGTGATTTCACAGTTTCCACCCATCTTAGAGAGATTTTAATCATGTTTCATCCAGCCGATTTAGCAGACTCCTAAAGTCACGAACCAATATCGATATATTTTCCTCTGAGGAAAATAACCCTTATCGCCACTTGGTTGTTCGACAAGAGTGATTTCGCAACTGATGACACGCCTCTGATATCGCCACTACATCCGCTTGGAATATACTGCCACAAACAGGGATAACGATTGGTAGTGTTACGAGGTTGAATTTTATGTTTCGGGATTTGGCAACCCTAGTGTTGCAATCTGGCCAGCTCTTTCGTAAAGTTGGACATTTTTGAGGTTATGCTTATTCAGAACGTTTTGACATACGAGCGCTATTTGTGTTGTTTACAGTAATTTTCGTGCGATTATATTTTACAATTTTTGACGGGGATTAACTCAGCAACAGTGCATGGATGAACTTAATTCAATTTTTGGCGATGAAGCTCCATCAAGGACCCGTGTTTATCGATGGTATGGTGAATTCAATCGTGGTCGTAGTTCACTCCAAGACGAATTTCGTGAAGATCGTCCAAAATCAGCGAACTGATTTTGCAAGATCGTCATGTGACCTATCGTGAGATTGAGGCAACCTTAGGCATTAGAGGGACCAGCAGACATTCAATATTGCATAAACATTTGACTGTCATTTGTTCGCGTTGGATACCACACAATTTGTCAATCGCTTAAAAAAGGGTCGTGTCGATTGGTCGAAAGAAATGCTTCAAAAATACGATCGCGGTGCTTCGAAACACGTCTATGACATTGTGACAAGTGATGAACCCTGGATTCACGCGTATGAGCCCGAAAGTAAACAGCAGTCAACTGTATGGGTGTTTCAAGATGAGCCAAATCGGATCACACTTCACCACAACAATGCGAGCACCACACAAATGCACATCGGCTGAAACAGCTGCATATTTGAGCTCCCAAAACACCGATTTGATGGGTCATCCGCCGTATAGTCCTGACTTGGCACCGAATGACTTCTTTTTATTCCCGTACGTAAAAAACAAACTGAGAGGTCAACGTTTTTCGACACCTGAAGAAGCGGTTGCTGCATTCATAATGCATGTTTTGGAGATACATCAATCCAAGTGGCAAAAGTGTTTCGACAATTGGTTCAAACGCATGCAAAACTGTATGAATCTTCATACTGGCACTCATATATTGTGTCACAACTACTGTACATACATTTATATGGGCATTTCCTCAGAAAGGCCAACTTTTTGTCACATCACGTCACTCTCGATAATTACTTATATTTTAGGACCAGTTCGTTTGATTGTGATATTTTATTTTAATAAATATGTAGTTACTTACATTCTGTATTTAGGAAAAGAATAGAAAACAATCGAACCACATGGTCATAAAATATAACCAAATAGCGAGGGTGACGTGATGTGACATAGGGTGGCACTTTCTCTGGAAATGCCCATATGTACATACATATTATCCTTTAACCAAATTAATGAATCGTTCAAAATTAATGAAATTGTACATTTTTAGAAAAAAGATTTTAAAATTCAATAAAATTTGTGTAATGTAAAGGATGGCCTATTTAGTAGAATCTACTTTACAATGTCGATAAAATGTCTGCAATTTTTTTCTATAGTTTCCCATATTTACATGAAAAACATACTTCATTCCATCAATGTAAAAGGTTTCTTAGCATTAATGACGGTCCACAAATTCAAAAACTGCAGCAATGAAGGAGTTCATTGAAGTAATGTAACATTTCATAGAAGCAAAGAAACTTTTCATTGCATCAATATGCGTGTTTTGGTTACACCGCTTGGTTATATAATCGCTTGTTTTGTATGAAGCACTTAGCGAAGACTTAACGAAAACTTAGCGACGCGAATCATTTTGATTATTTTAATTTTTTTCTTTTTTTTACCGTTTCATATTTTCGGATAAAATCACTTATCGCTTAATAACCGTTTTCTTTGCAACTTAGCAAGCGATAATCGCTTGTTTGTAACCAAAACACGACTAATGTAAACCCATTAATGTCACGCATTCATTGTTGCTATGAAGCGCTTTTCTTTCAGTCCTGTGCATTGGTTTGGGACCCATTTTCATTTTGCAATTGGGGTGTTATTTCCTCGGGGCCCGTCTTCATTCCGCCAAATTTTTCGTTGCTGTGAAAAATTTGGCGGAATGAAGACGGGCCGCCGGGCTGTGATTAAGGGAGGTTTTAATACCGTATGAAGTAAACAACTAGTCAATAATTTATATACCATAATAATTTTTTTAATTTTCATTAGATTTCTTTGTATTATTGAATCTAATAAGAAACCATTACAATGTCAAAAAGTTTGCACTATCATTAACCAAGGCAATTCAAAGTCATGCCAAAGGTAATACTATAAATACAAAAACAAAACTTTTTTAATTTGATAGAGTTGATATTTAAATTTATGATGCATGGTATGGTGAAAGCTAACAAAAGATGAGGCGGTATATTGGTACAATTCTCCTGGGTTTGTGCTATACATCTTCAATTTGAAACTCCTTAAAGCCATGCAACAAGTTCCAAGACATATGTAGAGCCACCACAATATCAACAATAATCATTTGGAAATTTCTATGATAATCATTCACAATCGCATTGATCAATCGTTGTCACGTACAGATTTCTTGTTAGATGAGTTTCTGGTTAAAAATTGTAACAGAAGTAGTGGTGAGGTCAGTCAGACAACGCCGATCGAATCGAGTGTGACTGTGATGAAAAGAATTTCGATGTGATCATGATGACGACGAACACGATGACGACCGACATCACTCGTACACAAAACACCATCAATGCACTGCAATCTTATTGAAATCAATAGCATAAATTTATTCGTTCATAAAATAAAACTAAATCAATTTCACAATTGTTATGCAGCACAATATTGGCCAGTCAATTGCGAAATGATCACCCCAGATATTGGACACAAATGTGTGTGACCGACTGTCAGAAACAGCGGTCTGTCTGTTTGTCTGCCGCACTGTTGTTGTGAAGACACAGCTATGCTAAACTGGGGAAACGGTTTCTGAAGCTGTCCAATGTGAACGTGAGCGTGAACCGAGACACTGTGGTATCGAACGTTAATCATGACGACACCGGCATGTTCATCACACTAATAATGATGATGATGATGATGATGAGGACGGGGATGGCGATGATGAGCTTTATCTTGTTAAGCTCGCCGGCGTTTGTATGTTTAGACCTTTTTGGTTGATCTCATACCGCGCGGCTAACCAAATCACACACTTTTGCCTATTTAGCTACTGTTTCGCAGATTCCTCTTCACAATTTACCATTTCTCCTTCTCTTTGGCATGGATTTCACTCGATTGCCGATGATGCAGTTATGGACTTGGTTGGGGTTTGCGGCCGATTATGGATAAATTGAATTTGTCTGAATCACGTACGTGTAAATCGGTTTGAAACACTGCCGCAGATCGCACCGCACACAGTAGCAACGAGGCATCATCCTTCAAGGTTTTGCGCGTTCACTTCGACTGCTATTGCGCATTCAAGCGCTGCAGATTGATGGAAATTGAATTGAAATTGTTGCAAGTCCGTCGCGACCCGTCCGCCTCATCTATCTACCGTAGTTTATGTTAATGCCTTATAATGAGTACATGTACGTTATTAATAAGTTGATTGTTTGAACGATGGAAGCGGATTGTACTGGTGCTCCATCAACTGTTGATGATGAGGATGATTGTGATTTGGAAACTGCTACTGGATTTTAAAATTATTATTCTTATTTGCTGCAGCAACAGTATCTCATTTGCTTTCGTTTTGGTCTGAATTTCCATTTGATTTGATTTATAAATAATATTTTCCAATCATTGTGGTGGGTATTACTGGGGCTACACGCAGTGGCAGTGCGTTACGTGTTGTCCCAGTGAAGTAGCTGATTTCAAAGTGTTTTAGCGCCACACGTTTCTTCGCTGTTTATGGTATGTGTGTGGATGCCTGGAATGAGGAATGTTGCAATTGATGTCGAAGTGAGAGTTCAGCAGATTGTGTTGCAAACGCTGTATGTCTGGTAGAAGATATAGTGTCAATTGATTGTACTGATATTTGGGGGAAACAAATTACTAGGCAGATACGTGAAGTAGAGTTTAGAGGATTTGACAAAGGCACTCAGTTAAAAAAAATAAACACTGATATCAAATATTTTTCATTTTAATTTTTTATTATAAATCGAATCTATGATAACAGTCTGGAATCTTTTAAAACCCTTTAATGGAATACATTCTACTGGGTTATATATCTTCTTGCTTGAAATCCCCACCGAAATCTTGACGCACAATTTTACTACAACATCGGTCCCGGGACACACTCAAAGTTCTCTTTATTTTTTTGTATTGAGGTTGTATCAACCGTAAACTCGTTTGTTGTAATTGAACTGAGTTTTCAGTAACCGAATTGAGATTGTCACAACTGTACATCAACATTTGATAATTGACGATGAAACGAATTTTCAGCTATGTAAAGGGTTTTCCAACATGAGGTGTTATTTTGGTATTCAAAGAAAAATTCAGTTTTTTGAGATAAATGATCGGCAGTTTATTTCATAATAAAGAGGAAGGTATGCCGTTAATAATGAAAAACAACATTATTACAGGACCATATCCTTTTCATGAAATTTTCCATAACCAAATCGCAAAGTGGCTGCCGTATGTCCTCGATAGCCTCATGAAATCTATCTTCGAGGTTTTGAATCGACGCTGGGCTGTTCGCGTAGACCTTATCTTGCACGTGGCCCCAAAGGAAGAAGTCGCAAGGTGTTAAATCACAAGATCTCGGTGGCCAATTGTGATCACATCTTCGAGAGATAACACGGTCCAGAAACTTTTCCCGTAAAAGAGCAATGGTTTCGTTCCTTGTGTGGCACGTAGCGCCGTCTTGTTGAAAGTAAACGTTGTCCAGATCAATACCATCCAACTCCGACCATAAAAAATCGTTAATAATCTCTCGATAGCGCAATCCATTCACCGTAACTGTTGATCCAACCGCACCAAACAGTCACACGTTGAGGATGGAAAGGCTTCTCAACAATAACTCTTGGGTTTTCCGAGACCCAGATGAGACAATTTTGCTTGGTGACGTAGCCACCGAGGTGGAAATGGGCCTCATCAGTCAATATGATTTATCGATGGAATTCCGGATCATTTTCATGCATTTCAAGGACCCAATTTTAATAATTTCAATGCGTTGTTGAAGCGTGTATCGTTCCATTTTTAGTAATGGCGTAGTTTCTACTTGTCAAATGTCAAAGAATAAAAGCTTCAAAAGTGACAGCTACCTAAATACAGGGTGTTTCAAAATAACACCTCTTGTTGGAAAACCCTTTAGGTTACATCAACAGAATTTTTCAACAATATTGGTTCCTTTTTGCGTTTTCTGTTGATTTGGTTATCACAACATCAATAAATTCTTAATTCGGTTGAGGCAACCGAAATTACAGTTGTGACAACCTCTAAACTCGGTTACAGCCACTGTCTGTTGTTTGTTGACAATTGCAGTGGTGGATGGAAACAAAAAGGAAAATCTCAGTAGCGAATGAATAGTCCAAAGGATGCACATCCTTGTTGAGTTGTGGTGTCATTTTCGGAGTGTTAATTCCGATTTATTAAAAAAATATTATTTTAAAACATTATTATTTTATTTTCCTATTTCTATTTGATATTTTTGCATAATAAGATCTTAATCTTTAAATAATAAGGCTCGAGGTCAAATTTCTTGGATATATTTTAATTTTTTTATGCAAGTTTACTGATGGAAGGTCAACAATAAAGTAATTGTAATACTTTTGCGTAACTTTTACTCACACTAAAGGGTACCAATACTTTCGCCGCAACAAAATTCGCTACCCTAATGTAGAATCAGTTATTCCAGCGGTTCTGTAGTCACTAAAAGAACGTATAGCGGCTTCAGTGGAGATTTTTGATAATGTTCCCGAAATAAGCAAAGGATATACAACAGTAGTACCAACTTTGCTATCAACATTTCTTGCATCGAATGTGATGGGCGAGAGTCCAGAAGTATCGGAATTTGTACCAACACCCAGTGAACTTGGGACTGCAGTGCCGCATTTAGTAACGCAAGCCGACTTCAACGACCTTGTACGAGACGGAAATTTGTCGAAAAGAACTGCGGAACTCTTTCCATCGCGGTTTAAGCAGTGGAATATAGTGGCGGCTGATTTTAAAATAACAGCCGCTTGTGATCGAGGTAGCACTATTCCATATGACAAATTTTTGAAATTACACGAAGATCGGGGAAAAAATTGGCTTATTGTTATGATATTGAGTCGATGTTTGCAAAAATCGGTTACTCTCATATTTCAGAGAAGTAGCGACTTTTCATCGATGCATCGGTCAACAGCCTTAAAGTCGTGCTGCTTCATATCGGTAACAAACATCCATCTGTTCCGTTCGAATATGCCACAAACCTCAAAGAAACATACGACGGTGTGGAATTAATATTAGAGCTGATAAAGTACGAAGACCACAATTGGAAAATATGCTGCGATCTGAAAGTGGTCGGATTACATGGATTTCCAACCCACCAGTGCTTTTTGTGTCATGGGAAGGTCGCAAAAGAGATTAGCATTAGAAAGTATAGAGCATCTACCATGGTGCAGCCATCTCAAATCATTTTGCTACCACTACATATTAAGCTCGGTATCGTATTAAATTTTGTTAAAAAACTGGATAGTGAGAGCAAGGCGATTGCGAGTTTGCGCCAAATTTTCCCGAAATTGAGCGGTGCAAAGATTCATGCAGGTATTTTTATAAGAAGTCATTCAGTAACTTTATTTCTTTTGAATGATGTGTATGATTTAAGGTGTTTTCAATGGTCCACAGATAAAAAAATAGTCGCAAGTTATGAATTTTCCTCAAAATTTAATGCTATAATTCTTGGTAACAAACGAGCTGCCAATTATAAAAATATTGTCGCACAAATGATGTCGGCATATGGTGAAATGGGCATTTTAATGTCGCTAGAGAACCACTTCCTTCACAATCATTTAGATTTTTACCCTGATGATTTAGGAGCTTGTAGCGATGAGTATGGCTAAATGTTCCATCAGGACATTGCGGCTATTGAAAAGCGCTTTAAAGGACAATACATTACGCACATGCTTGGCGAATACTGCTGGTCTATTTGTCGCGATACGGAGACAAATGCTTATAAACGCCAAAGTAAAAGGCCTAAGTTTCTTTAAAAGCATTGCAATTTTTAACGTTCGCTTATTCTCAGATAATAAAATTCATAAGGGCCCATCCTCGTAGTTTTTATTTTTAATATTGTGAAAAATTTATTTTAAAAAAATAAAAGCCGTAACCGATACTAAAAAAAAATAAATTTCAGAAATCACCGCAAAAAATATTTAGGTATTAACAAAATTAATAAAAAATTCGAGTTTTTTAACGAACTGAAACCGGTACAAAAATAACCGATACCCATTTTGAAACCCGCTTATCATTATACTTTTATCATATTCCAACCACTCCTTTTTTTTCTCTCACAAATATATGGAGCCATTATTATACTGTGTGGCACCAGAGAACTTTAAACATAAAAACAAAAATATCTTGCGTAATTTTTAGAGAATTTTTTTTTACAATATAAAGGTTATAACCCAACATTTGGAATCTTATATATTATCGTGGTAAAGATAGTGTGTTATAGCCGCCCTTGTGATCTCTTTAACATCTAAAGGAAGATAGTATTAAACAAATCCCCAGTCAACACGAACTCGGCTATCAACAACAACCGTGACATACAGCACGCACGTGTAAGCAGAAGATAAAGATTAATTGAGCGAAAATTATATATATCCAAGGATCGCGAAATTATCAGTGAAGTGAACGAAGGCCAATGAACACAGATAAATAAATTCGAGATAGTGAAAGAATTTGGTTACCTAGAATGCACCTAGACATTGCCATATACGCACTAAAGTAAAACAGAGAGTTGTGCTTGTAAATATATGTACATTAGGGTGGGTAAAAAAAGAACACATATTAATTAACCAAACAAATTAAACAAATTTCAACATATTCTTCCAATTGGCTCTACCCTTCGCCTTTTCTCGCCAGTTGGTAACACCAAGGATACGGAGGGATTCTTCTGCCTGGTCTTTCCAGCGGAGTTTTGGTCGTCCTCTTTTCCTGCTTCCATCGGGTATTGCTGCTGTCACCACCTAAACATGAAGTTCAGAGTGTTTAATGACTATTTGCAAAATATTGCGATTCTGGGTTCAGCAAATTGTGAGCTATTTTGCTTTAAAAACACCCCTAATTATCAGGTTTTTTGGGTGTAACTTTTAAGATGTGGCAGATATTTGGAAAATTTATTATGGGTACGTAGACCTTTATGAGTTCAATAAAATCGGTTTCAATAAAATCGGAAAAATAAGAGAAATACAATGGTTTGGTAGTTTAATTGATTATGTTTCTTTAAAGACCACAATGTTTACAAAAAATTTAAAAAAAAATAAAAAAATTTTATTGAAACATTTAATGCATTTACATTCAATATTAATCTGTTTTATAGACCTGAAAGCTTCAAAGTTGTTCTACAAAAATGAAAATATTACGGCCATTTCTTTTCGGATATACATAATTTATATATCATTTCAAAGGTATTAAATAGCGCTTTTTACTGTGGGTAAAAATTTGCAACACTTTTTGCGATCAATGTAGTTTTAAATGATAACTTTCGAAAAATTTTGAAATACCACCGACAAAAATAAAAATAAGCTGTATAATTTAACGTTATGTTTCAAAGAATCATACCGAACTACGAGCTAAGTTTATAACCTTCTCAATGACATCTTCAGTGTTCATATACGAGTAAAAATGACGGAGTTATTTTAGTTTTTTCTTAGGACTCCACGAAAATCCACTAAAAAACGGCATTTTAACTTCTACAACTCAATCAACTTCAAAAATACAAATAAAAACAATATGTGCAATTCAAGAACTCCTAAAGGTCTACATACCCATAATAAATTTTCCAAATATCTGCAACATCTTAAAAGTTACACCCAAAAAACCTGATAATTAGAGGTGTTTTTAAAGCAAAATAGCTCACAATTTGCTGAACCCAAAATTGCAATATTTTGCAAATAGTCATTAAACACTCTGAACTTCATTTTTATGTGGTGACCTAAAAGTGATTTTTTGTTTGTATGGGATTTTACCCACCCTAATGTACATATATTCAGAAACAACCTACATGCAAGATATAAAAATTTATGTCGTTTGCCGCAAAATATTACTTTTGCAGCAAAAGTACTTCGGTTGGTACGTATTTATATTGTCGCTTGAATTGTTATAACCGAACTTTTATTTACCCCATAATTAGTATAATTTACTTTTACTGCAAATGCATAAAATGTTTGTTTACATGTGTAAAACGAATGTGTATTCTCAAAAGTGTTATATCTCTTTCATTGCTTGACTGTTATTTCAACAAAAACGAATAGACAAAGGTACCTATGGTCGGAAAAATGGATTTTTGTTTTTTGAACTAATTATATAGAAAATTTAACGATCTTTTCAATGAAACAAACCACAGACCCTTAGCGTCATTTATTTTGCTTCAATTTACAATTGACGTTTGAAAGAAATTTTGGAGCTCAAAAACTACCTTTCATTCGAATCTACTACGAAAATATTTCTTGTAAAACAAAAAAAAAAAAAAAACAACCGAATGCGACTCGTAATCTTTAACAGCTGTTTCCTCGAAAAGTTGTTTTCTGAAGCACGAAGGTTTAATTAATGTGCTTGGGTCAACTTCGTTTCAGAAAAGTGCAGGTACTAAAGCAAATTTGCAAAACCCATGAAGGGATTAGGGAGAACTTCTCCCAACCTGTTAGCTGTGCGCTTTCTAGTTTACACGGTTCCAAACGGTGTTTTGTGAAGCATTTTCAAGGCTAAGTATTTAATTGTGTTGCCGTCACTAAGTGAGGTGACGGCAGTCGAAAGAAATTTAATTTTGTCAGATCAGGGATCGAACCCACATAACTTAGATACAAGAGTCGCGCAACCTACCACTGCACAACGGTGGTTCAGAATCGGTTACCATCGGCCGAAATGCAACATCTTTTGATGTAGTAAACATTTTTAAGTCCTGTAACACCCGATTATAATAATGCCAAAAAATAATGTAGGTTGCTCGTACATTTTACCTCCCGATTATAAGGCACCATTGGAACTGGTTGTTTTATTCCTCTGTGCGTTTATTGTTCATCTATACGTTAAAGTCTTGTATAGCTGTAGGGTGCCACAGAGACGAATCAGGACTTTTGGAAAAGACTTCATAGCTACCCAGACTTGGATAAGAAATTGCCGAAAACAATAGTATCGAAATTTATTAGACGTTTGTGGTATCTGGCGGAAGAGGCTATAGCTATCGCCTTCTTTGATTCAGACGTTTCGTATGACAGAAAACGAAAAATGTTGACTATTATTTGCGCAGATGATGAAGAAGAAGATCTGCAAGACTACGAAAAGGAAGTCCAATTAGAAAATGAAGAAGACACAGAAGAAGGAACAGGAGAAGAAGATAATGACGATGATAGCTCCGATGACTATAAAGATGTTAAAGGTTCTATACGTTGCAAGAAGAATTTAGCTTAATTTTGAAAATGTAAATGAAACATTTTTGACCAATGACTTGAGCACATTCATGTCTTCGACAACAAAAAAAAAATACAACGCTTTAACTTGCCGCATGCATTTATACCATTCGATAAATTTCGAGAAAATTCATGTTGTAAATATCCCCGTCGAAAGAAGCATTAAAACGATGAAAGAGTATGATAAAATATTGTCCAGAAACGAAGAGACGAAGCAATATTCGATTCAAGTTGTTACCGATAATCGAAAAAAATATCCGAGTTTTGGAAAAGGCAATTTGGCAATTTCATAATTTTGTTATATGTCAATAAACCCATTTTCATTTCATAGTCTTTATTTTTGGTAAATCTTCGTGAAATATAATATTTTTTTGTATGGCGACCCAATAAATGGTTGTCGATGGAGGGTAGGTCCGTTCTAGACAAATATTAGAGATGCAACAGACATGTGGGTTGCCCTAGGAGTGACTTCTGAGAAGATACGAGCGTTTTTCTTTAGAAGTTTCCCCGATTTCTTTCTCGCAATTTTCCACCGATCGAACTCATTATTTTAACCCTAACCTCACAGAAAACTTGTCTCTTTTTCAAAATCGAAAATACAAAATATAAGGTCCACCTTACTGTGCTCCGTCGGCAACAAATCCAAAAAAAATAGGACTTTACATTTTTGACTCTGATTAATCATAGGCCACTTGATAGCCCCCGTTTTCTAGTCCGATGCGCTACGGCCATGACACATTTTCCGTTTCACATAGGATGAGAAATTTCATTTGCCGAAAATAAATCCGGAAATAAATAAAATAAATAATTCATTTCAGTCAGAAATATCAATGTCTTAAATAATAGACCATAATAACAAATAAAGTAGAAGCCATATAAACTCGAAAAGGACCGCAAAACTATCAGCAAGTATTCTATATAAAATCTTTAAAATCTTATTAGCTTCTTACATGCTGAAAAGTAACTGCCCCAGTAACATATTGCAGGCACCATGTACATGTTTGCCAGATTTGTTTTCGTGAATAGAAGATCTCCTATGGTTTGTTTCGTTATTATATGTCACGTTTTTGTTTTCAGTCATTTTCAACAAACAAGGTTACATTTGGGTTACAAATACATAAATTATAACCTATTAATTATTGTGTCTAACACATGTTATATTCAATACCAAACACAAATATTTGCATCCAAACAACAAAAACAGGAAAATTTTTCAGCGTGTAGTTATTATGTGTAAAATAATTAACAGGTAATAAATGATTTGTATAGTTATATAGAGATTTGGGTAAATAAATACATCTATAATTAAAAACACGTGTGCCCTTTTTTTAAATTGTAAGAGAGTTCAAGTCAATGAAATAAATTAAATGGTTTTTATTAGGTTTAAAACCACAAACGTTATGGCGCTATATAGTACAGATGAAACCAAATCAGAAATTTATAACAATTAGAACTTATACAGAATTTGTGAGATTGGTATCCCATATCCCGAAACAGTAGCATATTTATGCCACCAAAAGCATTTCAGTGACTACATCAGTTTGAATGGCAATAAGACAAACTTTAAATAGATTTGGAATTGTACATAGTTATCTCTTCCAATATACTGGAAGCGAATACAAAGGTTTTTTGGCTTTAGATTACTTTTTAACTAAAATTATGCCACTCGATTGTCTTTACCTGGAAGATGTGTAGAATCATACTTTTATAATTTGTTTCCGAAGTTTTTTCATACAAACCTTTTTTTAAATCTTAACGTTAAAAACAAGAACTGGCACTCGAATTTCGAATTTGCTGGGTTCTACTGTTACCGCTTAATTTAAATTTTCGATATTGTTACATATTACAGGAAAACTCATAAAGTTGCTCTTCAATCTGCTTGACAGTGTTCCTATATGTAACTGCTTCGGTATTTCCAACACAATAATTGCTCAATGTCTGAATGTTTGGTGGGTTATATTGATAGTAAGTTGTATTATTAAGACTTTTATTAATTTAGTCGCTCACCCAATCAGATATTCACTCACTCATTCATTCCAATAATCGGGCATTGGGTCTTTATCTACTATTTATATGCACTAGTATATACAGATGTACATACATACTTACCTTACATAGGTAGAATATACGATGTTGGTCGGCTTTAACTCTTTGATCAATTGTTAATTAACCACAAAACAAGTTGCAAATTAGACTTATTCACTTTATTGCGATTATTCTCATTACAATCATAGTTGTTGTATTGTTGGCAACAATGGCTGGTCCCTCAGTCAGTCAAAGCATCAAGCCAGTCTCCATAATGCTGCAGCCCCCTCACAGCGAATGTTGCATGTCTGTTTGTTTGCTGGTGCAAATGAAATTTACTCAACCAAGCAAACGTACGTGGAAATATTTGCTCTGCTGTCAAGAAAATGTTCCATTCATTGCAACTCGTTTTAGGCCTACGAGTTGGTTCTCAGACCTGATCGACTGCAAACTCAGTTTAAATGTAGAGGAAATTATATTGACCATGGAATATGTATTATTAACGTTACCTTTGCCCAGGGTGGCAAGGATTTTATTTTAGTTCGAGACGTTATTGCAAAAAGTATTTTTTTTAGATTTAAATTTTGATAATATGTAAATTGCCGTCGGTGGTGCAATGGTAGTGTGCGCGGCTCTTGTATATGAGTACGTTGGTTCAATCCCTGCTCAGATCACCTAACAGATCTTGCGACTGCTAACGACTATCGAGTATTTAGCCATGAAAAACTTATCAAAAATACAGTTCGGAACCGGAGTAAAATCTGTAGGTCCCAATCAGTGAGTGTGTAAAACTAGAACGCGCACAGCTCACTGGTTGTGAGAAGCTCACTCCAATCCCATTTTTTATATATAAAATGCATGGACAATTTAAAATCAGTTCTATGATTCTGGACGAGCTCTAGACTATTTTCATATCAAATTTCTTTCATTCCTTCTATTTATAAAATAAATAAATAAAACAAATTTTAACATATTTCTCCAACTGGTTCTATCCTTCGCCTTTTTTCGCCAGTTGGTAACACCAAGGATACGCAGGGATTCTTCGGCTTGGTATTTTTTATTTTCCTGCTTCCATCGGGTACGTTATCGAAAACCTTTTGCGCTGGCTCATCTTTATCCATTCTGATGAAATAGCTTAGCCAACGCAATTGGCCTAGTTTGATTCGCCTAGCTATGTTGAAGTCGAAATACAAATTATACAGCTCTTGGTTCCAACGACGTCGGTACTCACCGTTTTTTTTTTTTACGTGACCATATATGTTACGGAGAATTTTTCTCTCGAATACTCTCAGGTCTTTTTCATCCGCTTGCGATATGACCCAAGTTTCAGAGCCATATGCCAGGACAGGTAAAATGAGAGTCTGATATAGCTGGAGAGAGGGCTTTGTCCTAAAGTGCTTGCTGAGCCGAAAATAGAATATATTTGCAAGCACAATTCTCCTATTTATCTCCAGGCTGACGTTGTTGTCTTTGTCACGGCGGATCCAAGGTAGATAAATTCATAACACCTTCAAAATTAAATCTGCTGTCGATGTTTAACTGCTGACCAAGTCGAGAGGTTTATCTAGTCTTTGACATCAGCAATTATGTCTTCCCCTTATTAACAGCAAGGCCCACCTTCGCTGATTCTTTTTCGATTCTTGAAAATACTGCAGTAGCCTCTCGCAATTTTGACCAAAGATGTCTATGTGTCAGAATACGACAGCCACATTTGGCTTTTCCATTAAAAGTTTGAAGCGATTGCACGAAAGTGTGTCGCCTTGTCTCAGTCCTCGCTGAGCTCTTTCCCCACCTTCACTGCTGATGTGGGGTTGGTCAGCGTTATTCTACAGACGCGGATCAGTTTTGTCGGAATCTCAAGTTCAGACATAGCTTTGTACAGCTTTCCCCGTATGGGGCTATCGAAAGCAGCTTTGTAATCGACAAAAAGATGGTATATATCGATTTGCTTTTTGGTGGTATTTTCCAGGATTTGGCGTAGCGTGAATTTTTGGTCACTCGTAGACTTCCCTGGTCTTAAACCACACTGATAAGGTGCAATCAGGTTTCCAACAATTGGCTTTAGACCTTATACGAAATGCGTAAAAGACTGATACCGCGATAGTCATTGTCCACCTAAATAGTTGGGTTTCCTCCCTTCTCAGCCTTTTGTACCACTCATTCACAGCACGAGTTGTAAGTTACTGTATCGTTGCCATACCTGCAGCTACGTTTTCATCAGTTGCAATGCGATATTCTTCGTCGAACCGTGGCTTATCCATCTGCGGTTTTTGATAGCCAAGTTCAGTCATTGCAGCCTTTTCCAAAGAATAGTATATGTGCTTCCGCTGCGCTTCTGGGTCCTCGGGAGTATTATGCTCTAGCATGAGAGTCTAGTATTATGATGAGGCCCTTGATATCTCCGCAATTTGCAGCTTGTCAATATCTAGCTTTTCCCGTGTTCGGCTTCATACGTTTTTCATCCTGCTCAGTCTTGCGCGAACTTTCGCAGCCGACAGGTAATAATCCGAAGCGATATTGGCACCTCGAATCACACGTACATCCATTACAGTAGAAGAGTGTCTTTCATCAATTGCCAAATGATCAAGCTGGTTCTTCGGTCTCTGATCGGGAGATAACCAAGTCGCCTTATGTATATCCTTATGTTGGAATCGTGTGCTACTAACTACCATGTTCTTTCCAGCGGCGATGTAAGTCTTATACGGTATTTACACCGACCAAGATTATCGCATTTCGAAGGTTAACGCCGTTAACCCATGCTAACCCAGAAGATTACTCATACAATTTTAATCTGTAGAAACTGAAGTTTAAGTTTTAACCTCATCTCAAATTGGTGTACATTTTGATTCAACACTGTTTGTAACCATAATAAAAACATACCCAAAATATCAACTGTTTGGCAGATGGAAGCCGATCGAAAAATTTTCCGACGCATCGCCGTCACCAAAACTTTTTTGAAGCTTACCCCGCCACCGATATAAATGGCTTGTATTGGTCCAAACTGTGAGCCGAGTTTATCGTCTGCCCCGATTTAACTCACTGATCCAATTTTAAAGGTTCAGTTATTTCGAAAACATCCCAAATTTGTACAAAACTTGCAAAACCAAGAGCCGCCAACTTAATTTTTATGTTGTGCCGCCGTTTTCGATAATTTGGTCTCGGCGCGGAGTTTGTCTAAGCACGGAGTTGCCAGCTGAAATATTAATTTAATCACAAATTGGGTAGTGTAAACGGCAAAGATTAGAGAACAAGGTTATCGCTAACCGGGCTCCGATAAACGGCGGTTATTATTATAATAAATGCGTTATTATTCCATTATCGGAGGTGGTATCATGTAGACTGTGATTACCGATGGCTGGTCGAAAAAAACTTTCCTTTCCCAATTTGGCATTAAAATCGCCTAGAATAATCTTAATGTCGTGCGAGGGTCGTTAACAGTTTGGGGGGTTGTTCGTTTACTTTTATTGTATAATTTAATAGCCAATATAACGGTGGCGGGAGGCAAACCCAGCCCATCGTGGTTTGCATTTTACCTACTGCCAGGACAATCATGTTTCAGCCGCCGATTATGGATCAGACGCTGACCAGAATACAGTGAGTCGAAACTGGGTTTTGATTTCTTCAGTGTTGTTCCGCCGTTGACCTGGGGTTTTGGCGCATCCACCCTCAAAGGACAGAAGAATATGCCCAATAGTTCGAAGAGCTTCAGTGACAGGGTCACCTAATAAGTCTGCGTTGTATCAGTGATCCCATAACCAAGCTCTCATTCGTTCATATCAAATTTACCAATTGCAATTCACAAATCAGAGGCCAGCTCTTGACCTTATTCAAATTTCAATTTAAAATCAAAACAAGCCAAGAGCCTTCAGTTCAAAAAATATCTGTTTGCTTTCGGAATTCAAGACAGTAACTATAAGTAACAATCAATATCAATCCATATTTAATTAATTAATAACGCTTTTCAAACCCCTTAGTGCAGGGCAATGCCTGCCTGTATTATAACTACGCCCTAACCAAATAGGGTAACAATTGTATCTAATACATGCTCAACAAGCTCGAAAATTTGGAGAATTTATTGGTAAAACAAAGATCGAACAACAAATATAATCATATTCCTTAAATTAATATTTCTGCAATTTTAAGGGGAAATAGTGTACACTGAAAAAAAAATTTCATAATGTCGGGTTTTTCAATAAGAGCGCTACAAAAGTTTTTTTAAATAAAACAAAACCGGTTTTAGATACCAATGAAATTCTTTATTCCTGTGAAAGTACGTTCGATGCCATTATGTATGGAACTCGATTTCTTTTGCATGGCCACTACGGGCACGCTTGCAGAAGTCCAGACGCTAAAAGCAATTTTCGACGGTTTTCAAGCATAAATCGGCCGATACTGCTGCCATTTCACGTTCGATATTCGTACGAAGTTCATCAATCGCCGCTGGCTTGTTGGCATAGACCATAGACTTGACGTAGCCCCACAGGAAATAATCTAACGGCGTCAAATCGCACGACCGAGGCGGCCAATCGACTGGGCCATTTCGTCAGATAACACGTTCAGCAAACTTGGTTTCCAATACATTGATTGTGGCATTCGCTGTGTGGCTTGTGGCGCCGTCCTGTTGGAACCACATGCCCTCCAAGTCCATATTATCCAATTGGGACCAAAAATATTCGGTTATCATTGAACGCTAGCGATTCGCATTCACAGTAATGTGCCGGTCTTGATCATCACGGAAGAAGTACGGCGCCGGCTCATAAACCGCACCAAATCGTAATTTTTTCGGGATGCAATGATGACTCATGGATTACGTGTGGATTGCTGTCTGACCAATTATGCATATTTTGCTTATTGACGAAGCCATTCAGCCAGAAATGAGCCTCATCGCTGAAGATGATGAAGATGACGCTCTTAAAGTTGAGGCCACTGACTCCAAATTTCGGTAGTAAATTTTAATAATTTCGACTCGTTGTTGGCTCGTAAATCTTTCCATGATGAAATGGCAAACCTAACTGAAGAGAAATGTCAAAAGAGCGGGGAAAAATATGGCGTCGTTTGCTGTCCCTATCTATTTACTTTTGTAGCGTCTCTGTTGAAAAACCCTTTATTTCTGCATTAAAAATATTTATTAATCCTATGACATTTTTTGGATATTATGAAAAACGTTTACATTTACGAAATGCATTCATAAAAATATTTACAAATAATTTGAATTTGCTGGATTTTTTGTTTTGTTGCCAGCATTAATGTTATACTAAAGAATTCTCATTTTATTTAGAAAAGTTGTTTCATATAATAATAGTATCATTCAGAACAATCGCTTATGAGTATCTGTGACTAACTCTACGACAGGTTTCATAAGAGTTTAATTTTATCACAGGCTTTATAGAATCTAAAAATATGTTTCATATATGGCAATGTCTTTCGTGACATACGTAACATTCGCAGAGTTTTTACAACATTCAAATTATTCTATCTCGTGAACTGTTGAACATAGAGCTATAATTTTTTTTTGGAAAAATTATTTAGCTTAAGCTTAATTAAAATCAGTGATTTAATTGAAAAAAAATTACTGAATTTTGGCTGTAAAAATGGTGTAATTTGTCGTGACTGACGTAACGCATTTTTTCACCAATAATTCAGGTCACTTTTCCAAATGGCATTTCTCTAAAAGTTTCAATGTGAAGTTTATTTTTTTTGTCCGGATATCTTCTTCTATGTCTATAGTTTAGAATACAATCAGTATAAATGCGTCAAAAAATTATGCTCAAAAGATGTTGAGGTTTGAGCGAAATAAGTTCCGTGACTGACGTAACATTTTTGGTATTGAACAATTCTAATACGTTAAGATACATTCTGAAGCCGGTGTACATGTAATTGTTTATCATTGTGTTTGATTTTTTGTTAGTTGGTATGAGTTCCGTATTTTAGGGTATGTTTGGGCGGATGATCACCATCATCACCATCCATCATCTTCGTACGCTATTGTAAATTGTACGAAAATGAGGAATTATAAAAAGACATTGCCATATGTTATTAACAAATTTAAAAAATGTCTCTTCAAAGAATCTGTGTAAGAGTTTCATAGATTTTATGAACAAAGTTCATAGATTTTGTTTCATATAATCTATGAAATTGTTTTATAGAGTTCACAAATAAAGTCTCATAAATTTATAAAATTTTATTTGAAAACCCATTGATTGGGTATGTAGTTAAGGTTTGAGAATAAATATAGGATAAATTATAGACGATTTAGGGCGTCTTAGTTCATCGATTTAAAGATCCGTCCATTGTACGGTATATTTACTGTCCAGTTAAATCAAATCCATGATGTACAAATACCGGATGATGCTGGTGGTAACATACTTATATGCAACATACTCTAACTAATAGATCTCGGCCTTTGTCTATCCACTTCGTGGAAGATTTTGTGTGAACTTGTTGGTTAGCGGTGTTACAATGGTAGAGTGCGATGCCCTTGTATCGGTACATGCGAACGTGGGGTCGAAACCTGCTCTGACCAGATTACATATTTTTTAACGACGGTCTCCTCGCTTACTGACGGCGACACTATCGAGTATTTAACCATGAAAAAGCTTTTCAAAATACCGTTCGGAACCGCGTTAAAATTGTTGGCCCCATCTGTGAGTGTAAAACTAGAAAGCGCACAGCTCACTAGTCGTAGGAAGCTGTCCCCAATCCCTTCATGGGATGTAATGGGAGACCATTTTGTTTGTTGGTTAGCGGTCTTACAATACCCATTTGGAATAAGAATCAAAGCCTCAGGAAGGTGGTCTATGTTTAATGAAAACAAAATTGGAAATGAACATTTTCGATTTTCAAAGTAAATCACGAAATGACTTCTAATTTCATAACAGTTTTTGCTGCTTCTTATTAAGGTACATAATTTATGCACATTCCAATAACTAAACCCACAAATTGGCCAACCACTACAGCGGATGCATATAAATAATCCCACGATTAAGAAACAGAAGCAGTTGTTGCTAGTGTCTCTAAAGGCAAAATGTGTATAAATTTAGCAAATAAATTCAATATTAACCCATAATTAAGGCAGATTTTCTGTTGTTGACGACAATGCCAAAAGACTTGAGACAGAAAACGCTTTCAGTTTTGCGCCAGATTTTTGTTTTATGTAAATCTGACAAATTTTATTGCAGTATATATTCTGTGAACAAAGTGTGAACAAGACAGCAACAAACCACAGTCGGTTCAAAGAGAAGTGCTGTTTATAAATGATGCTGTAGAAATGTTGAGATTCAGAATGAAATCCAATAAAGAATAAATATAACCTAATATCAGTTGAAATTAAAAATCCAGCAACTAAAATTCTAAATTCAACTAAAATTCTAAATTCAACAAAGTAAAATTAAGAAAGATTAATTGAAACTCAAAATTCTAAAAACCTACTCATTTGGTTATCTATATTTAAAAATATACAGTAGACAACCTGTATATAAAGGGTTTTTCAACAGAGACGCTACAAAAGTAAATCGATAGGGACAGCAAACGACGCCATATTTTTTCCCGCTCTTTTGACATTTCTCTCCAGTAAGGTTTGCCATTTCATCATGGAAAGATATACGAGCCAACAACGAGTCGAAATTATTAAAATTTACTACCGACATTTTGAGTCAGTGGCCTCAACTTTAAGAGGCCAACTTTAAGAGGCCTCAACATTCAGCGATGAGGCTCATTTCTGGCTGAATGACTTCGTCAATAATCAAAATATGCGTTATTGGTCAGACAGCAATCCACACGTAATCCGTGAGTCATCATTGCATCCCGAAAAAATTACGGTTTGGTGCGGTTTATGGGCCGGCGGCGTCATTGGGCCGTACTTCTTCCGTGATGATCAAGCCCGGCACATTACTGTGAATGCGAATCGCTACCGTTCAATGATAACTGAATATTTTTGTCCCCAATTCTATAATATGGACTTGGAGGACAAGTGGTTCCAACAGAACGGCGCCACAAGCCACACAGCGAATGCCACAATCAATTTAGTGGAAACCAAGTTTGGTGAACGTGTTATCTCACGAAATGGCCCAGTCGATTGGCCGCCTCGGTCGTGCGATTTGACACCGTTACATTATTTCCTGTGGGGCTACGTCAAGTCTATGGTCTATGCCAACAAGCCAGCGACGATTGATGAACTTCGTACGAATATCGAACGTGAAATTGCAGCAGTATCGGCCGATTTATGCTTGAAAACCGTCGAAAATTGGGTTCAGCGTCTGGACTTCTGCAAACGTGCCCGCGCATCGAACGTACTTTCACAGGAATAAAGAATTTCATTGGTATCTAAAACCGGTTTCGTTTTATTTAAAAAAACTTTTGTAGCACTCTTATTAAAAAACGTGTTATTTAACATACATGGTGCTATTTAATTTGCAAATGAATTAGCATTGTTCGCAATGACAATTAAAAAATTAACATTAAATAAATCGGAAGCAAATTGTGATAAAATATGGAATGTTTTTGAATTTTGAATTTGTTTCACTGCTGGAAATTCTGTTTTCAAAGTAATTTATACTAGCAAACCCGTCAGACTTCGTCCATAATTTTAGTAGCCTACTAAGTGCTAACGTAGCTTTCTACTGTTGAAGGAATTTTTAACATCAGATGAATAGTTTAGAAGATTACCCTCTACATACAAACTAAGAAACTTTTGGAATTGATATCCCGTATTGTGCAGGACAAATTTCTTTATCACGAAATAATAAGTAAAGTGAACGAAAGTTTCAATATTATTGAAATTATAATGTGAAATAACCACTCAAAGTCAAAATAGGTTAGCCTTTTCAACACAAAGTATTATGATTTTATACAACATGCAAAACTATTGTCATATAAGGCTTATGTGCATGTAAGACAGCATAAGATCCTTAGAATTCCAAATTTTTGTTTTGGAAAGACCACTGATTTTTTATCAGCGATGAATCCTAATGAGGATAATCGTTATATATATTGATGCAATAATTCTAAATTATGGGCTCCCATAATTTAAGCGTTTCCATAATTTTTAAAAAACTGTCTGTACTTATGTCTTTTTGTCCAATATTTGCATAATATTCAGAGACCTATTGATCTAACAGCACCAAATATAAAACCAACCCGTAAAAACCATAGTTTTTGACTATAAATTCTTTATATATGACCACGCCCTTTGTCCAATCCCGCCCATATTTCGATAGTTCATTTTTGTCATCGCCAATAGTTTGCCTGCGAAGTTTCAACTCGATTGGGTCACGGAAAAACGGTTAAAAATCAATTCAAATTAAATTCGGCATGCATACAGATAGGTGAAGTTAATATGAAGAATTAAAAATTGAAAAAGGTGTTTGGGTCTACTGTACATTCTTATTCTTAAAATGAAACTGTAGATCAATTAAAATTTGAATAGTTCTTCTATAGCTTAAATAGGCAAACAAAAACAGGTTTCATTACTCCCAAACGAAACCCAGATACATGAACGTCGTTTGGGAAATTTAAATGCGGCAAATGAACATCTGCTGAATCAAAACTATCATTTGCTCTATGATAAATATATAAAATCTTTTAAAACATTTTTACAACAAATGCTACTAACTTTAATCACAAGCACAAAAACGTTTACCAGACACGACACAACTCTGTGATGTAGATTCAAAACTCACCTCAAAGCACTGCACTGGAAAAACAGCTGTCTGTTCTGTTGTTGGAATTATAGGCCTTTCAGTGTGTGCTGATACTTAGGGATCTTCTATCGATACTAATTCGCACATTTAAATTGCAGAATTGAGTTTGTATATATTCGATTGATGGTCTACCGATGGTATCAATTCAGTCACAATAGTTAGGCATCTGATGATGATCCTGTCACGGAGTTAGAAACTAGTCACGCCAGTGAGTGTGCTTAACTGAATTCTCTATTATTTCCAACAAAAACCAACAAATATTAGTAAAATGTTCCTGATCTTGTAAGCTTGCATTTGGAACTTCTCATACATTAACTAAAAAGACAAAAGTTTTTATTAACTTTTCTTTCGTTTACCTTCAAATGAGTTATACTAATTCCAAACTCCAGAAAGTTTTCCAATAAGGGAAAAATGTTTGCGACAAACTGCTTTTTTGTTTAACGACAACGCGTTATATTTTACTGAATATAATTTAATTTGGTTGAAAATTTACCCTAAATTAATATACGAATTTTATTGGAATATAAATACAAATTTATTTGAGTACTTACGCTTTCCCTAAAATGCAGTTGAACCGAGGCTGCATGTCGAACGCCTTTCCATTGACCATTCGCTTACTTTGCGCGATGACGATCAAAACCTCATCTCTAATGGTGATTTCCTTTCTAAGAAAAACTTAAAAATTTTTCTGCCCTTTCACCCCAAACGTATCATTTTGTGTTCGTTTCTGAAAAAATTGCAACTCTACTTCAAGGCAACATTTTTCTGCTCTTTGCCCTAAAAGTGCCTTTTTGTGTTCGTTTATAAAAACACGTGCAGCCCTACTTCAAGGCTTTTTGTTCGCTTCTGAGAATGTTGCACTCTAAAAGTGGAAAAATTTTGCCGTTTCTGCTCCTTAACGAGTCTGACCTTTTGTATAAGTTCTTTGTCCTTTCTGAGCTAATTGTTCTACCTTATGTTGGGGCGCTAAGCTAATTTAAGCGGCTCCAATTAAAACCGCTTAACTTCTCAAACAAAGTGGTCGAATATTCAGTTACACAGAAAAAAATATTCCCGAATTAATTTCAATTACTGATTTGCTTGAAAACAGAGATAAAATTCAATTATTTCATTATTTGACTCAATCATTTGAATACTTGGTTCAACAATTTTACATTTTATAAAGCGAAGAAGATCAATTAAAATTTCACTGGAATCAAGTACTTGTGTACTTGAAATTACAACATTCTTTATATGTTATTAGAGGTTTTTTTGTTCGATTTTTAAGGCGAATTTTTGTTGTTGTCAGGGAGAACAAGTGGAAGATGCGCATCACCAAAAATCCGTTACAAACGGTGTTTTGTTATTGCAATCGGCACTCGTCAACACAATGACAGCAACAAAACATGTGCTACAAAATTATTGCGAAATCAAAACACATCTTTGAGAATTTACAATTAAATGTTCAAACCAAAAAAAAGACATACGGAAATTAATTATAAAAATAAAACATACTTCATAAGTAAAAAGTATAATTGAATTTTTTTAATTTTTATTTTGGAATCCCTGTAAATGATTTTCTCAATTATTATTTAATCAAACTGAAATTAATTATAAAAATAAAATGTTCAAAAAATATGAGATGTTGGTTTTTGTTATTTTGGGTGTTAATGTTAATCATTAAAAATTACCGATTTCGATTGAAAGCGAACACCGACTTTTGATTACCAGAATACTAAAGTTGAGTACGCTAGTAATCAAAACATTATATAATTTCGATTAAACGGTGGTCATCTCAACTTGATTACGCGCGTAATCAAAACATTATGTAATTTTGATGAAGCACTCACTCAACTTGATTACACGCGTAATTGAAATTTCCATAAAAAATTGATTAAAGTCATGCTTAACTCAATTACTAATTTAATCAACAATATTAAGAAATTTTGATTAAATCTGTGCTCAATTAAATATTTGCTTTAATTGAAAACTTTTCAATTACGATCTTACAATTCGAGTAATTGAATTTACAAAAATCGTCATTGGCGGAAATCCAAGTATAAAAATAATTGAATTGACAAATATCGTGATTGATTTGAGCATTCGTTTTTTTCTGTGTAGACGGGAATAACAAAAAATACCACTTGAACCAATCGACCAGTTTGAATGAAGAGTCACCTAAAAGGGGTTAACATCGCTTAGGTCTCCATAAATACACTTACTTATCCGGTCTCGAACAACCCTGGGAGGTCAGTGACCTTGCAAAACGAAGATATCATATTTCGCCAACCAATTCGATCTATTCTTTAACTCCGACTCCACACCTCTTAATAGTCATTCGTAATAAACGGCAAAATTAAATGATGACCATTGGGACAAATGAAAGTTCATTTACGACAAAAGAAATGACCTGTACCATAAATGTTTTATACAAGGTGGCGCAAAAGTAAACTTCCGACGTTTTTTGGCTGTAATTTAAAAAAAATTAAAAACTTTGATTCTTCTTGTGGATTATTTTTATTTGGTCTTTTAATTTTTTTTACATCAAGTCGAGAATATGATGTCATGTAAATGGCCGCCGCCACAGTTGATTGTCATTTGAGCCCTTTTTATGGCATTTTCCATCACTTTGGCCAAAACTTCCGGCGATACGTCCTCACATTCTTGACGGATATTGTCTTTAAGAGCTGCAAGAGTCTGAGGCTTGTTGACATAAACCCGCGACTTCAAAAGCCCCACAAAAAGAAGTCTGGAGCGGTCAAATCAGGCGATCTTGCTGGCCAGTGCAAATCGCCAAAATGGGAGATTAGGCGCCCGCGAAATGCATCCTTCAGCATATCGGTTGTGGCACGTGCAGTGTGTGCCGTTGCACCGTCCTGTTGGAACCACATGTTTTCCAATCCCAATTCATCAAGTTGCGGCAAAACAAACTCGTTGATCATTGCTCTGTAGCGCTCACGGGGCTTACATGACATCGATGGCGCTTCCATGACATCCTCGGCTACAGCAGCAATATTCTCTGCAGAACGGCTACTCCGGGGTCTGCCACGCCTGGCAGCATCTCGTGTTGTGCCAGTCTCTTCGAGGCGAGCGGCTAAACGTCGCAGTATTTCACCAGTAGGCGTTGGACGGCCAGGAAATCTGCGACGAAATTCACGTTGTGCCAAAGTCACCGACCGATTATTGGTCAAATAAATAGTAAGCAATATTCCGCGTTCTGGAGCAGTGTAGCGTAACATTGTCTATAAATGTGTATTTCGCATGTGTTTACTACACAAGTGTCAAAACAGAACTGACATTAGGGGCCAATCGCAAAATTTATAGCATTTTCTGATAGGAGGATTACTTTTGCGCCACGTTGTATTTCCGGGAAGTATCCACTATTCTCAACCATGAGAGCATGTAACAAACGATATATTGTTGGCGTAAAATAAATATTTTTACGCCAAACAAGCTCTAGCATTTTTTCCTTTGCGTGTAGATATATTTCTGTGAGTGCAAAGATAAATTTCAAAAGGTACATATTAACAAAAATTCTGCACAAATATAGATATTAAAATACATACATATTAGAGCGACTCAGAAAAAAAGTTCCTTTTTCCCACGCTGTAAAATGCACCTTAGATTGTTTTAAGATGATCTAAGCTGCATTTTAAAGCGTGGGACGTTTTTTTCAACTAGTGCTTATTTCGTGAATGGTAACACTTAGCTCATGTCTGATTTGACAGATTATTAGTTTTATCCTTCCGCTGAACGAATATGGTTGTGTATAAGCTTGAACAACGCTGGGAAATATGGGAAAAATGGGCCTGCGATCGACTTACAGAAGATGCCGATTTTGCCAAAAAAATCATCTTTTCAGATGAAGCTCATTTTGATCTTGCCGGGTATGTAAACAAGCAAACTTGTCGCATTTGTGGCACAGAAAACCCGCACGTATACATTGAAAAGCCGATGCACCCAAAACGAGTCACTGTTTGGTGCGGATTTTGGTCCAGAGGCATAATTGGGCCATTTTTCTTCGAAAATGAGCAAGGAGTGGCCGTTACAGTCAATGACGATCGTTATCGGGCCATGTTGAACGAATTTTTTGTTCACAAAAATTGAAGAGGAGGATATTGGCAACATTTGGTTTCAACAGGACGGCGCTACGTGCCACACAGCCGAAGCTACAATCGATGTTTTGCGCCCTGTTTTTGAAGATCGCATTATCAGCCGCAGAGCTGATGTCGTTTGGCCACCTCGGAGCTGCGATTTGACACCGTTGGGCTATTATTTGTGGGGTGCCCTCAAAGATAAGTGTTACGCCGACAAGCCAGAGACAATTGACGCTTTCAAGGACAATATTCGTGAAGCCATTGGTGAAATACAGCTGCACACAATAGATAATGTGCTTAAAAATTGGACCGATCGTGTAGGCTACTGCATGGCCAGCCGAGGCAGCCATTCAGCCATTTGAATAAAATTATTTTCCATTATTAACCGGAAGGATTGCACTTTCAAATAAAAAAGAAATTTGAGAAAATATTCAGTAGTTTTTTTTATAGCATTTTCAAAAAATAAAGTTATTTGGCGGACCCTTTATTTCGTGTTTAAGCATTAAGAACACTTGAGCTGGACCATTTTAAAAAAAAAATTTCGTTTTTCGTTTTTCAAAGATTTTTGTACTTTAACTAAAGACAATATATACAATATTAGTACCATATGAAAGGGTTTCTTGAGGCGCGTCCAACAATATATACCGCATGTCCTTACACATCCTATTTTCAGGGACATTCTGCAAAAAATACGCATTTCTAAGTTTTTAGTACGAAGATTTATCTGATTTAAATGTCAGATTGACATATTTTAATCTTTAGTCGATTTAAGGAAATACGTGATTCAGCTTTTTTTGAAATTCGCACTAGTTCGCGTTTTACCAAAAATTTAATACGGTGGCAAATTGGGTGTCAAATCTTTTCTTTGGACAAGGCGATCATTGTTGTGTAGATATACTTTTTTTAATACATTTTCCGAGGCGCTTTGGACCAAATTTTGAATATTTACAATTACTCCAATCTGACATTTAAATCAGAAATCTCTCCGTACTAAAAGCTAAAAAAAGACATAAGGTGTCAGGGGATACCCGGTTAGAACGAATTTTTAAGAGAAGGTATTTTTTTAAGAAAAGGAATTTTAGAAAGGGAATTTTTTTAAAATTGGTCGTTTTTTCAAGAATAGGTACATTTTAAGAGTACATATCTTATCTCAAGAAAAGTTATTGATTTTTTGAGTTTTAAAGAAAAGGTAGTTTTTTTTAAGAAAAGGCAGTTTGTTGTTAGAAAATGTACTTTTTTAACACAAGGTACTTATTTTACAAAAAAATACTTCTTTTGAGAAAAGGTACTTTTTGTATGAAAATTTACTTTTTTTAAGCAAACGTACTTCTTTAGGATAAGCTATTTTTTTTTAAGAAACGGTACTTTGTTTAAGTATATGAATAGGTATTTTTTTTGGGAAAATTTACATTCTTTGCCAGTCTTGGACTTTGGCTCTTCTAAATTGACTTCTTATTGAGTTCAAAAATACAATATATACTAAATATTGGTTACAGGCTCCATCTAGAAAACTTCCCATTAAACAAGAAAGTTTCCAACTTATGTTAGTCTAGACACAAACCAAAGCAAAAGTACACAATATAGTTGATAATACTGCGTTGTAGCATACAGTGTTAAAAAAAAGTGGTTTAAATTTTTTTTATTTAGCCCCCATGCCGCAACATGCGATAAGGAACTTTGTTCCAAAAATGATTTTTTTTCAGAATGTCCCTGAAAAAAGGAAGTGTCAGGACATATTTTATATACCGTTTTATATAAAAACCCCTTCCATATGATACTTATTTTGTATACATTGTCTATGAGTAAAGTACAAATTTATTTGAAAACCTAAAACAATACCTTGTTTAAAAACGGTCCAGCTCACGGGATTCTAATGCAAGTCACGCAATATTTTGGGAATCATCAGAAAACAAACCAATGCATATTTTGAGGGGTAAACAAAAAACATTTTTTCCTCCTCCACACAATACAATGTGAGTCGGTCTAATACATATTCATTATTCTTCGTATGTTCGTAATATGGCCGTACAATTTTGATATCTGTTAAAGTATTTTAAGTTTCAATCTATGTGATTGTAATTCCAATTGGAGCTCATTGATATAGTTTGAATACATCAATTGATAATGTATTTTGACTTTTGATTACAAGTTATGTCGTTCGAATTTAATTTTTAAATATATTTGAGTGTGATTTCAAATTCTTCCGACCGACTGTTAGCGTTGGTATATTTGGCAATGCTAAAAAAACAATAACCCATACCAATACATACATATAAGTAGATCCACATCAATTTGCTTTGCATTGAATGTGTGTACAAAATTTCGTGTAAATATATTAATAAATAAATTCACTGGCAAAGTATACAAATTTGCCAAATGCCTAATAAAATTTGTTATATATGTGTTTAATTAAGGTTTTATTTATTTATATTGATATTCATATACGCAATTTTCAATTCCTAATTTGTTGCTATAATTTTCAGAGAAGATCGTATTTGTATTCATAATCACCGAGTCCAATCAATAAATATGTCAACAAATTAATTGGGAGTTTTTGACAATAAAAAACCGAAACTTGTTCTTGTATAAAACAGAATTAAAATTTTAAAATTTAAATGGAAGTCTAATTAACAAAATTAGTGACTGAAACGTCATATGTTTTAAGTGATTGCACTTTATTAGGATTCGGTTGCGATAGATAGTAACACAGCTACAATTTGTTTATGGGGCAAATTTATTAAATTAGCAATAAAATAAATTTTTTAGATGAAAAATATACCAAATTATAAAATATGAAACTTGTTCTTTAATAAATACTGGCAAATTGATATTTCATACTTTAATAGAGATGGTGATAACGACGATAATGCTTAATTAAGAAACTGGAAGGAAATATATTAGTTAGGCAATTTAGAGGGATTTAAAAGTATTTGATTTTGTCAAATGCTTGATTGCGTGCAAGCGTAATGCGCAGTAGTATTAAGCCGAGTAATAAGGACAAAGTCTATCATGAGAAAGAAGTAAAAACGTTGCTCCTTAGAAACAGGAAGAGGTAATTATCGTACATCAAAACCTTGGAAATCATGAGTATCAGTCGACACTTGACAATTGATTTTTACTATTCCATCTTAAAACATTTAGATTGATATTACATACAAGCTCGCAAACATATTCTGCAGGAACCATGTATATGTTTGGAACACACATCAAACATTTATATGTTTGGAAGTCCCAAACTCAGGTGTATTTAAATGCAAACATTTGCATGTTTACTGACAAATATGTATGCTTTTAAGTGGAAACATATGCGTGTTTCATCCGAAACATTCATATACCTATGTGGAAGCATTCGCGTGTTTGCCCCAAACCTCCATATACTTACGTGGAAACATATGCGCATTTTCTCCCAAATATAATAATATTTAGAAACGACTTATTCTTTCTGTTTTATTTATTATAATTACAAAAAATTATAATACAAAATATAATACAAAAAATTATAATACAAAAATTATAATACAAATATAATACAAAAAATTAAAATAAATTAAATGGCCCTTTTTACATTTACTTTTTTTATGAAATGAGAATCTCCTGCTCTGTTGCTTCTCCGTTCTTTGTTGTCTCTCACGTTTTTGTTTAAGAAGGTTTCAGCTATGCATTAGTTATCACTATGCGTTGGTACAGGAACAATATACTTATATACAAATCTAGTTCATGCAAGACATGAACATTACATTTCACAAATGGTCCGCCATTCCGATTTATTCAGTATAGGCTCGGGCAGAGAAATGGATTCACGTTGTTGCCCTTTCCAGTTTCATTACTCAAAATCGTTTCTCACTTTGGTTGCGCACATAAATTTATGCGAAACACATACACAAAAACCTAAGCAACATCACAAACCACTTAACCGTCCGGGCTTCTGTTTATTCTTTTTTCACTGATCAAGCGCTTTTCATATCCTCTGTCGGATGAACCATTGACGACTGAATACATGAAATTAAAACACAATACATCAGCCAAAATAAGAAACACTGACTCATTTATGAATCACTCACTGCGAGAATAATGCTAAAATAGAGATATACACACTCGTTGCCCCTCTTTTATTCGCTTGCTCTTGAGATAGCATAAACAGTGCAACAAACACGGCAGTATTTATATCACAAACACAAATATATTTTTGTCGCAAACACATATGTTATAACATATTAAACATTGGTCTCAAACATGTAATATTGAATAGCAAACACAATGCGTTTGCGGCAAACAAACACAATGCGTTTGCGGGCCCCCTGCGTACGTTCCTGCATGTTATATTTGCAACCAAACAACAAAACACTACAGTTTATTCAGCGTGTAGAGAAGAGCCTTTCGTGATCCGTGAGCTGTGCTCTTTCTAATTTGTAGGCTCACTAATCAGGATCTACATTTTTACACCAAATACGAATGGGTCTGTATTGAGAAGATTATATATGTCTAATAACTCGACAGTGCCAACTCACCGTCACTCGCCGCCAAAAATTTACTGTGGTCATAGCGGGAATTGGAGATACATTCTCACGATTTTCTTCGATGGTACTAATAACCAAAGCCTTTTAGAATTTCTAAGTTCGATTTTTTTAGATTTCTACAGGATTTATCTTTAAGATATCTAGTTTCTAATATATGATGTGTCCTCTTTGAATTGGTAAAACATCTGTCACCTATTTCATTTTATCATGCAATGACGTACCCCGGAACTTTTATTCCAAAGTTGCTTTAAACGCTTTTTTCCTTGCGAGCACAACCTACAATTTTAAAAATATATTTACAGAGTGGCCCAATATGTATCACACTTTATAACAATTTATTATGGATTAGGCTAAATAGGCTAAAACTTTAAAGAGAGAAAACTTTGACTCATCTAACGTTTCCTTTCACACTCTTCGTGGTGCGGTCGGTGTGATACAGAGATGTTTGACGAAAAGCGACTGACACCAGGTGGAATTAAACGAAACTCCTGACTTTATTTTTTCATGCCATTTTGGTGAAAAACTGTGAAATTTAATTGTCTTTTACACTTTTTTAGTGACTGTTATTGTTACCATACATTTATATTGTAGTTAACACAATAATTTTAACACACAAAACGAAATGCCGGTGTTGTTATTCTGTTGGTCGTTTTGAACCATTGCCTGTATCTGGTATTAGTAAAGCCAATATTTTCAACATCCAACTTTCCAACAACATCCAGGCCAAATGTCAGAAATTTGCTGGGCGAAAGAAAAGCTCTAGTTATAAGAATTACTCTATGATTTAGCCGATGTTATTTAAATTTCGTAATTGTTATAATCTTAAACGGTAGAATATTTTTGCAATAATTCATATATTATTCATGCAATAAAATATTACTAAAAAATATTCTACCGTTTAAGATGTATTTCAAAAAGCAACGCCGGCCTGGAGCATAAAAGACACCAGTAGATACATCGAGTAAACTTTTTCTAAATTTAAACAAATCTTATTAGTTGTTCCATTTATTATATTTCTTTCGATTAAAATTTAAACGTTAAAGTTTAGAAAAACTATAGATGTTGGCAATTTTTAATAAATCTGCTTCAATTCAGAATATCGATTACTGGTTACCTGATTTCTACATCACAAACTCTGTGAGAATACATATAACCTGATTGTTGGTTAGTTATTCAATGGTTAAAACGCAATTTGTGATTAGTACCTTGCTAAAGAATGTTTTATAGCTCTATCAGCCGTTTTTTTATGAATATGACCGAAATTTTCTCTGGCTCTCTTGTGTATTTACAATATTTTTTATTGTGAATCACAGCATTCAATATTTCACGATGTATAATAAACAAGTAACATCTTAGTAATAAATGTTTAACATGCCAATTAAATCTCTCCAACTGACCAAAGGTTACTTAGCGTAATACAATATTTAACCCATTATGTGTCGGGAAATAAGATATCGTATCGCAGTCATTTCATTCAGCTTCTTAGATTAGTAGATCTTTTGATTTCTATGTTTTAACAAAACTTTAAGTCGCAAAACACACGTCAATATTGATGGCTGGAATGTAATTGTTTACATTAAGTTAATGATACAATAATATAGCCCACGGCATTTAGAAAAATTTTATTTCATTGTTCCTAAAATTAACAGAACGTAAATTTTCAAATGTCTAACTGTAAATCTGTGATCTCATGCGCGCACCCACAGTTATTGAAAACTAAAAACAAGTTAAATACAAAAGTTTGTTAATTAGACATACAAAAATTAAATTATAACTTTTCTATAACATTGTATTTGAACAGCAGATTTGACAAAATACGATTACACGAGTTGCCAACCTTAACATAAAAATGGTAACACATTTTTCATGTTTTCCTGTAGAAGTTTTTTTTTTGAATTGCGGTTGTTTCGTGTCATTTTATCTCCCCAACTCGCCAGGTATTTAGACATAATTAAACGTTATAAAACTTAGTGGAAAGCCGCTCAAAGCAACGACATAAACATTATTTTAAAATGGAAAACCTAAAAGTGCACAAACAAACAGCTGAATAAATGCGAAATACTGCAAAACGAAACCAAACAAAGAAGTACAAAATAATCAGGTACAGATACAAAAGTAGATATGATTACCGGAGAGTATGTGAGTACTCTTACAGACGGGCCAACCCGCCAGACGGACAGACTGACTGTGAAGAAAAAATGCGGATGCATCCCTAATTACAATTTAATTACGTTGGAATATAAAAACAACAGCAACAGTAATTCCGACAAAAGTGGCATTAAACAATAACTTGCCGGTTTAATTTACTATATACCTACTTTGGTATCTCATTTACCAATGTCGTTGTTGTAGCTGTTTTGTCTCAGCCATTTAGTGAAATAATGGTGAAATTAAATCTGCAAAATAATTTCAAATGCCAATCGTTGTTAAGAGCTGGGTAAAAGCCAAGCGCGTTGTATCTGTCAATTATATAGAAAATGTTATTTTGTTATCACATGAAAATCTCTATCTCTCCCCAATTTTAGTTTGAGCGTTTTCTTCTCTTGTTAAATAGATCCAATTAGTTCAGCTGAATACAAATCTCAAACTGCGATCACCAGACAGACAGACAGTTAATAATGAAAAGAGTACAGTGAAACCAAAGGCAACAATACGAGGGAATTAAATAAACTGATTATAAAGAAACTGACGTTTTCCAAATTGACAAATTTTTCTCTACACGAATCTGACTATAACCTGAGCTCCGAAGTCTTAGCTGCAGATGTTATCAGGAACCTTCAGTCTGTATTATCAGTGTTAATCAAATATTTTCAGAAAATCTTGATGAATGGTGAAAAGAGTCAGGCAATTTATTTTACTAGAAAACGCAAGGAATGTTTCCTGCCTCAAACGAACATTCTTGTAAACAATAGGGAAATTCAATGGAAACAAAAAGTTAAATATTTAGGCGTAATGCTAGACACAAAAATTAAGTTTAAGAACCATATCCAATTTGTAATTAATAAAGTGAACTTGTTGATTAAAATGCTCTACCCGTTTATAAATCGAAAGTCATGTCTTAGTTTAGACAACAAAATGTTAATATTTAAGTCTATATTTCAATCGGCAATTTACTATGGAGCACCATTACAGGTTACGCAAAATAAAGTCTTAATACTTATATTAAATTATCCTTTCTATTACTCTACAAAACGACTCCACGAGCACGCCAAAGTAGAACTAGTCACTGATAGGATTCAAATATTGACTCAAAATTTTAATACGTGATGTTCTACATCAAGATATTCCCATATCAATGAATTAGCATATTCATAGTTAGTTTGTAAGTAGCGTTAAGTTTTATCACCATAAAGAAAAACAAATATTCATATAGGTTTTTTGTAAATTTTTGCCTCCATTCGTGTGTACACATAGTATATACATATCATCCTTTAGTTATCAATTTTGTAAAATATTATTAATTATAAAGTAGAAGAAGAGATATCTCTTAAACTCTTAAATAGTATTACATAAGTAAATTGAAAAGTGTAAATATTATGAAACAAATAAATTTAAAATTGAATTGAATTGAAAATCTGACTATAACATTTACAGCCAACATTTGGGTATTATCGTAATTCAAAATTGCATTTCGTATTATATATATGAGGAGTCGCAGAACAAAATGTGCCTTTTTGATCATTTCAAACTGTTGGGAAATCCAAGATTATTTTTTTCATCGGATTATATGACTTTTCCCCATCGCTACTTATAATCTCTACTCAAAAGACTAAGACTTCTAAATATATAGACATAAACAACAATTTTGGAAAAAAAATATAAAAAAGTCAGGTTTTGGTCTGCTACTCCTCATATCTGTGGTCACAAGGCATAACAGCATATGTCTATTTGTGCAACTTTAAAGGTTCAAATTTCATTTGTAATGTAGTGACTGATCGAGATTTCCTAATAAATCTTGTCCAATATCTTGGGAAATACAAATTTGATTATTCACAAAAATTGATAGTACGATATAGACAGCTGGATTCTCGAAAAATTAAATTTGAGCGTAACTCGAGTTATGCTGTTATGCCTTGTGACCACAGATATATACCCATATATGTATTTGAAACTACGTTTGAAGCAAAGGTTTACGCCGATTGTTTCTGCTTCAGTGGCGCCGTAGGAACTTGGGAATGGGACTGGCTATTGGTGTTGTAGACTGTGGAATTTCGCCTGTCTGTTGTGCTAAATTAAATTTGTCGTTTAACTCCATATGTAAATTCCAGGGAAATTAAGCTGACTATTATTAGGAAATATTCTGATTGTAGTTGTGCGTAGTTTATACTTTGTAGTTAGTTGCTTATTGTGATTGCAACGTGTGTTGGAAATCAGAGCAATGCCAATAATTGACAAAAAACTAAAAAAACGGCGGCGGCGTAAAGGTTTAGTTTGAAGTGTTTATATAGTCAATATGGAATTCAAAATACATCAATTGGAATTAAAAACTCCGTCTGAGTTCCAATCCAAGTCTTTTGAATTTGAATTAAATAATTCTCAATTTTCACGGAAGAAAAAGATGATGACAACAAGGATATGTTCTATGAACACCTAAAAGAAATATACGAACGCTGCCTTGACATTAAGATTTTTCTCGGCGACTTATATGCTAAAGTCGAATTTCTTTGAACCAACCATCGGTAAATTCAGTCTACACGTCACGACTTCCGACAACGGCAAAGAACCCTGACCAACAGACAAACAACCAGATTGATCACCTGGTATTTGATGAAAAGCACTGTACTATTGTAATGGACGTACGTGTGATTCGAGAAGCTAATATCCATTCCAATCACTACCTGGTTTCAGCAAAGGCTTGCACAAGGTTAAGGAAAGCGAAAGTCGTACGAAACCAGCCATATAGAAAGCTGGGCTTCGGAAAGCTGCAAGCACCAGACTTATCAACGGTCTATACAGAGAAGCTCTCTGATATACTAGCGCAAAACGAACGACCGCCTCATGATCCTCAAGGGCAGTGAAAGTATAGTTCCCACTCTATGAAAACTGCTGTAAATATCAGACAAACCATGGTACGATGAAGGTTGGCGCATGACAAGTGATGAAAGGAATGCTGCACGTATGGCAATGCTTTAGTCAGTTGCCACGCGAGCCGCGATAGGGGAAGAGGAGAAAGAAAACCCGAAGCTGCACGTATGGCAATGCTTCAGTCAGTTGCAACACTAGCCGCGATAGAGTGGAATACGCGGAAGAGGAGAGAGGAAACCCCGTTTGTTTATGAAGAAAAAGCGGTTGTGGAGAATCCGCGAGAGTGAGCAACTTTAATATTACCGAAGGCAAAATGAGGCACGTAAATTCTACAGCAAAGTACAAAGCCAAACCAACGGACATGGATGAAGACCCACTTTTGTAGAGATATGAACGGGAATCTTGTCACAGATTTGCAGAGTATGATGGGAATATGGACAGATCACTTCTCTGCTTTACTTATCGTAGGAGATTTGAATACGGATGAGGGTGTGGATCATATACAGGACGATCGCGTGGACTGCCCCCCTCTTAGCTAAAGTGAAGTTACAACTGCATTTTCCCAGCTGAAGCTCGGTATTCAGTTTTTATGAATTTTTGTTGCCATAAGTAGTACGAGTATAAAATATAACGAAAATTTCATGAACCGAAAATTTTGCTCATTTTTTATTTGCTTTGCTGTCTCCGAAAATTTCGTAAGCAAAATCAATTACAGGGTTGTTACGCCAATGTTATTTCGTACGAAAACAATTGTTTGACACTTGTTTCTGACCGGAATTTTGATATTTCGATTATGTTAAAAAATAAAAGTAACACCACGTGAGTTAAAAATAAAATGGAGGGCGTAGATGAATTATAAATAAAATAATTTAAAGGTAAATCAAAGTTAGGTGGTAACACTCCGCAACAAAATTTTCCATTTAGAGATAAATGACAAAATTTCTAACGAAAATTTCGCAAGAACTGAATACTGGTCTTTAAGAACTGCTACTGATGGGCTACTGGCTGAACTGTTTAAGGCTGGCGGCTCTGAGTTGGAAAGGTGAATGCATCAGCTCATATACAAAATCTGGCTAGACGAATGCATGCCCTATGAATGGAGTCTTAGTATATTGTGTCCTGTTTTCAAAAAAAGCGGCCCAAAAATATATACGATCTACCGTGGAATAAGCCTTTTATCGATTACATACAAGGTCCTCTCGATCGTAATATGCGAAAGACTAACGCCGTTTGTTGAAAGCCTGATTGGACCTTCTCATTATGGCTGTAGGCCTGGAAAGTCAACTATCGACCAGATATTCACACTAAGATTTAGACATCATTGGGCGGAATCTGCGAGAAGTGTCTGTAGTATTTTCGCGAAATGAGGAGGAATCAGCAAAATTTGGTGTAGCAGTAAACGAGTTCAAGATACAATTAATGGTTTTGACAAGCAAAACTTCCACCCGGTTGGATGAAAGAATGAACGTTGATAGCCGACATAATTTCGAGGTAGTGGACGAATTCATCTGCCGCAAACAGAAGCAATAACGTCAGCCTAGAAATCAAGAGGAGAATTGTCCTTACAAACAGGTGTTATTCCGAGAAACAAAGATCCAACTATATCAGATTCTCATATAACCTATAGTGATTTATGGCGAAGAATCCTGGGTCATATCGCACGCGGATAAAGTATCTCAGGGAGTCTTCGAGAGAAATTGAAAAATATATGGTCCTATAATAGAAGACGGTGAGTTACGACGACGGATGAACCACGAGATGCATGTACTGTATCTCGACATCGAAAAATAACGCGTTTACGTCTCGGAGACGTATACGTCAAGTATACGTGAATGACATCGAAAACTATGATGACCAAGATTTCGCTGGCAAGACCAGGTAGAATATTGCCAGCGAGAGCTTGTTGTTGTCAACTGGAGGAAAAAATCTGAAGATCGAGGCGGTTGGAGAAACATGTTTTCCTCAACTCGTCTGGGTGGTTTGATGCCACCTAAGTATGTAAGTAAGTAATTTTAAATTTTAATTAATTTGTTTTGAGTTCCAATGGAAGTCTATTGAATCTCAATCTTTCGGTTTTGAATTTAAATATGTATAATTTTTAAATATTAATTGCTAGTTATTAAAATTTGGTAGGAAATGTTATAGGTATTCCTTCAAAAAAAAAAACACGTTAATATTTTCACCAAACCACTGTATTCAATTGTCGCCATTGTACAAATCATTAAGTTGTTTCTGTATATACAATTTACTATATACTATATACAATGTAGAAATTCGCGTGTGTAATTTTCCTATCTTAACATGACGTTTTTTTAAGCTCATTTACAGTATGTAAAAACCTATTATTAAGTCTCAAATTTGACCCGTAATGTTACGGCTGAAAGCCAGCCTAGCCAGGCCAATGATTATTTTTTATAACAAGAAAATTAGATTAAAATGACGACACGAAACGAAATCAAATTAAAGTAAAGTATAGTAAAATGCCAACACATTGGACTAAAATAAATGAAGCACTTGAAAATACAATGTGATTACATTGATCTCTTGGGTATAGCTAATATTTACTTCGCGAGTTTTATTTTTGGATCGACTATCCTTGCCTATTTATACCATTTTCCCCGGAAAAACAACGTTCAGAGATCGTTCGGCGCATATACATATATATCTTATGTTCCCAACAAATCTCGTTTGCTACGTAGTACCATCGACTTAGGTGCGTTTCAAACCTAACACTATGGACAGGATCAGCAAAGTAACAAAATGTCATTGGGGGTCGATGCCCGAAAATAGGTTATTGGATATGTACAGCAGATGTCCGCCCGGTATTACTTTACTGCACTGCCGTTTGGTGGCCGGTGTTGGAGAAATCCCCATACCTCCTTAACGGTCCAAACAATGGCAATGGTATATAAAGTATAATGGCTGCCCTTGCACACCACCTACTAAGGGATTGGTGCTTATCCGTCATTCTTTTACCATTAGATTTGCTGGGCGGGCAATTGGCGACAACGTCAGCAATCCGCGCAAGTCTTTCTTCATTTTGGATCAACAGCTCCTGGTTACAGTACAATTTCAAGGGATCTTTGGCAGTTTATTGTAGAAGCGGATTACGTGACACCAACGTCTACCTGTGAGCGAAACTTCTCCAGTTCTATACCAGACAGACAGTGCTGAAAGGTACGTATCATATATGGGGCAAATTACTTACATGACATTTATAATTTGTAGTTTAATTTGGATTACCTCTACAAATTCAAATTAAAAAAAAAAAATATTTGTAATTGTACTTATTTTCAAAGCATTTCCTTCATATGTGGCAGTTTTGGTTTTCAAATATTTTATATAGTAAAGGTTTTTGAATTTGATAGTACTAAGAGGCAATACCTATCGAAGTCACAAACCACTACATATAAAATACTTTAAAAACAGAATTGCCTGCAGTCAAACCAATTCAAAATAATTAAAAGCGTTGCCATATTGCATTACAGTGGGCATCCGATTCCACAACCTGCATTTGCATTGCCTGAGCAAATGCAAATTCAACATTTTTTAATTGCCATTGCGAACAATGGTAATTCTTTTGTTTGGATGCGCATTAGATAAAGTAAAACAGTGGTTTCCCGTTACATACCATGAAAGGATTAGGGAGAGCTGTGCTCTTTCTAGCTTTACACTCACTTATTGGGACCTACAGTTTTACACTGGTTCCGAACGGTAGTTTCAGAGGCAGTTTCATGGTTAAATACTCGATAGTGTCGCCGTCATTAGGCGAGGTATTAGATAAAGAAATGCAAATTAAAATCCAATACAAATTATAAAAAACATGTATGGTAGGTATAGCAGGGAATGCTCCTACACTGATGGCTCCAGTGGAGTCTATCCTAAAGAGGTGAGTTAGACCATTGAGGAGTTTTTCTTGGAGAAGTCGTGTCAATTGGAGGATATGCACTTTGGCTGAGTCATACCGTCATGACCTCTAGGGGTATTAATATCTACTTTGGCAGTCAGGCTTCTATACAATCTCTGCAATCAGTATTCCTGACTTCAGAAATTGATTATAACTACCTCGCATCTCTAAATGAGATAACCAAGCTGTTCGATATCCACCTTATATGGGTGGCGGGGTACAGGAATATTCCAGACAACCATAGAGTGTATGAAGCGGCGCGATTAGGGATTGCCTTACTTGCCACTGAGTATGGACCACGTGGGAACTCCCCTTTTTACACGCAAGTTCGTAGGCACGCCTTAGTCTTAGGCACAAATTGCAGGCTCACCAGACAGGTGTGGCCAAGTTATCGTTGTATCGTTAGAAAAATATCATATACACTTCTAGGCAGGATATCACTACGCTAGTACCGGTGATAACTGGGCACTGTTTCATAGATAGCACCACGTCTAGACCAGAAATCTTACCTCACGATTCCTACAGGAGTCGTGCTAATGAAGATATATTTCTACCGCGTATTTTGTGTAAGTAGGAGACAATATTCACACTGAAAGAAAAGCTCCATCAAATTTATGAATTCCTTCATCAATTTGATGAAACGTTTCCTCATTTTCCAACCTACGATACATTTCATTGAATTGATAAAGAACATTTCATCAATCTCTCACCCATATTTCATCAATAGTTTACGCTGATTCATGTCATATCAATTTGACGTATGTTTGCCATCAAGTTGAAGTAAATTTTTCACCTTTTTGATGTAAATTGTTCATTAATTTTCTGAAAATTGTTCGACAATTAGATGTAATATTGTCATCAATTTGATGTACGTTTATCATCAATTTGATGTAAATTGGTCATAATTTTGATGTAAATTTTTTGCGAATGAGTAGCCTAACTCTTTGACCTATTTGCTTCATAAAAAATCCACAAGAAGAGGGTATAAGACCACATGAAAAATGCTCGTAGTGTGGATAATGTTTTCTGTACATTTCTCTATTGTCTATTATGAGTTTAATTTCAATTTTATACGCCTTTTTTCTTTTTCTGTTTATTTTTTAAATACTGCGTCCATATTTTGAATCGGTCACACTAATTATTTTCAAATTCCAATTATGGAGATTGATGTAAACAATCATCAATTCAATAAGCTGAAAATGGTGAAAAAACGCACAATCTTTAAATTGAAGAACATTTTTATTGAATTGATGAAATTTGGCATCAATTCAATGAAAGACAATTGATGAACATTTATCTTCGATTTGGTGTAAAGATTTTCTTTCAGTGTATGATATTTCTTCTTTTGGATCCAACCTATGTTCTGTGAGTTAAGCTGAGAGCCTTAGAATGTTTTTGCGGAACACAAATCGGTTCATCAAGAACTAATATACCATCTTCGAAAACCGGAATGGGATAGCGTATGGCGTGAACGCCCTTTAACCCCATCAATTTATAGGTTAAACGATGGGAGGGAACACGACATGCCGTGGTATCACAACGGTCCTCATTGCACTAAGTGTGTGAAAAGTGACAGCCACTTCTACGTAACATAGTGGCATTGATAGTCGCAAAATGTATACTTTTATGGTAAACCCCTATTCTATTGTCGCAAACGAACTTTAATTTGACCCAAAATTATCATAATCTGCTTTTGCGGGACAGAAAAAGAGAACCGATTATAGAAAAACAAAAAGACACATACACTACATTGTGTCCTTCATTTATTCTGTATTATTTTAACGAAAAGAAATCCTAGTGTTAAGGTTTTGTTCGTCTTCGCACAACGTATGCTATCGACTCCCAGTCAGGAGAAGGTTAAGTGCAAAAACAACATTGTGTTTCAGTTTCAATAAAATACTTCTATTAATGAGGGTAAACGTCCGTCCAAAAACGTATATTATTTAACATATAACTCGTTTGGTTTAAACGAAAAATCAGTTTTAAGTAAATATTTTGTATTTCTCCTCAAAGTATTTTTGAGTGTAGAGTTCGGAGCAAACGAAAAACTAGTTAATGAAAGAGGTTTTCGCTTCTTGTAAACAATTTTTGAACTTCAAGTTCCTACATGTAGTTTGTTGTAAACGCTTATCGGTTATCAGAAACGATTATATTTATAAATCATAACGGAAATTACTCGTTTGATTCGACAGATGCTCGGTTACCGCAAGTACAGTCGCCAGACGAATAAATAAATTCGATTTTCGTTTGGGCGTATCGGCATTTTTCTATACATGTAAGAAGGGAAAGAATTAATCAAATATCAAATTCAAAAACACTGTAGTATTTGTATTTCAAAAGTTGTGTTCTAACATTGATCAACACCCGTCACGTCACCTTACATCACGTCATCCCATGTCAATTTGTGTAGTTTCTGCTCATTTATCATGTCGTACTCGTTGTGATGATTAAAGGGATTATTCAAATGTACACGCTGGCTACTCAGAAATTTCATGTTTCATTATCATTGACACAAAAACTAAAATAATATACAATTTTAATTTGTATGCCACGAATATTATCCACATAATGGATAAACATCGTTAGAAAAAGCTCTATTGTGGCCACTAATGATATTTGCTTAAAATGTTTAATACCAGGTAAATATGGCGTGACTAATTACTATCGGATATGAAAATTATCGGTTCCAAAATAACAAGAAAATTCAATTTATAACGAGAATGTATATGGTGTAGTGTCACAACTCACGAGTGAATGCCACAAGGAAAGGGCGACAATATTTCAAATTGTTTTTATTACAGAAGGACACATATTACACGAAGTACTTAAAAGGAAACAAGTAGAAACAAGTAAGTGTTACGTTGGTTGGATTTGAAAATCTCGTCAAAATATTTCAAAAAACCGAATTTGTGATAATATTTCTATGTTACTGAATTTCCGATTTTAGTGCCACAGGTTTTGTACAGTATAGTAGTAGCCTCTAAAGTATTCTCATAAGGGTTACCTTGTCCTGGCTATCTACGATAACCAACGTGGTACTATCAAAATGTGTTGTAATTTTTCAATAGGGTCCAGAGTATATGCTGTAGCCCAGAATTTTTTCTAAATTTGTGTTAATGTCAAAAACTTTTCTGCGAAATTGTTATCTTAGGAATCGATTCCAAGAAATCGTTACCGCAACATGAGGGCTGTTTTTTATTCCGTTAAGCTATTGACACTTATGGATTTCCAAAAAAACGATCCACACTTAATACTACGATGTTGACTCATCTGCTGTTGACTCATCTGCCAGTCAATAAAACCGACTCACAGTTTAAACCAGTACGAACCATTTATACCGGCGGTGGCGTGAGCTTCAAACAAGTTTTTGTAGCGGGGCCGCGTGGGAAAATTTTCGGCCGGCTTCCATCTGTCAAACAGTTGATTTTCTGTGTATGTTTATATTATGGTTGCATTTTTTTTTAGTAACTAACAGTGTTGCATCAAAATGTATACCAGTTTAAAATGAGGTTCAAAATTAAACTTCAGTTTCTACAGATTAAAATTGTATGAGTAATCGGCGTTAGCGCGGATTAACGGAGTTAACCTTCAAAACGCGTTAATCGCGTTTGGTGTAAATACCGTATAAAGAGTTATTCATAATTTAACATACTGGCAACTCAAATGTGCGCAAAAACTGATGCGGATCCGTTTCGAACCCGTTACGGGTCCGTAAAATTATAAAAAAAAGGAAATATAAGTTATCGAACCCGTTACGATACCATCAAAATATAAAAAAGCGAATCAGTGAAATTACGATTTAGCGGATCCGTTTCGAACCCGTTACGAGTCCGAAAAAATATAAAAAGCGAATGAGTGACATGCAATTTGGCGGATCCGTTCCGAACCCGTTACGAGTCCATTAAATCATAGAAAATTGAATCAGTGAAATTTCGGTTAAGCGGATCCGCTTCAAACCCGTTACGAGTCCGTAAAAATATAAAAAGCGAATGAGTGAAATGCGATTTGGCGGATCCATTCCGAACCCGTTACGAGTCCGTTAAAACATACGAAAGCGAATCATTGAACTTGCGATTTGGCGGGTCGGTCTCAAACCCGTTACGCATTCGTCTCGAACCCGTAAAAACATAGAAAAGTGAATCAGAGAAATTGGGATTTTGGAGATCCGTTTCAAACCCGTTACGAGTACGTAAAAGTATAAAAAGCGAATCTGTGAAGTTGCCATTTGGCGGATCCGTTTCGAGCCCGTAAAAACATAAAAAAGAGAGTCAGTGAAATTGGGATTTGGCGGATCCATTCCGAACCCGTTCCGAGTCCGTTAAAACATAGAAAAGAGAGTCAGTGAAATTGGGATTTGGCGGATCCATTCCGAACCCGTTACGAGTCCGTTAAAACATAGGAAAGCGAATCAGTGCAATTGCGATTTAGCGGATCCGTTTCGAGCCCGTTACGAGTCCGAAAAAATATAAAAAGCGAATCAGTGAACTTGCGATTTGGCGGGTCAGTCTCAAACCCGTTCCGAGTCCGCAAACACATAGAAAAGCGAATCAGTGAAATTACGATTTGGCGCATTCGTCTCGAACCCGTTACGGGTCCGTAAAAGCATAAAAAGTGAATCAGTAAAATTGGGATTTGGCAGATCCGTCTCGTGCCCATAAAAACGTAGAAAAGTGAGTCAGGGAAATTGGAATTTTGGGGATCCGTTTCGAACCCGTTACGAGTACGTAAAAACATAAATAGCGAATCAGTGAAATACTTAATGTCGCCCATTTATATCTCAGTTGATAAACCCAACAACTTAAAGAAAGATACTAAAACAATTTAAATTTAGCTGACAACGATTTTTTTTTATTTGCAAAAATTAATATATAATGTAAGTGAAAAACTTCAGTGGATTAGAGGTAGAAAATATAGTCATTAACTATTTTAATTTTAAATATCAGACGGAATCCGTTTCGAATCCGCAAAAACGTAAAAAGTGAATCCGTCTGGAATCCGGAGTATTTACAAAAAACGAACCCGAAACGGAGTTGAATATGAAGTCCGTTGCGAAACGGGTCCGAAAAAGTAAAAAAAACGGTACGCTTTATTCTGAGGATTTTCATAAGCAAACGGATTCGTATGAGTACGTAACGGATGTCCGTTTCGGACAAAATTTGGGAAAAAACGGATCCGTCTCGAATTCGTAACGGATTCATGTGGCACACTGGGAAATTACTAAGCGGTTTCGCGACCGTTATTGGGTGACGTCTTCAGTCAGGTAAATTTTTGATTTTGGGAAATATTTTCCATTTCCCAACTTCAGTATCGTGAGCCCCTTTTTAATTCCCAATTTATATTACGAAAGGGGAAAATTAAAAAGGTTGTTTTTTCAGTCGTCTTCCACTTTCAACTCAATTTTTTAGATTAAACAATTTAAATTACATCTAAACAAACGAAAAGGTTTTCCGCGGATATATTTGCCACATTCACAACGTCACATACACACAAATAATTTATATTTTTCCCATTCACAATAGCAACACACAAATACATATGTACATATCGAACGCGAAAAAATAAATTATTTGTTTCTCCATGACATTGTCAATCCGTCAAATATTTTCATGGAAAACATTTTCATTAATTAATTTAATTTAACAAACTGAGTTGAAAGTGGAAGACGATTGAAAAAATTTTTATTTTAGCTCCGATCGAAATGTGTACTTATTTATACATTGAGAAATAAAATGGCGCTCACGATAGTGATGTTGGGAAATAGAAAATATTTCCGATTTAAAAAATTTACCTCGATTTTAGTTTGAGTATTAACAAAATCGATCGGAATCTGAATAAGGTAAAACGAAATGGTACTACGGAATTCTTACCGTTCCGAACGAAATATGGGACAGGCCTGATAATCTTAAATTGGGTGGTATAAACGGCAAAGATTTGAGAGGAAGGTTATCGCTAAACTACCCGCGATAAACTGCTGTCTAAATACAGTATAACCAATCTGTGATTTCTGCTCATATATATTTCAAAAGAAGTTCAATTATTTGTCATAAATAACATAATTTAATTTAAAATCATGTCTCTAATATTTTTATACAAATTGAATAACAGTACTTACATCAATTTCAAACGTGCCGGTTCTAGGAATTCATGTAGAAAATATAAGTAATTTCAAAGGAATATATTCTAGAATCCATTGTTTTCGAACCAGTTTCAAGAACTTTGATGGATTGTGCATATTCCACACTGGTCCCGAATCAAGTTTCTTTTGTCATAAATTCGAATAATATAGAAAGTCTTTTATTTTTGCCTGTTTGTAAGGCATGACAAAAATATTAAATTTGTAATTTTTGGGGATGATCGGGCAATGTCCACTCTCATGCCCACAGGTCTAAGCACGTATAAATAAAAAAAATTGTATGACCTTGGTTGGTTGGTTGAGAAGGCTGCAAGACAGCACGCTGTCTAGCACTCTTAGGCTAAAGAAGCCCATTGTGATACCTGCAGTTTCCTCCATAGCAACTATTTGCCCTTAGTTAACTATAAAATCATTCGGGAAATTTTGATCGATACTCGTATCTATCTTTTGTTGTGTTAAGGGTGCAAATATAAAGTGTGTTTGGAGCTTGTCGCAAATATAATATACTTGTGTCCAAACACATTGTGTTTGCTATTCAATATTACATGTTTGAGACACAATGATTAATATGTTATAATATATGTGTTTGCGACCCAACTATATCTGAGTTTGTGATTCAAATACAGCTGTGCTTGTTGCTCTGTTTATGCTCTCTTGAGACCAAGAGAATTAAAGAGGGACAACGAGAGAGTCTATCTTGTAAGTGTGACTCTCTATTTTTGCATTATTCTCTCAGTCAGTGATTCAAAAATATTCCAGAATGTGCGTGTAAATTCCAGATGAAGTGGGTAGGTCTTGTTTTAGCTGATGTATTGATGTATTCACGTATTCAGTGGTTCATCGCACAGAGGATATCAAAAATGCTTGATCAGTGAAAAAAGAATAATCAAAGGCTCGGACGGTTAAATGGTTTGTAATGTTGCTTTGGTTTGTAATGTTGCTATCAAAGTGAGAAACTATTTTGAGGAAAGAAACTGGAAAGGGCAACAACGTGAAGCCTTTTGTCTGTCCGCATTTGTGCTGAGAAAATCGAAAAGGCGGATCATTGCGAAATAAGTATAATAAGGGAAACACAAGTAATTAATCCACATTTGGCATGCATGAACTAGATTTGAATATAAATATATTGATGTGCATCAACGCATAGTGATAATCAACGGATAGTTGAAACCTTCTTAAAACAAAAACAGCAGATTCTCAATTCAGGAAAACAAAACAAATAATGTAGGTAAATGTAAAAAGGGCCGTTTTAAATATTTTAGTTTTTTTTTTTTAAATTTATAAATGCGATAAAATTGATAATATTAATTATAATAAATAAAACATATATTGAAATAGAAGAATAATTCGTTTTTTAAATATTATTGTATTTGGGAGGAAATTCGCCTATGTTTCCACGTAAGTATATGTAGGTTTGGGGGAAACACGCGAATGCTTCCACGTAAGTATATGGATGTTTGGGATGCAGTGCTTGCACGTAAAAGCATACATGTTGGCGAGTAAACATGATAATGTTTTTTGCAGCGTGTATGTGTGTTCAAAATAATGTGTGCAAAAATCATAGCATACTACAGTTTCCTTTATTTTCTGTAGATGGCGTTGTTTAAGACTTAGTTATGGACGTTTCTTCACACAAATATGAAGAATCACAAATATATTTGATCTATGTCTTTCTGTTTATTGACCGAATTTGTTTTAATCATAACCACTACGTCGAAAAAGCTCAAAAAAATCGATTTATAAGGAATTGGTTTTGGACCTTCTTTGTGAAAATGTGCAAAATTGTGCAAACGGCGCACATATGACAAGTTAGGGGTCCTGTTAACAAGCAATCTTGTATTCACACAGTCGTACATCAACCAAAATACAAAGGATAAAGAAATAATATTTTTCATAAAATGAGTTTCTTCTAAGCTCCTTGCACTTTATTTCAAATTTAACAAGTAACCCATTTACTTTTAAATTCTCACTACTCTAGGGCCTCAAATTATTGTGAAATTCGTGAAAAAATGCTTGACTTAAAGGACGCTTCGTTGAAATGATATTCTAGGAAATGGTTTTTGTTTATGATTTCTAGATCCTCCAGATTCTTAGCTTTTAGGAAATGTGTCCTTTTTTAATTTATGCTAAAGAAATCTTAAGATGATCCCAGTGTGCACTGCAATAAACTTATATCTTGTTGATCTATAAACTTATGAGGGCGGTCTCAGAACTAGCCGACCCAACGTATAGTAACGCCAGTAGTTTGAAAAAAAATATTTTGGTGAAAAGTGGCAACGTTGTAAAACATATGTTTTAAGTTTCAAGGCACCACGTTGTTTAGTATTTTTATTTGAGCCATCAAAAGTAAACGATCTCATTGAATTTGTAAACCTGAAAAAAATTGGTCACTGGTATGTAATTCAATATTTCCATTTGAAAGGTCTCAGTCCAAGCAATATTCTTCTTCATTTACGACTGTAAAATATTGGGCAGCCGAGCCAAGACGAACAACGTAGTTTTCAACCAATTGAGGTGTCCAAGCCAGACACGGTTAAGAAAATCCACAAAATGGTATTGTATGAAGGTGTGTGGGCTAGCCGAAATGATAGGCATTGGAAAAAGAGCTATACATCGTAAATTGTCCGAAGATTTGAAGATGAGAAAGCTGTACCCAAGATGGGTGCCGCGCTTGCTTCACTAGAGCAAAAACAGCGTCGTGAACATGTTTCAGTAGAGTGTTTGGCGATGTTTTACCGGAATGAAGCCGAACTTCTTCGTCAATTTATAACAATTGATGAGATATGAGCCCACCACTTCACACCTTAGACAAAGCAACAGTCAAATCAGTGGACTTGAATTCCATCTTAAGGCAAGGTCATGGCATCTGTTTTTTGGGATGAACATGGGATAATTTTTATTGATTATCTATTTTATTTTATTATTCGACCTGAATACCATCTATATCTCTATAAATAGAAATATAGTCTTTTAAAAAAGAATGTGTTTTGCAAATGCATCCTCATGATTCCTGGCAAACCGTATAGCTATTTCAGATCTAGCCACAGATAGTCATAAGCGGTTTTTTGGAATTCTGCTTTTGAAAATTTCATCAAACTAAATGCAAACGAAAACTCATCTCAATTGAAAATTTTCCATTATGCAAGTGTAAGAAAAATATCGGAAGCAAAACACACTCGAAAACATTTGCAAACAACTTCTTTCCATCTCCAAAGAACCATCAGTCCCCATTACAAATGATATTTGATGTTGTGTAAAAGACAACAAAATGTTTACAGGTTATTGTTATTGCCTTTTATTTCGTCGTGCTATACGTTCATCAGGGATGATTTTTATTTATTCGGGGACCCCATTTTTCTAATGGGGACCGATGGTTCTCTGGAGATGAAAATACATTGTTTGCAAATGGTTTCTTGTGTGTCTTGCTTGTTTAGATCTGAAATAGCTGTATGGTTTGCCAGGAATCATACACGCAAAGAAAAAAAAACGTTGCCGCAACAATACTTTGATTGATTTCTATTAATTTATTAAACGCAACCGTTCGTGTAGTTCTCCCAAATAAACTCATATATCGCAAATGTGTATCATGTTGTTGCAAACGAGTTCTCGTTTGCATCAAACGCGTGCAAAATTACATTTGCCGCAAATTTAAAAAACGTTTGCGATAACTGAAATTAGCCATTATTCTGATGAGACCACATATTACGAAGAAGCGTAAATTTTTCGCATTCTGTCGACTGTATACACAGTTTCGCACTCGTTTGTAAGGCGAGACAGACGTGTAACTAGACAGTGGAAAAATAGACAAAAATTTCAACTCTTTTTAAGACAAACTTTATGGGTAAAACCAGAATCATAAAAGTTGGAAATTTAAACAAAAAAGAGCTCATGGAAGCCATAAATGAAAGTTTTAATTACAACTCGGTTGCTGTAACCGAAAGAACTGTTGTTGGAACCGTTTTTGGTTTCTCGAAAACGTTTTTCCACCTCTAATGTTTCATATCTGGCTTACTTCAAACTTTTTCAGTCCTCGCAAACGTTTTTTTAGTTTGGAGCATCTACAACTCGGTTTCTGTAACCGAAACAACAGTTATCGGAACCGTTTTTCGTTTCTCGCAAAAATTTTTCAGCTTATATTTTTCATAACTCGTTTCCTGCATAAATTTTTCGGTTCTCCCAAACGAAATGACATATATGGCCTAACAGAAGTTCGGTTCTCCCAACTACATTCCCCAAACGAACTTCAGTTATCTGAGATTTCGTTTGGGAGGAACGAGTTTTTCCTTTGTAAATGATAAAATATAAAAGTACCAATAAAAAGGCCGAATAAATAAAAATCATTCCTTTATTGATTATCTTGTGAAAGCAAAAACCATCAACCGCGAAAATTATGCTAATTTTTTGCAACGTTTAAGTGAAGAAATTTTGGAAAAATGCCGCATTTGGCCAAAAACCAAGACAATGCTCCAGATCACACATCCAATATTGTGATGGCCAAAAATAATGAACAAAAGTTCGAATAGCTTCATCACGCACCTTATTCGCCAGTTTTAGCTCCCTCGGAATATTCTCTATTTCCAAACTTCAAAAAATGGCTCGGTGGTAAAATATTTGTCAACAATGTAGAGGTAGAGACTGCGATTGATGACTATTTTAAGGAGTTTGACAGTTCTTACTATAAACAGCATATCGAAACAATTGAATATCACTGGAAAAAGTGTATCCAGCTAAAAGGAGATTATGTTGAAAAATAAAGAAAATTTTTTTTAACTCTTTAGTGTCGGCTAGATTTGGGACTGCCCTCATATATATTATTAATATCACCTTTGTATCGTGTCTTAGTTGTGAAAGTGTTTGCAGGAAAATTCATGCTGTAAAGGCGTGTCAGTGAGCACATAAGTTTACAGAGATTTCGCCGATTTGACTTCTATAAAGCATCTATCAAACAAATAGTTTTGGCATCTTTCTCATCGATTTAAGAATTGTACAAATTAATATCTAGAAATCGGTATTAACAGATTGCACTTCGGACTATTTAAAAAATTAGATGATCCTGAGATACTTAAAAAATGTAAATATTTAGGGGCTCTTGAGTGGCCGCAATGGTAGTGTGTGCAGCTCTTGTACATAAGAACGCTAGTCCAATCCCTGCTCTGTTCATCTTTCAACGGCCGTCGCCTCACTTAGTGCCAGCGACCTTATCGAGTATTTAGCCATGAAAAAGCTTCTCAAAATACCGTTCGGAACCGAAGTAAAACTGTAAGTCCCAATCATTGAGTGTAAAAGTAGAAAGCACATAGCTCAGTGGTTGTGAGAAGCTCTCGTCAATCAATTAAAGGGATGTAATGGGAAACCATTTGCTCTTCAAGTGCTCTTGAATAACTACTTACGGTCCTTCGAGTCGGTCAGACGAAAAGTAAGTGTCTGCCTATGTAGCTTAAGTTGTAAAGTGTTCAAACACGTTTCTCCAACTACCTCTTCGTCATTTTCTCCCAAAATTGATGTTGGATCAAGTATCAACGCAGAGTCATATGTCAGTATTCTATATACAATATTCCAACTTATTAGCCTTAAGTATCCTATATTAATTAATTTATTACCATTCCTTTTCCTATCGTCAAAGAAAATATCAAATAATATTACAAATTACTAATATTTTCCTCATTTCCCACAAATGCTCTTCAACTTGCCCTCAATTATTTCCAGTTCATTCCACTCCACTTAACAGATCCTTTAACAGCTAACTAATCCAATTTACCAACATTCTCTCATAATTAATTCCCAACAAAGTCATAGACACAATTTGATCCAATGGTATCATAAAAATACGATTATCATAAAAATGAAGAAAGAAAAACTTTCACCTGTACTGAGACTAATTTTCCTATGTATGCAATGCAACAAGGTGTGTTCGTTCTTTCGGATACGCTCATTATTCATGTCCCCCTCCTTACATCTTTACACCGCTTACCGTTCCTAATGATGTGATTGTGAAGGTGATTGTTTCCGCAAACAAAAGCAAAACGAGAGATGAGATACCCCATATGTTGTATATTTAGTTGATGTTTTTCACAACATTTGCATCGATGGAAATGGGTAAAGTAGCTTGTAACTTGTAGTCGAGTTGTAAATTTATGAAGACGGATGCATTAAAAGTAGGGAAGAGTGGAATCAACAGACAAAACGACGTGCAAACAGGTAGACAGACGAAAGTCAGCTTGTCAGTCAGTTAGTGTGTCTTGTTTGTCTCAAAAGCGTAACTGTGAATAATTTCCCATATGATAATCATCATAATCATCATCAGCTTCATTAACATCGTCGTCACTACCATACTATGTTTTTATCCATAAGATATAAAATACATAAAATCAGCGATTATGATGATTATGACACCAGTGTTGGTCGCATTTCATAGGGACACCACCATCCACGCAAGATGACATTAATGTCGTTTGATCTCTCGTTTGTTAAGCATCGTTGCTAACAATATTAATACAGCTTTAATAATTTCTTAAGTTTTGCATTTATCACCCGCTCTGTCTCTCTCTCTATATATTTCTTCTTCTTTGGCGTATAATTTATTATGCGAATGAAATTGCGGACGAGACTTTTGAAATGTTCACTTAGATATGGATGACTTTTTCCCCACTAAAGCCAAATCAAACGAGGCACATTAAAGAGCCATGTGGTATCACAATGTTATACACTGAAAGGAAAAGCTTCGACATATGAGTGACGAATATTTTCGTGGGAAGAGAAGGCAGCATACAGATTCATACCTGCAAAGAAAATTAATGAATTTGTTTCTTTGTGGCGATGGATGTGTTTCATTACTGTAATAAGAATATTTTATTATTGCAAAAAATATGTTCCATTCACTAGCGGGATATCTACTGTTTCAAGAGCGTAGTTTACAAAGTTCCAATGCTACAGATTTTAAAATACATACATCGTCCCAAACTCAAATATAAAATTTGTAATTCAAAATTAGTCTATTACAATTCAAAATATGAATTCTATTCCAGAATTAATGTTTCCTCGACCTTTCTTACTATGATGTAATAACTGATTCTTGATGCTCAAGTCTATGTCTACAATATTCAATGTTAAACTATTTTGGCATTATATTATTATTACACAGAAAAAAATAATTTTTCAATTCAATTAAAAAATTAGAAAATTCAAACAAAATATTAATTGAAAGTCCTGTGATAAAAAAATCACACATCAGCTACCATATTTGTAGGTTTTTTTATTGGAAAAACATTATTTTTCAATCGATGCAAAATTTCACCTGTCTACGAAAATATTTGTACGAAAATATTTTCGTTTTTAGTCGATGAAGAATTTCATATATTAACAAACTAAATTGTATCTCAGTTTTCGTTTTATCTTCGATCCGAAGTATTTTTAGAAATTTTGTTTATTTAAAAAAAATGAAACAGCCGCGGTAGGATTCGAACTCACATCCACTGGAAGATCGTTTCGATGTTTGTGACACAGCGTCGTTTCGGGCAGCGTCTAGCCCGTTACGCCACCGACTGCCTGTACACACTTATCTCCAACTGAAGTTATGTGGTTGTTCGTATCGTATTTACTTCGTTTAATATTGAGGAATTTCTTATGAATTTTTTGTTGGTACCATTTATCGATTTTCATTTCGATATTTATATACATATATCAATTAAAAATGTAATTGAGTGCTGAGATTTTTCATGTACCAATTTTTTTGTTAAAGTTTAACAGTCGTCTTTTTTGTCTGTGTACTCATATATTCGTATTATAAATAAACAAATTTGCAATTTACACAATTCAAACTGTCTTATACACGCTGAAAGATCTGTATTTTGTTGTTGTTTGGATGCAAATATATACTGTATTTGGAGCTTGTCGCAAATGTAATATACTTGCGTCCAAACATATTGTGTTTGCTATTCAATATTACATGTTTGAGACACAATGATTAATATGTTAGAATATATGTGTTTGCAACCCACATATATTTATGTTTGTAATACAAATACAGCCGTGTTTGTTGCGCTGTCTATGCTCTCTCGAGAGCAAGAGAATAAAAAAAAAGACAACGAGAGAGTTTATCTTGTATTTTTGCATTATTCTCTCAGTCAGTGAGTCATAAGTATTCCTGAATGTGCGTGCAAATTGCAGATGAAGTCAATGCTTCATCGGACAGATGATATCAAAATCGCTTGATCAGAAAAAAAAGTAAATAAACAAAGGCTCGTACGGTTAAATGGTTTGTAATGTTACTTTGGTTTTTGTGTATGTGTTTCGCATATATTGATGTGTGCTACCAAAGTGAGGAAAGAAACTGGAAAGGGCAACAACGTGAAGCCCTTTGTCTGTCCGAGACTTTACGCAGAAAATCGTTACGGCGGACTCTTTGTGAAATAAGTGTAATAAAAAACACAAGTAATTAATCCACGCTTGTCTTGCATGAACTTGATTTGTATATAAATATCTTGTTTGTGTACCAACGCATAGCTGAAACCTTCTGAAAACAAAAACGTGGGAGACAACATAGGAAGAAAAAGCAAAAGAGCAGCAGATTCTCATTTCATGGAAAAACAAACAAAATGGATGTAAAAAGGGCCGCTTTAAATCTATTTACTTTGTGTATTAATTATTTATAAATGTGGATTTATATTGTTAAAATTAATTATAATATGTAATACATAAATATGGAAATAGAAGAATAATTCGTTTCTAAATATTATTATATTTGGGAGGAAATTCGCATAGGTTTCCTCTTAAGTATATGTAGGTTTGGGGGAAACACGCGAATGCTTCCACGTAAGTATATGGATGTTTGGGATGAAGAACGCATGTTTCCACGTAAAACCATACATGTTTGTCGGTAAACATGATAGATACTGTTTGCATTTAAATACAAGTAAGTTTGGGACCTCTAAACAAATGAATTTTTGAAGTGTATTCCAAACATATACATGGGTCCTGCAGAATATCTTTGGGCAAATATGTTAGAAAGGCCGATGTTTTTCAGCGTGTGGTATTTGAATCGAAAGTATTATCAGTTAAATTTAAAAAATTCAACTACTTAATTTGAAATGCAATTCAACTCAATCCTTTTGAATTTCAAACAAAGTTCTAAATTTAGATTGATTTAAAAATTTTTTTTTTTTATATTTCGATTGGAAGTGGTGCAGTCAACAAGTAAGCTGGAATATTCAGTATCAGTATTGATACAAACAAAAATTAGATATATACCACACGATCGACTCATGGTCGAACTTTTTTTAAGGGTTTACCTATTGGCCTTGGGTAAAGGAAACCTAGGAACCAAGCTCACCGTTCACATGGACTGAACTTTTATAGGGAACTATTAATCCCTCCAGAAAACTGCTCATACTAGGGCCATTTCCTGATGCTGATTTAATTTTAACTGTTCCTATCCTTCCAATTATCACGCAACGCCTTATTTTGAGATTTATGCTAAATGTCAAAAATAAGGCGAAAATACCTTGTGGCCCAGAGGTTTAGCAACTAGTGACTTTTTTGCTATTTGCTCTCGCAGTGGTAAGACTTTGCAGATCACGCGTGATTCGTGACATTTGTCAAAGTCAAAAATGTGCATACGGTGCCGCATATCACACGGTACGCGATACCACGAACTAATTGAGAGACGAGTTTGGTGAGTAATTACTCACACGTTGTGGTGCTGTCACTAGACTATTTTCATTCAGGTGAACCAATTTTCTGGGTTTTCTTCAATCTTCAAAATTCAAATATGTATTTATCTGGATAGACAATCTAGAACGACAATGTTCCACAGTCGGGATTATTTAACTATTGCGTATGTCGTCAATTTATCCTGACCTGTTTTAATTATAATGAAATTTGGTCCATTTATTCTCCAAGTCTCTATGACATTTTAAGTTCCTAACTAAGGTCTCAATTACCTTTGGTTCTTAAGTTATGAACTGTAAAGGTTGGCAATCGAAAAGATGTTTTCATTTAAAAATTTGACCATTTTCAAATGTGTAGAATATATGTATGATATTCATGAGTGGAAATCAACGATTACTGTTTTTAAACTACGGGAGCAAGCACTCTGACATGAATGCCAAATTCTGTTCACTTGCCTATCCTCAATACAACATAAAGTGCGTAATCTCTTTGCAGTACAGCGAGAAACACTGTTCGTTGAGCTTTCCCACATATGTTTGTCGCCATTGATGAAATTAATGTAGCCTTTTCTAGGAATTTAAAATCTGTTTGCCTTTCTTAATCTGGCATCACAAGCAAGACTCTAAGATCATCGTATCTTATTTCATATAAGTTATCGTCAGGAATTTAATTTCCATTTGACATTTGGAAACTGCTTATAAACAAGCTAATAATTACTAATTTGTTATGATTATCTATTATTTATTTTATTTATTTAATTTTAATAAGTTTCTTCTTAGTGTTTTAAAGTATTTAACTATACGTTACTCTGTAATTAGTTATATGCATTTATTAGTGTATAAATATTGTTTAAAAAAAATATTACTGCATTAATTTTGAGAAATGACGTTTAATAAATAATTATCATGGATGGCCACTAAATTAAATGCTTCGGGTAGATGTAATCACGAGAACGAGGTGCGTTGCAGAAGTGATGTCTTTGAATGTAGATTTTTAACAAAATTTTTGCGATCAAAACTTTTCCTTCAACAATGAAACAAAGTACTTATGTGACCAAAAAGTTGTTCAGAGATTTTTTGACATTTTAAAAATATCCGGCCAAAGTCACGATTAGTTAATCGATGCGATATACCGCCTGTTAGATGTTCTGATTTTTTCATCCACCGGCTAAATTAACAGTGTGGAAAAAGTGGAAGTTGGTAACGCTGTAAACTGGGTTGCCACAAATACAAACGGGTGACATCGCTGTAGCAAACTCACCTGTTCAGCTTCTTATCGCCAGTCCAAAAACCAGGGGAACGAATTTGGAAAAGAAATCTGTGGTATTTATTTCTAAGTGCATTAAAGTTTCTGATCATAAATCTGTCATTTAATTTGCTGGATTGCCTCCAACTTTTAAGATATTCCAATGAACGTTCGTTTGAGTTATTCTTGTGCATGCAAAGTCATACACTCTGAAAAATCTGTGTTTTTTTGTTGTTTGGATGCAAATATAACGTGTTTGTAGGTTGTCGCAAATATACTATACTTGTGTCCAAACACATTGTGTTTGCTATTCAATATAACATGTTTGGAACACAAGGATTAGTAGGTTATAATATATGTATTTGTGGCCCAAATGTAGTTGTGTTTGTTGAAAATTGCTGAAAATACTGCTCTCTGTCACAATAAAGAAACAAAAAGTATCAGGTCTTCGATTCACGAAAGCAATGATTGCAAAGATGTACATGGTTCCTGCAATATGTTGCCAGGGCTGATATTTTTCAGCCTGTAGCTTTATTACCTCAACTTTGGACAGTAAACTAAAAAGGCTTAAGACACGTCAATACTGTGGGCTCCCGGGAAATTCCTACTTTCAATCCAAAGTGTACGTACTTAGACTCCCTTTGCTTCGATCTACACACGTATAGGCAAAAATTTAAAACAAAAATGAGTATATTGAATTTCTCCACCCAATTTGAAGGTCTAAATGTAATTTTTGTTGATTAGCTAACTATGTAACAAAATTTTGGTTTTTGCTCTGGGGGTGGACGATTCCTGCGGCAAATGATCACACTAACTCTGTGTAGTCAAACCGCAACTGTGTGGCTACACCTTTTTTTTATGGGCGTGGTAAAATTGAATTTTCTGGCATAGACAAATTCAAGATGTAGTATTCTCGTCTGTGAAATCCTCTAGTAAAATCTATTCCATAATAAATTAGTAGAACATTTAGATATTTTTTCGGTTATTTTGGTGCATTTTTCTTGACATTGTTTCAAAAAAGGACAAAAAGGACCTCTGAAAATAAAGATAGAGAATTTTGGTCTATGACGACCCATAATGAAATTTAATAAGGAATAAAATCGTAGAACATTCAAAATCCGTAGCTGGTCATTTTAGTGTACATTTTGGGTACATTTTGAACAAAGGACGAAAAGGACCTGTTAAACTTTGAAATAGGCATTTGAATATCCTACGAAAATAATCTCTGTCAAATTTCACTGCGGACATGTTCAATTCAATATTCATACTTGAGTTTTAAATTTATCTCGGACAGTATCGGATAAGAAAATTCATACACACAAAGAAAAAAAAACGTTTATTGCTCGGTTGCCACAACAATACTTTGATTGATTTCTATTAATTTATTAATCTCAACCGTTCATGTAGTTCTCCCCTATTAATTCATATATCGCAAATGTGTATCGTGTTGTTGCAAACGACTTCTCGTTTGCATTAAACGCGTACAAAATTACATTTGTCGCAAGTTAAAAACCGTTTGCGATAACTGAAATTAGCCATTTTTCTAATGAGAGCACAGATTACGAATAACGTAAATTTCGCTCATTCTGTCGACTGTATACACAGTCTTATCCACACGTTTGGCATACACACTCACGCATACACATAAAAGTGATTACACACGCTAGTGCTTCTACCTTTTCAATATATCTTAGATGGACAGTTGACGCCTTGTAGTTTGCTGCGCTTTTAGTTGTTATTTGAATGGAAAGCGAGACAGACGAGTAGGTATACAGTAAAAAAATAGACAAAAATTCCAACTTTTTTTAAAACACTTTACGGGTAAAACCAAAATCATAAAACTTGGTAATTTAAACAAAAAAGAGCTTATAGAAGCCATAAATAAAAGATATAATTACAACGCGGTTGCTGTAACCGAAATGACAGTTGGTGGAACCATTTTTCGTTTCTCGCAAACGAGTTTTCAGCTTTAATTTTTCATAACTCGTTTACTGCAAACGTTTTCAATTACAACTCGGTTGCTGTAACGAGGGAACAGTTGGCGGAACCGTTATATGTTTCTCGCAAACGTTTTTTTCTCCCAAACGAAATTACATGTATGGCTTAACAAAAGTTCGTTTCTCCCAACTACAGTCCCCAAACGAACTTCAGTTATCTGAGATTTCGTTTGGGAGGAACGAGGTTTTCCTTTGCGTGTACTTGCCACGCCCATAAAAAAAGTGTAGCCACACAGCGCTCTACGTTTTTGGGGATCATTTGGCACAGGAATCGTCCACCCCCAAAATTTGTGTTGCACAGTGTTAATGTTTTTCGCAAAGTTTTTCGTTTCAAGAGAGTTACATCAATTTTTCTACCGTGAGCCGAAAAATGGCAAAAAAAATCAAAATATTAAAATTTTCGTCATTTATACATTATTGGTATGTCTGTTCTGAAAGGCATATTTACTTACTTATCGGGTCTCGGACCACCCCGGGGGGTCAGGGACCTTACAAAACGAAGATAACATATTTCGCCAACCAGTTGGATCTTTTGCTTTATTTCTCCAGTTGGCAATACCAAGTGTACTCAGGGATTCATCAACCTGATCCGAGCGGAGTCTTGGTCTTCCTATTTTTCGTCTTCCTTCGAGTTTGGTTTCGAAAACCCTTCGTGCTGATTCGTTTTCATCCATTCTACTGATATGGCCTAGCCAGCGCAATCGCGTTATTTTGATCCGCTTAACTATGTCAATGTCAGGATAAAGCTCATACAGCTCATGAATCATGCGTCGCCGATACTCCCGTTGTGCACTATAGGGCCATACATTTTTCGGAGGATTTTTCTCTCGAAGACACCTACAGATGTTTCGTCTGCTTGCGATAGGACCCAGGATACTGAGCCATAAAGCAAGACAGGCTGAATGAGAGTCTGGTACAGCTGGACTTTTATTACTCGAAAGAGGGCTTTATCTCAAAAGTGCTTGCTTAGCCCAAAATAACATCTATTCGCAAGCACAATTCTCCACTTGATCTCAAGGCTGACGTTGTTTCTGTTCATGGCAGATCCGAGGTATATAAATTCGTCCACTACCTCGAAGTTATAACGGTTATTAACGTTCACGCTTTGGTCTAATCGCGTCGAGGCCCTGGTCGTTGAAATCATTAATTTTGTCTTGTCCTCATTTACCGTCAGACACACTTTTGCTGACTCCTTCTCAATTCTCGAAAAAAACCGCAGTAGCTTCTCTAATAGTGCGCCCAATGATATCTATATCATCAGCATACGCGAGCAGCATGTCACTTTTGCTGCTGATGGTTTTATTCATGTTGACTGCAGCTTTTCTCATAAAGATCCCCATTAAGATGTTAAAGAGATCGCACGATAGGGTGTCGCCTAGCATGAGGCCTCGCTTAGTTTCGACAGGTTCGGTAAGATCCTTACTAACTTTCACTGCGGATTTGGTGTTCGTCAAGGTCATCCTGCAAAGGCGTTTGAGTTTTGCAGGAATACCAAGCTCAGACATTGCTTCATTGAGTTTCTCCCGTATCGTACTATCGAAGGCCGCCTTATTATCTGAAAGGCATACGAGTATTAGTAAGAATTGTGAAATGAAGAAAGAGCTACTATGTTGTAGTAGCAAGCAGAGCAAAATTTCGAACTGCTTAGGATTTATTGAAATTAAATCAGAAATAGAGCTCTGATTCTCAGCAGAAGCCTTCTTTGCCTTGCAAAAAATTACAATGATCCGTGACAGAGCCGAGCAGGATTTCGTGATAGTATGCCCATGTATTTGTATAATTTGATGGCCCCAAAAAAGTCTTCCAGTTCTCACATAGAGTAATGTTTACATGTAGTTATATCTTGGCGTTAATGGGTTAAATTTGATATAGCATCCGAGAAGTTAGATTATTATTTCTATCGCCAGAAAGATGTTAAAGTGATCACCAAATAGCCTGTCTCTTTGTCTAAGATCTCAACAGCTTCTAGTTTCCGGATTTCAAACCATTGTAGCAATTTTTCATTGCACATTAAAAGTCAGTCAATAGCACCTAAAAGCTCCTACAGTTTAAAGGTCCAATCTCAATCAACATACTATGTATTGCATCAATTTAATTATACTTCAAGGCAATTATCAAACTGCCCTCCTACGATGTTAGTCCCAAACGTACAAGCCACAGAAACTCGTATGTACAGCAAAGTGGGGTAGGAAACCAAAAGAAAGAAAAAAGTTAAGGTTATAGCATCAAAAATCTAAGCATAGCGAATTTAATTGCTATTATATTCAACGAGTTAAATTGTATACTTAAGCGATAAAACTAATGCTTACAACAACACAAACTGCAATAGCAAATTCAGCAACGAGACGATATAACGATAAGCTGAGCCTCCGCCGCATATACTTACACATGTACAAATCATAGTGTGCGGGGTCGAACAGGTTCAAGATTTTGGCGCCTCATAACGAGTAAGCCAGCGTATTTGATTATAAATTACCCTCACATTGGAACACTCACGTGCACGTGGGCTTAACGTGTGACCCATATTTCCTGTGGCTCATAAGATATCAAATCTATAATCGCAAACGCTATTCGTTGCGCCGCCATAGACCGGGTCATTGAGTTGAGATTTATGGTCTTCTCTGCACAAAACAAAATAAAAACAACAACATTGTATAAACGTTTAGAACTCAAAACTGGATTTCCATTTATTTCCTTGACGTTTTGCCTCTGCTATTGTTTGGCACAAAACATTTTAGTGCGTTTTTCCTCTATTGCGTGTGATTAATGTGGCGGCCAAACGCAATTTTCAAAAATGCTTGACGCCTCTCTACGTTGCTTTCATGTTTTTGGGGAAATAAAATTATAACTACAACATTCCACACCGCTTTTAAGGTCTTTCGCATATGTGTTTTGGAGGTTTGGCTGATTGCATAGTCGGCCTCCCAGAAGCTCATCATTATAATAAAGTCATTACCAAATGCAACGATTACCATTGACTCTCTTTGTTAAGACAGCCAAAATATTGTTTGGGAATTCCTTATCGTGGGGGCTTTTATCTTTCGCACCCAAGAAGAAGAAACAAAACTAAATGGCCTTTAAACTCCTTCGGGCCATATGCAATTTTGAATAAAAAAAAATGCGTTTGTAAATTGCGAATGATGGCCAAGAGAACCTGTATAGAATTAAGTGCTAAGAAATTTTTGTAAAGACATATTTATTCTCTGCGTGTACAAGTATGGCAGGTCATTTAGGGCCACCAGGAATGGAACACATTTTGTGTTTAAAGTAGTTATAATTGTAAATTTTATATAACTTTAAGTCTAAAACAAGTAACATGACTAAAACATTTTGGAGTTGGTCGTTGGGCACACGTGTCATAAAATAATAGCCATATAATTCAGCAGTAATTTCTGAGCCTCTTAAGATTTAATTTTTATGATCGCACAAAAGACTGTAACATAGAACTCGGAACTTTTTTCTAAACCAGAGGTTGGAAACTTTTTACGGAGAGGGCCAGATATGGAACAATTTTAGCCCTGTTGGTCAGACCTGAAAAATCAAATTTATAGAAAATTATTCATGTATGCAGGCTGAAAAATAAGGACCCCAGCAACATATTGCAGGAACCATATATATGTGTGCAAGCATTGTTTTCAGGAATTGAAGATCTGGTGCCTTGTTGTTTATTTGTTGTCTGTCACGTTTCTCTTTTCAGCAGTTTTCCACAAACAAGGCCACATTTGGGTCACAAAATCAAATATTATAAACTATTAATCCCTGTGTCTCAAACATGTAATATTGAAAAGCAAACACAATGTGTTTGCAAACAAATATACTATATTTACGACAAGCTACAAACATGTTATATTTCAACAAAAGACGGATATTTCAGCGTGTGGGCTTTTTTGTCCCTATATGGAACATGCCTACAGGTAGGAGAATCAGTAATGCCTTTCAATATATGAGTGGTCAAATCTTACTAATATTCGGATTTGAAAGTAATTCGGTTTGATTGATATCTTGGATGAGCTAACTCTAAATTAAGGATCGTTTTCGCAATAATATTTTAAATTCGTGTCGTTATTAAGATTCACTATTTTTAATTTGATTTCAATTATCACCGATTTTGTTATTTTACATGCTAAGTGACCAACAATCGGTTGTGCAGTGGTACCGTGCGCGGTTCTTGTACAGGAGAACTTGCATTCGATTCCTGCTCTGCAGACCTTACATTTCGTTTGACGGCGGCCACCTCGCTTAGTGACAGCGACACTATCGAGTATTAAGCCACGAAAAAGCTTCTCAAAATACCGCTCGGAACGAAAGACACAAAAAAGTTGGAAAAAATTTTCTTTATTTTTTAACATAATCTCCTTTTAGCTCGTTGCACTTTTTCCAGCGATATTCAATAGCTTCGATACCCTGTTTATAGTAAGAACTGTCAAACTCCTTAAACTTGCCATCAACCGCAGACGCCACCTCTTCATTGTTGGCAAATCTTTTACCACCAACCTATTTTTTGCAGTTTGGATATAGAGATTAGTCAGAGGGAGCTAAATCTGGCGAATAAGATATGACTGATGAAGCAAATCGAACTTTAGATCATTAATTTTGGTTATCGCAATAGTTGGATGCGTGAAGTGGAGCATTGTCCAGCTTTTTCGCCAGATGCGACCTTTTTACAGTTTCATCAGTTAAACACTGCAATAAATTAGCATACTATTCGCCGTTGATGGTATTTAATTTCTGAAGATAATTAATAAAAATTCTCCCACGCGCATCCCAAAAAACAGACGCCATGGCCTGCATATGGAACCGTCACCGCCTTCTTTGGACACGATTCTCCCATTCCAGTTCACTGCTTTGACTGTTCCTTCGTCTCAGAGTTAGAACTCCACGCAAACATTCGGCTTTATTGCGGTAAAACATTGTCAAACACTCCACTGAAACATCTTACGACGCTGGTTTTTCTCTATTGAAAGCATCGCGCTCTATTGGGCACAGCTTTCTCATCTTCAAATCTGCGGTTAATATACGATGTATAGCTCTTTTTGAAATGCCTATCATTTCAGCTACCTACGGACCTTCAGCCGATGATCATCCAATACCATTTTATGGATTGCTAACAACTAACATGACTTAAACATTTTGGAATTGGTCGTTGGCCACACGTGTCATAAAATAATAGCCATACAGTTGTGCAGTAATTGCGGAGCCTTATAACGGTGGCGGAAGGCAAATCAGTCGTTGGCTCATCCACCTTCAAAGAACCAAAGAATATGTCCGCTACACCGAAGAGCTTCAGTGACAGGGGCACCTATATAACCTGAGACGCATTTTTTGCCTTCTCACTCTAGCTAGATAATGGAGTGATCCTTTGCCCAGGACATTCTTCTAGGAAGTAGTGACTAGGGACTACCCTATGAAGGAATAATTTCTGACCACTCCCACATGAGTGGCTATCAAATACTTTCCACCTCCATGGTCAGTCCCACGAAAAGTTACAAAATTTAAATTAATGAAGAGAAAAAAATCTGTGTCAAAAAGGGACAAACGTCTTAAATGCAATTAGGAAAATTTTGACTAAGTGCACTACGATAACCACTGGAGTCTCAGTGACCTCTAGATCCAGTTTGTTTAATGTGACTTATGTATCCGAAAGTCATACACCAGATATTGGTTACATATCTAATTAAATGTCAGAGCTTCTCATGGAAAGTATCTCCTAAAGATGATCACCTAAAAAAGTTGGAAATGCACATAAGTCGTTTTCCCTTTTCGGTACAGAAATCTTAAACCAATTTTAAATACATCAAGGGCTATAACTTTAATGTTTATTCATTAATCGGCGTTCCTACACAATTGCTCAATTTATTGAGTGAGTGTACGCAGGTGGGAGGGCCCAGGGTCTCAAACCCCCTCTGAAATTATGTCTTTAAGAGGTGACTATTTATTGAGGTATGGAGGTGAAAAGGCATATTTCAATCTAAATTTCAAGTATATATTTCGCCAACCAGTTCGATCTTTTGCTTTATTTCTCCAGCTGGCAATACCAAGTGTACGCAGGGATTCGTCAACCTGATCCCTCCAGCGGAGTCTTGGTCTTCCTATTTTTCGTCTTCCTTCGAGTTCGGTTTCGAAAACCCTTCGTGCTGGTTCATCTTCATCCATTCTACTGACATGGCCTAGCCAGCGCAATCGCGTTATCTTGATCCGCTTAACTATGTCAATGTCAGGATAAAGCTCATACAGTTCATGATTCATGCGTCGCCGATACTCGCCGTTGTGCACTATAGGGCCATACATTTTTCGGAGTATTTTTCTCTCGAAGACTCCTACAGATGTTTCGTCTGATATCTATATCATCAGCATACGCGAGCAGCATGTGACTTTTGCTGCTGATGGTTTTATTCATGTTGACTGCAGCTTTTCTCATAATGATCTCCATTAAGATGTTAAAGAGATCGTACGATAGGGTGTCGCCTTGCCTGAGGCCTCGCTTAGTTTCGAATGGTTCGGTAAGATCCTTACCAACTTTCACTGTGGATTTGGTGTTCGTCAAGGTCATCCTGCAAAGGCGTATGAGTTTTGCAGGAATACCAAGCTCAGACATTGCTTCATAGAGTTTCTCCCGTATCGGACTATCGATAAATAGATGATAGGTGTCGATTTGTTTTTCGTGTGTCTTCTCCAGGATTTGACGTAGCGTGAAAATCTGCTCAGTTGTCGATTTTCCAGGCCTAACGCCACACTGGTATGGTCCAATCAGGTCAGCGATAATTGGTTTTAGTCTTTCGCACATTATACTTGATAGAACCTTATATGCTATGGATAAAAGGCTTATTCCACGGTAGTTGGCACAGATACTCGGGTCACCTTTTTTAAATATGGGACATAGTACACTGAGACTCCAATTGCCGGGCATGCATTCATCTAACCAAATTTTGCTAATGAGCTGATGCATGCACCTTATCAGCTCATCGCCGCCAGCCTTAAACAGCTCCGCCGGTAATCCATCGGCTCCTGCGGCTTTGTTGTTCTTAAGCCGGGCAATAGCTGTTCTGACCTCGTCTTGGTTAGGAGGGGGCAATCGACGTCGTCGTCCATATTGTGATCGATTGTCCCATCGTCATTGGATATCTCAGGTACCACTAGCGCGGAGAAATGCTCTCTCCATATTCCCAACATGCTCTGCACATCTGCGACGAGATTTCCGTCCTTGTCTTTACAGAAGGGCGGCCCTGAACCATGTCCATTAGTTCCGTTTTTAACTTTTTGGTAGAATTTTCGGGCTTCGTTCTTCCTTCTGTATGTCTCAATTTTCTCACTCTCGCGCTTTCTCCACTGCCGTTTCTTACGCCTAAAGAGACGGTTTACCTCCCTTCTTTTCTCCCTATACCGCTTATTTGCAGCTCGCGTTGCAATTGACTGAAGAATTACCATACGTGCAGCGTTCTTTTCGTCATTTGCAATGCGACACTCTTCATCGTACCACGGTTTATTGCGAAGCGGCTTTTCGAAACCAAGTACGGTTGTTGCGGCAGTTTCTATAGAGTGGGAAATGGGTTTCCACTGCGCATCAGGATCGTCATCGGTGGGTTCTGTGCCAAAAGTTGCGAGAGCTTCCTTGAGTAGGCTGTGGCTACCTATGGTAATTGCAGCTTTCCGATGTCCAGCTTCCTCTGCGTCTGGTTTCGTACGATTTTCGCTCTACTTAATCTTGTGCGAACCTTTGCTGCTACCAGGTAGTGATCAGAATCGATGTTAGCTCCTCTGATCACTCGTACGTCCATTACACTGGATGAGTGCCTTCCATCAATTACCACCTGATCAATTTGGTTCTTAGTTCTTTGATCAGGGGATACCCAAGTAGCCTTGTGGATGTCTTTATGCTGGAATCTTGTACCACTAATGACCATGTTTTTTGCCGCGGCAAAGTCAATCAGTCTCATACCGTTGTCGGAACTGTCAGCATGTAGACTGAAATTGCCAATAGTTGGATTAAACACATTCTCCCTTCCTACTTTACCATTAAAATCTCCTAGTACAATCTTAATGTCATGGCCAGGGCTGCGGTCATACGTTTCCTCATAGAATATGTCTTTGGCATCATCATCTTTCTCTTCTGTCGGGGCATGCACACAAATTAGGGAAATATAAAAATATTTCGCTTTTATGCGGATTGTGGCTATACGTTCACTCACATGATTGAACCTATAGACTAGATGTCGCAGTCTTTTGCCAACTACAAATCATGGCAACTGTAGTATATATCGCAGTTTCTTTTTCCTGTGCAGCCATGCCCTGTCCATCACATTTCTTGGATAGCGGTAATGTCAGCCTTATAACTTTCGAGGACATCTGCCAGTTGGATACTTGCACCGGATCTATATAGAGTTCTAACATTCCAAGTGCATATGCGTAAATCGTGGTCCTTATAACGTTTGCGGGGGTCGTCAACAAATAGGGGTTGTTTATGTTTTCTTTTTCGTTTACGTATTTTCACTGCCATTATGAACGGTGGCGGGAGGCAAACCCAGCCCACCGCGTTTTTGCATTTTACCCACTGCCAGTATAATTTGATGCAGCCGCCCATTATGGATCAGATGCTGACCAGGATGCGATATGTTGAACCTGGATTTTCTTCTGTTAGTTTCTATCCGCCGTTGGCCCGTATATTTGGCTCATCCGCCTTCCAAGGACAAAGGAATATGACCGATTGTTTGATGAGCTTCAGTGACATCAGTCATCTACGAAACCTGATTTGATGCTCATTTGTTTCGCCTTCTCACTCTAGCTAGCTAACGGAGGTTTCCGAAAAGCCATTGCCCAGGACATACTGCGTGGAAGTAGTGAGGTGCTTGGACTGCCCAATGAAGGAATCATTTCTGGCCACTCCCAAGTGAATGGCAATCAGAAACTTTCCACCTCCACGGACAGTCCCATGTGCATTAAAAAAAATGTGTATGTCACGTTTCGGAGACCAAACCCCATGAACAAACAATAGTGACAGTTCTGGATTAAAAATCGTGTTTCTTAGTGCATTTACCAGTCCGAGCTGCATTTGTCTTACCAAACTCGTTCCTTAATTTTTTTTATAAAACAAAATATATGTCATTAGCAAGACTTTTCATTTCGAAAGTCTATGAATTCCAAAAACCTTAAAAATTTAATTTATTGATGATATTCTTATTTAAAAACTATTAAGATGCCTTTGCACCTCCATACCTCAATAAATAAGTACATATATCAGAAGCCGTCGTCAGTATAGTTATACCCATTGGAAGTTATTAATACATTTGCTCTTACGTGTCAGTTCATCAAAAGCCTTTCGTCCAAATCAAAAAGTCATTATAATCAAATAAAACTATATTACAACTCTGCACTTACTTTTACTGCAACGTAGGTACTATCAGCAAAGATTGGCCAACACCATAAACTCTACCTATATGATGGATGGCTTATTAAAACCGCTATCGATAGTTCATGTTCATGTTTATGACACTATTGAATTATGATTGGCAACGCTATATTAGTAGCAATATTAGCAGTAGCAACAGAAACAGTAACAGTAACAGTTACTACTGCAGCAACTGCATTCACGCAACTGTTTTTTCCACCGACCATCATCAGTAGTAACAGCTGTTAACATTTACTTCTTTCCTTTGGTATACGACCATGAAATGTTGCAACATTTTATATACAAAATGATGGTTAATTAATGCCATGGTTGCCAATTGTCCATAAATGTGATAATTTATTGTTGCCAATAAAACAACACGTACGATCTTCCATACATCCAACATAATCGCTTGAAGTCATACAACACACACTCGATTTAAACATTTGTTTTTTTATTAATTTTATATTCGTGATCGCAGAGGATTTTTGTTTATATTTTTATTTTATTTTTCTGCGAATGCAACACGTGAAAGATGTTTGGTGGAAAATGTTATGCACACTGGTGAAGAGAGTAAACATTTTGAAAATATTTGTACTCGCAAAGAAAAAAACCGTTAATTGCTCGGTTGCCGCAACAATACATTGATTGATTTGTATTAATTTATTAATCGCAACCGTTCATGTAGTTCTCCCAAATAAACTCATATATCGCAAATGTGGATCATGTAGATGCAAACGAGTTCTCGTTTACATCAAAGATGTACAAAATTACATTTGTGCAAGTTTTAAAAACGTTTGCGATAACTGAAATTAGCCATTTTTCTAATGAGAGCACAGATTACGAAGAACGTAAATTTGTCTCATTCCCTCTTTCTGTCGACTGTATACTCAGTCTTATCCACTCGTTTGCCATACACACTCAGGCATATACATAAAAGTGATCACACACTCACTCAAACACATAAAAGTGACCACACACTCTCCCAGTGGCGGAAGTCATGACCTGGAGGGCCTGAAATTATTACAAAACAGGCCTTCTTTAAAATACGGAAGGCCTACCCTCCACATTACCTCCTCCTTTCTTTTAAACATTGCGTGAGATTGGGAGGCAAGGCCTTCCTTGCCCATTGCCTAAAGAAGGCCTTAGAAGGCATGCAAAGAGGAAGGCATTTACTTTAATTTATTTTTGTTCAACAAACCTAAAATTAAAATAATTTATTTTATCATAAAATCATTATCCCCTTCTACATATTTATTTATAAGTATGTATGTCTCTATCTTAGAAAGTTGTACCACGCCCAACTTCAAATTGAAAATTTGAAAAATACCCTGAAAAATATTAAATAAAAAAATATAATTTACAATTTTCTAAATTTATTCAAGCTCTAGACCTTTTTAATAATATAAAGCTTATTTATGATTAAAAAGGTCTTGAGCTTGAATAAATTTTGAAAATTGTAAGTTTAAAAAACAGACCGTGTAAAAACTCCCGCAAGGGAAATGATAAATATAATTTTAAGATTTGTATGAAATTTTCCAATTAAATTACGGTTAAAAGGAATCGGAAAGAAATTTCTCAAAATTGTAAAAATCTTCTTGGTTATACCTGATGAAAACATTCGTGCATTCCGCAGGCATTACAAAAGAACCATTCCGCATGCCTTATTTGTGGAAGGCTTTGCGACTTCCGCCGCTAGGCTAATGCTTCTAGATTGTCAATATATCTTGAATGGACAATTGACGAAGTGTAGGTTGCTGCGCTTTTAGTTGTTATTTGAATGCAAGGCGAGACAGATGCGTAAACTCATAAAGTGGGAAATTTAAACAAAAGAGAGCTTATGAAAGCCACAAATAAAAGTTTTAATTACAACTCGGTTGCTCTAGCCCGAAGAACAGTTGGTGGAACCGTTTTTCGTTTATCGTAAAGGCTTTTCAGATCTCATTTCTCATAACTCGTTTACTGCAAATGTTTTTCAGTTCTCCCAAACGTTTTTTTATTTTGGAGTAACTAGAACTCGGTTGCTGTAACCAAAACAACAGTTGGCGCTACCGTTTTCGTTTCTCGCAAACTTTTTTTCAGCTTATATTTTTCATAACTCGTTTGCTGCAAACATTTTTCGGTTCTTCCAAACGAAATGACATGTATGGATTAACAGAAGTTCGTTTCTCCCAACTACAGTCCCCAAACGAACTTCAGCTATCTGAGATTTCGTTTGGGTGGAACGAGTTTTTCTTTGTGTGTATGGTTTCAACTACTCGGGAGATATAAGAATAACGAACCCTTACTAGATTTCTGTAGGCTTAAATTTACATAGTTCTTAGACAATGACATTATCTCAGCCATGTTGTGGAAGAGACTCCAAGATAAACTGCCGCCTTTTTGACTCATTTCTATATTTATATATTAATCTACAACACGGCCAATTTCAAAATCATATTTACAGAATTACAGCCTGTTTCTCTATCCCGAACGAAAGCTTTCGATCGTGTTCTAGACAAAAGAAATTTGATTTTGGTTTCTCAATATTGTCGTTTCAAGTCGACGGAAAACATAAAATTTTTCAAAACTTTCCAGTACAAATGTTGGTTCTCTGTTTCGAATGTGCTGTCAGGTAGGAGAAAAAATGGAGTCAGGCGAACAAAAATTTCGATTTCGAGAAAACCAATTTGAGTCGAATGGGAGTGACTGATTTGCGTTCGCTTAGCTTTTCGTTCGAGATAGACAAACAGGCTGTTAATAAAGATTTTTCGCACCTGAAGATGGCAATAAAAAATTGACAAAACGTTGGGCCAATCATGAAATAAAAACTTTTGTTTTATTTACATGGACCTGATCGCCTAGTAAGCTCAAATATTCAATATACAAAGCATCACCAATAAACAACTAGTCAAACCAACAATTTAAGTCATATTTTTTTCCAGTTCTTTGCGGAAATCTGGCAATAAGCTCGCGTTGTAACTGGCTACAACGTCGCCGACAAACTCAGCATAAGCACTAAGGGCGGTTTCAGAGCTAAGGGCGGTTTCAGAGCTCCGTGACTTTTTGAACTTCCTTCGTAGTTAATTGACACTGCACCTGTCAACTAAAAAATCCAATGAAAGGATTGGGGAGAACTCCTCACAATCAGTGAGCTGTAAGCTTCCTAGTTTCACACTCGCTGATTGGGAGCTACAGTTTTATACAGGTTCCGAAATGAATTTTGAGAAGCTTTTTCATGGCTACATACTCGCCGTCACAAAGAGAGGTGACCTCCGTCGAAAGAAATATAAGGTGTTCAAAGCAGGGATTGAACCCACGTTCTACTGCACAAGAGCCGCGCACACTACCATTGCACCACCGACGGCCTCTCAACTACTCAATGTAAGTAGACTACTGTAAAATGTTAGGCAGCTGCGTCATTTATCGTAGTTTGCGTTTGACAGCCATTGGAAACCGACACGTCGTGAAATTCGAAAAAATGGAGAAATGGTAATTGCTGATCAACAAACAAAAGTGCTCAAGTAACACCAAACGTTAAGGTCGCCCAAAAGAGGTTGTCATACAAGGAATCGTCGATAAAAGCCATTAAATGATATTGATAGTCCGTCGGGTGGCTGAGGATGTAGGGATCTCCTCTGAGCGAGCACATCACATTTTACATGAATATATGGAAATAAAAAAAGATGTCCGCGCGATGGGTGCTGCGGTTACACACACTCGACCATAATCCTAACTGCGAGACCATTTCGATGGACTGTTTGGCGATGTTAAATTGCAATCCAGAGGATTGCTTGCACCGTTTCGATCTATCACAACGCACCAGAGACCAAGGAATGGGCAAATCAATGAACTTCTGCGGTTGAACGTGTACCAAAGAAGACCAAGGTGGGTTTGTCGGCCAACAAGGTCATAGCGGCAGTGTTTTGGGATGCATGCGGTGTCATTCACATCGATTACCTTAAAAAGGATAAAACCATGAACGGCTAATATTATTCACAACTTTTTGACAGATTCGTCATTCGTTTGAAGCATAAACGACCGAATTTGCCGAAGAAAAAACTGATATTTTTTTTATATATTTTTTTTTTATAGAAAGTATTTTAAAAAAAGTTTATTTTTAGGTCCTTTTTGTGAGAATATGTATTATATTTTCCCGAAAAGTTCCTTTTTTAAAGAGGGGTAATTCTTTTATTAAAAGATAATGCTTTTTTAAGAAAATGTACTATTTTTAAGAAGAATTAGAAGTACTTTTTTTAACAACAGGTACTTTCTAAAGAAGTGATACTCTTTTTACGAAAAGGTTATTTTTTTTAACAAAATTTACTTATTTTCAGAAAGGCTACTTATCTCAAGAAAAGAAAAGAAACGGTATTATTTTCTTTTTAAGAAAAGATACTTTTAAAAAAAAGAATTTTTGTAAGAAAGAGTATTTTTTTTTAAGAGAAGATATTCTTTTGAAGAAAAGTTTTTTTTAAGAAATGGGATTTTTTTTAGAATTGGAGTAGGTACTTATCTCAAGAAAAGTTATTTTGTTTCACAGAAAATGTACTCTTTAAAGAAAACGTAGTTTTTTAAGAAAACGCAAATTTGTTGTAAGAAAATGTAATTTTTTAAGAAAAAGTACTTATTTAAAAAAAAATTCCTTTTTTTTAGAAAACGTTCTTTTTGTAAAAAGAATTTACTTTTTTAAGCAAAGATACTTCTTTAAGATAAAGTATGTGTTTTAAGAGAAGGTACTTTGTGTAAGAATACGAATAGGTATTTTTTTTGAGAGTATTTACTTTTTTTAAGAAAAGGCACTTATCTAAGGAAATGTTCTCTTTTAAACTTCTTTCACTTCGACTTTTCTAAATGTACTTCTTATTGGTTCAAAATTACAATGTATACTAACAGCCCGAATCTTATGTATGTATGTATGTGTTTTTGCGGACTTTGGGAGTTTGGAAAAGTCAATTGCGCACACGAGCGCGTCGCATCAAAATGAGCCAGCGAGTAACTGGAGCAGGACCATGCGCAAAGCCGCTGACGGAGTTTGAAGAGCTAGCCTTATGCACTTTCGGTATGGCAGCAGTTAAAGGTGCAACGAGCACAGCAAGCATTGGCCTGCCCCCTCCGCTACAAGAAGTGAACATCGAGTGTGCATTGCATAGTCCTGGTGGATCTATGCTTAGTTCTGGTGAATCGCTATCAAGTCCTGCTGAATCGGTGTTTACTCAAACTGAGTCAGCAGAAAATTCGTGTGGTTCATCGTCAAATGTTTGTGCGGCTGAAGAAAGTTTTTCGGGGAACCAAGTAAGCTACATACATTTAAGTAAATCGTTTATATTATTATAAATTAATGTACTAAAACTACAAGGTCAACTGCAATGGTGGTTGTTAACCGAATAAAAACAAATAAAATTTAACTTTTGGTGTTTTATTTTCTAAATCATTGCATTGTTTATAGAGTAGAAATATATCTTCTTCGTGCAGCTTTACCTTCACGCGTATATTGTGAATTACTAACTGCTGCAACTATATAATCACTAATAACCACATCGTCAGTGATAAGCTCAGGAGCACCCGATTTAATCATGATGTTATGTAAAATTGCACATGATGCAATGATATCTCCTGCAGTTTCATGGGAGTAGTGTAGCACTCGATGTTTAAGCAAACATCTAAATCGCATCTTAAGTGCGCCAAACGCTCGCTCGATACAATTTTATTTATTTTATATTTTATTAAATTTTATTTCTTGTTGTTTACTTCTTGTTGAGGGTATCCTTGATCTCCTAAAAGCCAAGATTCCCGTCAGATTGTTGATATATCATTCTGCCTTCGTATAAGGTGCTCACGTAGATCAGATGTGGCCCAAATAACAGAATCATGCGTAGCACCTGGAAATGTTGTATTCAAAAATGTGAATACCAGACGATGATCACAGGCCTAAACACTAAAATTTGTTTCAATATAGCAATATAAAAAAAAGAGCAGTATAGCAATACAAAAAAGGAACTTATTGCTTCCACATTAAAAAAAATATAAATAAATTGTTTCCCATTACATCCCATGAAGGGACCGGAGAGAATTTCTCACAATCACTGAGCTGTGCGCTTCCAGCTTTCACTAAGTGATTGGGACCTACAGTTTTACACCGATTCCGAACGGTATTTTGAGAAGCTTATTCATGGCTATATACTCGATAGTGTCGCCGTCACTGTGCGAGGTGACCGCCGCCGAAAGAAATTTTTTTTTGAAGGTGGTCAGAGCAGGGTTCGAACCCAGGATCTCATGTACAAGAGCCGCGCACACTAACCATTGCACCACCGACGGCCTGCTGCTTCCACATTAATGCTGTAAAATCATTTGCGATTGATGTACAAATTTAGTGGTCGCTCTGGGTTGTTTGCGGGTGGTGCAATGATTGCAACGTGCGTGCAATCAATTGCGCCTATCACACTTTTTATGCCGAACCGCTTGAAAAATCTGTAAAACGTTTTTCAATATTACAGCATATGATTTATTAGAATTATTATTATACCCTATTTTTGTGGCATTTTCCTCTTCTGCGGAGTTTGGAAATGAAATCTCTGCACTTTTTACCTTTACGATGAGTTGTGCTATCGAGATCGAGATATTGACGGCTGACTCATTGGCAAATTGCAGTTATTCCCAACGCATTTCTGGTATGATCCGTGGCCGAAAAAGTGGAGCGTTGCCAAAACTCGAACTGTCAATGCTAATGATGTTCTTAGTGCGTCAAGAGGCTGCAAATCTGCAATTAAGTGCTGAGCAAGAACACGACTCAGTCGAAATTTTTTTGTAAATTCTGCCTCCGACAACTGAAAAGGATCGCTTGAGTCGCGTAATCTTCGTAAGTCACACCTACGCCGTCTTTTTCTGCATTTTCTTCGTCTTCACAAATCCGCATTAACACAATTATTTCTACTTCCATTTTTCTAAAAGGATACGTAAATTTATACATGTATTTTAAAAAAGAATCCATTATGTTGATATTTACATGCATCGTGCACTATTTACCGCATTTGAATACCCACACACAATAAAATAGAGCCATCAATACCAAATGAGACTTTGACAAATTATCAACTAAAAAGCTCTTATTTTTTGTAGTAGAATACCAAATCTTGATAAATATTCAAAAGTTGATAAATACTCAATGTGGTGAACTTATCAAGTGCACCCAATCGGGGTGTAAATATTGGTTACAGGCTCCACCTAGAAAACTTCACATTAAACAAGAAATTTCCCAACATATGTTAGTCTAGACACAAACCAAAGCAAAAGTACCCAAGATAGTTGATAATACTGGATTGTAGCATAATAGTGTTCAAAAAAAGTTGTATTCATTTAGACCCCATCTCGCAACGTGCAATAAGGAACTTCGGTCCAAAAACAAATTGGAAAAGCAATGGACTAAATGTATCGATCTGAAACGAGGCTATATTTAGAAATAAAACGTTTTTCACCGAATTTTTCACATATTTATTTCGAAAAGTAAACCAATTTATAGCGCCAATATAGAGCGTATTCCCATCACGAACACAAGTTTCCTTGTATGACGTACATTAACCTTTACTATACTTTACATCCTTTATCTTCCACGTACAGATAGTCTGTTTTTCGTTTCGTAAATATTTATAAATAGCAAAGAAAAACGAATTTCTTTTAAAATTTTCAGACTTTAAATGGCTGTAACTGTAAGAGGAAAGGACTCTAGGAACTAACTTTTAGTAGTCACACCGAATATTGCTGTTTTTTTAATTCAAATAGATGCATTTCAATAGTTTAGTACACAGTTGGGCCTGTATGGAATTTAAAAACTATAACTGTGAATTAGCTCTAAACAGACATTGTGATAATGTCCCTAAAAACAATAAGAGTTATGTATTTACTAATAAGGAATATTTGGAATATTGGTTTTAAATTTTGTGCAATAAAATATTCCGAAGTATCTCGAAATGTATTTTTAATCAATATTTAAAATTCTGTCGTATGGCCGACTATAGTCAAAAGCCTGAATGAAACTCAGTTTATCAAGAAGTCAATAATTCCAAAATAAATAACAATAAATTAACACAAATACCCTTTTAAACCACTGTTCCTCAAAATACGAGGGTTGTACAGCGGCATTGGTCAGTATGGTATTCACCACTTGCATATTAATATTTATTCATTTCGTTTAGTTAATAACAATTAATTTAATTGTTTGGACAACCTATTAAGCACAAAAAAAAACCAAAAGAAAAGAGTAACAAAAAAATAAAAAGAAACGAATTAATATCAAAAAAAAGTAATACCAGAAGTTGATTATCAAAAATACATAATCATAAAAAATTAAACTCATTAATTCCAACGCCACATACATAAATATACACCGGAACGTTTTATCATTAATTTTATTTTGGTCAAATCCGTGCAACCCCTCACCCACAGCTCTCAACAAGTGTGGAACTTTTGCACAGCTGCCAAGACAAAAAATCATGAGTAGAGGGGGTTTCCCAGTCTTTACAGTTTGCAATGGAGTACTTGTAGTAGACGTTATTTAACGGGGGGAAAACAAGAGTGTTACGAATTCATTTTCACTTGTATCCCCTCAATTAATAGAAACAAACAGAAAGCAGATATGGCTAAAATATTTGTGTAAACACTTCTGAAGAAAGTCAGTGATTTGGAAAATGTTGAACGGTCTTGGCAAGAAGTATGACCGACATGTTGCCTTTTTCTGGTTCACGGAACTAAATACACACCCCCACAGGAGCACTTCTTATTGTTGTCATTCCCCTTTTGTTGTGTTAGCAAACAATGGCAACCGGCTGTCTCAATGGACAAAAGTGGTCCAAAAGCTAAACACTTTGGATACGGTCACTCTAACACGTATAGAAATATTCAAACTCCTGACAACAAAGAATGTAAAGAAGCTGTTTTGTGTAAATTTATTTGCTTGAAAGGGAAGCTATAAAGGAGGTTGCAAAAATGCAGACAACAATTATTCTAGTATTAACACCTCAAAAAGCCAATGTCATTTTAATTTTAACTCAAAAAATTTTTTTAAATAATCTGAAACAAAATATCCACCTATAATTCAAAACTTTTATTTAAACTCATAAATCATAAACTGAAATTTAAAACTGAGTTTTTGGTTAATGTATGAGAAATTCATACTACAAGCTTACAAGTCATGAACATTTTTCGAATTGAAAAAATTCAAATTCAAATAAAAAAACTAAGTTTTTTTAAATTTAATATTCGCAATTTTAAATTATAAAATTATCAACCTTTTCATTCATTCGATTTGCAATTTTATTGATTTGTTTTGAATATCAACTGACTTGTATTGCATTTTAACTGATGTGTGTTGAATTTCAATTGACGATTATTGCATTTTGATTTATATCTTTGAAACTTCAATTGGTTGATGCTGTTGCTTTAAATTAATGTATATTAATTTTCAAATACAATTTTTCTCATACATTACCAGAATTTTTAAATTTCATTTGATATCTTTAGACTTTTAAAATTTTTTTTTTTTGAAGATTGAATTTAAATTGGAAATTGTATGGAAAATATTAAATTGTCATTACATCTCACTTAGAATGTGGTTAGAATTAACATATCACAATCAGAGAGGCTCCTATACACGGAGAAAGATCGGTATTTTGTTGTTGTTTGGATGCAAATGAAAAGTGTGCCTGGAGATTGCCGCAAATATAATATACTTGTGTCCAAACACATTGTGTTTGTTAGTCAATATTACATGTTTGAGACACAATGATTAATATGTTCTTATATGTGTATTTGGAACTCAAATACGTCTGTGTTTGTGATACAAATACCGTTGTGTTTGTTGCACTGTTTATGCTCACTCGAGAGCAAGAGAATAAAAGTGGGACAATGAGAAGTGTGTATCTGTATTTTTACATTAATCTCTCAGTCATTGATTCATAAATTTTTCTGAATGTGCGTGTCTAAATATTATTATGTTTGGGAGGAAATACCCATATGTTTCCACGTAAGTATATGCAGGTTTGGGAGAAACACGCGGATGCGTCCACGTAAGTATAAGGAAGTTTGAGATGAAGAACGTATATGTTTCCCTGTAAAAACATACATGTTTGCCAGTAAACATGAGGCTGTTTACATTTAAACACAAGTGAGTTTCGGACATATGAATGTTTGAAATGTGTTCCAAACATATACATGGTTCCGCAGAATATGTTTGGGAGAATATGTTAGAGAGCCGGTTATTTTTCAGCGCGTACTATTTAGCAACTAAAATAGATTTGTACAGTTTAATTACAAAATTTGGCTTGTGGGGGCTATAGTGAGACTATGCTAGTTACCTGTGAGTATTGGCAAGACCGTGACTTTCAAAATAATAACACGAGGGAGATTTTTTAGTAACGTTACAAACTTCACTTCATTAAACATTAAAATTAAAATTAAAATTAAAATTAAAATTAAAATTAAAATTAAAATTAAAATTAAAATTAAAATTAAAATTAAAATTAAAATTAAAATTAAAATTAAAATTAAAATTAAAATTAAAATTAAAATTAAAATTAAAATTAAAATTAAAATTAAAATTAAAATTAAAATTAAAATTAAAATTAAAATTAAAATTAAAATTAAAATTAAAATTAAAATTAAAATTAAAATTAAAATTAAAATTAAAATTAAAATTAAAATTAAAATTAAAATTAAAATTAAAATTAAAATTAAAATTAAAATTAAAATTAAAATTAAAATTAAAATTAAAATTAAAATTAAAATTAAAATTAAAATTAAAATTAAAATTAAAATTAAAATTAAAATTAAAATTAAAATTAAAATTAAAATTAAAATTAAAATTAAAATTAAAATTAAAATTAAAATTAAAATTAAAATTAAAATTAAAATTAAAATTAAAATTAAAATTAAAATTAAAATTAAAATTAAAATTAAAATTAAAATTAAAATTAAAATTTAAATTAAAATTAAAATTAAAATTAAAATTAAAATTAAAATTAAAATTAAAATTAAAATTAAAATTAAAATTAAAATTAAAATTAAAATTAAAATTAAAATTAAAATTAAAATTAAAATTAAAATTAAAATTAAAATTAAAATTAAAATTAAAATTAAAATTAAAATTAAAATTAAAATTAAAATTAAAATTAAAATTAAAATTAAAATTAAAATTAAAATTAAAATTAAAATTAAAATTAAAATTAAAATTAAAATTAAAATTAAAATTAAAACTAAAACTAAATTAAACTTCAAAACCGAGGGATAGCGAGATTGTGGCCAGATGTAGGTGGAAATAGCTTAACTAACTTTCAAACTAATAAGAGGAAGAGAAGCTTGGAATATTGAGGGATAATGGTATGAAGGGAAAGTAGAAGGCCTATTAAGGAGAAAGGAGTACAGAGGAGCAAAAACGTAAAGATTTAAGATATGGGAAATAGAGCATCGGACAATGTCGCGATCGATTTCAATGAATTTTTTGTATAATTTTCAGTCATTGAAATAGTTTATCTGATGTAACGAACCAAGATTTGTTGTTTTTCATCCTACAGTTTTTGTTAAAACTGAAAATTAATTCATTAGTTTCAAGAAAACATTTGTAAATAGTACAAATCTTTAATTCTAATTTTCAAAGAATTCTATTTGTCAATCTTTGATTCAACAAAAATATTCCTTGCTTTAATTAATTGTATGTATTGATTAACGAATTACAATTAGAAATATTATTCATACATTTTGAAAATTCAACGGATTACAAAAATTAAAATTAGTCAAATTAAAGAAATATTTCTGGCTTTTAGAAAAGTATCAGTATTGAAGAAAAAATTGGTAAATTGTTCAATTAATTACTAAAAAATTTTCAGTGATTTTGGTGTATACATACAAATTAATTTAAACTTAATTGCTTTAAATTGATCTGCTTTCTGGAATATTTTTGAACAAATATTGCCGATTTTAAATTGAATTTTATGACCGATTTTCAATTGAATTTTATGACCGATTTTCAGTAGTTTTCAGTTAATGTATGAGAAATTCAGGTCAGGAACATTTCTGTAATTGAAAAATGGTTGGGTTTTATTGGAATAATAGACAATTCTGTTAAGCGCACTCACTGGCATGATTCCGTGACAAGTTCATCATCAGACGCTTAACTACTGTGCCCTAATTGATACCATCGGTTGATCATCAATCGTATATGTATATACAAATTGAATTATGCAATTTACATATGCGAATTAGTATCGATCGAAGATCCCTAAGTATCATCAAAAACAAAATAACTAAGAACTCATCATAATGTTTTTGGAAAATCATATATTTCGAGATAAAATTTCAACAAATATTTTACTAATTATTAACGAAGTTTTTTATTTGAACTAGCTGTGAAACATTTAGCTGATTAAGCAAAAATATTTTGTTGTAAAATCAAATAATTTGATTTTGAAAATCTCGACAACAAAGTATTTTGATTTCAAGAATTTTTTCTTCAATTTAAAGAAATAAATGTTTGAATTCCAGAAATTTTATTCATAATTATTTGATTTTACCAATTCTGTTTTTTTCGTGTATAGAAGGAACGACAAAGACTCATTAATAACACTGTGCAAGTCGAAAAAAGAAATGGACTCAATGATTTACACTAATTCGTGTCCTACGAATCGAGCAGCATTATTGGTTTTTTGCCCTATAGTGATGGTTTTATACAAATTTTTTCATATACAATTGTAATTTTTTTAAGCAAAAAATAATTATTTTTTCTTCATATATTTATTTATAACTGCGAAACTGTTGCTTATCTTGGAAAATAGAATAGGTATTGTAATTGTTAATTTTTCTAAATTTGTTTAAACAAAATCGGGTGAGGCTTTCTCGAGTACTGGTGACATACTATGTACAAACTTGTTTCAAAACATGAGCTCTAAATCGAACCCTCTTAGAAATAAAACAAATCTGTATGAAACCATCATTATAGACCAAAAAACTAATGTTGCAATTCGATTCGTAGTACCCGAATTAGTACGAGTATAATTCCGTTGAGTCCTCATATGTTTTCGAAATTTTTTTTTCAAAAACTTACACAGTATAGTTATACGCTGTTATTAACAACCTAAATGGATGGGGTTGGTAGTAAATCCGAAGAAATACCACCTCGAACTGTTCACTAGCACGCAGATGGTTCCGTAGGTTCAGTAATTTTTTCTTGGTGTAGAGATGGTGTGATTCTCCACAAAAAAACTTAGTTTCAAGTCAAACACTATAGATCGTGCAACAATCACGTCGACCTTTGAGAGCAATTTCTACAATCATATCCCCGATAGGCAGGACTGGAACAGACTCATACCAGGAAATATATGGGATTTCGAATTCTACATTAACGGCTCCGAACTACACTTAATAAATGCTTCATCAAATTTATGAATTCCTTATCACTTTGATGTGAGATTTCCTCATTTTTCAACCAACAGCACACATCATTGAATTGATGAAGAAAATTTCATCAGATTTTCAATCATATTTTATCAATAGTTAATGTTGATACAACAACAACGATACATCAAATTTATGTAAGTTGGTCATCAAGTTGAAGTAACTTATTGTCCAATTTGATGTAAATTGTTCGTCAATTCCCTGTACATTTTCGTCAATTAAATGTAAAGTTTGTGACCGTCGGTGGTGCAAAGGTAGTGGGCGCGGCTCATTAAGCCATACAAGTCACTTCGTTTGGGAGAACCGAAAAATGTCTGCAGCAAACGAGTTATGACAAATATTAGCGGAAAAGTCGTTTCTGAGATACGAAAAAGGGTTCCGATAACTGTTGTTTCGGTTACAGCAACCGAGTTGTAGTTGTTCCAAACTAAAAAACGTTCGCGAGAACTGAAAAACGTTAGCAGTAAACGAGTTAAGAAAAATTAGAGCTGAAAAAACGTTTGCGAGAAACGGTTCCACCAACTGTTTTTCGGTTACAGCAACCGAGTTGTAGTTACTCTGATCTAAGAAAAAGCTGATTTGGGTTTTACCCATAAAGTTTGTTTAAACAAATTTGGCATTTTTGTCTATTTTTTCACTGTCTACCTACACGTCTATCTCGCCTTGCATTCGAATAAAAACTAAAAGCGCAGCAAACTACAATGCGTCAATGTCCATCCAAGACCTTAACAGCAGTAGTGTATGTGTATGCGTGAGTGTGTATGCCGAACGAGTGGATAAGATTGTGTATACAGTCGACAGAACGAGAGAGATTTACGTTCTTCGTAATATGTGCTCTCATTAGAAAAATGGTTAATTTTATTTATCACAAACGTTTTTTAAATTTGCGGCAAATGTAATTTTGTACGGGTTTGATGCAAACGAGAACTCGTTTGGAACAACATGATATACATTTGCGATAAATGAGTTTTGTTTGGGAGAACTACATGAACGGTTGCGATTAATAAATTAGTACAAATCAATCAAAGTATTGTAGCTACAAAAAAAAAATGGTGTTCCATAACATCCCATGAAGGGATTGGGGAGAGCTTTTCACTATCAGTGATTTCTAGTTTTACACCCACTGATTGGGACCTACAGTTTAACACCGGTTCCGAACGGTATTTTGAGAAGCATTTTCATGGCTAAATACTCGATAGTGTCGCCGTCACTAAGCGAGGTGACCGTCTTCGAAAGAAATTTTAAGGTTGTCAGAGCAGGGATCGAACCCAGGATCTCCTGTACAAGAGGCGCGCACACTAACCATTGCACCACCGACGGTCTAGTAGCTACAACCAAGCAATAAACGTTGATTTTCTTTGGGTGCAGGTAGCCGTAGAGCCGAAGAGCTGGCGAGATTAGGGGCTACCTTACCTGTTCCACTGGATATAGAGCATGTGGGTGTGCTCAAAACCGAAGCTCTCAGATATGCGAGTGACAGATCGTCTGGAGGAACAAAATGCAAGATTAACCGGCAAGAATAGCTAAGTTTTGACCTAAATCGTACGCTAACCGCTGGTCACCGTTGCATAGGCAAACACTCGTCTACACGTGGAATCTCAAATTATTATTACTGCAGAAGCTGTGGGGATGTGAAAGAGGACGAGATCGTCGAACATATATTATGCTACTGCCCGATCTTTTGTGTGAGGAAGATATAATATTTAGGATCCCACTTCGTGATGGATCTAACCGCCATCCATGGAGTTAATAAGCAGAATGGTCTTAGAACATTTTTGCAGAGTGCTAATTGGTTCCCCAGGGAACCTGGCTTCTTCTTCAGCCACATCCGAGAATATCGTGATGAGGTTCAACGATGGGGTCAGAATACGATGTCCCGTGGTATGACAGTGATCCTCATTGGACTAAGTGTGCCAATAGTGACAGGCCTAATCTATTACCTACCATGATATATGTATCTTTCCATAAACATCTTTATTATTCGCGTTATTGAAGATAAGCTTCATTTTTAAATAAATAATTTAACAAAAAACTTCTTGTAATATTATTTGTTTGCGGATATGAAAAAGGTAAAAGCGTAAAGATAAATTTTTTAAGTGACTATAAGAGGTCGAAAATTACGTTGCAAATATCGTCGTTATCGATGGTTTTCAGAATAGAAATAAAAACAACATATCGATTAAATTTCGAACCGAAGAATGATCTTCGTTTAGACCCTTATATCACCTTGCAGAATTTATACGAACACACTACTCTTTTCGGAACGATGTCGAATTCGATATCGATGTAATTTTTAACAATATCGAAGCATTTTCGATACGATGTCGATTCATTTTGCTTACTGGGTTGTTTGCGTTTTGTTAACGACAGCATAAGATAAATATCCTAAGTCTTTATATTTGGGTGTTGTCAAGATTGATAGACGTTTTAAGTAGACCGATTGTTTTATCAGTAATCGTATCGATAAACTTCAGACTAACTCGTCATGACGTTATTAACAAAATCCGTGCGGCCCATTGCAAGCTCCTTTTTCCGCAAGTACATAGTACACAAAAGGTTCACTGGATTCTGTGCCTTCCCTTCACTGTTTGCACTCATGTTAAACTTTGTTTGCAGATAATTGTTTTTGGTGTATGTTAAACAATGTTGGCAACATTGTCATGAAGTCATTTCACACCTTACGTTTTCCCCATTTCCCAAAAGGAATTTCAGCCAAATGGGAGGAAAAAATCCAATTAAATTTTACGATGGTGTGAAAGAAATCAGTGATGGGGGACTTCGTGATGAAATATTTATTTGGGATTTGCTTGTGTTACGAATTTGGTCAAATGTTGGGATTTTCCCCTCTTCATGTACACAAATATGTAGTCATTCATCCATGTAAAAAATTGTAGGTTGGTAATTTGGTGGTTGTTGACATTGCTCATTTAATGGGGATTGGATTTCGGAAAGATTTGTTTCCCATACAAATCGGATGGGGAAAACGATGACTTTTGTTATTAAATTGTATCTCATAAGAAGTCTAAATATCGTTTGTGGTGTTAAATGAAATTAGTTTGAAAACATATTTGAATACGAAATAAAACGTTTAATGGATGTGTTAATTATTCTTGGAATATGTTTCTGGCTGAAATAATGAATGATGTTTATTGGTTTACGGGATATCAGGTATTCATGATTGCATACTACATGGAAATTGGGTTGACTTTATATAAAGACAAGTGAGATTATAATAAACGATGTCAATGATTCCTGAAACACATATAGGATACAAAAATAGACAAATATTTAATTGATTGTTGTATAGGGGTTTAAGGCTAGGACCTTACACCTACTCTTCAAAAGTGTGCAAGCTCTAAAATTAAATTATTTCACGTGTGACTGGAAGTTACTCAAATATATACCCAATAACTAAAAGATCAAAATAGACATAATGAAAAAAATATATTTTTACATGTTTGAGCTTCAGAAGTTCATAGGAACCCCATAAGAAAATACCGTTGATTCTATCCCACACAGTGGCTTGTACTTTATATGTTTTCTAATAGACAGTGAAATTATTTTATATGTGTCGTGGGAGTATCGGCGGTGCACTAGCTGCTCTGACCACCTATAAATACTTCCAGCGTATCCTCGATTATGGGCTGCGACTCTCTTGGATATATATCCATGACAGTTCGAAATAGGTATACAACTGTAGGACCCCAAAATAGAGCCCAATTTTAAATTTCGACATCTGTAACACGTAATTTAGTTACTCATGTTACCATTAAGATACTTTATGATAACTTCTTTATTGTGCGAATAATAACGGTTTATTTGGGAGCCACTTCATTTCAAACTTCGACTCGAATCGAATTTGTATTTGCATTATTCCAAGCTTTCCAACTCTTGAACTCATTTGCTTATGGACGTCTAAAATTGTTTAAAACTTTACGATACTTTTATTTTACGCTTAAGATGGCTGTTGTAACTTGTATGTAATGAATTTCATATGTTTAATTGAGCTACTAAAACAAAAGACTTAAGAGGGATTAAGTCTAAAGAAAAAATTTGTTCGAATTTTGTTTCTGTCATTAACGTAATAAGATTTGGGAGCATTAAATATTTCATTTGGCTACCATAACCTTAGTTAACAAGCAGCATTTACGTTGGGCGCAATATTAGACAACAAATTATTTATAGTTTAATTAAAGAAGGAAACCAAGTACAGGATTTCTGTAGTAATAGCTAATCTTAATACACTCAAGGAAAAACGTTTGTTTTAATTACATTTTATAAAAAACTTCATTTTGGATACTGAATTTATTGGATTAAAATGCTGGTATTGGTAATTTCACATTCATTCGGAAAAAACTGATTACAAAGCATCCACGCTGAAAAATCTCTATTTCTTTTTGGTATTTGGATGCAAATATAACGTGTTTGTAGTTAGTCGCAAACATAGTATGCTTGTGCCCAAACACATTGTATTTGCTATTCAATAGTACATGTTGGAGATACAGTGATTAGTATGATATAATAAAGGGTGTTTTTTTAAGAGTTATAGAACTTTAAATTAAAATAAAGGATAGAAAAATATTTCCAATATCAATTAATCTGGCTGTACTGGATAAATAATTGTATGCCAGTAATGTTCAAATATGGAATGACACAAAAATGGAGCACCAATTTTCACACACTTTTCGCAGCATGTGCTGTCGTATTTCGTCGTCAAAATTTGATTCGCCAAATATTGATTTGTAGGTTGTCAATTCAATTGGGGGTTATCGGCGTAGACGAGTGACTTTACATCAGAGTAAGGAGAGCCAGCATTGTCGATTCGCTCAAAAATTTAAATCGACAAGGAGTTTAATTTTTTGAAGAATTTTTATTTCCCAAGATTTTAAAATATTATTCGCTCCCGATTTAATTCAAAATGAATGTTTCGCGAGTCAAATTTCATAATATTTTTTAATTATTAAATGTATAGGCAAAATGTTCTTATGGGTGAAAAAATAGAAAATCGGGCAACAAATTGTGAAAATATGATGATACGGGAAAATTGTTTGAAAGGGTGGGAAGGTGTGTAAAATGGGAACCGTGGGTAGGTAGGTGTTTAAAAATGCGATAAAAGTCGTATCGAAGGATTATGAACGCAAATTATCAAAATGCGTTAAAAAAGTGGGCGAAAGTTTAAATGTTGAAAGATTTGGATTGTGTCAAAGATTGTGGATAAAACGGATACAGTGGGGATGTGCAAAAATGGGTAAAACTTGAAAATGCGAGAAAAATCTTTTGGACAGGATAAGAATCTGCATAAATTGTGAATGAGGTTAAAAGGGGGGCGAACAGAATAAAAGTAGAAAATGCAAGATAATAGTTTGAAAAGGTTAGGAATGAGGCAAAAAAATTTTTGAATGAAAAAAGTGTATGATGAAATAAAATTGCAAAATGCCCGAAAATAGATTTTTTGGCACATAATCTACATTTAACATATTCCAAATCATTGCAAAAGATTTCCTCGCATTTTGAAGTTGTACCCTTTAATGACCCTTCTACAGTTTTTTGGCCACACACATTATTTTTAATAAATTTGTAATCATTTCTAAATAATTTTGCTGTTATTGACAGTTGTACCAGTATTACTAATTTATCCATCTTTTTACCCACAGACACTACTTTTAAACATTCCAAACGATTTTTATTGTATTTTGAAGTCTAACTATTTTTCGCAAATTTTTACCCCTTTTTAATCACGTACACTATAATTAACATATCTCCAGTCATTGTCAAAAACAAATTTTGGTCTGTGGTATTTCAACTTATATTCCAATTATTAGTACACCTCTAGAGCCAATAATTCCTTACTAATGATCTCGTTAGTGTAGTTTTTCACCACATGTACTATTTACTGAATATAGGTACATTCCCCTCTGTTCCATCCGATTTTTTAGTGTCTTTATAATTCTGCCCTTTCTGATAGACGTTTATTTTTTCCTACACTCTCCACAACATTCCAATCGATTTTTGTCGCAGTTGCCTCTTATGTATATCCAAATTCAAGAAAATTCCAGTCGCGAGTCGAAAAATTCGGCTCCTCTTCACTATAAAGCTCTCACTTCCAGTAAAATAAAAATTAAACTCCGAATCGAATTTTTATTTTTTATATTTGATTCGCTCGGGAGCGATTCAAGTAAACAAAAAATTTTAAAATAAATTCGCTCCTGATTTGAATTTTTTGTAAACTCGGAGTGAGAGCTTAATATTGTGGAGGAGCCGCATTTTTCGGCTCGAGAGCGAATTTTTTTTACTCTGTGTGATTTATCTATTTCTAATCTATTTCTTTTATTATTATTAGTCGTAAATTTGACAACAAAAAATTAACCTATTATTTTAACTAATTTTTAATTCTTCCTTATTCAAAACCATTAATTAATTTAATGTAAATAAAAGTGATTTTTTCTAGGAATAAGGGATCATTTAGAGATTTTTATTTCGCGATAAGAATTAATGGTTGATTTTCCTACACTGAAGGAATAACGCTTCATCGCATGGATGAAACATTTTTGTTAATGTTTTTACGTTGCTATTATGAAAATTCTCGTATATCCAACAATTTGGTAGTCGCTGCAACCAAAAATTGCATATATGATTTCTTTGGCAAGTTTTTATTTCGTTGCTGCAACAACTTACTTTTCGTTCCTGCAACAATTTTATATAATTGGAATTTTGTAGAAAAATGGTTTAAAAATTAAAAAAAAATTTAAGGGCATGAGATTTAAACTATTGGTATTTATATATTTTGGAGTTTTACCAACATTTATAGTTGATGAAAAAATTTCGTTATTGCAACGAAACTAATTTTTATTATAATGAAGAGAGAAAAGCTGCCGAAAAAATTAGCGAACATTAAAAAGGGGATAGCAAGAGAAAATGGTGAGCGGGAGTGGTGGGTCACGTACACATCTTAAATCAGTTCCTTTGCAACAACCGAAAGTGGTAGGCATATTTCTCCGCAGGAATAATTTAAATAAATTTGTTAAAACAGACTAATGAGTTATACTTAGTAATAATCATTTATTGTGAAAACTAAATTGTGTGAATTTATGTGTTTGGCAATTGTTTGTGTAAATTGAGAATCTATAAATCAAATAGATAAATAAACAGAATGCAAGGAGCAAGACGGCAACTAAGAAAGTGATGCATCGATTGCAGAAATACTGCCCCAAAATATGTAACCGAACATTTGTGTTTGCGTTTGACGAAACCAATCGCAACAAAATGTTCATGTTTTAACCATAATTCGGCCGCGCTTGTTTCGTTAGATTGGTATTTCGATTCGAAGTCAAATTCGTTGCAATAATGAATCAAATTCATTGCAGCAACAATCATACTGTCATCACAGTGACGAACAATTTGCAGTTGATGAACACATTTTCGTAGCGGTAATGAAACTGTACGTTAGCTCACTTTCGATGACAAAAGTTGTTGGAGTGATGAACATTTTCATCCCTGTGACGATGCTTTTCCGCTCAGTGTAGTTAAGCCTGCAATGTGAACACAATAAAGGTTTCTAATATTATGATTCTGTTAAAAAAATCATATTTATTGTCATCACAAAATGTATGTAAATAAAAATATTAGCTTTACTACCAAAGAAAAAGTTGACGGTCCATATCATTGACAATGAAAATTTTTTTCATAAGAAAGACAACCGTATAGGCCTTAACAGGTAGAAAACTGTGTTGTTGCTTTTTTGCCGATTTTACGAATCATATTGTCGCATTTGGTAACGCACTTAAACGTTCGTAACGGGGCATACAAATTTCTTCCAAATACATTTTCGTCAGATATTTCTTTAAAGTGGGACGAAATTGACTTAAAATTTAATATGCTTCTTCTTCTACAGTTCTTTTGATATGTGTAGTGTTTTACTCCTATACCTCGAACATTTTTCTTTGAGTGTACCATCCGAAAGTGAAGCTTAATGAGCTAAGCTCATAAATAAACACATAAATGTTTGCTACTTTTTTTCTCATTCAAACTCTGTAAATCGTATTATAACAATTCAGAAATGCTATTGCTGTATTTGGAGATGCTATTACATGAAATCTTCCCAGAAATCTGTAATGACTAATTAACCCATTGTAATAACCATTTACCAAGGCACTAATCGTATTCCTTTTGAGTGATTTCACTGTTAGGAAAATGAAAAAAGTCATAAATGTTTTCTATAAAAAGTTGATAACAGATTATTTAATAGCTCCGCTATGGAAACGGGTAATGGCGGCAATTTACCCACAACAGAAACAGCAACAACAGGGTTACAATTTCAAGTACATGGAGTCTTTAATACGCAAACGCCAATAGCAACGTACATAGTTCCAACCGACAGAAAAGTCAAGTGGTTATGATTGCTGGAATATAAAGAAGAAGAAGAAGAAGAATGATGGACAGATAGGCATGTAGCTTGTTTAGAGAGTTTGCGTCTCCACTAATTACCACAATTATATTACAATTCTATTCAATTCAATCGTCATTTACTTTTTCCCTCTATAAATCAACTATTATGGGGCATCACTTTTGCTCGACTAATAGAATTCTGTTCAAGTATATAGGAAACCAATTATGGCGGCTGCTGCTGTTGTTCATCTTCATCATCTTCATCGAGGAAGACGCCAATTTCAAGTGTCTGTATTGGGAAACAATTTATTGTAAATATTCAGAACAAAGACCCCTAAAAAATTGGGCATATCTATTATTAATAAACAAAGAAAAACATAATTGTTGTCTAAACACAAATTACGTACAATTAATGCATATAATGGAAGTGGTTTTGGGGATGTCCCTTGGAAAAGGGACAAACCACTACAACCACTTAAAGGATTGTTTAAAGGCAAACGTCACAAAATCTAACAAATTAGCAACCGAAAAAAAAACAAACAAACAAACAAATAGATATCAATGGCCCTACACAACTATCCACAAAACCACTTGAAAGTAAGTATGGGACGGAAGTAGACTTTAAGCATCACTCTTGACTCCTTAGCCAACATATGTTTTGTAGTAGACATTAAGATCAAATGTTGCTCGTAGTCACTCTTTTCATTTCAAGCACTTTAGTCCCACTAATAGTTTCATCACTTCCTTTATACGAATGATGAAGTCTTCATCTTTATCATATTTTATGGGATACTTTTGCTTCCTTCTTTATTCCTCTTCTTCCTAAATGTCCCATTAAATTATACTTAAACAGTCTGTAGACGATCAACAGACTGCAGACTGCAAGTATATTGTAGGTATTTAGTTAACAATGAGTGTCTAACTATATAGCGCGCCACAAGTCTTGGAGTATTTGGTTTCATCCATTTAGAGGCATAAAACATATTTGTTCTGCTCTAAGCAGCATAAAACACCCACTCGTTTTTTTCACATTTCATATCATAATTCGCAAAAGAAACAAGTTAAGTTCGGCAAAGGAATAGTACTTTATATTCTTTATGGTGAGACAAAGGACTATTATGAATGACCAGCCAAGCTAAATGTGGACTATAGTAGATAAACGACGAATTTTAGAAGAGCGATGGTAAAATGTTAAATTATAACTTTTTCTTATAGTGCTTCGCAACGCCTAACCCTTCGGAATCGGTGTAAAACTGATGATCCACATTAGTGATTCCACAAAATATAAAGTGCGCAGCACACACAGCTCTCGCAAATCATTTCATCGGTATATGGGGAAAAACTGTCGAAATTTCTAGGTCAAATATAATTGTTTAGTGATTTACAATTTTGATCATTTGTAGGCCCTAGTGCTAGTAGTCCAACTTTATGCCGGCTAAATTCGACTTGCCAGACTCAAAAGTTTTAGAGTATTGCGATTTTAGCCCGTTGTATTTTTCTATTGTATGGTAAATATAACCAATGTGTTAATGTCATGTGTTAAAAAAAGAAAAAAAGATCCGTGTCTCCCAGTTTTTGTTTATGGGCTCCCAAAGATTTGGGGGCTCGGTGTCATTGTTGCAAAAAAGTGATCATTTTGTCAGGTTTAAATTTATGACAAGAGCTACAACTTTCCCTCAGAGAGTAAATCAAAACTCCGAACGATTTGCAAAATATGAGCCTGGCAAAATGATCACTTTTTGGAAGAATGACCCCGAGGCCCCAAATCTTTGTGGGCTCACAAAAAAAATCAATGACTTTGGGCAAAACTGGGAGACACGGGTCTTTTTTTTGGTCTTTTATCACGTAGTGGTTTCCGTATATGGTTATATTTTTTCGTGTTGCACTGTTTTATTAAAGAGCACAAAATCTTAAAGATCGAATAATAAAAACTGCAACGGAAGACAAATTTATTTAGCTTAAAAAATAAAACCATTTTTTTCCTATCAAATCGAGATTAAAACACAAAGTTTTTCTGCAATTGAACAAGACGGTCACTGGCCTGGAACGCTAAGGCGCCGATGAAACACGATCGTCCGCCAATGTGAGTTCAAATCCTACTTCCGACTGTTTAATGTTTTCCACAATTTGCAGAAAAACCTGACCCGTTAGCTCGTTGAAAAACTAAAAATCTTCTAATAAAAACAAAAGCAGATCGAATCATTTAAAATTAAATTTGATGGAATGTATAAAAATTAATGTATAGTATTCTTTCCTTTTTTTTGTTAAATCAAATGTAAACAGAACGAAAAGTGATTTTTTCAAAAATCTCAAAATACACTATTGAAATTTGTACATACATAGTATATACACTATAACGGTAACGGTTTGCAAGCATTGCTTTCACGAATTGAAGCTATGCTGCCTTATTGTTTCTATGTTGTCTGTCACATGTTTGTTTACAGCAGTTTTCAACAAACAAAGCCACATTTGGGTTACAAAACATATATTATAACATATTAATCATTGTGTCTCCAACATGTAATATTGAATAGAAAGCACAATGTGTTTGAATACAAGTGCACTATTTTTGCGACAACCTACAAGTTATATTTGCATCCAAACTACAAAAAAAAAAGATTTTTCAGCGTTTAGGAAAAGCCAATTTTGTCAATGGATGTAACGGTAAACAGTAAAAACTAAAAAACTTAACAAAATCGGTTAATATTTTTTCGAGATTAATATGTAAAAATATTTCGAGTTAAATATAAATATTTGTAATTAATTTGTAACTTAAATCAGTTTTAGGTAAAGCTAATTAAACAATAATTTCTTTCACTTAATTTGAATGTTAGTCTCTAAAACAATTTGAAATTGAAACATGATATTCAATGCAAAACTTCAACTGGAGAACAAAAAATAAGAATTCAAATTTTAAAAATTTCTTTTAAACTCAATTATTGCGAACGAACAGATTTTCTCCGATTCTGAAGGGTTTCTAGAAACATTTGCGTGATAATTTACTCGATAGTGCCTTCATCACCAGCCTTTATACAACAGTGAATTTAATAATAATTTAATTTAAATTTAATCTACTTTCGAATATGCAAGAGCCGTTCACACTATCCGCTCCACCATAGTGAAATAGAAACTTTAATGAAGTTCAAGAGGCATTAGATGAAATTCAAAAAACATCAATCTGAATATGAAAACATCAAATGAAATTCACAAGACCTTAATTAAATTGGAAGGTCATCAATTGAAATTTAAAAGACATCAATTGAAATGTATAATTGATACTTAAAAGCTTAAATATTAATTGAAATTAAATTCAAAACCGATTTTTGTTGAATTTATGTCATTAGGTTACTCTACAACTTAAAATATAAAGAAACATACTAAATTGTGTAACCAATGAAATTACCAAAATGTAGTATGCTTCGATATGGATCCGTCCATGTATCGTATAATGTATATATGTCAAATATACATATTTAAAAGATTCGACGAACACGAACCTGGAAGTATGTATTATTGGAGTATCTGGCTTTTGGAACGAAGTTCCTTATCGTACGTTGCGTGGTGGGGGATAAAAGAAAAAAATAAACAACTTTTGTTTTAACACTATTATGCTACAACCCGCTATTATCAACTACATTGTATACTTTTGCGTTGGTTCGTGTCTAGACCAACGGCTTGGATCACAGGGAAAAAAATTAACTAGATGTCTCACATATTTTGGGAAATTTCTTATTTAATGGGAAGATTTCTAGGTGGATCCTGTGACCAATTCTTAATATATATTTTAGTTTTGAACTCAAAAAAAAGTAAATTTAGAAATTCCAAAGTGAAAGAAGTTTAAAAAAATAACATTTTCTTAAAAAAGTGCCTTGTCTTAAAAAAAGTTAATTTTCTCAAAAAAAAGATCTCTCAAATAAAACGCTTGCATTTAAATTAAAAATGGTGACATTTAATTTTGACACTTAATTTGATATTTAATTTTGACACTTAATTTTGACACTTACTTTGACATTTAATTTTGACACTTATTTTGACATTTAATTTTGTCACCATTTTTAATTTAAATGCAAGCGTTTTATTTGAGAGATCCCTAGAAAATTAATTAACTAATTCATTTTAATTACGCTCTTTATTGAAAGTATCTAGACCATAGTTGTTGAAGAGCTAAGTAGGCGGACCATTGTGCAACCCCATCATGAAGAAGAATATACTTATTGAGGCTAAGAGGAAGCTTATTTTCTAGTTTTTAGTGCATTTATAAATAAAACACTGTAACTTAATTTTTTTTTAATTATTTTTTTATTTTTAATTTTTTAGTAAATAAATTTGTAATGCTTTAATTTTTTTTTCATATTCATGTATTGTCATCCAAATCTGACAAGTGTGCAAAATTTTAGTTCGATTGGTCAACTGCAACTGTGTTAAAAATGAGTTACTAGATTTGAACAATACAGACTGATTTGAACAATACAGACTGACAGACAACAAAGCAAGTTAAATAAAACACTGTAAAAAACAACCGTTTCCCATTACATCCCATGAAGGGATTGGGGAGAGCTTCTCACAACCAGAGAGCTGTGCGCTTTCTGATTTGTCAGTCACTGATTGGGACCTACAGTATTTACACCGATTCCGAACGGTATTTTGAGAAGCTTTTTCATGGCTTAATACTCGATAGTGTCGCCGTCACTATGCGAGGTGATCGTCGGCGAAAGAAATTTTTAAGGTGGTCAGAGCAAGGATCGAACCCAGATCTTATGTACAAGAGGTGCGCACACAACCCATAGCACCACCGATGGCCGCAAAAAAATACCTTATCTTAAAGAAGTACCTTTGCTTATAAAAAGGAAATTTTCTTACAAAAATTCCTTTTCTTAAAAAAGTAATTTTTCTCAAAATAAGTACCTTTTCTCAAAAAAGTACATTTTCCTACAACAAATTGCCTTTTCTTACAAAACTACTTTTTCTTTAAAGAGTACCTTTTTGTGAAACAAAATAACTTTTTTTGAGATAAGTACCTTCTCTTAAAAATGTACCTATTCTTGAAAAAAGGACCAATTCAAAAAATCACAGTTTTTTAAAAAAAATTTCTTCAAAGAAATACCTTCTCTTAAAAAAAAGCCTTTTCTTACAAAAATTCCTTTTCTTAAAAGTACCTTTTCTTAAAAATAAAGTAATACCTTTTCTTTTCTTTTCTTGAGATAAGTAGTATTTCTGAAAATAAGTAAATTTTCTTAAAAAAACATTTTCCTAAAAAGAGTACCACTTCTTTAAAAAGTACCTGTTCTTAAAAAAAGTACCTCTTTGTAAAAATTCATACTCTTATGGCTTTGTCTTACAGAAAGTATTTCTCTTCAAAATAGTACTATTTCTTAAAAAAAAAACATTAGCTTTTAATGAAATAAGTACCTCTCTTTAAAAAAGGACCACATTCTTCCAAAAAGTACCTACAAAATATACATTCAGTAAAAAACATAAATTTTCTTAAAAAAATTTTGTCATTTGACAAAAAGCATCTTTTCTTATCCCTAGAAAGATAACCTCATATTTTATACATAAAAGATACCCATACGTCTTAAAGACGTATGCTAGTTTGAAGTCTCAGTTCTATATCTCAGAGACGTACGTTATCTCATTCTCATTTTTCAACGGGCGTCTTAGGCGCGTTGGAACTAACTACTACAGAATATATAGCGAAAGGAACTTCGTTCCAACACCTCATGTGCTTTTTCTATTTCAATTGATTTGTCTTGCATATTTATTGAAGTATTTCACATTTACAATTGATCAATTTTGAAATATATTTCTAAATTGTAGTAAAATATCCACATAATTTCAGATTGTTTAAGGCGACCAATTATGTCTTCTGTGTCCAGGGCCCTGGACCAACCTTAATCCTCTTATTGGCTTCAGCAGCATTTATTAAGTTTAATTTCGGTTTCAATTCTGCTACTTTAAAAGACAAATATTAGAAAAGAAAAACACTTGCAACTTTAGCAATATTTTTAATTTTTATACGAGTCCAGAGAACATCATATAAACAAAATCTATTGCATGTTCAAGCACATGTTTATGTCCACCCATATCTTATTCTGTAACAAATAGGAACAACAAAATCACATTTTAATTGAATTTACGGCCAGCAGTCAAACAAGTTTAATATCCAATACAACAAACCACTGTTGACTACAGTGGCCACCACTCGGTCAACCCCGAGAGCCGTTCTGAAAGATCCATAAAGTCACATATAAGACGTAAGCTGTGTACTATGTACTGTGTGCTGTGCGCCATGAGCCATGAGCCAGTCCTATGCCATAAGTCAAGCATTTTAATTTGTAATCATATGCCGCCTCGTTATAAAAACGTAAGTTTTATAGTTTTTCATCAGTGTCCAAAGCGGATCTCCAGTAGTTTGTAACACAACGGGATAACTATAACAAGATGCGGACTGGCAGGCTAACACGCAACTAACATGCATTGGCCACAGCCAGACAACATCAGCAACATGTTTGGCCAACAAGCTCAAGAAAATCTGCATACTACATTCACCATGTCCACCGGTGTTAAGAGTTGGTTGACAAGGATTTTTGTTTTTTTTCAGCTTTCTTGAAAGCTGCTATTAAATCGCTGACGATTTGTTGCTTGTAATGATTGAGTCAGGTGCTAGTTGACTGTTTTAGTTATTTTTTTCTTTTTGACTATAAATGATAGCTAAGAAGATCGTGTATGATATCCAGCCAGCCAACCGCCAGCAGGATGTCCCCATTAAGATATGCACTCAATCCCATTTTATCCAATCCAATCGAATTCATTGCAAGTATCATCCGAACAACAAGATAATATCATAACGTTTAATGTCTTGTGTTGAACTTCCTCATAAATGTTATCATTTACAAATGTTGGGCAAAAGATATGATCATAGCGATCATAAGAGGCTGTTGTGCGATCAATGTGTATTTACAGTGGGACTGACAGTACAAATTTTAAAAGGTTAATATACCCCAGTTAACTACTAAATACTATATGAACTCCATGTGGGGAATGTTGCATCAAACGTATCATTTCCTTTTGATATATGACTGAAATCGTTTACGAGAACCGCAAAATGTTTATTACAAGCAATATATGGTAACTTCACATTCACAAAAAACGTTTACGAGGAACGAGAAATTTTTCCATTAACGATTCTTTCGTTTGCCGCAAGTGAGTTACAGTAACTCCAAAGTAAAAAAACTCAATAGAAATTAACAATTGTTTGCAACAAACAGCTGTTTCTTCTAGCGCAAACGAATTATATTTCACTAAAGAGGATTTATTTTAAATAAAACTTAATTTTAGTCCACGCGACTATCCGAAGAGCCTGCGCATAGGTTGCACGAAGATGACCAAAACCTAAGACGGACAAAATGATATGGTAGAAATTGTTTTCAAAAAATCGCCGATACACTAATGTTGCTACAATGACCCATTACAGCTGGAGGATGGGTGTGGGTAATAAAAAATGAAAAATTATTCAACTAGATAGGTAATTACTAGAGAGTCCAAAAACGAAACCAAAAAACCGGTGAAATCCACTAACTGGTTTTTTTTACTACAAGTATTAGCCGTGGGCAGGGTTTTTAAAAAACGTTATGTTCGAACAAATCCAAACCCGGTTTTTTGAAGTCGGTTAACCGGCTAACCAGTCATTATTCAATTTGTGTTAAATGTTACGCAGTTGTGTTAAAATGCCAGGAATAACGGGAATGCATTTGCGAAACTTCTTTTATAAAAACTATGTCTCTATTTACAGAGAAATAGAATGATCTTGAGCTTGAATAATAAATAAAAAGGTACCAATAAAATGCCCGAATAAATAAAAATCATCCCCGATGAACGTAGAACATGACGAAACAACAGGCAATAACAATTGCCCTTAAAAATTGTGTTGTCTTTTTGACAACAACAAAAATCATTTCTAATGGTGACCGATGGTTCCCTGGAGACGGAAAGAAGTTTTTTGTAAATGTTTTCTTGTGTGTTTTGCTGCGATATTCTTCGAACAGTTGCATAGTGTAAAATTCTCACTTGAAATCAGTTTTCGTCTGCATTTAGTTTGATGAATTTTTCAAAAGCAGCATTCCAAACAACCGCCGATGAAGATCTGTGGCTAGATCTGAAATAGCTTTACGGTTCGCCAGCTATCATGAAGATGCATTGACAACACGTCGTTAATAAAAATCTAAATCTCTATGTATAGAGATGTAGAATGGGCCTTGAGCTTGAATAATAAAATAAAAAAGTGTTAAATATCCTTGAAAAAATTAATAATTTTCGAATAGTTTTCGAATTTTAATCAAAGTTTGGAATTAAGAAACATGATTTCTATTCTCAAATATGATTTCATGCTTCGATAAGTTCTAATTGACATTAGAAAATAATTTTTGATGGCAATTTTAAAATGATTTTAAGGCCTGAATAAGACTAATTTAAGCTTTTAAAACATTTTTTTTATATTTCAAAATTTAAATTATTTTATAAATTAATGTTTTATACTTAATAAGATCTTCACACAAGAAAATCTCTTTCAAATTTGAATAAAACTGTAAATTTTATATTAAACACGCATTCCAAATTGGTATATGATTTAAATTTTAATTTTAAACTAAAATGTGATGGTCAAATTTAAATAGATTTGTAAAATTTTGAGTTTTAAACACGAGTAAGTACTTATATATGTAATGATATGATCGATAATACGACATACGGACATGAGGGCGTTTTAACGATTTTTGGTTTGAAAAATTGTAGTTGAAGCGAGTTTTAAAAAACGCTTCATTTCCGAGATATAGACATTTTTCTAATTTTTTCATGGACATGAGGGCGTTATAAAGATTTTTTGTTTAAAAAATTGTAGTTTTAGCGATTTTTTAAAAGACGCTCCGTTTTCGAGATATAGAAATTTTTCTAATTTTTTCATATTTTCGATCAAAAATGGGGATGGTTACCCTGGGTAACCCATTAACCATCGTCGTGTGTAGCTGCCCATTATTTTCCCCATTTCCCTGAGGGTAACGTGTAATCGCGATGAGTAATTCCCCATTGTCGCCGGTAGCTACCCATTATTTTCCTCATACCTTGTGGGTAATGGGTAAACGATTGCTAACCTGTCCATATGTAATGGGTTATTATTTAACCGATATTCTTATTTTGGGAGTTTTTTTAAGCAAAATTTTGTTCATGTAAACAGACAACTATGCAACTCCTATGTAAACCAAGATTGCCACTAATAGTTGATAGTATTTTTCAAAACCCTTAATGTGTATTACCGTTTTGATCCACCAAACTCACTGTGCAACATTATGTCGCACAATATGCACAATATTTGCCGAAAATTTATGTTAATCGATATTCCAAGCATGATAAAAAGATGATCGGCTAGATTGAAATGAGCGACAAAAAATTTCATATAGTTTACCGCCATATGTCGCATGCAGCATGTTGCTAACAAACCAACAGTAAAATCCTTATTTTTGTCATATGAAAACTGTTAATGATGGCCAATTTCTAGCATGCTGGGATTTGTATATAAATTGTGCAGTTGGAATTTAACTAAAATCTTATAGGCAACGATGTCGCCCCTCCGTTCGATTTTACTTACAAAAAATGATGACTGGAAATACTTAGTACGAACTTTCAATAGTAACTAGTTTTATTAGAAATTCCAATAGGCAAAAAGTGGACTAAATTGTAGTGGCAGAGAAAAGAGTGAAAGAGAAAATGATAAGGCTTTGGGGGGAAACTACCTAATAAATTTAACACTAGTTCCACCAGTTTGAGCTTTGAAACTAAACTCTCATTCGAAAATGTTTTCAAATTACTTTGGGGTGTATTTAATACCATAATTTACGAGACATACTCTAATTTTTATTCAAATTCATAGTTTTGCACGCGCTGAATGAAGCTTAGATTTGCATGTAACATGATATTCAAACATTTCGTAAACTAGACGACATAATGACCATAACCCACCACACCATGTTATGGTAAGTTCAAAAAATTAAAGTGGGTTCTTTTTTGAACGTGTGTTATGATTGTTCATGATGGCGTTTTGAAATAAATAACTATAGTGTAGACACTTAGGACATAGTTTATGCCAAAAGTGACGGATTCCAGGATGTAATTCCACTGAGCTCCTCACACTAACTGGACACAACATTTTCTTACTTTAAGTTGAATTGTAATTAGCAATGTTACACCACACCCGACAGTTAAAACTTTGAAAGTATCATCAACCAATTTGAATTGGCTCATAAGTAGGAGAATGTTGTATGTCGCTAGAAACCGGGTAACGGCACAAAATAACAGAGTACACCCAGGTAAAATGAAAAACTAGTTATTACACAAAAACATTAATGTAACATTACCAGAAGTAACTTTTAAGTTAATCACATTTGTATAATTATATTTACACTAAAAAAATATTTTTTTTCAATTTCAGGTAATGCAAATATTTGATATGTACATTTGTAACTGGTAAGTCCGAAACCATAAAAATAAGATTGCAGATATTTCTGCTTCGTTTACAAGGTTACAAGTTTACAAGAAGATTTAAGAACGTGGGTTTGATCTCTGCTCTGATCACTTTACATTTCTTTCGACGACTGTCACCTTGCTTAGTGACGGCGACACTATCGAGTGCTCAGCCATGAAAAGCTTCTCAAGCTTCTCAGAACTATCACCAGTTGTAGATCCCAATCCGCGAGTGAACAAACTAGAAAGCGCACAGCTCACTGATTGCGAGAAGCACTACCAAATGGCCTGGCCTGGTAAACATTTAATACATTTCAATTATTCATTCTGTTTCAATTGTCTCCGACAAACCTCTACATCCTTTAAACATAAACCTCCTAGAAAGAAACCTTCAGGACTTGTGGCGCCAAAATACCAAAGAAAATGGCGGACATTTTATACGGACACAATTTATAAATCGTTTATAAAAAATATTCTCCAAAATATATAAAATCAGAAATTGTTACAAAACTTAAAAATGTATCAAACTTTAGTTTTAAAAAGATAATAAAAAACATAAATATTTTCCCATTATATCACATGGACAGGGGAAAGACCGTCACAATTAGTGTTTTACACTCACTGATTGGGGCCTACAGATTTCCAATGGTTACGAACAGTTTCTAAACCAGTTTGATTAGTATGTTTCTACACGCAAAGAAAAAAGTCGTTCCTACCAACCGAAATGTCAGATAACTGAAGTTCGTTTGGGGACTGTAGTTGGGAGAAACGAACTTCTGTAGTTAGAACTTCTGTTAGTGTTAGTGTACGCTTTTTAGTTTTACACTCACTGATTGACCTACAGATTTACAACTGTTTTTCGAGAAGCTTTACTTGATAGTGTCGTCATCAGGCACTATTCGTTCATATATACATCTAATTTCGTTTGGGAGAACTGAAAAATGTTTGTAGCAAAAGTTATGAAAAATATAACCTGAAAAAACATTTGCGAGAAACGAAAAACGGTTCCACCGACTGTGTTTTCGGATACAGCAACCGAGTTCTAGTTGCCCTTAACTAAAAAAACGTTTGCGGGAACTGAAAAACGTTTGCGGTAAACGAGTTATAAAAAATATAAGCTGAAAAATCTTTTGCGAGAAACGAAAAACGGTCCTGTTCTTTCGGTTACGGCAACCGAGTTGTAACTAGAACTTTTATTTATGGCTTCCATAAGCTCTGTTTTGTTTAAATTTCCAGCTTTTATTATTTTGGTTTTACCCATAAAGTTTGTGTTAAAAAAAAGTTGGAATTTTTGTCTATTTGTGCACTGTCTACTTACACGTCTGTCTGTTGCATTCAAATAACAACTAAAAGCGCATCAACCTACAACGCGTCAATTGTCCATCCAAGATATCTTGACAAGGTAGAAGCATTAGAGTGTGTGATCACTTTTATGTGAATGCGTGAGCGTGTATGCCAAACAAGTGGATAAGACTGTGTATACAGTGAGAGATGAGAGAAATTTACGTTCTTCGTAATCTCTGCTCTCATTAGAAAAATGGCTAATTTCAGTTATCGCAAATATAGTTTTCATTTGCAACAACATGATATACATTTGCGATATATGAGTTTATTTGGGAGAACTACATGAACGGTTGCGATTAATTAATTAATTCAAATCCGAGCAATAAACGTTTTTTTTCTAGGCGTGTATACGGCCATTTGTAGACCATTTTTCATGTGTGGTTTTTATATTGAAAGTTGGAAATGTTAAAGTCGAAGCCGTAGGTGGTGCAATGGTTAGTGTGTGCGCCTCTTGTACTTGAGATCCCGGGTTCGATCCCTGTTCTGACCACCTTAAATTTCTTTCGAGGGCGGCCACCTCGGACAGTGACGGCGACTCTATCGAGTATTTAGCCACCAAAAAGCTTCTCAAAATACCGATCGGAACCGGTATAAAACGGTAGGTCCCAATCATTGCGTAAAAAGCCAGAAAGCGCACAACTCACTAGTTGTGAGAAGCTCTCCCCGATTCCTTCATGGAATGTAATGGGAAACCATTTATTTTTAATGTTAAAGTTTCGCCCACAAAATTTTTTTGTTTTTGAGATGAACAAAAATATGGAAAGTTTCAGGCAAATCGGAGCAGTTTTGTGCGGTGCAAGGAAGTCAAAGTCAGTAACTTCGGTAAAAACGACACTTTTCGTCGAGTAACTCAAAAACTATGTGTCCTATACATCACAAATATTCCTCGAGCACCCATAATTTAATAAAATTCAATTTGTTTTCTGTATACCAAAGCTCTACCTCGATTTCTAAACATGGTTGTCATAATAAAAGCCCTTCTGACGCGAAATTCGTTTTCGAACCCTAAGGGGTTAACGCGTGCTCATAGAGGGTTAATTTTTACATAGCCGACATAACTTTTAAAGGATTTTAGGGGAATCACTGCCCCTTACTGCTTCCAAAAATTAAAACTGAACCCAAAATTGTACGGAAAAAACATAAAATTTATCAAATTTGACCTATTAATTTTTTCGCAAAAAAAATTTTCAATGTTTTCTTTAATTTTCTTATAGTCCATTTAATAACGAAACAATTGGCATCCTTCCGGTCACAATTCAGGCACTGGTCCAGTTTTAATTACCACTGCACTTAAAGAATAACGCTTCGTCTCATGGATGAAACATTTTCGTTAATGTTATTACGTTGCTACAATGAAAAGTCTCGTATATCCGACAATTTGGTAGTCGCTGCAATGAAAAATTTCATATATGATTTCTTTGACAATTTTTCATTACGTTGCTGCAACAACTTAATTTTCGTTCCTGCAACAATTTTATTTAATTTCTATTTAATTTCAGTTTTGTAGTAAACAGGGTTAAACATTTAAACAAAGTAAGTGCATGAAATTTAACCTACTGATATTTAGTTTATCTGAAGCAGAAAATTCACTGCAGCAACGAAATAAATTCATTGCAGGAACGGTATGTATACATTACAACAACGAAACAAATTCATTGCTGCAACGAAATAAATATATTGTAGAAACGAAACAAATTCGTTGGAATAGTGAATCAAATTCATTGCAGCAACAACCGTACTTTCATCGCAGTGACGAACAATATGCAGTTGATGAAAACATTTTCGTATCGGGAATGAAACCGTACATTAGCTCACTTTCGATGACAATAGTTGTTGTGTTTGTAGTTTGTCGCAAATATAGTATACTTGTGTCTAAACACATTGTGTTTCCTATTTAATATTACATGTTGGAGACACAATCATGGGATTGGGTGCGTTTCTTGTCTCGTCATCGTGAACATTTTTTGACCTCGTGAGTGTTGATGATCGAAATCCACTGACGCGCACACCTCTACTTGAAACTAGTCTGGAATTTAAATGGTTATACTGCCCAAACAAATCGCCTCGCATTATATGTTGGAAGAGTATAACGCCTGTCCTTGGATTCTATATTTCGCCACTTCCAGAAAAATAAAATAATCTATTATACAATTGTCAGGAGTGATCCGTTGCCAAAAGTTTCATTAGGTTTAAATAACAAATAAGTATCATGAGGCGTAGGCATGTCCGTTAGTAGGCAGTAATCATAACCCCTCAAGCTACCATACCGGCCATAGAATTCAATTTAAATCCCATAGTTATTTCGTAGCTGCACTAACGTGACATTTCCAAACTTGGCTCATAAATAAACAAAATTATGAATAAAGCGAAACGAGTCGGTCGGTAGCTCTTTCATATTCGTTACAAACGTGGCTTTTTTTTCTTCCCTATAAAAACTTTTCTGTTAACAAATATTTAAATACTTGGCGATTTATTTAATTGGAAACTGGATGCGAATATGTGTGATATTCGGCATAGTAGTATCGAACAACTGTCCCATCTCATTTCAACCCACTCCACTTAACTGATACTCTACTCCCTTTATGGCCGCCACCATCTAAAGTTGTGGAAGTTTTTGCCACAACTCTACAATTTCATTCCAAATTTATGGGCAAATTGAAAACGCGACGACAGTACATACTCATATGTATTCCATTGGGCTGGGGCACACGCAGTGGCACTGGCATTGGCGTTCGTTGGCGGATCATGTGTGTGAGTATTATTTTAATTAAATACTTAATACTTAAGACCTGCCCCGATCTTGTGTTAACTACCATAAATTTAATAGTTTATGTACATTGTGAGCTTAAAATGGGACTGGTTAAGCCCAATTGAAGTGCAGCTGAATATGCGGCGGCGACGTGATCGTTACGCATGCGTGCACTGTTGGGTGTTGTGAAAATATCAAAAAGCGATTAATGCAAGTGATTAAACAGGATTATATATGATTGGTTATATATAACTACATATGCGTATGTGGACAGAGATTTCAAAAATATACTCAATTACACGCTCACGCACCTCCGGCATTTATTTAGAGCCGATAAAGCTATAATTTATAGGTTGATAGACTTTAAATTATGAATTGGGTATTAAATTTTAATGAACTTGTTATAGAGTTAAGACCAAAGTCTGATAAGTTTACAATGTTTATCAGAGCATTCATAAGTTTGTAGTCGTTGACAAACTAACCCAAATATAAATGACTGGTCCCAAATATAAATTAAAGTCATTTTGTAAATGGTTGCAACTGGAGAGAAGCTCCAGTCTGTGAGTTTGATTTTAAATATATAATATATAATTGGTGAGATGATGTCTTGCTCTCCAGTCAAATATGTTCTCCCTGACGCTATTCTTTCAAATTGTGTTCTTTCATCTTCCCAACTCTCGTCGTTGCAACTGCGAACAACATCGCCATGTAAATATAAAGAACTTTATCTGTGTTATGGCATTGAAGCGACAATCACACTCATGGTTTTCTGCCTCTAATCTTGTCACATATATTTCTACTAAAAGCTGCAATGTCACCATAGATTAATGTAGTACCTCACGTTCAATGGCACAGGGATTCCGACACCGAATATGCCATGAAAATCATACCAACACGCTGCAAAAAACGGCATCTGTAACATATTCTCCCGAATATATTCTGCAGGAACCATGAACATGTTTGGAACACATTTCAAAAATTCATATGTTTGCAAGTCCCAAACTCACTTATATTTAAACGCCAACAGTAGCATGTTTACTGGCAAACACATATATTTCTACTAAAAGCTGCAATGTCACCATAGATTAATGTAGTACCTCACGTTCAATGGCACAGGGATTCCGACACCGAATATGCCATGAAAATCATACCAACACGCTGCAAAAAACGGCATCTGTAACATATTCTCCCGAATATATTCTGCAGGAACCATGAACATGTTTGGAACACATTTCAAAAATTCATATGTTTGCAAGTCCCAAACTCACTTATATTTAAACGCCAACAGTAGCATGTTTACTGGCAAACATGTAAGATTTTACGTGAAAACATATGCGTATTTCCTCCCAAACATAATAGTATTTAGAAATGAAGTATTCTGTGAATTACATATATGTGTTATTTATTATAATCAATTTTATTAATATAAATCCACATTTATAAATAATTAATACAAAAAATTAAAAGATTTAAAACGGTAATGTTTACATTTACTTGCATTGAATGCATTATTATTAATGAAATGAAAATATGCTGCTCTTTTACTTCCCCTTTCTTTGTTGTGTGTCACGTCTCTTTTTTCAGAAGGTTTCAACTATGCGTTGGTTAACACTAGGCGTTTGTCCACAAACAATATACTTACATATATTCAAATCCAGTTCGTGCAAGCCAAGCGTGTATTAATTACTTGTGTTTTCTCTACTTATATTATATCTCACAAATGGTCTCCCATTCTTATTTTCACAGTAAAGGCTCGGGCAGACAAAGGGTCAGTTTCTTTCCTCAAAATCGTTTCTCACTTTGGTAGCACATATGCCTACGTATATCTAAACACATATACAAAAACCAAAGCAACATCACAAACCGTCCGAGCCTTTGTTTATTCCTTTTTCACTGTTCAAGTGCTTTTGATATTCTCTGTCCAATGAACCATTGATGACTGAATACATGAAACTAAAACGCAATAAATCAACCAAAATAAGAAACACTAACCTCATCTCCAGTTTGCAATCACATTCAGGAATATTTATGAATCACTGACTGAGAGAATAATGGAAAAAATACAGATACACACTTACAAGGTAGGCACTCTCGTTGTCCCTCTTTTATTCTCGTGTTCTCGACGGAGTATAAACAGTGCAACAAACACAACTGTATTTGTATCACAAACACATAAATATTTGGGTCGCAAACACATATATTATAACATATTAAGCATTGCGCCTCAAACATGTAATATTGTATAGCAAACACAATATGTTTGCATACAAGTATATTATATTTGCGACAAGCTCCAAACACACGTTATATTTGCACCCAAACAACAAAAACGACAGATTTTCAGCGTGAAAGTATAGCCGCATGGCATTTACCACTAAAACAGCCCACTAGTCCCACTTATAAATAAAACACAAATTAGTGTTACAACAATTTTATATTTGTAGACACCATTTCCCGATTCCAGATTATTAATTACATATTTTTTTAATTCTGAAGTCATAAAAAAATTCATCATCGAAACGGGTCCATCGATTATTATGATCCATGTCTCATTTTGTTCATTGGTCATGTGTCTTAAGGATAAACTAATAAAACTTTACACTTTTTGCCGTTTCTTATGTTTCATGATTTTTAAAAATAAAAAATGTTAATGTTTTAAGCAAAACAAAAGTTGTTATCCCCATATAACTTCGAAACTGTTAATTACACTGAAAAATAGTATAGAAATAGGTTAAAGGTATTGTAATTCTAAATATTTCTAAATTTATTCGGACAAAATCGGACATGTCGATCTCGAGTAATGATGACATATACTTATACATACAAATGACCATTTTTAAGATACAAAATTCCGAAGAAATGCAATTCAGGCCTAATTTATACGCTCACCTATGTCCGCCGCGGAGGCACCATTCTTGGCAATCATGCATCCAAAATAGTTGACTGAATCCACGTCTTCAATTAACAAACCATCAACTGTTAGTGAAGCATTCGGTTTTCTTCGAATACGCATTAGCTGTGTCTTCTTTATGTTCATTCTCAATCCTATTGTTTTCGCTTTTCGGAGACTCCGTTTAACTTTGCCTTGATGTCATCAAATTTGTGGGCCATTAGACATATGTCACCTGCATACACGCTGAACAATTTGTCATTATTTGTTGTTTGGATGCAAATATAACGTCGCAAATATAGAATACTTGTGTCCAAACACATTGTGTGGCTATTCAATATAAAATGTTTTGGACACAATGACTAATGGGTTAAAATATATGTATTTGTGACCCAATTGTGGTTTTGTTCGTTAAAAACTGCTATCGTAAAAACAAAAACGTGGCAGATAATAAGGAAACAAAAAAGCAAAGATCCTTCAATACATGACAACAATGCTTGGAAACATGTACATGGTTCCTGCAATATGTAGCGGGAACCATTATTTTTCAGCGTGTAGTGGATGTCATGCAGATGTTCATACACACTCCACTAAATGCCGAACGGTGCTTCTGTATTACTTGCCTCCATTACCTCGTCCATAAGTAGAAGGACAAGATACATCCTTGTCTAACTCCCGCGGATGTGGTAAAGGTTGGCTTTCCGTCTAATTAAAACGAACTTTATACGCTGCATCTCTGTACAGTTCACGTATCATGTACACTATCTTTTCCAGTATCACCTTTTTGGTAAAGGTGGACCAAATTGACTTGATTTGGTGTACACAATCAAACGCTTGTACAAAGTCTACGAAAACCAGAAACAGAGGCGAGTGTAGTTCAACTGATTGTTCCATGATTATACGGAGTGTGTTCATGCGGCCGGCACAGGAACGACCAGGCCTGAAACCCGTCTGCTCCTTACGCACAATTACCTCCACTACCGGCGAAATCCGCTGATGAATAAGGGTCGTCTTTACTTTGCCTATTGCATTGAGCAATGTAATACCACTCCACTTACTGCACAACGTTAGATCACCTTTGTTCACGATATTGGTAACCACTCCCGCTTTCCACCCCGTAATGATTTTTTTGTCTATCCATGTACATCTGATGACAGGCGAGAAATGACATCTGTTAACGCTGATGCACCATATTTCAGCAGTTCCGCTGAAATATTATCAGGACCAAGAGATTTGTGATCCTTCATTTTACCCAGTGCAGCCTCGATATGTGCTAGCATTGAAATATTCCTCCTCGGGTTGCGACATGAGTATGCTGATCTTCATCATCCCGAAGTCAAGATCTTGCTGATCTGGTGATGATATATCCGTGCCATTGTTAGCTTTTAACGATGCAGTACTCCTGATGTTCTTGCCGCTAAAATCAGACCATAGAGTTTGATCGTACATCATTGATATGGATGGGTCCTGCAGATGGTCTGTATTGTATTTTACGATTTTGCCTCTAATACCGTTGACAGTCGCTGGACCAATAAGAGTTGGTGGTCACCATCAATATCAGCACCACTTCTAGTTTTAACGCTCACCAAGAAACTAAGAAACATCTTGCTGACAAGTATATGATCATTTTGATTGAAGGTTTGACCATCAGGCGATTCCCACGTATACTTGTGAATATTTCTGGGGGTGAATTTCGTTCCGCCGTCTAACCTGTTCGATTTTTCGGAGAGAGTTCTTACAATCATAACCCCTGCTTAAAGTGAATTGTCGTTATCGAGGAAGGATGTCTTTTTTTCTGAATTTATTGATTGTAATTTAAGGCGAGTGATTCATTGGACCACCGCATCCGATCCCAGTGCTGGGGCTGTCAACAACCTATGGGCAAGTTTACACCCTGTATTAGCGAGGTATTTTTACCGACTTACGAGTCTAGATCCGTAGTGTTTAGTAAACAGCAGCGGCTCCTCGAACAGGATGTGGCTTTTTACCACGCACTACGGTGTTGGCAGGAACTTTTTCTGTCCCTGTGCACTACGAACTTTGCACTAGCCCCCACTATACACACTAAGAAAGAATGCTTAGTGCATAGAGTAAATATTACGTCACCTGATTAGTCTCAGGGTTGACCACAAACGTTATTAGTTTCGCCGCAAATAAAAGACCTTTGTTATAAAAGGCGTTACTTATGTTTTAAACTATTTTCGTTTTATTTATTCTTAATTTAGTTTGTGACTCGTTTATGGTAAACGTAAGAATAATTAACAGAAATGTTTGTGTTTATCGTAAACATCATTTCAGTTTAGAGTTAACACATTTCGTTTGTTGTAAACGTTTTTCGGCTACCGTGAACCATTTTATTAGTTTATCACAATCAAATTATAGTAATTATTCACTTGCCGCAACTATATTCCCAAAAGGAAGTTAATTTATATGAGATTTCGTTTAGACATAACAAAAGTTTTCTTTATGTGTACCTTATAACCCATATGCAAACGCCTGTTGTTGTTGTTGTCGATCGCAATGTGAGTTAGCTGATATCAGGCATCAAATTGCGATGCTGTGAGTGGGAATTGTTAGAATCTGTTTTTTAATTTTGTGATAAATCTTGGAAAGTGTCTTTCGAGCAACCATCGGTAATCACAGTCTACATGATATCACCTCCGATAATGGAATCAGACTGATAGACTTCGGCGCTGCAAAGAACATGGTAGTTAGTAGCACACGATTCCAGCATAATAACATTCATAAAGCGACCTGGATATCTCCTGATCAGAGGACGAAGAACCAAATAAATCACTTGGTAATAGATGGCAGGCACTATTCTAGTGTAATGGAGGTAGGTGTGATTCGAGATGCCAATATCGACTCGGATCATTACCTGGTGGCTGCGAAAGTTCGCATAAGACGGAGGAGGGCGAAAAACGTACGAAGCCGAGCAGAGGAAAAGCTAGATATTGACAAGCTACAAATACCGGAGATTTCAATGTCCTATCAACAGAAGCTCTATCTTCTGCTAGGACAGAATACCCCCCCCCCCCTCTCCCGAGGACCCACATGCGCAGAGGAAGCACATCTCCCACTCTTTGGAAACCGCTGCAAAGACTGAACTTGGCTAACAAAAAAACGCTAAAGCATAAGCCATGGTACGACGAAGGATATCGGATTGTAACTGACGAAAAAGACGCTGCACGTAGGGCAACGGATCAGTCAGTTACAACGCGCGCGGCGAGTGAGCGATACAAGAGGCTGAGAAGGCAGGAAACCCAACTACTTAGGAGGAAAATATGGCAGAGGGATGAATATTGAATCCCGAAATAATTCCAGAGGGTAATTATGTCGAATAACGAGTCTAATAATGGGCTGCCCTCCTGCAAGAACGAGAATGGGAATCTGGTGACTGATAAGCAGTGTATGCTTAAAATGTGGATATACCACTTTTCAGCACTACTCCATTCAGATTCTTCCACTGAGGATCAGGAGGTAATGAGTGAAAGATAGATTCGATACATACCACCATTTTATCGATTACAAAGCTGCTTTCGATAGCCCCATACGGGGAAAACTGTACGAAGCTATGTCTGAACTTGGGATTCCGGCAAAACTTATCCGCCTCTGTAGAATGACGCTGACCAACTCCAAAGTGGGGAATGACCTTACTGACCAAGCGAGGACTGAGACAACAACATCTTAATGGAGATAATAACGAGAAAAGCTGCAGTAAATACGAACAAGACCATTAACATGAAAAGCCATATGTTGCTGGCGTATGCTGTCAACATAGACATCATTGGGCGAAATTTGCGAGAGGTTACTAGAGTATTTCCAAGAATCGAAAAAAGAATCAGGGAAGGTGGGTCTTGCTGTTAAAGAAGGCAAGACAAAATTGATGGTGTCAACGACAAGAGAAATTTCTCGGCATGGTCCGCACTTGAACGTTGACAACCGATTTAATTTAGTAGTGGTAGATGAATTTGTCTACCTTGGATCCGCAGTGCACAACGACAACAAAGTCAGCCTGGATTCAGCTCAGCAAGTAGTTTAAGAACAAAGCCCTCTCTCGACAGACAAAAGTCCAGCTATATCAGACTCTTATTTTACCTGTCTTGACATATGGCTCCGAAACTTGGGTTATATCGCAAGCGGATGAGAAACACCTGGGAGTATTCGAGAGAAAAATTCGTTGTAAAATATAGGGTCCTGTTGGGGAAAACGGCGAGTGCCGACGTCGCTATATAATTTATATTCTGACGTGGACATAGCCAGGCCATGTTATCGGAATGGATGAAAATGAACCAGCGCGAAATGTTTTCGATAACGTACCCGATGGAAGCCGGAAAAGAGGACGACCAAGACTCCGTCCGTATCCTTGGTGTTGCCAACTGACGAAAAACGGCGAAAGATAGAGCCAGTTGGAGGAATATGTTGAAATTTGTTTGTTTAATTAATATGTGTAAGACGTCTGACGTCATGAGGTTGTAAAATAGTCAATAAAAGTAAAGTAAGATAAAACTTGGGCTGGACCCAGAGGCGGTTTTGGGCGCAATGTAGCAAACATTTGGTTTCATAACTGGTGACTAAATTATCTTTCGGCATCGTAGGAAGGATTCACCAAGCTGACTAAGAACATCTAAATTCGCACGGCTGAAACTATTAGAAACGCTGGCTGAAGATATAACGTTCTCTAACATTAATTTCTAAAACAATTATTACCTATTTGCTACCTCGTCGAACAACAGATATTTTACCAAAACTAGTTTGCAATTATTGTTAACCATAATTAGACCTTGACTGTGTTTCACAAACGACACATAAAAATCGAAGTCACTATACCTCATCTAAGCACTTGTAATCATATACGATGTAGCCGACAAAAGTGTGAATGGTACAAAACATAAAAGAGACCGAAGACGTCCAAAACAAGGAAGAATCTTGTTTAAAAAACATTACACAAAAACTGTAGACTTTGGAGACAAAACCATAGTGGAACCAAACAATGACAGAATTATCCCTCCAACAAACAATGGATTTAAATTGGATTGGACAACAGCAAAAAACGATGTAATACCAATGTGATGATGAAGGTGACGCTGTTGATAATGACCATGTTGGTATTATGACAATCATGTCAACGTTATGAATTATGGAAGACCCCCGGTGTGAAAAAAGAAACAAACACGCAATAGCTTAAGTCTCTGGACGTTGTTTCATTCTTGTTGTTGCTCTTGTTACTTTGGTTAATAATGATATTTGGTTGTTGGCTTGATAATGATGATGATTATTGTGATTCTAAAAGCAATTTGTTCAAATGAATTGTATAATTCCATTAATAAATGTAATAATAAAACATCAAACAAAACTGATTAATATGTATTAACAAATGATGATAATGATAAATAAGAGACAACATTCCAAACAACTAGAAACCACAAAAGAGAAAACGACAAAAAAACATTCAATGCAGGTGCCGAATTCCAATGGATATTGCGACTACAAATTAAAAGACTGTCTTCAATGAATGAATGACCAGACGTACAGACGACCACTGTCCCAGAGACAAAATATGAGTAACAAAACATTAATGAGAAGGTAGGTAGTTAGAGGGAAACCCACATTCAAGTATTCATTCAATGGCACTTCAGACTTCCAACCGTACACATGGGAATTCATAGAGCAAGTATTAATCTTGAATCAGTCGCATTTGTAGTTCAAAATCTTAATCTAAAATGGTTGTGAGAAGCTGGAAATGATTGTGGACAGTGGTATTTTCTCTACTAGAAAATGCATTTATTTATGAGATCGTCTGATAGAGACAGGAAAAGACCGCTCACATATTGTCACGTAAAAGTTTCTACTTGTAGATCTATATTTGAAATATACAGTGGTTAAAAAAGGTGGTTTATATAATTTTGTCAATTTAGATTCAGAGTCTCCAACTGCTATATTAATAAAATTTACGAAATCACTCAGAAATATAAAGAATTCATTTAATAATTCTCAGATTAAGAAACATTTCACTGGATCAATTATAAGTATTCTTACATTCAATGAAACGAAAATTTCATAAAATCAATGAAACTCATCATACACGCAATTACAGTTTGCTTATATCATCTATGAAATATTTTCAAACGATTTGTGAATCCAGTCTTTGAATTACTGAAATAAAATCAAAGCATTTGTGAAATCTTCATTGTTGAATAGAATAAATCTCATTGCATGAATGGTATATTTTCACAGCATGCCCCGTAGCACATCTATTTCGCAGCTGGTTATCGCAATAATGTCGTAAAATAGAGTTATATGCAACGAAAACTCTAAATGCAATGAGAATTCTTCAGTATGCTCAAAAAGTCTAGTTCTCAAATAGAGGTGTGCGCGTGGCACGAATTTGTCTTGTCACGTGTGATCATGACTAACATTAAATTCAATCACGCCATTGTGCATGCACTTGGTTCCAAATTTCAATCGCGTGCGTGATCGTGCGTGACCGAAATTGTTGGTATTATACTCACGAGTCAGAGTCACGTGCGTGAAATTTTTTATATTCAGGCTCACGAATTATACTCACGAATCACGTTTTCAAGTATGAACTTTTTAGCAACTACAAGGGCGGCTCAATAAGTCCGTGACTTTTTGAATGAAACACATTTTTATTTTGCAAAAAGAAAATATTTTTCAACATAATCTCCTTTTGGCTCAATACACTTAGTCCAACGTTTCTCTAAATTGTGTAACCCTTCAAAAAAAATAGGATTTTTTGAGGTCCAGAAAATAGGCATTTGTTTGATCAATAATTTCAAAGTTGGAGCTAAATCTCTTTCCACCGAGCCATTTCTTTAGGTTTGGAAATAGTCACTGGTTGCTAAATCCGGAGAATATGGTGGATGAGGTACCAATTCGTAGCCGAATCAAACAACTCCAAACAATCCTTTGAAGTTGTCACACGATTACGTTTATGGTCAATTGAGAGCAAACGCAGCACCCATCTTGCAGACAACTTTCTTAAACCCAACTGATCATTTAAAATCGAAACCACACTTCCATATGAAATGCCTATGTCATCAGCAATCTCACGCACTTTTACTCTTCGATCGGCCAACACCATATCGTAGATTTTTTTTGGCATTATCGGGGAGTATTGACCTCAATTGGCCGTCCAGAACGTTCAGCGTCATTTGTACTTGTGCGACCACAACGAAAGTCAGTAAACCACTTTTTTACCATTGAAATCGATGCTGCAGAGGCCCCATAGTATTTATCAAGCTTTTCCTTGGTTTGAATGACGGTTTTTTCGCGCAAAAACTAATGTTTAATGAGAACTCGAAATTCTCTTTTTTCCATTTTCAAAAAATGCTCGAGGTTGTATGTTTTGAGCAGCTGTTAAACGCAAAGTAAATGACGGAACTTGCTCAAAATTTGACAGTAGTCTATTAACAGGTTGTACTTGATGGGAGCAGTGTTGCATTTCATATAACTACGAGGGAATTTCGAAAAGTTACGGACTTACTGGTCTGCCTCATAAATCTAGACAATATTAACTTTCCGTGGCCAAACATTTTCCATTATGATTGAAAAAAGGGTGTTTTTCCGGATGCATATACAAACGTACTTACCAGTTTTGTAACAAACGAATTGCAAGTAGGGTTTAACAACATGTGGCCATCGGTAGAACGCTCGCTTAGTGACGGCAACTCTATCGGTATCGCTTAGGGTTTCTTTCGCAATTGTCGAACTGGCTGTAAATAAAAACTATAAATAAAATTGAATTTTGAATTTAAATTTGAAGTTAAACCTTTGAATAATCTTTTAAAAATGAAAATTAATGAAAAGATCAAATAAATGAAAATATATTTACAAAATCGTTACAGACTTTACAACAAATATTTTAAAATAGTTAATTAGACAATAAACACTTTTGTACCACTGTGCACAGTTTGCTCTACACAAATTCTACCTGTTAACACCACGGAGAACTGTATCAGTAGTGGCAACATTTTACCACCACTGTGAGAGCTGCAGGCAACAGTGCCACTGCCACTGACAACGCCATCGACAACAGCGAACGAAAAATAAGCCATCGATAGCCCCAGCACAGAAGGTGATCCGCTGCTCTCTGATCAACATCATTTGCCACCGCATTGCATTGACTTAACTCGGTTTACACCTTAGAAATACAAGCGGAAGATCAAAAGCCCAAACGCCGAACTAATCATATAAATTAAATTGATCGTTTGTCTATACTCGTATTAAGAGAAGGAGAAAGAAAGAAAAACTCAGTGAGAGTGAAACTGTTACAATAACTAGAACATGATACCAGTGGCGTAGTAGGAAATCAAAAAGAAAATCAAAAGACATCTTATATGAGTTTTCACCAAATGTGGCACCACTGGTTTTCTATTGAGACTCACCATGTTCTTCAAGTCAATATTTGATACTTTGAAGCTTCAGATACAAAACACAATGACGATGATTATCATTGTGATCATAATAATGATAATAAAGGTCATCATGATGACGATCACGAGGAAGAGATGTAGGTTTTGGATAAAGTATCAGTCGTTGGCGGCTAGTCGTATATTGTACGAACATTTTCTGGTGGGCATAGTGAATCATTTTAAAGCATTTAATTAGATTTGATTTCATTTATAGACGTTATTAATGCGATACGATGCCTAAAATGTAACAAACACGCAAAATGATCAAAGAACTTCTACCGATGTGACTCTCTTGTTAAACTATAAGATGCGACGACGGACAATAGCATTTTTCCGCTTTGATCAACCATTAGCCAGGGGATTCGCCTATTACGGACGTTATATTTTTTTCCTGCATGTATTTAGTGAATACCAGCTCATATATTTAAGCTTAGTTTAGGACATTTACTGTAGCTGTGATATAAATTTCTAACTTGAAATTCAGATCAATATTCATTAGAAGAAAAATAACATTCCATGCAGTTTCTCAAAAAGGTTGACATTTCTCGTCTACTTTCAGTCTTAGCTATCAGTCACAACAGTTTTACCCAGGTTTCAAATGAAGAAATTAAATGAAGTCAGTAGCCACTTCACTGCATAACACTTTTACTTATTTGCGTTGGTCTTACGATAGATCCCTAAGTCATTGCACAAAGTCCAATAGTCACCCAGTATCAGCAGAGCTAAGAATATGTAAACTACACTGAAAGAAAAAGTTTCATAAAATTTATGAATTCCTTCATCAATTTAATGAAACATTTCCACATTTTCCAACCAACGACACATTTCATTGAATTGATGAAGAACAGTTCATCAATCTTTCATCAACAGTTTATGTTGATTCAACGACAACGTTAGAAGAAGTTGATTCATCAATTTGCTGTGCCTTTATCGTCAATTAGATGTAAGCTTGTCATCAATTTGATGTAAATTGGTCATAATTTTGATGTAAATTGTTTGTTAATCTGTAGCCAAATTCTCTGAACTATTTTTTATTGTAAAAAATCCACAACATCAAGGTATAAGACCACATAGCAAATGCTCACAGCGTGGATATTGTTTTCTGGCCATTGCACTATTTTTTCTTATGTATTTATTTTAAATTTTTTCATAGTTTTTTCCTTTTTCTCTTTATTTTTTCAATATTATGTACGACTATATTTTGAATCGAACCCACCAATTATTTCTAAATTTCAGTGATGAATATTGATGTTAAAAACATCACCAATTCAATTAAGCAAAACGCAAAATCTTCAAATTGAAGAACCTTTTCAATGTGTTGATGAAAATTGTCATCAATTCAATAAAGAACAATTGATGAACGTTTACATAGGCAACGCTTTCTTCTGCGCGGAGAATACGGCACTGACTTAGCAGATACTGTATAGTTTCGATTTCCACGTCATCCTCCGATTCTTATTTACTTTATATATCATTGACAAATTGTGTTGTTTAGGGGACTTACATAACGAAGATGACATACTTCACCACCCGTGTCGATCTTTCGATTTTTCCCACCCAAACGTAACACAAAGCTTTCGCTGGGATTCGTCTTAATTTATCACTTCTTTCGAGTACCTTTTCGAATAGTTGTTCAGCTCCATACAACTGACATGACCTAGCCAAAGTAATCGCTCTAGTATGATTGGCTTAAATGTGTCGACGTTGTGATACAGGTCATACAGTTTGTTTTTCATACGAAGGCGATACTAGCCATCATGTAGTACAGGTCCATATATTTTACGAAGCACTTTTTCCTGAAAAACACCCAGTGCTGCCCCATCTGCTTGCTAGATGGCCCAGACAGGTTGTTTAAGAGTCTGATATTGCTGGATCTTTGTTTCGCGAGAGAGTGATTTATATCTGAAATACTTGCTTAGCGCGATATAACTTCTATTCGCAAGCACAATTCTCCATTTTATCCGACGTTATAATTGTTGTTATAGATAGACTCGTGGCTATCAATGTTCACGTGGTTCTCCAAGTAAGTGGAGTATCTGCTCTCTAAAATTATTAACTTTGTTTTGGTTTCATTTGCATCGCAGATACTCTTGATTCTCGATAATACCTCTATAATTTCTCGATATAAATAAACGCTGAAAATCTGTTCTCGGTTGTTGTTTGGATGCAAATATAACCTGTTTGTATCTTGTCGCAAATATAGTAGCCTTGTGGCTAAACACATTGTGTTTGCTATTTAATATTACATGTTTGAGACAAAATGATTAATAGGTTATATGTTCTTGAAAACAGATTACAATTTTGCTCGTCACTGTATATCATCTCCGCGCTCAGGCGAGACTAAAGTAAGCAGTTTCTTTGCATTCTTTATTATAACAAGGATTTCGGTTTAGATGACGCTATACTATCAAAACTAGTTTACAATCTGTAACCAATTTGGACTAGCACGAGTTCGCTTGGATAGTAGTGACTGCCAATTTAGATCAACAAAGATAGTAACATCTCCGGGTTCAGACGAAACTGACGTTAGCAATTACTTTGTAAGCTTTATTATAACAAGGACTTCGGTTTAGATGACGCTGCAGTTATTATCCAGGCTGAAAGAACTGTTTAGTTGAAAATCTCTACTGAAAATGCCAGCACCCTGCACTAATTTTTAATTTGGAACCATCCGTGAAAATTGCCTTCAAAGAAATTGAATAGAGAACCCTATGTGCTCAGTCACTCATGTCCATTATTGTGGTCATACCTAGGAAAATGCTGGTAAGTCAGTGCTGTACATTAGGGTGGCAATGAAAACTCAACTTCGGATTTTTAATAAACCCCATGCGGATTATTGTTCTTATGGTCCAAAACTGATTTGGTGAAAATTTGAGCCGAATCGGACAACTCTAAGCCGTGCCGCATTTTAGTCAAAGTTTTCGGATTTTGGCATTTAAGGTGAAAATTCGTATATACTAGAAAATCTTCACTCCTCGATGCATTTGAAAAAAAATTTGCATATTAATTTAGTTTAACCTGAATATAAACTGGATAAAGTTTGAGTAAAATCCGACCACCCTAAAGGTTCCAATTTTTAATTTGAAAAAATTTAAAATTTTTAGAAAAAAATTATATTTTGGGGTTTTCGTTTTTTTTCCAAAAATTGTATCTAATTAAAAAAAATATTTAACTTGGATTCCAACACCTTCCAGCAGAAGTCTATAGGCTTCCAATAAGCTATAACAGGATATACTCATGCAACGGAATTTTCACCCAAAATGCCAAAATGTGAAAACTTTGACTAAAATGCGGCACGGCTTAGAGTTGTCCGATTCGGCTCAAATTTTCACCAAGTCAGTTTTAGACCATGGCGTTTATTAGAATTCGAAAATATATTTTCCTTCATACATTTCATTGCCATGCTTGGAAAGCCATGCTTGGAAGCCATGAACGAGTTAGGCTCTCTAATAAAAATACTTTTTTTTCCCATTACACTCCTAGAAGAAACTGGGGAGAGCTACTCACAACCAATGCGCTGTGCGGTTTCTCCTTCTACAATCACTGATTGGGGCCTACAGTTTTCTACCGTTTCCGAACGGCATTTTGAGAAGCTTTTTCATGGACAAGTAGTCGATAGTGTAGCCCTAACTAAACGAGATGGCCGTCGTCGATAAAGTAAGGTGGTCAGAATAGGGACCGATCCCCCGTTCTCATGTACAAGAGACGCTTACACGTGCAATGATAGACGCACAGTGGACCAATTCTCGAGGAGGCGGTCAAAAATCTATAACTTTGGATTGGATTGGCATTTTGATACGCGGTTTCTTTTTTTTTTTTTTTGTAGACGGGACTTAAGCCTTTAATTGTTTTTATCAAACATAAAAATCCACCGATAATAAAAAAAAGTTATGGAGGGTTTAAAATACATTTTTAAGTTTTTAGTTGAATTTTAGTATAAAAGTGAAGTGTTAAAACATTCCATTAATTTTTTTTTAGATAATATATTATTCTATCAGCTACTTTTGAAACTAATATCTATTAACAACTGTCTTTCCAGAAAATGTCTAACTTTGGCCCTCGTAAACGTCGGCTTTTTTGAAATTGCTTGAGTTGAAATATAGTTTATTAAGTAGTGAACGTAAAAGTTGTCAGATATTGGTTGAAATTCAGCTAAGATAGAGAAGTTTTTATAAGAAAGTCGTATGTTTTATTTTAGTTAAAAACTTTTTTTATTATTTTTGTTTTTATATTTCTATATCAATTTTTATTGTAAATTTATAATATAAATATTGATTGATTTACATAATTTTTTAAATGAAGATCAAATTGTAATCTACATATGTATATACTTATGTATATAAAACCAGTATAAGTTTGTGTACTGAAGAAACTACTGCATTTAAATATCCTTGATTTTCGTCTTCGTCGTGGATGGCATATATCTCCAAGAGTATTTTTCGATATAGAGTACATCTGTTTTATTGGCATACTCTTAAAAATGCTTTTCCATTTATCTTTCGGCTGCATGATATAACTTGTAATATGATTTCGACTCATCTTATTAATTCATGATCTACACCTGTAATCAATGCTGCAGTTTCTGGAATGGAAAAAATCTCCTGCCGGTATTTCCATCATTTGACTTTCCTTATCTTTGTTTTGGTTGGTCAATTATGAGGCCTTAGCTGAAGACATTTGTTTTGCATTACATTGTTTTGCATTACAGTGCGACGGCCAAATAGAATTAACGACTAACAAATTTCCAACTAAGATGAAGATGTTAATACGTGACATTCTTTTCTTAGAGAGAAAAAGTAAGATAAGAGTAACACTTGTTCAAAAAGCTAAGGTTTTAAAGCGGATTCTCTTATTTAATCCTAGAATATTGGATGATGAAGTGAAGTGAACAAGTTATCTTTCGTCTTGAACTTTCAATATACATACATGTGATGGCCGACCCTTGATCCCAAAGGTTTGGGAAAATCCTTAAATGTATACCCTTCTCTCTCTTTTCCAAAAAATTCTTTAAATTGATTTCACTTACAGTATGATTTATATTAAATAAATCCACTAACATGGAATTTGTTTGTGTTAATCGATTGAAATTTTAATTAACAAAATAAAATATAAAATAAACTCCTCATCACCTGAGTATTCAAATTCAGTTACAAATTAATCTCATAAAATCTCATATTTATTATGAGTTAAACTGTGAAGACAACAAAGTAAAAAACCTCCCATCAATTAATTGCCTTAATTAATTATTTACATAAGTTTATTACCGTTTTTTTTTGGTTTTGTCGTTGGCACATTTTAAAATGTTATGAAATTTATTGTTTTTTAAAGTAAATAACACAACAATAATAATAATAAAAACACAGCAAATGCGAAATATGACAAATTAATTAAGGAGGGAAAGTGATGCTTTCATTATGTGTATGATAAAGGTTTTGCATTTTTATATTAGATCTGAGGTTATTAACCGTTACGAAACATCCCGTCACATTTATGAAAAATTCGGTTACTGAAACACAACTACCCGTGAATACTAAAATGCACCCGAATTACAATTTATTCTGGTTTTACCACCCGAAATTATTTGCGATTTGGGTGCTACAATCGAATTAAACTTTTATCCGGTTGCCGCCACTAATTCTATATATTTATTAACACTTGACTTTCCATTTTGTTTTTTGAAACAATTTTTAATTCCAAACGGAATTAAACGAATACAACCTAAAACGAATTATTAGAGTCGCGTCGTAAAAAACTTTTGTTGCAACGATAAAAAGTTCAGTAAATATATTTTGGCAACATATTGTAACCTCGGGCCACAACGCCGGAAATGACACCCTCTGCAGAATGACCCACAGAATTGGAAATTAGATGTCCGTGTGGGAGAAACTGCTCCTCGGGAAATCGACACACTTAATCCCCTTACTTACTTACTTGCTTACTTACGTGGCCTCAAACAACGCAGAGGGCTAAATGGCCTTACAAAATGAGGATAACATGTATCTCCAACCGGCTCGATCTTCAGCTTTTCTCCCTCAGTTACTAACGCCACACGCTCGTAGGCAATATTCTACCTGGTCTTTCCAGCGAAGTCTTGGTAGTCCTATTTTTCGATGTCCTTCGAGTACGTCTTCGAAGATAATTCACACTGGCTCATTCTGATCCGTTCTACTGAAATGGCCTAGCCAGCGTAAACGTGCTATCCTGATACGCATAAATACGTCGATGTAGGGACACAGATTATACAGCTCGTGGTTCATCCGACGTCGATACTCGCCGTTTTCTATTATAGGACCATTTATTTTTCTTCGCAGAGTGGTGATCGACGGTGCAATGATAGTGTGCACTGCTCTTATAAATAAGAAAGTGGGTTCGATCCCTGCTCTGACCACCTTAAATTTTTTCCGACGGCGGTCACCTCGGTTGGTGACGGCCACACTATCTAAAAGCTTCTCAAAATACAGTTCGCTACCGGTTTAAAATTTTAGGCACCAGTCAGTGAGTATGAAACATGAATGCGCACAGCTCACTGGCTATCCCTTCTTGGGATGTAATGGGAAACCATTTTTTTGGGAGCATTTTTCTCTCGAAGACTCCCAGTGATGCTTCATCTGCATGAGATATGACCTAAGATTCTGCGCCATAAATCAACACAGGTTATATGAGAGTCTGATATAGTTGGATCTTCGTTTCTCGAGAGAGGGTCTTATCTCTGAAATGTTTGCTAAGCCCGAAATAACGCCTTATTACAAGCACGATTCTCCGTTTGATTTCTAGGCTGACGTTATTGTTTCTGTTCATGGCAGATCCGTCGTAAATAAATTCTTCCACTACTGGGAAATTATAACGGTTATCACCGGTTATAACGGGCGGATGTTCTGCTTGTCGAAATCATTAATTTTGTCTTGCCCGCGGTTATTGCCAAACCTGACTCCTTCTCAAATTTCGAAAATACTGCAGTACGTTCTCGCAGATTTCGCCCAATGATGTCTAAATCTCCAGAATACGCGAGCAGCATGTAACTTTGGCTGCTGATAGTTTTATTCCTCTTGACTGCGGCTTTACTCACGACGATCTTAATGAATACGTTGAAGAGATCGCATAATAGGGTAACGCCCTGCCCGGGGCCTCGCCTCGTTCTAAATGGTTCGGTGAGATCTTTACCAATCTTTACTGAGGATTTCATGTCGGTCAGTGTCATTGTACAAATCCGTGTCAGATTAGCAGGAATACCAAGCTCCAACTAAGATTGGTACAGTTCCCCCGTATCAATTTGAGGTAGCCTTTTAATCTATAAAGAGGTGATAGGTGTCGACTTGTTTATCGTGGGTTTTCTCCAGGATTTGTCGTAATGTGAATATCTGAACTATAGTTGACTTTTCAGGGCGGAAGCCACACTGATAAGGTCCGATCTCGTCTGCAATAAAAGGCTTCAAACTTTCAAACAATACGTTCGAGAGGACCTTGTATGCGATAAATAAATAGTTCGATAGTTGGTACCTGTACTTCGGTCACCGTTTTTGAAACAGGACAGAGAATGTTAAGAATCTAATCATGGGCAAGCATTCGTCCAGCCGGATTTTGCATATGAGCTTATGCATGGACCTTTCCAACTCATAGCCGCCACCCATAAACAGCTCAGACGGTAGTCCATCGGCACCAGCGGCTTTGTTGTTCTCAAGATGGGAAATTGCAGTTGTAACTTCGCTTTGGCTAGAAGAGGGCCAGTCCTCGCCATCGTCCTGTATGTGATCCACACCCTCATCTATATTGAAATCTTCTGGGACAAGGTAGAAAAGTGATATCTCCACATTCCCAATATACTCTGCACATCTATGACCAGACTCCCGTCCTTATATCTACAAAAGGGGGCCCACATCAATTGCCGTTGGTTTGACTTTGTAATTTTCGGTAGAATTTACGGATCTCATTATTCCTTCTGTAGGGTTAATTTTTCTTACTCTTGCGCTTTCTCCACAACCTTGTTTTCTTCCTAATACTGCTCTGTCACGGCTCGCGTTGCAACTAACTGAAGCATTGTCATAAGTGTAGCGTGTTTTTCATCGCTTTCCATGCGACACTCTTCGTCGTATCATGGTTTGTCTTTACGCGGGTTTTCATAACCCACTACGGTCACTGGAGCAGTTTTCATAGAGTGGGAAATGTAGTTCCATTGTGCTCCAGGATCATGAGGCGAAGGTACTTGCTGTGCTTCTCTGCATAGGCCGTAGCTGTCTCTGGTAATTGCAGCTTTCCGATGTCCAGCTTCCTATATGTCTGGTTCCGTACGACTTTCGCTCTGCTTAACCTTGTGCGAATTTTTGCTGCAACCAGGCAGTAATCTCAATCGGTATTAGCTCCTCAAATAACACGTGCGTCCATTATACTAGTAGAGTGCCTCCCATCAATTACCAGGTGATCAATCTGGTTCTTCGTCTGGTGATCAGGGGATATCCAAGTAGCCTTATGGATGCCTTTATGTCGGCATCTTGTATTACTGAAATCCATGTTTTTCGCCGCGGCAAAGTCTAACAGTCTCTTTCCGATATCGGAGGTGACGGCGCGTAGGCTGAATTTACCGACGGCTGATTCAAAGACATTTTGCCTGCCGACTTTAGCATTAAAATCACCTAAAACAATCTTAATGTCATGGCCAGGTCAGCGGTCGTATGTTTCCTCTAGGCGCTCATAGAACATGTTCTTGGTGTCATCGTCTTTTTCTTCTGTCGAGGCATGTACACATTTTGACGATATGTTAAAGTATTTCCTTTGTGGCTATACGTTCACTCACAGGATTGAACCTAGAGACCTAGATGAGAGATGTCGCAGTCTTTAGCCAACTACAAATCCACAATCATATTCATGCTTTCTCTCATAGCAACTGTAGTATATGTCACAGTTCTTCTTCCTTGTACCGCCATGATCTTCCTTGTACTGCCATAATTATCGAGGAGATCTGCCAGTTGGATAGTGGCACCGGAACTGTGCGTATCCGTAAATCGTGGTCCTTATAACGTTTGAGGGGGTCGTCAACAATTACGGGGTTTTATGTTTATCATTTCCAGGCAAGGCAAGTCCACCCTGGATTTCTATTTTACCTACTGCCAGGATGTTTATGTTTAAGCCGCCCCTTATGGGTTAGAAACTGGATTTCAGTATGTCTAAACTTGATTTTTGTTTCTTTACTTTTGATCCGCCGTTGGCCAGTAATGTGGGCTTGTCCAACTTCAAAGTACTAACAAATATGTCTGTTGGTTCGGAGAGCTTCTGTGATAGGGTCACCTAGTTAACCTTAGACGCATCAGTGACCGCATAACCAGTCAGGCTGCTCATTCATTTCGCCTTCTCACTCTAACTAACCTACGGAGGGTTCCGATAAAGCCATTGACCGGGACATACTTTTACACGCTGAAAATTCTGTCTTTTTTGAATGTTTCGATGCAAATATAACGTGTTTGTAGCTTGTCGCAAATATGCTATACTTGAGCCCAAACACATTGTGTTTGCTATTCAATATAACATGTTTGAGACACAATGATTAATGGGCTATAATATATGTTTCAGAAAACCCAAATGTGCCTTTGTATTTTCAAAGCGCTAAAACCAAAAACGATACAGAAAACAAATAAACAAAAAGGCAGCAGATCTTAAATTCTTGAAAACGATGCTTGCAAAAATGTACATGTTTTCTGCAATATGTTGCTGGAGCCAATATTTTTCAGCGTGTAGGAAGTGGCGAGCTTCTTGTACTGCCGTATGAAGGAATCATTTCTGGTTACTCCCAAATAAGTGTGTGTACCGTTATATACTATGAATGATCTCAGAAATAATCGAAAATCTCAACTCGATATAACATGCAAGTGTGGGTACTCTAATGACTGGGAATTTTCTTATGATCCCAATAGTATAATTTTCTAGCTTATGTTTGATCCAATTTTTTTGGGTTTTTCAGAATTCTAGCAGGCAGGGCCTACGTCGGTTAAGCATGATTTTTTGTTTAATGAAACATACAAATTAGCTTAGGGATTTTCTTATCTGATTTAATTTTAATATGTGCAATATTCTGCTCTGTGCCTCAAAATCTAACCCAACTGGATCTTACTCATCATACAAGAAAACTAAAGGCATCATTAAATGGAAAAAATATGTTCATATTATTGAAGCATCCGCACTTTCATGTTCATACGAGTTGAGATTTTCGATTGGTTCTAAGGCCGTTCATAGTTCCCAAAAGCACACAAAAATGGGTCTAACTGAGATCACATGGTTTGTTCAGAAAACGCACCATACTCAATAAAATATAGACAAGAAATAGAAATAGCGTTTTTACTCCAAAATATAGAACTTAATTTTAAAATATTGTCGGTTGCGGCAACCAAATTTTTCGGTTACCACGAACTCTTTTAGTGGCAATTCTGTCATGACAACAAGCAAATCTTGTTGCCACAACGTCATTCCTTTCAAATCAGTCGTAAATTTGGTTGATTCAACCGACTCCTTTCATTTTCGACAAATTTTTGAGTGGGACTAAAATCACTACACAATGAGAATCTTCTTCTTGCAAAAGTGGATACTCCAACAGAACGCGGCAGAACGCAGAACAGAACGTCCGCATAAAAGTGAAAAGTCTTTCCGTTCTCGAAAATGGTTTTATTTATTTATCATTATATTTTTAATTTAACAAATGTTAATTTCCTGCAACTGAAGGACATGCCCAACCGAAGTTCATTCAGCTGAGACCTCGTTTGCCAGTAACGAAACTGTGCTTAGCTTGCCGAGAATACTAAACTAATACGAAAAATCAGCGTTTATATTCTAAACATATGTTACTAACAGATTCGCAATCTCGCCGACACTTCGTACTAACACATAAGTATTAAATAACAATGTTTACACTTTGATAACTTTTTAATGATAATGACCGAATATGTTTGCTTAACGCCTCGCATAGATCTTTCTGTTCGAATAAAACAGGCATTGAAAATGGAATCTTCCAACACCTAACTAACGCACTTACATCTTCAATGTCTGAGCCACTACAGTCAGAAGATAAAATAGAGGTCTGACTTTAAACATTCGCCACAAAAGGCCACACAAGATAAATACCCTCCTCCGCGCTAGCCGTCTGTCCTTCCAAAAGGTAGCTGACGTCAAGGCGGCAGTTCATGCAATATCTGAACAAGCCGAAAATCCCAAAAGGATGCTCATCTTTTGCCAAATGTAGAAAAAATTGCAACGCTTTGTAATTTTATGACTTGAAAGCACCACCATCATCAGCCTCAGCATCATCACTGGAGGGAGCTCCACTTCATGCTAAGCATGTTTTACGCGCTTTAACTAACTGCATTCAAAACGAGTAACCAATTCAATACCACTGGATATGTCTGTCCAAATCACCAACCACTCCGCCCATCCGCCAGAACGTCCTGCGACATGAGTACTCCTTTTGCGCATGCGTGTATTACTTACTCGATCCGTCTGTTTTTGTTGGCGAGAATTACTTGTATTGTCTACAGTGAATGGAATTCGGATAGCCGAAAGGACGGACAGGTTTCAAGTACCATCCAAGAGCATTTTGTCTGGGAAGACAGCATTGCATTGTGTACCGCCAAAAGTCAATGGAAAGCTCTCAAGCTAAGTATACGTTTGCCAGAGCGCCATCTCGTTTAATCTGCCTTTTTGAGGGCGTGGCCATAGTATTTTATATACGATGATCAAAGACTGCCGACACTTTGTTCTTTGGCCGCCTTTACTGCTGCATTACTTTAATGTTGCCAACCCAGGTCCGTCTCTCGCTCAATAAATTAAAGAATCCTCCAAATGCACAGTGGAATGGAATAGTGATATGATGAATTCTCAAAGTGACAACAAGAAAATTGAGTAACAAATTTTGACCTGGGATTTTACCAGAAAGTATTATTACTCTCACAAAATATTTAGTCACTCACTTTTTCGAATGTCTCAAATCATATGGACACACTACAACTGACTGCAGCGTCACCGTGTATTTCTAGTTCGGTACTATTTTACCAAACTAAGTATGTAACACCGCTTAAGGCTCGAATGAAAATATTGGCAACTGAACTTCATTCAACGAATTTGTTTGCATTAAACGAACACAAATGCAATGCGACAGCACATATGACAAGAATAAGGAAGCTGTTGATTGGACAGGGCTCAAAACCCTGTAGAGACAAAAAACAATACATTTTTTGCACCCATTGTTAAATATCTGATAACATTCAGCCAAAAATATATATACATCCTGAAAAATATCGGCCCAGCAACATATTACAGGAAACATTTACATGTTTGTTTGCACGCACTGTTTTCATGAATTGAAGATCTGCTGTTGTGTTGTTTTCTGTCTCGTATTTGTTTTTAGCGGTTTTCAACAAAAAAGTCTAATTTGGTTCTCAAAAACAAATATTAAAAACCATTAATCATTGTGTCTCAAACATATTATATTGAGTAGCAATACACAATGTGTTTGGACGCAAGTATACCATATTTGCGACAAGCTACATACACGTTATAATTGCATCCAAACATCGAAGAAAGACGGATTTTTAAGCGTGTATAAACCTTACGCTGATTTGGATCCATTATAAGTGTACGAACACAATCGGAGCGATAACGTAGGCGTTAAATAATTGTACATGTATTCTTATGGAAGAACAACAAGAGCTGGTGTTTGAAGTCGCTGCTGGCGTAGACGACAAAAATGAGAATTGTTTTTATTTCCCTGGCGTCAAGAAGGCAGACGCGAGCTTAATACAAAAATTATTATGTGTTGTAAAAGTTTTTACAGTGTTTTATTTAACTTTGCTTTGTTGCCTGTCAGTCTGTCTAATTTTTAACACAGTTGCAGTTGACCAATCGAACTAAAATTTTGCGCACTTGTCAGATTTGGATGACAATACATGAATATGAAAAAAAAAATTAAAACATTAAAAATTTATTTACTAAAAAATTAAAAATAAAATAATAATTAACAAAAATTAATTACGCTCTTTATTGAAAGTATCTAGACCATAGTTGTTGAAGTGCTAAGTAGGCGGACCATTGTACAACCCCATCATGAAGAAGAATATACTTATTGAGGCTAAGAGAAAAATTATTTTCTAGTTTTTCGTGCATTTATAAATAAAACACTGTAACTTAATTTTTTTTTAAATTATTTTTTTTCTATTTTTCTGACAAAACTAAATTGTTTAAAATTTCTTAAAGAAATATGAAGAGAAATTATAAATTCATATTCCATAGGGTAAAAAAGAACAGTCGATGCAATTTTTGTCCTTCCGGCCTGTGGAAAATAAAAATTTAAGAATAATTGCAGAGATTGGTGTGTGTCAGTGACCAAAAATTAAAAAATAAACAAGGGTGACAAATTTTGACGCCAAGTGATTGTGTTTATCGACAACATACATATTTTGAATTGACGCCAACGTTATAGCCCTGATTGAGGTTATACACTAACATGTAGAACAAAGATGATAAAAATACCCTAGGTGGTGCATTGGATTATTCACCACATTCACCAGATGGCAGAGGCTGTTTCTTCATTTCATTTCGATTTAGCCGTTTGAATTTGAAAACGAAACACAGATAATAGAAAGGCATATTGCTTTTAATATTTTTTGACAATACATAAGGCAAAAAAGCATGATGAAATAGTTTTTCAATAGTTTTTGTTTCCAAGGAAATTTACCCTACTCCACCATTTATGCGCCATCTAGAAAATTTCCCTTGTCTTTAAAATCCACCACTTATTCTTCACCATCTAGGCTTTTCTATCACCTTTGTCTAGAAGCTATATTCTTAAGTTCTGTGCAAAGAACACTTTCCATGAAATAGAGTCGCCATGACTGTGACTCCGCTAGTCTAAAAAACAGGGTTTCCCATTACATCCCATGAAAGAATTGGAGAGAGCTTCTCACAACCAGTGAGCTGTGCGCTTTGTAGTTTTATAGTCACTGATTGGGACCTAGATTTCTACACCGGTTCCGAACGGTATTTTGAAAAGCTTGCATCTATCTACCGAAATATCGCAGGCTTTTACTTGATCACTATAGAACACAATATGTGTACTCCCTTTATCGCAGATCCCTCACAAGTCAACAACGATTGAGGTACACTGGGTTGCTTAACACATTCTCAAATACGTTTCTTATGTTCGCCCAAATATGATGGAGATACTCTAGACCATTTTCGCCGGATGGAAAAGCTGTTCGGTACGACCATTTTTCAATCGAATACGACGAAAAACCACTTATTTCGATTCTGTTGATTGAATTTCAAATTAAATTATAGACAATATAAGTAGAACGGCATATTGCTTCTGTTAAGCATAAAAGAGCATGAAGAACTAGCGTTTTCAAGAGTTCTTATTTACAGAGAAATTTTCCCATTTCTGCGCCATCTAGAAAATTACCCTTGGCCTTCAAAACAACCACTTATCTAGGATTTTCAATTATCTTTGGGGTAAAAGTGTCGTTTTCAAAATTACAAGCGATATTTGCGATAATTATTTGCGGGAAACATTTCAACGTTTGCAGGTAACGCTGAGTATACGTAGCAAAAATAAATATTTTTGAGGCAACGATGTGTGTGGAGCTTTTTGTGACGACTAAACTGAAATGAACGATGTATTGCCGCATTCGACACTTATAGTGAAGGCTGTTGTTGTAAATAGTCTGGAACATATCTGATACACTTTATAGTTCTAATATTTTTAAAAGTGATGTGGAATTATTGATGCAGCTGCTGAGATTCTTTACAACAACGATTCGAATCGACGCAAATGAAGAGCCGTATTTCATAGTTTCTACTATAAACTTCAGTAATCAAATTCTTCCTGAAGATCTTGGAAAAATGCCAACGAATTGTCGAAAAAGTAGATGAAACGCATTAGTTTTATTTGCATCTCAGAAAACTCTCGACCAAAATTACCACAACAAAATAAACATAATTCAATAAAAAACTATATCTCTAATAATAGAGATATAGAATGGTTTTTAGCTTGAACAAATAAAAATAAAATAGTTCTAATAAAAGGTCGAATAAATAAATATCATTCCTGATTAAAATAAGTCTAAATTGGGTTGGGTTTAATAATTTGAATTTTACGACCAATTTTGATAATTTTAGTTATTGTATGACAAGTTCATACTACAAGCCTATAAGGTCAGGAACATTTTTCTAATATAAAAAATGGTTGGGTTGTTGTTACAATAATAGACAATTCAGATAAACACACTCAATGCCATGACTAGTTTCGACCTCCGTGACAATTTCATTATCAGATGCCTAACTACTGTGTCTGAATTGATACCATCGGTAGGTCATCGATCGTATATATACAAACTCAAATATACAATTTACACTTGCGAAGTAGTATCGATCGTAGATCCCTAAGTACCAATACACACTGAAACGTCCATAATTCCAACACAAAAACAGAACGCTTTTTTCCTCCATGTTCTTCTTTTCCTCCGGCACACTCACATTGTAGCAGTACTTTGGGGTAAGCTTTTATGGTTTTTTTGATAAACTATATACCGGACACTATAACCGTAAATATTGTGTATGAATATTATTACGTATGCTTTCCTTAATTTGTAACCAATGAAACATTTCATTGGATTAATGAAACTATAGATTATAAGCTCAGTAACTTTCATAGAAGGATTTTTCTATTCGTCAGGACCAGTTTACGATTAAATCACATCCCAGATAGTTTGAGAAGGGTGAAAGTCACATTCATCTCCAAGGCAGGGAAGAGTTACCATGAATTTGTGAACGGTTTCGGACCAATAAGCCTCACATTATTTATGCTCAAGACTCCAGAAAGAATTTTGGATGAACATATCAGATCGTTAGTGACTAATAGCGTTGTATCGAACAGCCAGCATGCCTCTATGAAGGAAGAGCCGACGAAGACAGCCCTACCTGAAGTAGTTAGCACGACCAAAAGGGTTATCTACTGTAAACAATATGCAATGGCAGCCTTCCTGGATATAGAGGGCGCTATTAAGAATGTCAAAACGGAAAGTATCGTAAAAACCATTAAGGATATGAATGTTAGCAAAAGTATTGTGAGTTGTATAGACTCAGTGCTGCGGACCAGGCGGATAAGCTGTAGGGGTTAGAGATCTGCATAAGACGTCTTGAATGGTTCAAGACATGTACTGTAGCGCAATTGCGGCTACCAAATACTTCGTGTATGTGTGTGAAGCTATAGAGCTGTAGTGCAGAGCTGTAAATGCTACTACTTCTATTTCGCTTCACATAGCATTGCGATTTTGTGTACACACACATACACGAATGTTTTGTCGACAGTACCTCGAAGTACTTGGATGCCGCAACTTCGCTATAGTACCTGTCTTTAATAAATGAATGACCATTCAAGACGACTTGTGCAGATGTCTAGTAGAAGTACACCCCATGGTGTTTTTATATCACCACTATTATGGCTTCTGGTTATGAACACTCTATTGCTAGACTTGGTTAACAGAAGGGTATGGGTAATCGCAAAAGTGGGTGATGTTGTGGTGATGATAACAGGTCCATTTATCTCCGTGATATGTGAAGTCATGGGGAATATCGCGGAAGAGATCAGCACTTGGGCCACAGGCTGTGCTACTATTCACATATAGGCGAACTGTTCCACAATAACGGGTACCCCCACTCAATGGTAAACATTTAGAGTTGGTGGATAGGGCGAAGTATCTGTGTATAATTCTGGATGCGAAATTCAACTGGAAAATTAATATCCAACACAGAATTAAGAAGGCGCTAGGTGCCTTCTACGCTTGCAAGAAATCATTTGGGAGAAAATGGGCCTTAACCCTAACATAGTATTATTTATGTGCACGGCGGTAATTCTGACCTTTCTGACCTATGGGGTATTGTTGTGGTCGCCTGCTCTGGAGAAAGATGGGACACTGTCAACAGTACGAAGAACAGCTTGCGATGGCGTGACAGGGGTATTACGGAAATGTCCCTCTGCTGCTCTCAATACGATGATGAATTTGCTCCCGATTGAACAGTTTACTAAGAGTGTAGCGGCAAAGAGTGCTTTGCGACTTAGATAACTAAAATGTTGGACACAACGAAGCAATGGTCATACATAGTAGGATTCTGTGCCATTTGCCTAATGCGGTCATACCTAAAAGAATGAAGTATGCTAGTCCAGAGCTGAAATTCCAGAAAAACTTCTGAGCAATCATACCGCATAGGGTATATATATCCTCCATTTCAGGATATTGCCATAGAAATTTTTACGGATAGATCTAAGATGAATAGGGGAGTGGGAGCTGGGGTTCACTCAGCGTCACTGAGAATAACACTATCAATAGTTCTACCTGTTTTTCGAAGTATGTTCGAAGCGGAAGTAGTGGCAATATTGGGGGCGTGTCGTCAGTTGCGAAATCACGTTTTAGTAGGGAAGAGTGTGAAAATATTCTCGGATAGCCAAGCGGCGATCCTCAGAGGGGAATATATCATGAATGCAGGAGTCTGCTAGACGAGACCAAGACAAGACTTTCCCCAGTATGAGTGCCGGGTCATACGACTACAGCCGCAAACGAAGCCGCGATTGAACTAGCCAGTAAAGGTTTAAATGGAATTTCGGACGGGCGAAACGTGATTGAAATCCGTCTAAGATTGGTGCTTAACGTGATTGATCGCCACTTCCACCAGAAAGGAGACAGAAACTGGGGAGAACTCAATACCTGCCGCATATCACGGGGTATTTGGCCTAGATATGAAGGCAAGAAAACCGAGTTCTTGATCACTGTGAACGGGAAGGCAATAGCTAGGATGCAGCTGTCATAACCGGTCGCAGAACGATAGGTGCACATGCTGCTAACATTGTAATACGACACAGGCGTTACTTTCGTAGTTGCGACGACGTATTTATGGTGGAAACCCTTAAATGCTATCTCCTACAGTGCCCAGCAGTGGGAAATAGAAGGATAACACCTTTGGGAAAGCCCTATTTGTCGGAATACAGTACCTGAGAAGTATTGAACTCAGTCTACGTCTAAAATCCATTAAGAGTACCAATTGTGTATATAAATCAACCTATTACTGGCAAATTCTTTTATTTTGTTATTTTCTTTCCAGCTATTCAAAACGGCTTCTCTTCTACTTGGAAGAGCTTCCTTGGGAGGAACTCACAGTCACTCTCACCTAACGTAACCTTCATAGAAGCTATTAAATTCTTTACACAATCACTAAAATGTATTCCAAACATCTATGAAACTCATTCATTGCTTTTATGAAACCTGTCGTAGAATAATTGAAATGTAATCATAGCATTTGTGAAACGTCTTTTTCATTCAATAAATGAAACCGGTGCATTTATTCGCCACATTTTTATGAAACTTATTCATCATCTGAATGAAATTTACGAACATTTTCGTAGAATTCATGAAGACTGTTTCATAAATACTACGAAAAACTTATTTTTAGTATAGTAGAGAAAGGATCGACAAATATTATAAAAAAAAAATTAATTACAAGAAACTTCTTCTGTCTTTCATAAAATCTATGAAAATCTATAAATGTTCATTAAATTTATGACGGTGTTGTCTAAATTTTGAAGGGATTTAATACCGACCAAGAACATTTTTCACGCAATCAATGAAGGCTAATATAGTATAAGCCTTCTGTATGAAGCTGTTTCGTAAAATTTTTATGAAACTTTTTGATAATATTAATCAATCTTACGAAAACCTGAATTGTGTTAATGAAGAATATTTCATAAATATTACGAAGAATTACTTTTCAGTTAGGAAGACATAGGAAAGTATAATAGAAAGTATACAGATAAAAAAAATGTCCTTAGACCAGATATTTGAAGTTAGCAAAGGAGCTTTAACTAGATTGAAATTTACCTAACTATACTTCTTAGCGTTTCCCAGGGCAATACTTTTAATGTCGGCCCACTGTATTTGAACAGTAGACTGTTATGAAGTTTGAGCCTACCATCTCTAACCACCTTAGCGGTAGTAACACTGTGTGTTAGGTTTAAGTGTGAATGAGTTTGTTCATACGTCCGACTAGCCGTCCGCGTGTCTGCCTGTCGCACTAAGCAGTAAAGGATCTCTTTCTCTCTCCCTGGTCCAGTCAATTGTGTATGGAACAAAGGGGTGGTATGAATGTATTCATTAATTTGTTGTTGCCCATGTTTAAGTTATGAATAGACCGGGCCAAGTTTGAGATACAATTCGGGACATAAACTTTTCCTTCTTAAGATCAACAGAAGAACGTTCATCATGTCTGGCAATGTTTGATTTGGTTTTTGTTTAAGAACTTTACTTTACTTGTTGGGCTAAAGAAGAACATAAATATGATGATGTATTTGTACTTGGATGTTATTCAATTCAATCAACATTGATCGTGTCGTGACTGAAAACATTCCATCAACCATTGCAGAGAATCGCCTCTGACATCATGATCATCATCACCAACAACCGGGGTAAGTCAGGCCAAGGGACGGACAGATGGACAGTCAACTCCAGGGCAATTGATTTAAAAAACATCATAAAATTAAGTTAATTACATTTTTGTTAAGAGAACAAACAAAACATCATAAAAATAACAGAAATTGAAACGAAGTCCCGACATTTATTCATTTCTTATGAGCTTATGCTGCACTGCAAATGATCAAAGAGAAAAGGGGCAATTATTTGGACTCACAACACAAAACTGTACATTTATTGCATTTTCTTGACCATCCTGTTGGGATATTATTATTTGAAGGAGGTCTCATTAAATTACCCTTAAGCCTCGTAATTTCAATTCATTTCATATCATTTTTATAAAGCATTTGATTAAAAACGCACCTTGATTATACCCAGCGCACTGCAATTTGAGTGTTTGTAACGCTTCAAGCACCTTCACACAGAGTCAACTTGAAACAAGTGCGAGTACACATGCGCGCGCTTTCAATTGCCTTGAGGGATGACACATGAAGCGAAACACTGTGGGCTCTCTCCACAAACTCCACTCCATTCGACAACGACTACAACTCAGATGCTTCGCGGTTAAAATGTGACAACAGTTGCCATTTTTTTCCTCAGTTTTGACCCTCAATTTTGCTGCAGTTTTGCATATGACCAAGATAAATTCTGGCCGTTGTGTGTAAGACGGTCGGATCGTCTCATATCATTGATAACATTTATTGTTATTGCATTTAAGTCGTTTCTGGTCACTAGGTACATCCATTGGCATTGCAATACTCGCAACACTGGAATCTTTAGATACCAGGGTACGAGGTTGTAATATTTTAAATTTTGCTGTTCGTTGTCTTGTTATCTGTCACTTTGAACATCAATTAAAAATTTATTAACACCATGTATTTTAGCCGCGCCAATACACTGAGCAAAAATTATATTTCTTCGCTTGCTTTAAACCTGAGTCCGTAATAATTTAAACGAATGGAATCAAATTGAAGGGTTGAGCTTTAGTTCGAATTTGGGGCTTGTTAAAAGCAATGAAATTTTTTTAATTCTGCAGTATTCTTTTGGGAAAATCTGTGTGCATGAGCATCATTTGACAAGCGGTAATTAGGATACCAGAAGCCTCTCATTCGAGATCACATGATATAGCGAGCAAATAATAGATAGGATGTTAAGGAGACCGTGTGCCTACACTACTAAAAAAGTTAAATAACAGTGTTGTAGTCGAAAAATGTATCAGCGTTCTAGTCAATTGTTTTGGTTTTGGTCAATTGTTTTAGCCTGCTGAGTTGACCGACACCCATGAAATCTTTGTACACCCAGAGAACTAATTCATTAAAACGAGGTTGTATCAAACGTAAATTCGGTTGTTACCACCGAATTGCGGTTGTCACAACCGAATTGAGGTTGCCACGACCGAATTTAGTACTGACAACTGAAATTAGGTTGAAGCAACCTCGTTTCATAATTGATTCGGTTGTGACAACTGAATCTTGGAATATTTTCCACTTGTCAACCAAATCTTTTACAATTTCTATTGGAACAACCGAATTTGAAATTACTTCGAATGCAGCAACTGAAATTAGTCCCAAATTCAGTTGGAGTAACCGAATGTGGCATCAATTTAGGTGCAACAACGGAATTTGGCAACAGTTCGGTTGTCACTACCGAATTTGGTATCAATTCGGTCGCAATAACTGAATTAAAACCCAAGTCGGTTGCAACGACCGAATTCGGCGCCAATTCGGTTGCTGTAACTGAATTTCTCATGCATTCTGCACACGCAAAGAAAAAACTCGTTCCTCCCAACCGAAATCTCATATAACTGAAGTTCGTTTGGGGACTGTAGTTGGGAGAAATTAACGTCTATTAAGCCATACATGTCATTTCGTTTGGGACAACCGCAAAATGTTTGCAGCAAACGAGTTATGAAAAACATAAGCTGATAAAAACGTTCCACCAACTGTTCCCTCGGTTACAGCAACCGAGTTGTAGTTGATCCTAACTCAAAAAAAACGTTTGCGAGAACTGAAAAACGTTAGCAGTAAACGAGTTAAATTTCCAACTTTTATGATTTTGGTTTTACTCATAAAGTGTTTTAAAAAAGTTGGAATTTGTGTCTATTTTTTCACTGCAGCAAACTACAGCGCCTCATTTGTCCATCCAAGATATATCGACAAGGTAGAAGCATTAGAGTGTGTGATCACTATAATGTGTATGCCAAACGAGTGGCTAAGACTGTGTATACAGTCGACAGAATGAGAGATGGAGTGAAATTTACGTTCTTCGTAATCTGTGCTCTCATTAGAAAAATGGCTAATTTCAGTTATCGCAAACAGTTTTTAACTTGCGGCAAATTTAATTTTGTAGGCGATTAATGCAAACGACAACTCGTTTGCAACAACATGATACACATTTGCGATACATGAGTTTATTTGGGAGAACTATATGAACGGTTGCGATTAATATATTAATACAAATCAATCAAAGTATTGTTGTGGCAACCGAGCAATAAACTTTTTTTTTTCTTTGCGTGGAGGTACAATCGAATTTCATTTTCAATTCGGTTACCACAACGTAATTCTGTGTATTTAAAACTTGACGTTTAAAATTCTAAAAACAAATATTATATTAAAAGAAGTAAAAAATGTATAATTGTTGCGATCACGGCGATATCACGATTTTTTTTGTGGTTACTAAGAAAGGTAAGTACAAATATTGTAATTATGGATTTTGTAATATTTTGCATAGAATGTCCAAGCAGATATCAAGAGTTTTGAAGCTTTTCAATGTCGGTCGTTTGAGATATGCTGCAATTGTCTGTGCACGAAACGGTTTAGTACCTAAATCAACAGATACAAGACGCCAGAATTGGTGCGGGGACCCGTGATCGGCGGGACGTAAAAAAAGGTCGATAGTGACATGTAAAATAAATGTGTTACTCTAAAGATTAACCTATATATATGTATATGACTATATTTTCTGTATTTCAAATGTTTTTTTATAAGGATACTGGAAAACAAATCATTAGTTAATATTATAAAAAAAATTCTAATTCATTTGTGACACTCTCCAAATTCGGTTACGGCTAATTTCGGTTGTCTCGACCCAATTTTTCTGTGAGTGTAGAACGTCAAATTTTTGAAAAAATCGATTTCCTGGAATTTTTTCGAACACAAAGATATTTTTTTCACTTTTTCTAGTATAACTTCAAGAGACTCCAAATTTTCCACTCACAGTATTCGGCAAAATTGTAGCCATGGCAAAGCTGAACAACTTTCATGAACATATGAAGACAATCGTAACAAGTCTCCTCCCCCCAAAATATCTCATAAAGACCACTATGTATCTTAAAAATTGTAATTTGTATGTTTGTAAAGGGTCCTCCATCTAAGGTTTTTTTTTTCAACTAGTGCTCATTTCGTGAATGGTAACACTTAGCTCATGTCTGATTTGACAGACAATTAGTTTTATCCTTCCGCTGAACGAATGTAAACAAGCAAAATTGTCGCATTTGGGGCACAGAAAACCCGCACGCATACATTGAAAAGCCGATGCACCCAAAACGAGTCACTGTTTGGTGCGGATTTTGGTCAGAGGCATAATTGGGCCATTTTTCTTCGAAAATGAGCAAGGAGTGGCCGTTGCAGTTAATGGCGATCGTTATCGGGCCATGTTGAACGAATTTTTCTTCACAAAAATTGAAGAGGAGGATATTGGCAACATTTGGTTTCAACAGGACGGCGCTACGTGCCACACAGCCGAAGCTACACTTGATGTTTTGAGCCCTGTTTTTGAAGATCGCATTATCAGCCGCAGAGTTGATGTCGTTTGGCCACCTCGGAGCTGCGATTTGACACCGTTGGACTATTATTTGTAGGGTGCCCTCAAAGATAAGTATTACGCCGACAAGCCAGAGACAATTGACGCTTAAAAGGACAATATTCGTGAAGCCATTGGTGAAATACAGATGCACACAATCGATAATGTGCTTAAAAATTGGACCGATCGTGTAGGCTACTGCATGGCCAGCCGAGGCAGCCATTTGATTGAAATTATTTTCCATTATTAACCGGAAGGATTGTACTTTCAAATAAAAAAAGAAGTTTGAGAAAATATTCAGTAGTTTTTTTTTATAGCATTTTCAAAAAAAAAAAAGTTATTTGGCGGACCCGTTATATGCAATCATTACTCGAGAACGACGTTTCCAATTTTCCCCGAATATATGTAGAAACATTTAGAATTGCAATACCTTTAATCCACTTCCAAACTATATCTCCATGTAACTAACAGTTTCGCGGTTATAAACAAAGACTGGCGGAAAATATATTGTTTTGCTTAAAAAATTCAAATTTCGTATTATTACAAAAACAAGAAACATAAGAAACCACAAAATGTGTACAGTTTTGTTAGCTTATTCTAAAGTCACATGACCTATGAACAAACTCAGACATGGATCATAAAAATCGATGGACGCGTTTCGCTCTTATTCACAAGTTACTGAAAGTATCTCATTTTGTCAAGAATTGTATTACTCGTCATTTGCGACCCAAACTAAAAAAATACAATTCTTGACAAAAAGAGAAACCTTCACTAACTTGCGAATAACAGCGAAACGCGTCCATCGATTTTTATGATCCATGTCTCAGTTTGTTCATACGGCATGTGACTTTAGGCTAAACTGATAAAATTGTAAACGTTTAAGTTTCTTATGTTTCTTGTGTTTTCTATAAAAAAAATTAATTTTTTAAGCAAAAAAATATATTTTTTCACCATTCTTTTTTTTATAACTGCGAAACTGTTCATTACGTGGAGAAAAAAGTTGTTCAGTTTTACCATGGCTACAATTTTGGCAAATAATGTGAATGGAAAATTTGGAGTAACTTGAAGTTGCGCTGAAAGAAGTGAAAAAGCAGGAAAATCTGAGAATTGGTGAATATTGATTTTTTTTCAAAAATTTGATTTGATAAAGACATTTTATCGGCCCCGATCGACTCAGTAGACTTTTTATCTAGAACGTTCAATTTACTAGAACCTTCATACAAAAATGTAATGCCAAAAACTACAAACTACAAAGCAAAGATGTTCGAGCAATTGTTATCCTACATTTGATTAACTCATTATACGATTTTGTCTCACATTTAATAAATTCCAGTTGTTTATGCGAGGAAGCTGATTTTTAAGAAGTTGGAAATGCAACCCTGTGTTAATCCTCTTTTTTGCACCTACGCACTTAGTGCGTTTCTGCAACTCTGCACTAAGAAATTGGCAGACAATTATCAGAAAAAATCACAAAAATTAATTGTATCACGCTACAGCTTTCAAATTAAAAATAAGAAATTTAATATTTTCATTGAAATAAAAAGTAAGAAAAAAATTAAGATTAGATAAGTGATATTGAGAAGTGAAAATTTCAAATTGGAAAATGAAAAATAAGAACGAGAACAAAAATATTTGTATATATAAATTCTCATAAAATTTTTGGTTCGACTTTTAAAATATTAAATAATCAATTCTAGGCCCATTTTTCTCTCAGTACATTTATTTGCCGGACCACAAAACATTATCAGGTGTTACTGATCAGTGGTTAAACATGATCGGTAATATGCTTTTTGATCTTTCGCTAAGTGAAACAACGACGGCCGGCCGACCACGACAATGAGAAGTGTCAAAAACATACAACAGTTAATAGCTGACAAGACAAAAGACGCAAAATTAGTGGAATAATACATGGGTGAACAATAAAAAAACGGCACAACCGAAAGGAGCAAGGAAATGCAAAATAACAGAAAAAAGGTCCAGCAAAAGGAATGATAAATGAAGAGTGAGTCAAAAAAAAGTGGGGAGGATGAACTCATGTTCCATATTCGCAAGCGAGTGTTCGAAGGGGGTGTTATGAAAGACACGAATAATAAACGAGATGTGAAAACAACTTGAACACCACTTAAACAGGGATGTTCGAACACAACATTCGTACCTTTGGTCACTGAGGTGCGTGTGAATGATTGGTGTTCATATATTAAATTAATGATCATAATAAATGTTTTACAACATGTAAGTTGGACATCTGACCGATGGAAGAACGTAGCATTAAAACTTTTCCTCCCCAAGAATCGGACATATAGTCATCAAATGCCAGCATTTCAAAAATATTTATGATTAATAAATTATTTTTAAATGTTCAAAGCTTTTATTTTTTGCTGTACAAAAATTGGCCAACCATGAAATGGAATGGGAATAACCGCAGTTGTATCGTCTTCTCAGTGTTCCATAACATGCAAACAGAAGTCATCAGAAGTGTTTGTTGGTGGTCCGGGAAAAAAGGCGCGCTAACGCTCAAATATCCAAATTTATAACTCTCTAATTAAAGGCAGCACAGAAAAGCGTAACGCTTCGTTTTTGCTTTGCTCATCTTGCGCGACAAAATCACAACAATGGCATGAAGCATCACAGTCACAAAGCAAATGCAACAAAGCTCTTTTTTGAGGAGATTATGGACCCGTCCTCGAAAAAAAAGGCTTTAAATTGCTGCCTCATTTGTTTATTGATATGCGGTATTTTCGCCACAAAAAAGAGGTGAGCAGATGACTTAAGATAATTATTTGGGAAGGATACCAAAAAGTCAATGATCGTATTAGTTGTATATAAAAGAACTTTCACAGATACCTTTTTTCTCAAAAATCAAATTTGAACCATTGATAGGAAAAATAGTCCTTTATTTACCCAAGCAAGGAACAGCCTTGACAGATACTATCTAGATGCTGCATCAATTTTCAATAGTATGGGGTTGACAGTTTTATTTCGTGATCGTAAAAACGCAGATGACGTTGAATGTTGTGGACACGGAATATTGCATTATTGCATTGTTCTCAATATTGAATTATCAATTGGGTATGAAAATGTTAACTGCATTTGCCCTTCACTTAATACAATCGCAATCGTGGGACTTCATCTATCAATAATTATCTGGAGTCCAACGAACCACTTAACGATTGACAGTATGGCTTACACATGAACCGTTCTACAGGTGATATGATCGCGTTCCTTTCGGTACAGTGGAGTTGTTAAGTAGATGGACTGGGTGAGAGTATAATATACCCAGCGGCAGAAGTCGCAAGGCCTTCCACAAATAAGACCTCCGGAATGCATGTATTTTTCATCAGATATAACCAAGAATAAGAATTTTAAAATGTTGAGAAATTTCTTTTCTTTTTAACCGTAATTTAATTTGAAAATTTCCTACAAATTATAAAATAATATTTCTTATTTAATATTTTTCAGACTATTTTTAAAATTTTCAATTTGAAGTTGGGCGTGGTACATCTTTCTAAGTTAGATACATACATACTTATAAATAAATATGTAGAAGTGGATAATGATTTTGGGATAAAATAAATTATTTTAATTTTATTTTTGTTTAACAAATTTAAATTAAAGTAAATGCCTTCTAAGGCCTTCCTATTTGCAATGTGCAAGGAAGGCCTTGCCTCCCAATCTCACGCAATGTTAAAAAGAATGGAGGAGGCAATGTGTAGAGAAGGCCTTCCGTATTTTAAAGAGGCCTGTTTGGTCATGATTTCAGGCCTTCCAAGATCATGACTTCCGCCGCTGGGTATTGCCAAGGCGTTTGGTGTAGTCTGTGCACGATGCAGTCGAAAAATTATTCACCGCTCTAGTAAATTGTATCGGTTACAGGCCAGACCACTGAGTTGATCGGTACCCCTGAAATTTTTAAAAACTAATTTCAGCATATCTGGAAGGGACTCGAATTGTTCACTGACAACATTCAGTAGAATTGTAGCCACGATAAAGCTGAACATATTAATACAATCTGAACGTGTCTAGGCACCCTAAATAGCTCATAACTCCACTTTGTATATTTAAAATTCTCAGTTGTATGTACCGGGGGGCTAACAAAAGTTCGCTTAGTTGCTGTCATATTATAAGTTTTTAATAAAATGTGCCAACAATTACATACTGTTTGTTATAATCTTACGATATACCACTCTAATTTTCAGAAAGATCGGTCAAAATGGAGACAAGAAAACGTAAAATTTGTGAAGAAGTGTCAGTGGATATCCCTGTGCCAACGCAGCAAGAAATTCGGTTTGCTATTCTTTTTGGAAAATATTAGTGAATGCCACAAAACGTTTGGAGTGTATGCGCAATCCCTTGTGACTATTTCAAAGTGGTTCCGGAGATTCCACACCGGTCATTTTTCTGTGGGGACCAAATCCAAAATCTGAGACTGACGATGTAAGTGTAGCGCTGGTGAAGTCTAAAATTGACGAAGATACAAGATTGACCCAGGAAATGATTGTTGAAGAACTGGGCTTGAATGCCATGACTGTATCGCGAATTTTAAAAAATAATCTTGGATACACGAAAAAATCTGCACGATAGGTTCCTAGAATTTTAACTGAAGCTCAAAAAGAGACACGTGTGCGTTTTGCTCAATATTTTCATGACAAATTCAAAACCGGAAAGTCTTCCACTTTTCAGAAAATTGTAACAGGTGATGAAGCATGGTTTTACAAGTACGATCCTGAAACCAAACAACAGAGCATGGTATGGAGCCCAGAAGATGCAAATTTGAAGATTTTGAAGACTTTTTTCGAGGTGGATTTATCGACTTCAAAAATGTATCGAAATAAATAGCGATTACGTTGGCAAAATACAAAGAGATGAAGAATAAAGATATAAAACTAAAACATTTTTTGTTTAGTTTTTTCTACTCTATTACGCGAACTTTTGGTAGGCCCTCGTATATGTAATCAGTATTCGAAAACGACGTGCCCGATTTTGTTCGAATAAATTTAGTAAAATTTAGAATTTCAATACCATTAATCTATTCCTATACTATTTCTCAATGTAATCAACAGTTTCGCAGTTATAAACAAAGAATGGTGACAAAATATATATTTTTGGTTAAAAAATTCAAATTTTTTATTATTAAAATAACATGAAACATAAGAAACGTCAAAAACTGTAAAGTTTTATCTCATTTTGTCAAGAATTGTAATTTTCTGATTGGGTTGCATATGATGTGTAATACAATTCTTGACAAAATGAGATACCTTTACTAAATTGAGGATAAGATCGAAACGTGTCCATCGATTTTTGTGATCCATGTCTTATTTTATTCATAGGTCATGTGGCTTTAGGACAATCTAATAAAACTTTACACTTTTTGCCATTTCTTATGTTTCATCTTTTTCTACTAATGAAAAATTTGAATTTTTTAAGCAACAAAATATTCCACCATTTTTCTTTTCTTATAACTACGTACCTGTTGTTTACATGGCGAAATAGTCTTGGAATAGATTAAAGGTATTGTAACTCTAAACTTTTCTAAATTCTGACAAAATCGGACATGTCGTTATCGATTAATGATGACCTATGCATACAAGTGACCACTTTCAAAATACAAAGTGGTTTTATGGGCTATTTAGGGTGCCTACACACGTACAGACTGTATTAATAAGTTCATGAAAGTTGTTCAGCTTTACCGTGGCTACATTTCCGCAGAATCTTGTTAGTGAAAAAAATTGTGTACCTTCAAGTAATGCTGAAATTAGTGAAAAAAATCTTTGCTTTTTTAAAAAGTGCAGAAAAATCTGAGAATCGGTAAAAATCTCTTTGTTTCAAAATTTTGACGTGATACAGACATTTCAGGGGTACCAATCAACTTAGTAGACTCCCCTCTAACCGATACAATTTAAAATAAAGATAAATAAATGGTTTCCCATTACATCCCATGAAGGGACCGGGGAGAACTTCTCACAATCACTGAGCTGTGCGTTTTCCAGTTTTCACTCACTGATTAGGACCTACAGTTTTACACCGATTTCGAACGGTATTTTGAGAAGCTTTATCATGGCTATATACTCGATAGTGTCGCCGTCACTATGCGAGGTGACCGTCGCCGAAAGAAAAATTTTTTTGAAGGTGGTCAGAGCAGGGTTCGAACCCAGGATCTCATGTACAAGAGCCGCGCACACTATCCATTGCACCACCGACGGCCACAATACAATTTACTAGACAAATTACTAAAAAAAAGTTCATGTCAAAAACTACAACAGTGTTATCAATGACCTTCTTGGTCAGACCTCAATTACTATTTTACAAATGAAAGCAATATACACTCAGAGAACTAATTGTTCAAAAGAAGTTCAGTAACCACTAGATAGGGTCAGCCTCCATACAAAAAAAAAGTTGGGCGAGTCGCACCCTAGAATTAAAGATTAAGCCATACCAAATCCGGGACCACAAAAAAATTACAGCAGACAGTTGTCCGAGGCCTTCGGCCACGGAGTGTCCCTGCAGGCTGTGTCAGAGACACGGCCATTAAGTTTAACGTAGAATACGCCATCCGATAAGACAGAAAACATATATAACAATAAATTCATTTGCTTATATTATTTATCATTTATTGTTATATATGTTTTCTGTCTTATCGGATGGCGTATTCTACGTTAAACTTAATGGCCGTGTCTCTGACACAGCCTGCAGGGACAGTCCGTGGCTGAAGGCCTCGGACAACTGTCTGCTGTAATTTTTATATTTACCAACGGCATTTGATTCAAGTCCGTTTAAAAAAAAAAATATTATGTTCAATTTTTTTAAACTTAATTTAATTTATGTATTTTAATTAATATTTTTATTGAAATAAGTTCTGCGAATGTTGAGAGGGCCGCCCTAATATTAAAAAAGGTTTACCTTATCGAGTCTTTGCATTAGCATTCGAGCGTTGTGTGAAAGCTTTACGCTTTACAATTCAAAATTAATGTTACAACAGCTTTATTGAAGCTTTCGCAAAAAAGCTTTATTACGTTAGCTTACTGTTTGTTTCACTTTTTACTAGATACATGTTGCCAAGCAACATTAGCTTGCTGTTCGTTTCACTTTTTACTAGATACATGTTCCTAAGCAATGTTGAGCAACCAAAAACACTCAACCAAACACCACACATATGTTTGAGTGTATGTGTTTAAACAATTTTCATTTGAGAAATTAAAATACTAGAAATATATCAACCAATATGAAATGTATATCAAACGAAAGATAACATCTTCATTTACCTACAAAAAAAATTTTAAAAAAATTCATCTAGCCGTTTCCTCAAATTCAATGAAATAAAGATTACAACAATAAAAACCTGACATGACTCCTCATACCGTAAGGTAAGACGTATTCTACGTCAAAAAAAATTTTTTCGCGCACCCTAAATACGGCCGCATTGGTTTTTTTTTGTGATGCGTCGTCATTTGAAGTCCGATTCGAACGAAATAAAAACCATTGTTTTTGTTTTCACAATAGCTACAAAGTGGGTACAGTAAAAGAGAAAGTTTCATTATTTTAAAATGTCTTTATTTATATAATAAAAATTATCCCCCTTAGGGTGGTAGAAAACGCTGTAGAAGAAGTTACAGGTAGAAATTGACGTCAAAGTAAAAAGTTGTGTATGAAGAAAATGTAGCTATTGTAAATGTAGCAAAAACAATGGTTTTTATTTCGTTCGAATCGGACTTCAAATGACGACGCAGCACAAAAAAAACAATTCGGCCGTATTTAGGGTGCGCGAAAAAAAATGTTTTTGTGGTCCCGGATTTGTTATGGCTTAATCTTTAATTCTAGGGTGCGACTCGCCAAACTTTTTTTTCCGACCCTATCTAGTAGCCACCAAATTGCGCCTGCCCCAACCGAATTGAGGTGGTCACGACCGAATTTAATCCCCACAACTTAAATTTGGTTGAGGCAACCCCGCTTCATAATTGATTCGGTTGTGACATCTGAATCTACTATTATATTCGTTCTGTCAACTAAGTTTTCCATAATTTCGGTTGCATTAGTTCCTAGTTCGGATACAACGACCGAAATTGGTACTAAATTCCTTTGAAGCAACCGAATTTGGCGTCAATTCAGGAGCAGCAACTGAATTTGTAATCAATTCGGTTCCATCAATCAAATTAGGTATCAATTCGGTTGCATCAATCGAATTAGTTATCAATTTGGTAGCAATAACTAAATTTGCCCTACGTCGTTTGCGACGACCACCTTTGGCGTTAATTCAGTTGCTGTAACTGAATTTCTCATGAATTCTGTTGGCACAACCGCATAATTCTTTATATAAATAAATAAATAAAAAATATATATAAATAAATAAAAATAAATGGTTTCCCATTACATTCCATGAAGGAATTGGGGAGAGCTTCTCACAAAGAGTGACCTATGCGCTTTCTAGTTTTAAACTCACTGATTGGGACCTACAGTTTTACACCGGCTCCGAACGGTATTTTGAGAAGCTTTTTCATGGCTAAATACTCGATAGCGTCGCCGTCACTATGCGAGGTGACCGCCGTCGAAAGAAATAGAAGGTGGTCAGAGCAGGGAGCGAACCCAGAATCGCATGTACAACAGGCGCGCACAAGCATATCAAATCCGAAGTTTAAAATTTTAAAAACAAATATTATATTGAAAAAATCGCAGAATGGACAATTGTTGCTGTCGCGGTGATATCCATATTTTTTTGTGGTTATTAAGAAAGGTAAGTAAAAATATTGTAATTATGGTTTTTGCATTAAAAGTTGTCCACATTTATCAGATATCAATCAGATGTCTACATTTCCGAAGTTTTTCAATCTAGGTCATTTGAGTTGGGCTGCCATTGTATGTAAATACAACAGTTTGGGACCTAAATTGACAAACGCAACACGTCAGAAATAGTGCGGTGACCCATCACGGCCGGTAGTTCATACGGTAGGGGGAAGTGGCATGAAAACTGAAAGTTGTTTCCCCAAAAGATTACCTCATATAAAATATTTTGTAATTATTTATGAGAATACAGGATAATAAATCATCACTAAATTAATAGAAGACAAGTTTCAAAATACGTTGTGACACTATCTAACTTCGGATGCGATATCCTGTAATTTGGCTGTCACAACCTCTAATTTGGTTGGGACTACCTCTAATTCGGCAGTGCCAACCTCTAATTCGGCTGTGACAACCCCTAATTCGGCTGAGACAACCACTAATTTGTTTGTGACAACCTCTAAGTCGGCTGTGACAACGTCCAATTCGGCTGTGCAACCTCTAATTCGTTTACGACAACCTCTGATTCGGTTGTGATAACCTCTAGTGTGGTTGTGACAACCTCTTAACTCGGTTGCAGCTAATTCGACTGTTTTAACCGAATTTTTCTTTGTGAGTGTTTCTATGTATGTCATTCATGTTCATCTTTTCGCCGGCCTAGACTTTTCAACGCCCTAGGTAGGACACATGTTGATACAATTAACCGTTCGTTCCCCACAAAAGAAATTCTTTGAAATTGGGTTGAACCCAATTACAAAATTCGTCTCCAATGAGCTGTCACAGTCGTTGTGCCAAGACGAACAATACCTTAACTCTGGGATTGGCTTGTTCGTTTTTGCTGAAAGAAGGGGGAGTCAATGTAAGAGAGTCATTGCGTTCGATTGAATACTTGTTCATTTAATACTTTTGGGGTAAATGAAATACAAACGACTTTTCTCAAGGGTATTATCCGATTGATCTCGAGGCGGACGTAATTATTCTTGACTATGGCAGACCTGAGGTGAATATCTTCGTCCACTTCGTATGATGTCGAAGAGATCGAATGATAAGGTATCGCTTTGTCTGAGGCGTGGTATCAAAAGGTTCGGAAAAATTTTACCAACCTTCACTGGGGATTTGGTGATGGTCAGTATTATTTTGCAGAAACGTATTACCTTAGCTGAGATACTACATCAAGCTCGGGCATATCTTCGTAGAGTTTTACCGTATCGGGCATCCTTTGAATTCAACTCATCAGCTCAACAACATAAAATACAACATCTGCCAACACTACTCCCTCGCTCCGCTTAATCCTACCCATATCACTATCCTATCCTAAGTCCAATACAATGTTTAGGGGCCATCCGCTGGGTGCATCTAAATTTATAAATGATTCAAAATAATTCGGAAATTAAAGACTCTCTACAGCTTGATGGGGATACCATCCCTCTAACATATGACACACATTTCTCTGGGACTGAGGAAAATTGAGGGGCAAAAAGAGTTTGAGTGTTTTGCCAAGAAGAGATTTTATTTTATAAAGTTAATTTAGAATAAATTACCTTGTCCGTTTTGAAAGAAAGACAACTACCGATGAAATAAAAAGCCAAAACCTCTTTAGAAACTGAGATCACAGCAGCAGCAAGAGGACAGCCAGATGGACAGACTGCAATACTTAATAAAACTTTGTTGTGGTTGAGGATTTCGAGGTATTTTTATTGCCTGTTGTTCACAATGTCTGTCTTGTCTTATTAAAAACCAAAATCTCAAACTATTAACTTGTGTAAGGTAGAGTTTCGCAGAAGCGTTTTAATCTATGAGATGAAATCCGATTCAAATTAGCAATAACATTTATGATAAACCCCAGCCTTGGAATGGGTCCTTGCTGGTGGTCACAAGTTAGTAATACAATTTGTTAAGTGGCCGTCACTTTTAATATGCACGAGAGTGAGTGTTTTGTATTCAGTGGTTCTTGTTGGAGTATTCAAAATTTTAATCTGGGATTTCTCATAGCCGTCATTATCATGATCATCATCTTCAGCAGCGGCAGCGGCAGCATTATTAAGACTCCGCTCTTAACCACAGACACTCAGGCCAATACTAGCGGAGGCACATCAGGATTAAAATTAGTTTTTGATTATGGTTTCGAGCTTCTGGAAAACGCAATTTGCTTCGTTTTTCGTTGTTCCTTCTCTGGCGGCCGATTTGTTTCGTGGCAACCAACCAAATGTGTATGAAATATGACTGGATTCAAACGGCGGCCGTATTTATGATTTGATGCCAGAGCTGTTGCTGTTGCCGGTTCTTATTGATGTTTCATTTTCGGCATTTTTTCGGTTATGACTGGGTAGAAAGGAATATGAATGAGTTTTTGGTGTTTGAGCGGTATCCTGGCATTGTGTTCTTTGCGTTTAAGTAATTAACCCTTTTAGCAAATTTTATTACTGGGACCCCATATTTAGCCGTTGGCCACATTTAGCCGGTTAACCCAAAAAACTGATTCACAAAACAGAAAAGCATTTCATTGATGAAGGTCGTCTGCCGCATATTTTTGCAATGTTTGGAGATGCATATGTAGTACTTTACTTCAAAGGATTGCGAATTCAAAACTACTAAAAACTGTTAGTGAAATCTTCATTATATCGCAACTTTACTTTCTGCTAATGTGAATCTAAAAATATAGGCGAAAGCATTCAGTCTGTCATAGGGTGGTGCAAAAGACGCCCGCAATAAGTCAGTTTTTAAAAATATTTAGAGAGTATTTAGATTTAATGCAGCTTGAAGAAAGGTCGTTTATATAGCACGAAAAATGTGGTACTAAAGATGCTACCTTGAGGCAGACAGTTTAGGCGCAGATAGCTTTTAATACTTTTGGCGCTGCCGGCCCACACGGCTAGAAATTAGCCTCTGACACTTCTTATGTCTTTGGCTTAGATTGGCTGAAAATCATACGTTTGGTTCACATAGAAATTTTTGTTCTTACGATTCTTATTTCAACTTTTGGAGGTGTCCAGTTAAACAACCACATTAAATCAGACAAGTTGCCGATGACGACGAAAAAAGGCTGTAGTGTCTGGAGGAAATTTGAGATAGAGGGCATCAAGCGGCTTCGTTTTTTTTCTCTCCTCGTCGTATAAGAGAAAAAAATTGAAACCACCTCTCCGTCGTATAAATATTGTGGCCGTCGGTGGTGCAATTATAGCCTGCCCTGCTCAGACCGCCTTAAATTTTTTTCTAAATACAATTCGAAACCAGTGTAAAACTGTAGGTCCCAATTAGTGAGTATTAACCCAGAAAGTGCTCAGCTCACAGGTTGTGAGAACCTCTTTTCAATCCCTTCATGGGCTGCAATGGGAAACTATTTTTTCGTCTCGTATGAATATGCGACTCTCTTCTAGCTCTATTAAAACTCACGACGGCCGCGACTTAGTTCATACAGAATCAAAAATGCTTTGGATAACAAAGTTGTTTAAATATGTTTCTTATGGCAGGGAAAAATCGTTATGAAAATCTTCGCTGCTAAAATATAATTTTTTCTAATTTCATGACGGCGCTCTCGCGAAATCTCTCAGTTGTGAGAATGAAGTTACCACTTTTCCATAAAAATCATAAGAGCACCCAACGCATGCTACATGACGTTCCAAAAGAAAATTAAATAAAAGCGTCCAAAATTAATTATCGTGTAACACAATATATTGAAAGTGGATGAACTGAATTGAATTAAATTCAACTGAATTGAATTCAATTGAATTGAATTGAATTGAATTGAATTGAATTGAATTGAATTGAATTGAATTGAATTGAATTAAATTAAATTAAATTAAATTAAATTAAATTAAATTAAATTAAATTAAACTAAATTAAATTAAATTAAATTAAATTAAATTAAATTAAATTAAATTAAATTAAATTAAATTAAATTAAATTAAATTAAATTAAATTAAATTAAATTAAATTAAATTAAATTAAATTAAATTAAATTAAACTAAATTAAATTAAATTAAATTAAATTAAATTAAATTAAATTAAATTAAATTAAATTAAATTAAATTAAATTAAATTAAATTAAATTAAATTAAATTAAATTAAATTAAATTAAATTAAATTAAATTAAATTAAATTAAATTAAATTAAATTAAATTAAATTAAATTAAATTAAATTAAATTAAATTAAATTAAATTAAATTAAATTAAATTAAATTAAATTAAATTAAATTAAATTAAATTAAATTAAATTAAATTAAATTAAATTAAATTAAATTAAATTAAATTAAATTAAATTAAATTAAATTAAATTAAATTAAATTAAATTAAATTAAATTAAATTAAATTAAATTAAATTAAATTAAATTAAATTAAATTAAATTAAATTAAATTAAATTAAATTAAATTAAATTAAATTAAATTAAATTAAATTAAATTAAATTAAATTAAATTAAATTAAATTAAATTAAATTAAATTAAATTAAATTAAATTAAATTAAATTAAATTAAATTAAATTAAATTAAATTAAATTAAATTAAATTAAATTAAATTAAATTAAATTAAATTAAATTAAATTAAATTAAATTAAATTAAATTAAATTAAATTAAATTAAATTAAATTAAATTAAATTAAATTAAATTAAATTAAATTAAATTAAATTAAATTAAATTAAATTAAATTAAATTAAATTAAATTAAATTAAATTAAATTAAATTAAATTAAATTAAATTAAATTAAATTAAATTAAATTAAATTAAATTAAATTAAATTAAATTAAATTAAATTAAATTAAATTAAATTAAATTAAATTAAATTAAATTAAATTAAATTAAATTAAATTAAATTAAATTAAATTAAATTAAATTAAATTAAATTAAATTAAATTAAATTAAATTAAATTAAATTAAATTAAATTAAATTAAATTAAATTAAATTAAATTAAATTAAATTAAATTAAATTAAATTAAATTAAATTAAATTAAATTAAATTAAATTAAATTAAATTAAATTAAATTAAATTAAATTAAATTAAATTAAATTAAATTAAATTAAATTAAATTAAATTAAATTAAATTAAATTAAATTAAATTAAATTAAATTAAATTAAATTAAATTAAATTAATTAAATTAAATTAAATTAAATTAAATTAAATTAAATTAAATTAAATTAAATTAATTAAATTAAATTAAATTAAATTAAATTAAATTAAATTAAATTAAATTAAATTAAATTAAATTAAATTAAATTAAATTAAATTAAATTAAATTAAATTAAATTAAATTAAATTAAATTAAATTAAATTAAATATTAAATTAAATTAAATTAAATTAAATTAAATTAAATTAAATTAAATTAAATTAAATTAAATTAAATTAAATTAAATTAAATTAAATTAAATTAAATTAAATTAAATTAAATTAAATTAAATTAAATTAAATTAAATTAAATTAAATTAAATTAAATTAAATTAAATTAAATTAAATTAAATTAAATTAAATTAAATTAAATTAAATTAAATTAAATTAAATTAAATTAAATTAAATTAAATTAAATTTAATTTAATTTAATTGAATTGAATTGAATTGAATAATTGAATTGAATTGAATTGAATTGAATTGAATTGAATTGAATTGAATTGAATTGAATTGAATTGAATTGAATTGAATTGAATTGAATTGAATTGAATTGAATTGAATTGAATTGAATTGAATTGAATTGAATTGAATTGAATTGAATTGAATTGAATTGAATTGAATGAATTGAATTGAATTGAATTGAATTGAATTGAATTGAATTGAATTGAATTGAATTGAATTGAATTGAATTGAATTGAATTGAATTGAATTGAATTGAATTGAATTGAATTGAATTGAATTGAATTGAATTGAATTGAATTGAATTGAATTGAATTGAATTGAATTGAATTGAATTGAATTGAATTGAATTGAATTGAATTGAATTGAATTGAATTGAATTGAATTGAATTGAATTGAATTGAATTGAATTGAATTGAATTGAATTGAATTGAATTGAATTGAATTGAATTGAATTGAATTGAATGAATTGAATTGAATTGAATTGAATTGAATTGAATTGAATTGAATTGAATTGAATTGAATTGAATTGAATTGAATTGAATTGAATCGAATTGAATTGAGATGACATGAATTGAATCGAATTGAATTCATGAATTGAATTGAATTGAATTGAATTGAATTGAATTGAATTGAATTGAATTGAATTGAATTGAATTGAATTGAATGATTGAATTGAATTGAATTGAATTGAATTGAATTGAATTGAATTGAATTGAATTGAATTGAATTGAATTGAATTGAATTGAATTGAATTGAATTGAATTGAATTGATTGAATTGAATTGAATTGAATTGAATTGAATTGAATTGAATTGAATTGAATTGAATTGAATTGAATTGAATTGAATTGAATTGAATTGAATTGAATTGAATTGAATTGAATTGAATTGAATTGAATTGAATTGAATTGAATTGAATTGAATGAATTGAATTGAATTGAATTGAATTGAATTGAATTGATTGAATTGAATTGAATTGAATTGAATTGAATTGAATTGAATGGAATTGAATTACACTGAATTGAATTGAATTAAGTAGAATTGAATCAAATTGAATTGAATTGACTTGAATTGAATTGAATTTAATTGCGTTGAATTGAATTGAATTGAATTGAATTGAATTGAATTGAATTGAATTGAATTGAAATGAAATGAATTGAATTGAATTGAAGTGAATTGAATTGAATTGAATTGGATTGAATTGAATTGAATTGAATTGAATTGAATTAAATTGAATTGAATTGAATTGAATTGAATTGAATTGAATTGAAATGAATTGAATTGAATTGAAGTGAATTGAATTGAATTGGATTGAATTGAATTGAATTGAATTGAATTGAATTGAATTGAATTGAATTGAATTGAATTGAATTGAAATGAATTGAATTGAATTGAATTGAAGTGAATTGAATTGAATTGAATTGGATTGAATTGAATTGAATTGAATTGAATTGGATTGAATTGAATTGAATTGAATTGAATTGAATTGAATTGAATTGAATTGAATTGCATTGAATTGAATTGAATTGAATTGAATTGAATTGAATTGAATTGAATTGAATTGAATTGAATTGAATTGAATGGAATGGAATTGAATTAAATTGAACAGAATTAAATTGAATTGAACTGAACTGAATTGAATTGAATTGAGTTGCATTGATTTGAATTGAATTGAACTAGACTGAATTGAATTGAACTAGACTGAACTGAACTGAATTGAATTGAATTGAATTGTATTGAATTGAATTGAACTGAATTGAATTGAATTGAATTGAATTGAATTGTATTGAATTGAATTGAATTGAATTGAATTGAATTGAATTGAATTGAATTGAATTGAATTGAATTGAATTGAATTGAATTGAATTGAATTGAATTGAATTGAATTGAATTGAATTGAATTGAATTGAATTGAATTGAATTGAATTGAATTGAATTGAATTGAATTGAATTGAATTGAATTGAATTGAATTGAATTGAATTGAATTGAATTGAATTGAATTGAATTGAATTGAATTGAATTGAATTGAATTGAATTGAATTGAATTGAATTGAATTGAATTGAATTGAATTGAATTGAATTGAATTGAATTGAATTGAATTGAATTGAATTGAATTGAATTGAATTGAATTGAATTGAATTGAATTGAATTGAATTGAATTGAATTGAATTGAATTTAATTGAATTGAATTGAATTGAATTGAATTGAATTGAATTGAATTGAATTGAATTGAATTGAATTGAATTGAATTGAATTGAATTGAATTGAATTGAATTGAATTGAATTGAATTGAATTGAATTGAATTGAATTGAATTGAATTGAATTGAATTGAATTGAATTGAATTGAATTGAATTGAATTGAATTGAATTGAATTGAATTGAATTGAATTGAATTGAATTGAATTGAATTGAATTGAATTGAATTGAATTGAATTGAATTGAATTGAATTGAATTGAATGGAATGGAATTACACTGAATTGAATTACACTGAATTGAATTAAATTGAGTTGAATTGAATTGCACTGAATTGAAAGGAATTGAATTAAATTGAACAGAATTAAATTGAATTGAACTGAACTGAACTGAATTGAATTGAATTGAGTTGCATTGAATTGAATTGAATTGAACTAGACTGAACTGAACTGAATTGATTTGAATTGAATTGAATTGAATTGAATTGAATTGAATTGAATTGAATTGAATTGAATTGTATTGAATTGAATTGAACTGAATTGAATTGAATTGAATTGAATTGAATTGTATTGAATTGAATTGAATTGAATTGAATTGAATTGAATTGAATTGAATTGAATTGAATTGAATTGAATTGAATTGAATTGAATTGAATTGAATTGAATTGAATTGAATTGAATTGAATTGAATTGAATTGAATTGAATTGAATTGAATTGAATTGAATTGAATTGAATTGAATTGAATTGAATTGAATTGAATTGAATTGAATTGAATTGAATTGAATTGAATTGAATTGAATTGAATTGAATTGAATTGAATTGAATTGAATTGAATTGAATTGAATTGAATTGAATTGAATTGAATTGAATTGAATTGAATTGAATTGAATTGAATTGAATTGAATTGAATTGAATTGAATTGAATTGAATTGAATTGAATTGAATTGAATTGAATTGAATTGAATTGAATTGAATTGAATTGAATTGAATTGAATTGAATTGAATTGAATTGAATTGAATTGAATTGAATTGAATTGAATTGAATTGAATTGAATTGAATTGAATTGAATTGAATTGAATTGAATTGAATTGAATTGAATTGAATTGAATTGAATTGAATTGAATTGAATTGAATTGAATTGAATTGAATTGAATTGAATTGAATTGAATTGAATTGAATTGAATTGAATTGAATTGAATTGAATTGAATTGAATTGAATTGAATTGAATTGAATTGAATTGAATTGAATTGAATTGAATTGAATTGAATTGAATTGAATTGAATTGAATTGAATTGAATTGAATTGAATTGAATTGAATTGAATTGAATTGAATTGAATTGAATTGAATTGAATTGAATTGAATTGAATTGAATTGAATTGAATTGAATTGAATTGAATTGAATTGAATTGAATTGAATTGAATTGAATTGAATTGAATTGAATTGAATTGAATTGAATTGAATTGAATTGAATTGAATTGAATTGAATTGAATTGAATTGAATTGAATTGAATTGAATTGAATTGAATTGAATTGAATTGAATTGAATTGAATTGAATTGAATTGAATTGAATTGAATTGAATTGAATTGAATTGAATTGAATTGAATTGAATTGAATTGAATTGAATTCAATTGAATTGAATTGAATTGAATTGAATTGAATTGAATTGAATTGAATTGAATTGAATTGAATTGAATTGAATTGAATTGAATTGAATTGAATTGAATTGAATTGAATTGAATTGAATTGAATTGAATTGAATTGAATTGAATTGAATTGAATTGAATTGAATTGAATTGAATTGAATTGAATTGAATTGAATTGAATTGAATTGAATTGAATTGAATTGAATTGAATTGAATTGAATTGAATTGAATTGAATTGAATTTAATTGAAGTGAATTGAATTGAATTTAATTGAACTGAATTGAATTGAATTGAATTGAATTGAATTGAATTGAATTGCATTGAATTGAATTGAATTGAATTGAATTGAATTGAATTGAATTGAATTGAATTGAATTGAATTGAATTGAATTGAATTGAATTGAATTGAATTGAATGGAATTGAATTGAATTGAATTGAATTGAATTGAATTGAATTGAATTGAATTGAATTGAATTGAATTGAATTGATTTGAATTGAATTGAATTGAATTGAATTGAATTGAATTGAATTGAATTGAATTGAATTGAATTGAATTGAATTGAATTGAATTGAATTGAATTGAATTGAATTGAATTGAATTGAATTGAATTGAACTGAATTGAAATGAATTGACTAGAATTGAATTGAATTGAATAATGGAATAATTGAATTGAATTGACGAATTGTATTGAATTGAATTGAATTGAACTGAATTAAATTGATTTAAATTTCATCTGTCACGATATTTGCTTTCGAGGAAGCATTATCGAGTATTTAACCATGAAACCCCTACCCATAACGGTGTAAAACTGTAGTACGCGCACAGTAAGCAAAGTAAGCAACAGAAATGACTGATTTTTCAGTGTGTGTTTTACAATGTTATTAATTTCAATTAAATTTAAGCTGAGCCAGCTGTCACCAAAATTAATTTCATGAGATTTATTAACGCAAATAAACATCATTATCAGAAAACCACAGTCAATTAATAATACGAGAGTTTACTGCCATATTAGCTTCTAAAACCAATATATTAGAAATATTTGAATTATGAGAAACATTTTAGTTGTAAAGAGCGTCAGAGAACTTTCAAGTGGAATATAAGATACACATACGAATAAAGCCAGAAATATAAATTATAACCTGATCCAACAAAACATCTGAATTGTCAATTGGCCATAGCAATGGTTTCGATTCAGATTCAACAGCTACTAAAATACCACTGCCTCTTTTTCAGCCGGTAATATAAGCGCTTCTGCTTTGTGTAAACAAATGTGCACGGTAATGAAGTCAAGTTGAGTTTCAAATTTAGTACGCATTCCAGATCAATTCTGAAAATGAACAAAAGAGCGCACTCTAAGCTCCGTTGGCGAAACCTTTTAATTAACGACCTTATCATAAAAGTATGGTGAATATCCAAGTTTGAAGTTATTTTTTTAAGCAAATTAGCATCAGTATTTCGAATGGTAATTATTGCTGTTCCATATGATGTTTGCCAAATTCAATAATTTACAATTATTTGTACCCAATATAACAGGTTGCTCATATTGCCTACGTCTCTGCCCTTGGAGCCAATCATTCGCCTTTTGTATTGATTGTGTTTTGCTGACATTTTGCACATAAGTTCCGTGGAACTAAAGATAACGATACAGACTTGTGCAGCAAATATTGGACAACGTTTAAAACTCCCATACGGCATTGAGCCACTCTAGTGTGTTATCCTTAAATTACAAACATTTGTAATCCACCGTTCAGGTATACCACGATATCGAAGAACTCGAGATTTGAAACCACCAACCATATGTTTTGCCATACAACTATCAAATCATATCACAGCCTTCTTCGCTGTTGTCAGTTATACCAGAAAATACGGCAGTAGCATATCGTGCTTTCTTCTGCATACTTAAATCGCATCGTAGTAATTTTAATGGCCTCTGTCCTTCGTACTGCTTTTAGGCGGTTTCTAGTCCCTCATCTTTCTACTGAACCGATATCGACCCTTTGTGTTAAAACTGAATTTTGGAAATAACAAATACAATTTACTTTTACGGCAAATGCAGGAAATGTTTTTGAACATACGCAAAACAATCAAGAGTATACACACACCCATATACTCAAAAATGATCTCTCGTTTGAATTGCCGTGGTAGTCCGTGCAATCACGGTGTCCAGTCCATGGCACGGAAAGTGCAAGATTTAATATAAGCTTGCATTTAAAACTCAATAAACTCCTACTATTACACGCAAAGAAACATCTCGTTATTCCCAAACGAAATCTCTGATAAATAAACTCCTTTTGACGAATGTATTGCGCCAAACAAAACTTGATGAATCAAGTATATCATTTTCCTTGTGATATAAACCGAGAACGTTTGCGACAAATGATATTTGGTAACTCTAAACTCTCAAAAAATATTACTATAAACGAAAAACATTTCCTTTAACTGTTCTTTCATGTAGCACCGACGAGTTTTAGTTACTTCTCATTCAAAGAAAACTCTTACGAGAAAAGAAAACTTTTGCAAAAGCAGCCTTTTCTTTTTTTGATGTGTTAACATCTATAGGGACGGGTAGGGCAACCTATCAAAGTGAACACATGAAAACAACACACAGCATTAGCATCGCATACGCAGTCTCTGCCTGGAAAAAAGTATGATGGTATTGATCTAGCGGCAGCAAACAAAAAAGCAGGTCGTCGTCGCCAATAAGCATTGAATAGTATAGAGAACTCATGGAACGAACTGTATGACTCAAAAGCACTGGTGACATCTGACAAAGGATTCAAAACGTATTACTTTCCTTTTGTAAGAACTTGGTCCGTTCATAATTTTGATGTGAAACATTGATGCCTTTTGAAACATTTATGCCTCTTGTATTGTTTTATGTAATAACATTGTCGAAATGGTACATTTATATTGAAATATTTTATAACGAGATAAAGACTCGTTTATGCTATTTTACTCACACTCTCTACATGAGAGCGGAAAAAGAGTGCAATAAGTTCTCTATACTATTCAATACTTTTAGTCGTCGCTGTATGTATGACAATACAAAAACAATTATTTCAGTGAAGTAAATATTGCTTTATTTAGTTTAACAATATTACATATAATGTTAAAGCAGATGTAAGAAAATAAAAAGTGCATTAGGAAAAAAGCCTTCAGCGCAAAAACTATTCTTTTTTTATGTTCCAATGTAACATTTACTAATGTGTTCATAAAAATCGAACAGGTACCGTGCAACAAACAGGTGTTAACACATCGAACACTCATTGATTTTTTAGTAAATGTATGAGAATTTCATACTACAAGCCTACAAGGTCGGGAATATTTTTCAAAATGAAAAATTGTTGGTTTTTGTTGCACATATACTGACATGACTAGTTTCGAACTCCGTGACAAGTTCATCAACAGATGCCTGACTAATGTGCTCAAATATTCAATGTGCTTAAATATTCAACTCAAATATTCAATTTACTTATGTGAATTAGTATCAATCGAAGATCCCTAAGTACCAATACACAAAGTCGACTATTCCCACATAAGTTATTTATTCTCCATGTTCTTCTTTTCCTCTTGCATACTTGCAGTGGTGCAGTGTTTTGAGCTGAGTTTTACAGCCTAGCTCCGTATGTCGAAAGGGAAGCGAAGCGAAGCGAATCAAAGCACTCACTTTTTCGTTTATTTTGCGCTCCATATCTACGATTTCTTCTTTCACTTCGCTTATGTATCGAAGCGAAAGTCATTCAACAATTGTCAAACAAAAATGGTGCCAGATCTACAATTCTAAAAAAAGTGCAAAATTTACAAGAAAAAATCGCTATATTCGATGCGACTATGCGACTTCAAATTGTCAGCTGGAAATAATTGACAACATATGTAAATGTAAATAAACAAACACGAAAAAAATTAGTAAATACTGTCAGGCTCTTCATTTTCTGCGCTATTTCCTTTTTCGTCCGAGATTTCAGATCTGCCCAAGACTAGAATGGATAAATCGATATTTATGCAAATAGAACATACAGTAGGAAAAGAAAAACACACTAACCTTTTTCCACTCCATAATGGTTCGTATGGGGGGCCCAAACCATTTAGCTTAATGCAAAGGTCCTTCCATTTGTCTTATGTGCTCATTTTAGAGCTCCCAAACACTGCTGTTCCCCTGGCGAAATCTGGATGTTCCTCCATATATTCAACCAGTGTCTGCAGCTGTACCAGTGTTGCCTTTTTGTTGCTGAAATACATATATGTTAATAAAATATAGATCATTTTTTATAAAATACTTACCATTTATCCATTTTATGTCCTCGTTCTCTTTACAAAAATAAACAATGCGAAAGCTAAAACACAAGTGACTGTTTTTGACATTTGTGTTTACGCAAATGACATAAAAAAAAGTTACGGAGCGCAACTTTGTACTGGAATGCTCACTTCGTTTTCATTCTTTTTTCTTTTGATTTGTCATTCTCATACTTTTACAGAGCGCAACAGGAAATATTTTCGCTTATACGACGAAAGACCGTAAGTATTCGACATACGTAGCTAGGCTGTTAATCTATATCACAGAGTTCTAGTTTTCTATTTATATTGCTTTTTTGATAACCGGTTTCGTGTCATTTACGATTTTGAAATTGAATTGTATGACCGACGTTATCATTAACAGTTCTTTTATTTAGCACAAACTTCTAATTCAAAGAAAACGTTTACGCGAAAAGAAAACTTTTTACAACAAGCTGCTGTTTCGTTAAACTCCAACTAGTGAAGCTCCACTGAATCGGTGTTGTTTGAATGAAAGTGTACCCTAATTAAAAGAAATATTTTATTGCATTTTAAAAACAAATTTAGATTAGTACCTACGCTTTTACTGAAATGCAGTTGAACCCAGGTACTATTACTGCAAGTTCACGCGTCTTACAACAGCGCTATCGCAAACATTAAGCGTGTTTTGGTTACACCGTTTGCTTATATATTCGTTTGTTTTGTATGGCGCACTTAGCGAAGATTTAGCGAAAACTTAGCGACGCGAATCATTTTCGCTAAATTTAAAAAAAATTGTTGACATCTTTTACCGTTTCCAACCCTTTTTCGTATTTTCGAATAAAATCACTTACCGCTAAATAACCGTTTTCTTTGCAATTTAGCAAGCTATAATCGCTTGGTTGTAACCAAAACACGACTATTGATGAACGAAGGCAGCATAAATTTAATAAGCTGTGGGGCTGTTTTTGTTTATTGCCACTTAACCGAACCAAACACTTGCCAATCATGAGCATGAACATCAGCTATATTTGATGTTTATTGTCGGTTTACCGCTCTGCTTGATACCAGACAAGAACGTAATCGAACTTGTTCGCTTCACTATCACGTTTACAACATTTTTTGGTAATATTTTTCCAAATTCATCAGCCAGATAAAAAGTTATCGAGCAAGCTCATGGTCATGAATGATAAGTCTGTGGTTCGCTTTACGACTATTCAAACACAAAACGATCCACACTTAATACTACGAAATGTGGCAACATATCCTGTAATGGGTGAAACCCATTCAATACGGCAACGCGTTTGTAGCCAGTGCCAACAAACATATGGTAGTAACAGATGTTGATGTAGTTGTAGGCAGCAACAACAGACCTTTTATTTTTGTTCATTCGTTTCAGTTGTCAAACACTACACAAATAGATATAAACAATACAAGAATACAAAAAGTATAAAAACAAAATACATATGATTTTGACAAGTGAAACGGAAAATGACATGGTAAAAATTTAATCACCTGTTGTAACGACTATACCTGATAGGTAATTCTACCATGATAAGTATGTCGTCACCTGAAATGCCCAAAGGCGTAAGCCCAATTTTGTTTGACATCGGAAACAAAAATCTATACTTCAAATTTAAAGATCATTTTTGCAAAGGCCATTGCAAAAGCCATTTGCAAATTTCTGTTATCGAGTCTTTCCTTCTAGATAACATTTCCATTAACAAGAAATGATAACAAAATTTATCTACGATAACTTATTTTTGTCATTTCTTGAAATTGAACATGTGGCAACATTGCTATCGCTCAAGTAGGAATTTAAGTGGGAAATTAAAATGACGCTTAATATCGCTTAGCTGCCCCGTAGAATTTAAGCAATAATTAAGTTTTCCGGGGTAAAAAAAACACACGTAGTGTAGTGTATGTGTTTGTTGGTATAATCTTCTTTTATCTCAAAGAAAAGAGAAGGAATTGATACGATATGCGTTTATCACAAATGATACTACTTTCGCAATAAAAGATTTTTCGTTGCGGGGCGGATCAATAAGTCCGTGACTTTTGATACTACTTTTGCAATAAAAGTTTTTACGTTGCGGGGAAAATAAGAGCGGATCAATAAGTCCATGACTTTTTGAATAAAACACATTTTTTTTTCAAAAAAATTATTTTTTTCAACATATCTCCTTTTAGCTCATTACTCTTAGTTCAACGTTTCTCCAATTTTTGTATCCCTTGCAAAAAATAGGATTTTTTGAGGTCCATAAAATTGCCATTTGTTTGCTCAATAATTTCATCGATGGAGCTAAATCTCTTTCCACCGAGCCATTTCTTTAGGGTTGGAAATAGGAAGTAGTCACTGGGGGCTACATCCGGAGAATATGGCGGATGAGGTGCCAATTCCTAGTCCAATTCATGGAATTTTGCTATTGTGACTACACACGTGTGCACCCGTGTATTATCTTGATGAATAATATATTTTTTCTTGGCCATATGGGGTAGTTTTTTTTTTAAATCCTCGTTAAATAGGTTCAATAAGTTAGCCCATGAATTGGGCTACGAGGGAAGTTCGTATTCGCTGTTTATTGTTTTACCTTTTGAAGGTAATCGATGTGGATTATCCCGCGTGCATCCCAAAAAAAACTGTTGCCATCACCTTATTGGCCGACAAACTTACCTTGGCCTTCCTCGGAGCCGGTTCACCCTGAGAAACCCATTGTTTAGACTGCTGTTTCCATGTTTCATCCACAGTTACAAAACGCCTCAAAAACTCCTTCGAATTGCGACTAAATAACTCCAAATAATCCTTTGAAGTTGTCACACGAATACGTTGATGGTCAATTGAGAGCAAACGCGGCACCCATCTTCCCGACAGCTTTCTTAAACCCAACTGATCATTTAAAATCGAAACCACACTGACATATGAAATGCCTATGGCATCAACAATCTCACGCAGTGTTACTCTTCGATCGGCCAACACCATATCGTGGATTTTCGACATTTTCCTCCACTGTCCATCCAGAACGTTCAGCGTCATTTGTACTTGTGCGCCCACAACGAAAGTCAGTAGTCCACTTTTTTACCATTGAAATCGATGGTGCAGAGTCCCCATAGTATTTATCAAGCTTTTTGACGGGATTTTTGTCGCAAAAAATAAGGTTTAATGAGCACTCGAAATTAATTTTTTCCAGTTTTAAAAATATGCACGAGGTTCTATATTTTTAACAGCTGTTAAACGCAAAGTAAATGACGGAATTTGCCCAAAATTTGACAGTAGGCTATTAACGGGTGGTTGTTGACTGAAGCAATGTTGCATTTCATATAACTACGAGGGAAGTTCGAAAAGTCATGGACTTATTGATCCGCCTCGTACCAGCTATTGAACTGTTGAATTTGGAAACAACTCAGCAGTCTCTAAATGGTCTGATTGTTGATCATGAAATTTCACAGCGACACAGCTGAAGTTTAGTGCTTTTAACGTATATATATTGCAACCCAACAATCCCCACTGGAGCCGTACAGTGGCAGCCCAAAAGTGGCAACCTTGGTCTCAAAAAAAAGTTTAACCCTTTTAGACTCACCCTGTTCGATTCCAGTCGGATCTGTGGAGTTCCAATCTTTATCGGTCAAGTCGTTTAAAAACCTGCTGAAATGATAATTTGTTTTTTTTGCGAATTAAGTATTTTTGGTGCAAAAGAAACATTTCTGCGCCAAACAAGATCTCTGCGCATATGTGACGTACACTACCATCCAAATCCTACTCAGCGCAATCTACATAGTATTTTTTTCCAAGCCCATATTTTTTTCAAATTTTTTCAAGGGTGCAAACCATACCATAAAAATTAACTCTGAAACACAATAAAAATATTGCTGGATATAATTTTCTGCCACAAAAACCATAACCGTCATAATAAAATACTTGTATATTTTCCAGGCATTTTCTCATGTTTCACATAATTCCATATCTTTCCACCCTTTACGAGTATTAATTACACTAACCAATATCATTCCGACAATATTTTCTAAATGTTATTGTTCCTACTGTGAGTCCTATATATGTATTTATCAATGGCGGCATTTCAGAAGATTTAAATGCCTAGATCACGATTAGTATTACTGTTAGCACTTATTAGCTACATAGCAATCCGGTAGCAACACGGTAGCTCTGTCTGGCAGACGATTTTATGATGTGAACTCCTCTCGAGACTTAAATTTACACAGTCGGACAAGATACGATCAAAATCTTAGTATCGTATGTACAGACAAACAATACAATTAAAGATATTTATGTTAATTTAAGCATAAAACAAAACTATTTAATTAATTTGAATTAATTGAATTCAATCACGCACATTCCGAATTAAAGCGAATGAAAGGGGGAAACAAACTGAACACGGACTTTGAGTAGGATAAGTTAAGTGAGAAAACGTGAAATGATTTTGAAAGAAATGAAAAGTTGGAAATAAAGTAAAAGAAACTAATTGGATCTAGAAATCTACAGTACAGTATTTCTATGTTTTAGTTTCTTTTAAGAATTCTGGAATTTATTTGAATCTATCTTCTAAATATTAAATGAAACTCAGTTGATTTTCTTAGACTTGTAACAATTTTATTTTACTTATTCAAGCTCAAGACCATTATATATCTGTATTAATAGAGATATAATTATTTTTGAAATAAGTTTTGCAAACTGCATCATCATGACTCCTGGCACACCGTATAGCTATTCCAAATCTGGCAACAGATCTTCATCAGCGGTTGTTTGGAATGATGCTGTTGAATACTTCATCAAACTAAATACACATGGAAAGCTCATTTTACCCAATTATGTAAAATAAATGGTTTCCCATTACATCCCAAAAAGGGATCGGGGAGAGCTCCTCACAACCAGTGACCTGTGTGCGTTCTAGTTTTGCACACACTGACTTCTAAGCGAGGTGACCATCGTTAAAAGAAGCATAAGGTAGTAAGAGCAGGGATCGAACGCACGTTCTCATGTAAAGGAGCCGCACACCCTACCATTGCACCACCGACGGCCCACTATGTAAGTATTCTAAAAATATCTCTAGCAAAACACACAGGAAAAGATTTGCAAACACTTCTTTCCATCTCCACAGAACCATCGGTTCCCATTAGACATGATTTTTGCTGTTGCCTGAAAAACAAGACAATTCATACAGGCAAGAAAATTGACAAACTATCAGGAATGATATTTATTTATGCATATCTAATGGGAACTGATGGTTCGGTGGAGATCGAAAGAAGTTTTTTCAAATGATTTCATGTGTTTTGCTTGCGATTTTTTCCAACACTTACATAGTGGGGAATTCTCAATTAAAATGAGCTTTCGTTTGCTTAGTTCGATAAAATTTGCATTAGCACATTTCCAAACAACCGCTGATGAAAATCTGCGGCTAGATTTGAAATTTTAGTTCGATAAATTTTGCAATAGAAAAATTGCAAACAACCGCTGATGAATATCTGCGGCTAGATTTGAAATAGCTCTACAGTTTGCCAGGAATCATGAACATGTATTTTGCTAAACTTATTTTTTACAAAACCAAATATCTCTGTTAATAGAGGTATATAATGGTGTCGATCTTGAATAAATAAAATTAACTAGTTCTAATAAACAAGCCGATTAACTAAATATTATTCTTGTTAAATTGAAAACAATTTTTTTTTTGTTAATTTCAATTGAGATGTTTTGAAATTTGATATTACTTCTTTTGAAAAGAAAGGTAGGTAATGCATATTTTTTATTTTTTTGAGTTTAAATAGATGCCTTTTGAATAATTTCACATCAAATTGGTATTTGCAAGTTATGTCTATTGAATTTCAAATAAATAAATTCTTCACTTTAATAAAGTTTTAAAAAAATTTATTTCATGAAAATTTTTTTGCCAAGTTTCTAAATTATATTGGTATTTTCGAAATTTAATTCCAAATGTTCTTAATTTGAATTCACGACTTTTGGATATATAAATTATAGAATTTGAAGTTGATTCTGGATTGGAATTAAATCTGCTCACTGTTGACGGCATGGCAAATGTCCGGGCGTGTCAATTGTGCTGTAAACAACAAGCGTCCTATTGCTTGCTGATATGGAATGTCGTGCATCTCTTCGTCTTTGGTGATTGCTTTCACTAGCTTCTGATTAGCATCTAATGGAGTTGAAATTGCATTGCAGTCCTCCATGTTATATCTGCGGAGCATATTTCGAATATATTCATCTTGATCAAGAAAAATTTCACATTCCTTTCTGGTACTGCGCATTCCAAGACACTGCTGCGCTTGACCTAAAAATGTTATTTTGAAATTTGCCATGAGTTTCTGCTTTAAGAAATCACTGAAATCTTTGTCATTGCTAGTGCTAGGAAAGTCATTTTATTCATGTCTCTATGGAAATATACGCATGGGTCCATTTCTTCTCTAAAGCCCATTCTTCTCTAAAGCCGTGTTCAATTTTTGATTCCATACTAAGCTTGCCTGCTTTAAGCCATAAATCGCATTGTTGAGCTCAAGTATGCACTCATCAGGAACTTCGATAACTGACGATGGGTCGAAAAATATGTCCTCTGTAAGGTCTCCTTGTTAGAATGCTGTGACGGCATCCATTTTTTCGATTTCTAAACCATACTTCGCCGACAGCGCCTAGATAATTCGAATTGACGTGTAACGAACGACCAGCGAAAAAGTTTCTGCGAAGTCGACTCCGTTTCTTTGGGTCCAACCTTTGACTACAATACTTGCCTTGTACCTTATGTTGTTGTTCGACTCCCGTTTCCTTTTAAAGACCCATTTTGTCTTCATAGTGTTGCATCCGTGAGGCTTTGTAACAATAGAACTTGTTTGGTTTTCCTCTAGCGACACCAACTCACTTTAAATCGCTGCTTTCCACTGCCACCTTTCGTCGCCACTAGGTGCCTCCTCTATGTCGAGTGGTTCACCATCTGGCAACCTCGCTACAAAACCTTCATGTTGTTGCTTTGCGATTCTTTCACTGCGTCGTGCAGGATTTTGAAGTTGATTGTCTGCCACCAATGTTTCGTCGACATCGCATGGACTTATTTCATCAACGCTTTCTACAGGGTTGGTCTCCCCGCTTCATTGTCATTTTCACACGAATTTTAAGACAACGAACTGGTAATAGATTCACTGGTAGGGTCATCTGTCTCTATTTCTTGGATCCTTACCGTTTCTTCCGAAGTGTCATTATGGCGATAAAACTAAGAATTGTCATCATTGCCACCAATAAAACTGAAATCCTTTACATTTTCATCAAAGATAACATCTCTTTTTGTGACGACGTCCTTCTTCGCTATGCTGTATATTCGGAACCTTTTGCAATCTAACAAGTATACCTTTCTCTGATTTTGGGTCCCATTTCCGTCGTTTTGCCTTTGGTATTAATGACATAGCCATACATCCCAGAATTCGCATTTTACTTATATCAGGCTTTCTTCCGGCCCGTAGCTCCTCTGGCGTAAGGTTTAATGATGAGTGAGGACTCCTGTTTGCAATGTATACGACCGTCATTACGGCTTCTGCCCAAAAGCTTTTCGGTAATTTGGAATCGTGGAGCATACAACGTCCCTTTTCAGTTACTGTCCTGTTGACTCGCTCTGCAAGGCCATTTTGATCAGAATTATACGGTACGAATGTTTGGTGGACTATACCGCATTCTTTTAAAGCCCTTTGCATCTTCTGGTTTGTCTATTCCGTTCCGTTATCTGTTCGAAGAATTTGAAGCCTTTCTCTAGATTGAATCTCCGACACTCTGAACTCTTCAACCGCGTCAGACTTTTGGTTTATGGAGTAAATGAGTGTAAAATCGTCAACGAACACAACAAAATAACGACTTCCGTCAAGGGACTTTACCACCATGGGGCCGCAGACATCAGAATGAACAACTTCAAATATACTTCTTGCTCGATGTCCTTCAGTTAAAAAACTTTTCCTTTAGCGCATCCATCTTCAAAAGAAAATCATGCCAGAAATCGTGCCACTCTTGAGTAACTTCATTGCGTTATAGTTTAAATGGCCCAACATCTTGTGCCAAATCACTTCTGAGTCCTTGTCACTGGCAAGGAAACCTTCAACCATACGTGGAACATCCAACGCATACCATTTACCAATGAACCTGTAGTCAAAACTTGATTGTCAACATTAAGAATTTTACATCCTTTCTTCCCGAATCTAACACGATTTCATCATTTCACCATTTCGCTAACGGAAGACAAATTTTCAGATATTCCTTCGACGTGCATCACATCTCGTTCATGAATAGAAATTGCATCACCACTTCTCACGACATCAAGATTAATGTCACCTTTTGCGATTCAATACATTGTCATCGGCGATTCGTACTTGTTCCGAACTTCGCTTTGGATATTTCATGAGATTACTTTTATTGAATCAGCCGTGATTTTTACACCACAACATCCAAGAGACTAACCATCGGGCGATACCTCTCTTTAGTAATAGGCATCCTAGCCATTCATCATTCGCAATAATTCCAATAGAACGAAGCTTTTGTGTCGCGGTCATAATCTGTGAAACATAGTCTTCTAGGACTTAGCCAAGGACAGAATCATCCTTTGTTGCATCTCCACGTTTTGCGGATCCATCCACAAAATCTCAAAGCAAACAAAAGCTCATAGACATACAATTTGCAGAACCAACGAGCTTCTCAAATTTGCCTGTTGTTTTTGTCTTGTTGTATTTGTTGTCGTACTGCATTTACCATTATATTTGTACCATGATTTAAGTTTTGAACATTAAATAGGAACAGTTTGCGACAAATGTTAAATCAGAAAAATCTAGGGTCGTGGTAAAATTCTTACTTCAAATGTTTTAAAAAGAGGTGGTCTTATATTTACATCCGCAACTTAACTGATATCCCTTGCAACATTGTGCCTCATATCTATCTGTTTTCCTGTGCTTCGTATTCACAACGAAGCTTCCTGTCCATCAACGATCATTGTTTCACATAGTGTTGATCTTATCGATCTTGCGAATCACAAGGAAGGAGAAAGAAATCAATCAAAATCTATTAACATGATCAGCTAAAGTGAACAAGAAGCGTTCTTTACGTATGTATACCTACATGTCCGACAACATATGTACGTTAGGGTGTACTGAAAACATTTTTTGGAGGGGATATCAAAAGATGCGTATTGAAGAGCTGATTACGGGAACGTCAGCATTTATTTTATACGCGGTTACTACACTCAAAAAATTAAGTTTGCTATTAATTGCAAACAATATATGATACTTATCAGCAGACAATTTGTTTGTTATAACAGCAAATGAACTGCAATGACAACAAACTTTTTGAGGGGTTGTAAAATTGGCTGACAGACATACTGTTTGCTGAAACAACAAACCAATGTTTGCTGTAATAGCAAATTTGTTTGCTTTCCCCTATTCAGCAGACTTTTCTGCTGTGTTTACCAACATATTTTTTTGAGTGTATAGACCCCTACCGGCTGTTGAGGTTTCGGTTCTGTTAGTGTATTGGGAAAAAAAAAAATATTTTAATTTTTTGGTCAATGTGGGGCTCAAACGACTTGTCATGATGAGCAGTAACAGAAAAACACATTTTCAAATTTGTAATAGAGCATTTTTTTCACGGCAGCATTTTGAAATATCGATTCTCGTACTTTTTCTTCCAAATTTTTCAATTTACTTAATTTTTTTATTTTACACGAAAATATTATCAAATTAAATAAAAATAAAATAAAATTAGTTCGACAATACAATAGAAATACGCGAAAAATCAGGAAAAAATGCTCTGTCACATTTTGAAAATATATTTTTCTAAATGTGCTCATATTGACACGCTCATCACATCATCAAAAAAAAATGGTTGCCCAACGTTCCCGTAATTACTGGTACCTCTTCAATATGCATCTTTTGAGATCACCAGGATCGTAATTCCAAAAAGCGCTGGTTTCACTACACCCTAACGTGCATGGCCTTTCTCATTTGATGCCTTGTTTTATTGTTTTGAGTTCTCATTCTGTTTTATACTTCAACATAAATTTATATCCGAAACTATAGTTTTCGTTCGAGTTATTCAAAATGTAATGCGTTCAAGTTGATGATTAGGCTGACTCGATTTCAGAGGTTTTGATTGGATTAGTTTATAAACATACAACTACTAGGAAGAATTTCTTGCGTTACATCAAACATTCAAATATGTTTTGAACTGATTTTGGTTGTGGTTGAACGTTTAACAAAATTTTAAATGGAATGCAAATATTTATGTCTCGCGAACACGGTCATTACTTGTATATCATTTTCGAGCAGATTACAGACGTTTAATGTCATGTATAGCTGGATTGGTCGTGGTCATCGGTGGTGCAATGGTTAGTGTGCGCGGCTCTTGTACATGAGATCCTGGGTTCGAACCCTGCTCTAACCACCTTAAACTTTCTTTCGGCGGCGGTCACCTCACATAGTGACGGCGACACTATCGAGTATATACCCATGAAAAAGCTTCTCAAAATACCGTTCGGAATCGTTTTAAAACTGTAGGTCCCAATCAGTGAGTGAAAACTGGAAAGCGCACAGCTCAGTGATTGTGAGAAGTTCTGCCCTGACCCTTCATGGGATGTAATGGGAAACCATTTATTTATTTTATAGCTGGATTATAAAGACAGAAGTGGTAGCTTGATAAAAATGGTTATTCTTCGCTCCTTCACAGTGCAACTCTTGTTATGTAATTTGACACTTAAGCTCGTAAACACTTAATAACTATAGATTTAGTAAAATTTTACCAAAATCACTCCTGTTTATAAGAAATTGCCTATTTAGTTTGTTATCTTAATTTTACTATACCTCCTGAAATATGCACTGTCTGGACATTTTTTAATTTGAACTAGATTTATAGTTATAAAATAAATCAAACCAAAAGCACTGCAACAATGCGAGACAACACGAAGAAAACAATGACAGGGAGGAAATAAGATGCCTTTTCTCGTATTTCAATAATTGAAATTTTCAGTGTGAATTAATGCGTATGGGGTTCGATTGATACTAATTGGATTATGTGGATTATTCGCATAAGAGTTTGTAGATACACGATAGATGATCTACTAGTGGTATCAATTCAGGCACACTATTTAGACATCTGATGATAAACTTGTCATGGAGTTCAAAACTAGTCATGCCTGTGAGTGTGCTGTTTAAGTTTCAAGTTTAAACCTTTATTTATTCCAAAATAATACTATAAAATAAAATTCAAAATAAAGACTTAAACTCCATACAAACTAAATGTTGCAATCATTAATCAATTTTCCGTAAACTACATTCATTAAGACATGGCAATTGCCATAAGTCCAGCGAGGCCGGTACTTCAAAAATACATACAGGTTATTCTAAACAAAAATGCCCGAAAAAGGAATTATCAAAAAAAGGCAAAGATACGACAAAACTTAAAAACTAACTTAAAACTATTCCCTAAAACTATACAAAATATTACCACCACAAATTGTCTCGCAGTTTCGCGTAATCATGCATGAATGGGCCTTCTCGCATGACACGGTGCGCCTTAACTAAAATTAGTAGAGATTCTGAATTTACAATGTTCATAGATGAGAAAAATCAAAAAACTAAAACAATCTGTGGAGATTTTTTTAAATAAATCCACTTTGAACATTTTTGCGCACGAAGTACGATATTTTGGAAAATATGGCATTGTTTTATATGAATAGAAAGGAAAAAATGATGTAATATCAATTTTTAAGTGCTAATTCTATTAAACTTTTATTATTTCAACATTTTAGTACTAATAAAATATAAAAATGTAACCTAATTTAATTATAATTACATCAATTTAAACATGTGAAGCATTATATCTACAAACAGCGCTCAAAAGGTGTATGTATAGGATAATACGGGTGATTCGCAGCAACCTTATTCATCTCCCAGGAAGACCTTAAGAAATCAAAATGTACGGACTCTATCGTCTGCTCCCCAAAAAATGCTAATTCTTCACCGTTCTTTTTCACAGAACTGTTCTATGTGAACAAAAACTGCATGACCCTTTGGTGTAACTCTGACACCTAAGTCCATGTAGCTTTTTTTGAAAGCTTCTTCTATACATGCTTTGCAATTTTGGTCAAGATTATTTCCGAAGTATGCAGAAACTACTTTTTTGAAGTCGTCAAATACTTTAACATACTTAGGTATTGCTAGATTTTCAAACTGGCGCAGAAGGTCTACTTTATCCAAAAGTGTTTTGCATGCATTTCCTTTAAACCCAGAACATCCTCTTCTGATTTCAAGCTGAACGTGACAAGGTTTTGCCCATGACATCGACTCATTTTCACACTCTTTCAACATATGCGTGAAAACAGTGTTAACAACACCAAGTATAAGGTGTAATTCTGGCGGTGGAATAATGTCTCGGAATGTTTTGCCTCCAACAGTTGAAATTAGCGGTGGATGAATGCATTTGAAATAATCTTTCGCTTTGTTTTTTGAAACTTTTCCTTCAGTCAGCCATTTTGTATAATACGATGAATCAAATTCGGGGGATCTCAATTCGCCACAGCTGCTTAGCTCATCTTTCTTGGCATAACAGTAAGTGCACGGGTATTAACTACTGTGGGACATAATACCTGCCAAGGTATTCGCCAGCTTCAAATTGGTCGCAATTGTGCCGTGGAAAGGACTTATATTCAACGTGGAAAAGAGTTGATCTACATTCTTATAACTTTCTTGTGCCCTTGGAACGGGTGCTAGATAGATATCACAGGCTGATAGTTGACACAGGTCGACATCGATAAGAAAGTTTTGAGGATATTAATCGGTTTTACGTCAGCAGTTGGTAGTACTCAGTTCAAAGGTATATCAAAGTGCATATTTCTCCGGTGCATCCAAGTGCATATTTCTCCGGTGCATAACAGCTGTGTTACTTGCACCTATAAGCTTAAAAGTTGACAACTTCTTCGGTGAGATAATATTTAGAAGACGAAGTGCACAAAGAGGGAGCTCCAATAATTTATTCTATTATCTGGTATATATGGTATGATTTTGAGCTTTTGCTTGCATGCACAGCTGCAAATTTGTGAAAACACAGTCAAGCAACCCTGAAGCTTTCAGTCAGCTATCGCTTATTCCTCTTTAAAATTATTATTATTCCTCTTATTCCTCTTTAAAAAATTGTATGATTTTGAGCTTTTGCTTGCATGCACAGTTGCAAATTTGTGAAAACACAGTCAAGCAACCCTGAAGCTTTCAGTCAGCTATCGCTTATTCCTCTTTAAAATTATTATTATTCCTCTTATTCCTCTTTAAAAAATGGTATGATTTTGAGCTTTTGCTTGCATGCACAGTTGCAAATTTGTGAAAACACAGTCAAGCAACCCTGAAGCTTTCAGTCAGTCAGCTATCGCTTATTCCTCTTTAAAATATCCTCCGCTACGATCTTTTGAACACAATATAAATACCTTTTACAAATCTAACACAGCTGTAACAAAAGTTCACGTGGATTACAGATTTAGAAAATGGTTACAACGAACTATGCTTTTACCGAACGGTTTTTATTATTCCCAATGATATTAGTTACACTTTTCATACCAAAAACGTTGTTTATAACGAACACGGTTATTACGAAATTTTTTTATAACGAACAAGAATTTATGTGCCCGACAAAAAAATTTCCGTACTAAATACTACATATATAACGAACACCTTTTTTCGGGTTTCTAGTTGGATGTAATTCGGATGGTTCGGAGAAACTGCCATTACTTGTTATTGGCAAATCAAAAAAACCAAGATGTTTTAATACTGTAAATCAATTACCACTTGATACACGGCCAATCACAAAGCTTGGATGACTGGAGGAATTTTTAGCTAATGGCTGGAAAAAATAAATAAAACTTTTGCGACAAAAAATTGAAAAATTGCTCTTATTTTAGACAATTGCGCAGCTCATCAATCCATGAATCTCGAAAATGTCAAGCTGTATTTCTTGCCACCGAACACAATAAGTGTTTTACAGCCTTGCGACCAAGGAATCATAAAGAATTTAAAACACCACTACCGTAAAAATATTTTGCAAAAATATTTAGCTTCAATTGAGTTAAATGAAAAATTGCCAGTCATAACAATTTTAGACTCCCTTTACTTTTTAAAATCTGCATAGGATAAGGTATCCAAACTTACTATCGAACACTGCTTTAACCACTCAGGCTTTGAAATAGCGGAAAATTTGTCATCGTATGAGGTAGACACGGCTAATAACAGCGTTGTGATGGAAATTTTACCCAATGGCCTTTCATTTCAAGGTTATGTGTGTGTTGATGAAAACGTCATTACGACAGAATATTTAACTGACACTGATATAATTCAAATGGTACAAAATGATTTGAATGATGCCGAAATTAATTTAAATTTTGATGAATCTGAAGAAGATGATCTCGAGGAACAGTCAATTCCTACTAGCGATGCTGTCAGAAATTCTTTAAAAACAGTTCGTCGGTTTTTGCAACCGAAAGAAAACACTAATGAAATTTATAGTATTTTTTTAATTTAGAGAATTATATTGAAAAGGAAATACTAAAAACTACAGTTAAAAAAAAAATTTCAGATTTTTTTAAATAATATGTCTACATATGTATGTACTATATATAGTATGCGAGAATTCACTTGTACTTCTTAAGACGTTGAAGGTTTTTGTTTTTTTACTATGAATTATTTTATTGTTTTAGCCTTTTTAAATGTGATTTTTATAGTAGATATTTACTTTAATAAATGAAGATGTGTTATTAAAAGTATTAAAAAAAGTGTTTGCGTTTTTTATTGTTTACAAAAATATTTTATTGATATCACCAACTATAATATCAAGTCCATTTGAGTTCGCTATAATTTTATTACACTTTATATATTATAACAATTTTTTGTAATATTTAGTGCGTCATACAATTTTTTATACTACGGATATAACGAACTATGTACATAGCGAAGTAAAGCGGTCAGTCCCTTCGAGTTCGTTATAACCGTGTTACACTGTATACACATTTAATACAAAATTATTTTGTTTTTTTTCTATTGACAAGTAAAAAAAATTATGCCAGCATTTTTGAAATATCGTACTTCGTGCGCAAAAATGTTCAAAGTGTATTTATTTAAAAATCGCTCCACAGATTATTTTACTTTTTTGATTTTTCTCATCTATGAACATTGTAAATTCAGAATGATGAGTGTGCTTTCGTGAATGGTGTGTTATTCCAACAAAATCAACCATTTTCCACTAAAAAAATGTTTCTGATCTTGTTGGTTTGAAGTATGACCTTCCCATACATTAACTCGGTAAGAAAAAAAAAGTTAGGAGATCGTTTGCGGCAAAAATTGATCTTTTGCCTCAGATGTATATATTTTGCTACGTTTCCCCCAATTAAGAAACGTTTGGGGTAAATCTTTTATTGTCGTGTTGTAAACAAACTTTCACTGACCTCAAAATTTCCATAATTTACTTTTACAGTGAATATATAAATCGCTTTCGGACATGTGAATAGTGAGCTCTCCCTTGAATTGGTTTTCCTAACTTTCAACAGAAACGAACAAGTAATCCTAATGTTAACGTATTGTAAGTCATCGGACAATGCCTGCGATAGCTCGATGATTAAACGCGCGGACTTGCAATAATGGTACCTGTATCAAACTCCATTTCTGGAACGTGTATATCTTTCATCTTTCTTCATTAGTTCATATCAGTTTAGTTTGGTATATTTATTTAATTATTAATATTACAACAGATTATGAGTGACCCAGCGTCACTTGGACATTATAGGGGATAGTTTTTAAAATTGATTTAGTAAGAATTACATGTCTACAATTTCGTTTGTGCGAAACGAAATTTTTTTCTTTGCATGCACAAGTCACCAAACGATCCACCCTATCGAGTATTGATTACTCAAGTACTCACACGCATACACACACACATAACCTATCTACTTATAACAAAAAGCAGAAGTCAATTATGTTAATTAAGCTGAGAGGAGAAAAGAAATCGTCCGTCTATCCGATTGCGTTATTGTGCTGATCATTGATCAAAATCTCATTGAGATCGGTGGGATCTGTGGAATATGATGGAGGCCTCCTCTATTAAAAAACGATTCAATTAAAGTCATACGAAACAAGAGCAATAACAACAATAGCAACAATAGCAGGGGCAGCGGCAGCAGCAGCAACAACAATAATCATAATAATGGCTGCTTTGAATTTTGATACTAATGGGTCGCCTTTTGATTAAGAAGGAAGCGTCAAAACACAAATCACAGAGCAACAAGATCGTCGTTGTCGTCATCGCCAACATCAACAAAAACACAAACACCATCATCAAGATGCCCCCTTCCATTACCATCTTCCTCGTCAGCGTCATCATAATCGTCGCATAGAATCAAACGCTTTATTCTCTTGTTTGGTGGAGATTTAAAATGGTCAATATTAAATAGGTCCCCCTTCTCTTCGTCATGACGATACTCTAAGTGGCAATGACGGTAGTGTTGTATTGATAAAGTATTAAAAGCAAATTTGTTACCAATCACCGGCTACACAAAAGCCTTTGAAATACCATAAATTTGTTGATGTTTAAGATAAAGATCTTTCACACACTCGGAAATTCTTTGTTTCGGTTCGTTTTTATATTTTGGTTGGGGATTGGGGAAAAAAGATCCTAAAGAGTGATTTATTCCTAAAGGGGGTTCTTTTTGATTGTTATTATTATTTAATTTTTTTTCGGGTTGTTCTTTGTTGGCTGCTTTGTTAGGAAATTGATTTTTATGAGGATTGACTCAAAGGAGTTTGGAATGTTAAGAAGCTCGTAAAGATTTCATGGCATTCGAAACACTTTGGGTTGGAGAAATATTCCATAAAACTTCGGAAGATTTCAAATATTCAATAGGATTTAGTTCATAAATAATGGGTCAGATCGACAAAGTATGAAAAAATACAATTTGTACTTAATTTTAAAATTGTTTTTATAGTTAGAACTTTATAAATTTTATTTAGATATAGATTTAACGGAAATACAAAAAACAAGTTCCATTGTGATACCCTGAAAACCAATTTAATATACGAAAATCAGTCGTCCTGTTTATTAATGAATATATAAATTCGAGAAATTAGTAATCTGTGCGTTTTAGCTGTTACACTGTTAATGGGATATTCTGTTTTACACCCCTTTCGAATGGCATTGGTTTGGGAAGATTTATTATGCCTTTATAATCAATATTTTTGGTGTCACAAAGCGACGTGGTTATAGCGAGTGTCGAGTGTGACAATGAATGTATTCAAATTTATTAAAATTGTAGAATCATCACCAGAATGCACATGTTCATTGCATTCATATTTGAATGATGTACGTAACTGTTCCTTGCTACAATTAATATTTATGTTGTGGCGATTCATTTTCTACGTTAGCTGACCTATATTTTATTTTGACCACCAATCAGGGGCTGCCCCTATAAACGCAGTACATTGTGTTGGACTAGGAAATAGGGATAGGAGTTGATGTTAGCCAAAACTTGCACATATTATAAGCATTAGGGAATGTATTCGCCAGAAACGTATTCCACACACGGACTGTTCGACTGAAGAACGAATTCAATCTGTGGACAGCCGGGTTGTACGGACAATACAACACTACTATTACCTCTGGTTGAGGTTGTGTATCTCAGGGAAACACTTTCCATTTAAATATCGATAAAACAAGCTTACACAGTCCACATTCCGCCATTGGTTCAAGGAAATATTAACACCATTGCCACCTTTGAACACCATCCAGAATCTCCCAGGTGGACTTAGGAACAAGTTAAGAAAACACATTTTAAGTTGAGGTTTTTCCTAATAAATTTTTATTTATATCCAGAAAGGAGCCAAACTAACAGAGTTCATAGACATGGCATCTTTGCAACAATGGTACTGAAGTGGTTCCATGAACTTGATACTTTTTGAATTGGTAATAAAGATGTTTTTGATTTGTTGCCTCCTTTGAGGTGTATGACCCACTGTGCGCCGACGATTAATTACTAATAAATGTATAAGTAGACAAACAGTGCGATGAGGTGTTATGGTAAACAAACTGTTTTGTTAAATATTAGAACCTACATGAAAAGTGGCCGTCGTGGTGCAATGGTTAGTGTGCGCGGCTCTTGTACATGAGATACTGTGTTCGAACCCTGCTCTAACCACCTTAAAATTTCTTTCGGCGGCGGTAACCTCGCATAGTGACGGCGACACTATCGAGTATATAGCCATGAAAAAGCTTCTCAAAATACCGTTCGAAATCGGTGTAAAACTGTACACCGAAGTTCTCCCCGGTCCCTTCATGGGATGTAATGGGAAACCAATTATTTATTTATTTACATGAAAAGAAAAATGTCGGTACCACATATTTCACAATTTCACAAGGAATATACCTGATCTCCTGGACTGGCACATAAGTCGATTTTTCTTAAGATTCCACATCTAAAATATAGTACCATTTTGTGACAAAAAAAAAAACATTATGCAAACGAGCTTTAGTACCATTCTACAATTCCCACTTTTCATCCCTGATTCGACTACAAAACGGAAACTACCAAGTGGGGGAAAATGTTTCAAATGTTGCGGTCAACATAGAAAAATATTTTTTTCTCGGAAAAGTCGGCCGAACATTTTTTTCTTTGGGTGCATGCAGTACTTGGTGATTTGTAGTATTGATGGTATTTGAACATAAATTTTATGACTGTCTTTGGTGCAATGGCTTTCGGATTGTCCGCACAATACCAATCTATAAGGGCACTCCACGAAAAATATTACAAAAGCGTGGGGCAATCAATATTTCCAAAAAGCGACTAATACAACATTTACCGAAAATAGTATGCAAACTGCCAATTGTGGGACAGGCTGTGTGCGGAATGTAGCGACATCCTGCTGAAGTCAAATATCGTTCAAGTTCACTTTCTAAATTTGTGACCACAAACAATTTTTTATAACGTTTCATATGAACCGAAGCTGCTGCAATATTCTTGCGTACATCTACAACAACAGCCGACAGACGTAACTGAATTAAGGGGTTGTCACAACCACACTATAGGTCATCACAGCCAAGTCATAAGTAGTCTCAGGCAATAACCGAATTAGAGATTGCGGCAGTCGAATTAGAGGTACCACAACAAAATTAGAGGTTGTCGTAGCCGGTTACAGGTTGTCACAACCGAATTAGAAGATGTCACAACCGAATTAGAGGTTGTCCCACCCAAACTAGAGGTTATCATAACCGATTTTGGAAGGTTTCAACAACTGATAGCAATTCTTTGGTAGCAACCGTAACCTCTTTTCAAACAATTAAGTCTCGGAGTATCCGCGGAATAAGTGATTTTTTTTAAATATTACTGCCGATTGTTTTCCCGAATGGGCGTGGCAATTCCGCTCATATTCAATAGCTGGGTCGATTAGATAAAATATTGGCTACTACCAAATGTAATAAGGATTTGTTGTTTTCTGCGATATATCTTGTCAACCAGTTAATCCCCCGACTACTTTTGTATAAGAGGTAACGAAATGGGTGTGGCAAAATAGTCCATCTCCAATAGCAGAGTGGTGTTTGACAAAATATAGTCTACTATTGTATTTTATTGTGATCGGTTGTGTTATACGGGAGTTTTTGTGCCGACCAACCATAACTTTTGTATGGGATATAATCAAATGGGCGCGGCAATATCGTATTTTTCCGTAAGTGACTGGGATGTGACGAATATTGACTAATACGAAATTTTATTTAGGGCAGTAGAGTTTTGCGGGAGTTATTGTCTCCAACGTCGGCGATGAAAGGTTAGAGTGGTGGTACGATCCCTGCTTTAACCTCCTTACATTTCTGTCGACCACAATTTGATCTCTCAGTGATGGTCACATTATCGAGCAATATGTCATGAAAAAGCTTCTCCAAAAAGCAACCGGAATCGGTGTACAACTGTAAGTCTGAATCACTGACTGTAAAACTAGAAAGAGCACAGCTCACTGATTGTGAGGGACTCACTCCAGTCCCTTCACGGGATGTCATGGGGAGCGATTTATTTTATAACTTATTATGTCTGCCACCTGGCCGACCACCCCAGTTTCATATGGACGGCAGCAGAATTTTCAAGGCAAATTCGGCAATATTCTCCGACATTTGAGGAATATTTATCAACCAAACCATGTTGAAATTAATCGCATGGATATATCCGAAAAAGAGTTTATAGACACAGAATTGTGTACTACATTTGTATGCGAGGCACGGGAAGGGGCGTGACCACAACACCCATTTCCGATACCAAAATAAGTTTTCTTAAATTAAAATTACTGCCAAATTTCCACTGCGATCGGTAAAGATATACGGCAGCAAAACAACCAAACATACGGCCGTTATTCAATCCTATTAAAAACAGTGGTGTAAAGTCGGAGTCGGGATATTTTCCTGGAGTCGGAGTGGCAAAAATGTAGACGACTCTGACTCCCACTGTAAGAATTCGTTTTTTAAACAAAGGACATCAACTCTAACTCACAGAGCTACCTATTAAATACTAACTCTTACGCATCCTGTGTAAAAGAAAACAATGATCTATTCACCATCGAAGAACTCTTCGGAATATTTACGTCGGCCTTAAATAACCTTCAGCAATGCGCGAATAAAGAACAATAGACTTCAAGTCGTCATGTCAACAGTTAAATGTGCCCCATGGACTTCGATGATTTACCCAAATTTCTTCACTGGAATGCTCACGGCATTTCTAATCATTCTCACTTAAAGCAATTTGAATAGTTGTTGGAATCGAAAGGGATACACATCGATTCGTTAAACGAATCGCATTTAAACGAAATGTATAAATTATACTTACAAAACTGTTTCATTAAAGGAATTATAGATAAGGTGTTAGAGCGGATTGCGTTGATCTTTATCGTTCGTAAAGACTTACAACATAGACTTTTGAAGGTTATGTATACAAAGCCAAAAGAAAATATATCAATAGGAGCAATTTAAGGCAATACACCAGTACCGCCTTATCCGTACGCAGGATTTTCATTCGGGGGAGCCCAACTTGATATTTAGGTTGAAAAATAGCACAACGATCAAAAACCACCATTGAAGGAAAGTATTTCGGGGGAGAATCCCCGGGCCCTGCACCCTGCGTACGTGCCTGACAGCTACTATAATAACTACAGCCCATTCTCAAAAATATTGTCCGGTTAAAAAACATGTTAAAAACATGCCAAACATGTATCATGGAACTGTCATTCTACTAATACTGCTGGAAATGTACTTTGCAATATGCAACACAACCAACATTTCTTCATTTATCACACAGCTAATTCAACATACTATTCGTACAAACAGCCTGTCATCTTAGCAACTCTATAATAGACATCGATTTAAGTGTACTTATACATGTCCCCTTGGACCACCGACCTTTGATTTGAACTCTTTGCCGTTTGGTTTGAATACAATAAAAATAAATAAAAGTCCAGAAACTGGTCACTTTACCAAAATCTTGTCTAGAGCGGTATAAATGCTATTAATGCAATATACAGTTCCAGATATTCAATTGACCGAAATTGTCCCTAATACAGTTGACAGCCGCTGGACAGAGAGACGTCTATCAATACCAGCACCACGTCTACTTTTGACGTCCAGCAAGGAACCGAGAAACATCTTGCTGACAAGTATATCGCCAATTTGATTGAAGGTATTTCTATGGGGGGATTGCGTTCAGATAAACAGTTGATGTCAAGTACAGAAATCTACACACAGACAAGAGATTCGTTGTCACAACTTAATTTTACAGCCAACTAAAATTTGGCGGTTTCTAGGACTATCACATAATTCAGTTGTGATTACCAATAATTGTTTCCCTTATCACCAAATGTTGTGTATTTCAATTGATTTGTAACTCAGTTTTGGTTGCAAGAACTGAAATATTTTGTTTAAGCCTTTCCTGCGGCGGGAAACAAATGTGATCTGTCCATCAAGTTTTAGTTCTAGCAATCAAATTATCCTGTAGTGGTGAATATTCTATTAGTTGGATGAACGAAAAATGTAATAACTAATTCGGTTGTATATATTGGTAATATGCTCAACTAACTACGAGTATGTACTTGAATTTACTAGCTGTCACAACCATTTGGTGATGCTTTAATCCATTATAAATTTTAGAGAAGAGCGAAAACTAAAAAAAAAATATTTCTTTATTAAAATTGTGTATTTTATATTTAAATATAAACAAAATTATTATTATTTATAACCAGGGTTTTTTTTTGTGGCCGTCGGTGGTGCAACGGTTAGTGTGCGTGGTTGTTGTGCGAGAGAACGTGTGTTCGATACCTGCTCTGACCACATTACACTTCTTTCGACGATGGCCATCTCGCTTGGTGACGGCAACACTATCGAGTAATAAACCATGAAATAGCTTCTCAAAAAACCGTTCGGAACCGATGTAAAACTGTAGGTCCCAATCAGTCAGTTCAAACTATGTAGAAAGCGCACAGCTCAGTGATTGTGAGAAGCTATCCGCTATCCCTTCATGGGATGTAATGGGAAAATACCTTGGGTAAGCCAACCCCAGTTTTGATCGACAATATGAAAAAATTAGAAAAACTTTCTATAAAGTGTTCCAATTCGCATGGAATAACATTTTTTTCAAAAAATCGCAAAATAAAAAAATCGCTAAAATTTAAAAATGCATTGGACGCACCGTTTCTGAATTAGAGCCTTTTTTTATTTCAGTGATTTTTCATAATTTGACAATTTTTTGAACAAAATTTCTTCTATGCGATTGGAACACTTTACGAAAACCCTTAGAAACTTGTAAAAAATAGTTTTGTGTTCGATTTCGACCAAGTAGAAATTTTATAAAAAATTTCAAGGACATTAAAACAGGTCTAGGTACTTAAACTCGAAGAAAACCAATACCTGCCATACATATGATTTTTTTTATAAAATTTCTACTTGGTATTTGCAACAACATATCAGAATATTAAAGTGTGTAAATTTTCCAAACTTTTTTTTTAATTTTCTGAGAAGTTTTCATATATATGTTATATTTGTTTTTTTAATATTGGTTTTCTTCGATTTTAAGGACCTAGTCCTGTTTCAATGTCCTTGAAATTTTTCTAAAAGTTCCACTTAATATTTACAATAACATTTGAGAATACTAAAGTGTGAAAATTTTCCAAACATTTTTTAATTTTCTGAGGAGATTTCATATATATGGAGGATATTAGTTTTCTTCAATTTTAAAGACCCAGTCCTGTTTCCACATCCTTGAAATTTTTTCTAAAATCTCTACTTAATATTTACAATAATATCTACTTAATATTTACAATAATGCCGTCGGCGCCTCTTGTACTTGAAATCCTGGTTTCGATCCCTGCTCTGACCACCTTAAATTTCTTTCGGCGGCGGTCACTTCGCATAGTGACGGCGACACTATCGAGTATATAGCCATGAAAAAGCTTCTCAAAATACCGTTCGGAATCGGTGTAAAATTGTAGGTCCCAATCAGTGAGTGAAAACTGGAAAGCGCACAGCTCAGTGATTGTAAGAAATTCTCCCCGGTCCCTTCATGGGATGTAATGGGAAACCATTTATTTATTTATTTTATCTGTGAATATTAAAGTGTGAAAATTTTCCCAACTATTTTTAATTTTCTGAGAAATTTTCATATATGTATATGGCGGATATTGGTTTTCTTCGATTTTAAGGACAAAGTCCTGTTTCAATGTCCTTGAAATTGTTTATGAAATTTTTCGTTAGTATTTGCAACAATATCTGTGAATATTGAAGTGTGAAAATTTTCCAAAATTATTTCAATTTTCGGAGAGTTTTCATATAAATATATGTCCTTGACTTTTTTCCAAAAATGCTTTATCATTAGACTTGTGTCGAATTCGTTCACTAGTTCTCGAACTCGTTAATTTAAGGTGCCCAGACATAATAATCACGAACATACTTGCCATTTCGAACATGTGCATTATGTTCGTAAGGGTACTTTCTGGTCATCCTAAATGAACTAACGGGTTTTTCAATAAGAGCGCTACAAAAGTTTTTTAAATAAAACAAACCCGGTTTTAGATACCAATGAAATTCTTTATTCCTGTGAAAGTACGTTCGATGTCATTATGTATGGAACTCGATTTATTTTGCATGGCCACCACGGGCACGCTTGCAGAAGTCCAGACGCTGAACCCAATTTTCGACGGTTTTCAAGCATAAATCGGCCGATACTGCTGCAATTTCACGTTCGATATTCGTACGAAGTAAATCAATAGTCGCTGGCTTGTTGGCATAGACCATAGACTTGACGTAGCCCCAAAGGAAATAATCTAACGGCGTCAAATCGCACGACCGAGGCGGCCAATCGACTGGGCCATTTCGTGAGATAACACGTTCACCAAACTTGGTTTCCAATAAATTGATTGTGGCATTCGCTGTGTGGCTTGTGGCGCCGTCCTGTTGGAACCACATGTCCTCCAAGTCCATGTTATCCAATTGGGGCCAAAAATATTCGGTTATCATTGAACGGTAGCGATTTGCATTCACAATAATGTGCCGGTCTTGATAATCACGGAAGAAGTACGGCCCAATGACGCCGCCGGCCCATAAACCGCACCAAACCGTAACGTGTAGATTGCTGTCTGACCAATAACGCATATTTTGCTTATTGACGAAGCCATTCAGCCAGAAATGAGCCTCATCGCTGATTGTTGAGGTCTCTTAAAGTTGAGGCCACTGACTCCAAATTTCGGTAGTAAATTTTAATAATGTTGGCTCGTATATCTTTTTTTATGATGAAATGGCAAACCTTACTGAAGAGGAATGTCAAAAGAGCGGGGGAAAATATGGCGTCGTTTGCTGTACCTATCGATTTACTTTTGTAGCGTCTCTGTTGAAAAACCCTTTATATAGTTCATGAATGACACAACTCTACTGATCATTAGCACTAGAGACGTGTATGGAAATAAAGGTGGGAACCTGTTCGATAAAAATATCATACAATTTAATGGATAATGGCATATATAGGGCAGGATAATTGCATTTAAAGGACCTTGTATCCTTTCGATATCTCCAATGTTTTTTTTGAACTTTATGACACTATTAATGACCAGTGCAATGAAATTTATATGCTTGGTTTGATTTAAAGCCAATAAAATGCCAAGGTGGGCCAACTTTACACTACTATATACGTACTACTGTGAGGTTACCCCACCATCGAAATATGTGGGCTACGATGGTGGGCTAACTTCACGCTAGTTCCTGGGTATCATATGTATGTTTAAGTTTATTTGTGTCATCCACAATAATAGTTCCTCCATCCACGTGTCCACAATTGTTTGCATGTGTTTGTGAAGGCGTCAATAGTGGCGTCATATTCAACGATTATGTTTAAAAGTCTCACTTCACCTCAGTTTATGGTAATACTAGTAAAATTAAAAAATACATGCGATTCAGAAACTAGTGTCGTCAGATATATCAACTGGGTATATTCGTCTTGTCGAATACATGGATTTTAATGACCTTTCGATTTCGTATAGAAAAATACTTCGTATAACAAATTATGGGTCTATCGACGTAAAATGTATGTATGTTTACTTACCATATTCTTCGGTGGCTGATATCTATACACTTTACAGATTTTTCCCAACTTTGTTTAAAACTTTCTGTTTAAAATAATAGTTTTTCTGTAGGGTCGTCGTGTAACATTCAAATATATGTATGTAGTTTCTCTTTAACAGCAAGGCGTCTTGGGAAAAATCGAATACATAACTTTGCAACAAGTGTTTTCGTAACAGAAACTAAATTATGATTACAGTAACTAATATATGAACACGAATTCTAATAATGTACTTTTCATGAGTTGGATCTTCCAAGATGAATGAGGATTTAGAAATACTCAAATTGGTTAATACAACTTAATTTCTGTAGTAATAACTTGTATTTAGTAAGACCAATTTTTAATTTTGGCAATTATGAATTCTAATCAAAATATATATTTATCATGAAGTTTCTAATGCCTGAATTGATTTCCAACTAATGTTTTCCCTGTGTGCATATATGTACATACATATGTATAATAACATTGTATATATACAGATGTATGTACATACATAGGTTATAAATAATATAAAATAATTTTAAAAACTATTTTTGCATGTCTGCATTCGAAAGACTCTCCTGTAGCATTCAATTTAATTAATTGTCTGTAAATGGTTCTGTGTTGTACTTAAAAGTGGTAAATAAGACCTAAACATTATATTTTTCGAACATGAACATCCGTTGCCTACCAATTACATTTCATTCCACAAAAGAAAATGGCCTCTTTTTGCTTAAAAATATTGTTTCTTGTGTTGTGTCTGCAACAACTGTAAACCCCCAAAATATGTGTCAATTAATTAAAAGGCCCTCGACTTGCTTGTTTGTTGTTGTACCCATTAAAGCAACCTTTTCATTATGAATGATACCGACCGACGGAATGAACAAACGACTCTCGACTACAGAGTAATGTCTCTCATTCATTCACTAAAAGCAGCAACAAGGCAAAAGCCAAACATTACCAGTCATTTTGATATTGTGTCATCATTAACAACAACAACAACAAAATCCACAATATGGGACAAAATTCATTCGCAACACCACCAACAACAAAGCGCGTTAACACAATTAAGAGCAAAAATAAATACACAATGCCTAAACACCAACAACAACAACCAACTAAGAATGTGTTGTGTTTACATAAAGGCCGACAGCTAAAATATTTATACCCGATCTTTCAAAAACGCAACACAACAACTACGACATAAAACAAACAATTCGGCAAAAGGGAGGACATTCGTTTGTTCATTCAGAACCAGAAATATCACCAACACTAAGCGCACACTCTCGCATAAACTGGTCGCAACCACTACACAATAATATAACTACCAATACAACAACTGTATAGGGGCCAACACGCAGCTGTTCAGATAAAAGAAAAGAACAAGAAAAACATCGCCATTATTATTATAAATTTCGAAATGTCCAAGAGGCATCGTGAGCCCTTCTTACGAGGTGAAACGTGTACAAGTAAATGTTATCAATAACACAACTAACAAAATCAACAAATTAAACGACTCTCTCGCAACGGGAGAAGAAAACCCCCGAAAACATAACAACAACCTAAATGCTCATGTCCAAAGGTAAACAACAGAATTACAACAAGTGTGGTGAAGAGGTGAAATACAAACCGGCGCCACAAGGAAGTGAAATTACTGTAAGGAGAACACATCACGTGTCCCAATTATTAAGGATGCCAATCTTTACGAAATTAGGCAAAAAGTATACAGCTAATTTGAAGTTATCTGGTTGCCTCTTTTGTGTTACAATGGGTTGCTGTAATTATTTTTTTTTATTACAAACTTAAGTGCATGTTTAATTTAAAGGATGCAAGCGAATCCACCTGTTTTATTCGCGATTTATTCCCTTTTATGTTTGGTATAAGAATACCTGTTGATGTAAATAACAGTTCCACATTTGTTATTTCAAGGCATCCTCTAGATGAAGAGACCGTTAAATTTAATCAAATCAGTGAACACGCCCGGGATTTGCGTTCAAAACATATTTTTTGCATTATTCAAGCTAGTTAGAAGATTACGAATTATTACATCGTACAAAAATGTCACTGCACTAGAATATATTAAAAAAAAATACAGTAATGAGATCAGAAATGACAAAAATTTGCGAGGATGTCCCCATCTCATTACTGCACTGAAAAGAAACGGTTCTTCAAACGATATATTGTTCGTCGTTAACGTACATACTCATTGCCGCATCGAAAATATGTACATATGTGCATTTATGACCAACGATTCGTCACTGTGACAATAAGGCTATTTTTTTATTCCATTAAGCTATCGCCACTTACGTCTTTCCAAATAAAACGATCCACACTTAATACTACAAAATGCGGCAACATTTGGTAGTAGGTGAAAAAAATGCGATATGGCAACACGTTTGTAGCCAGTGCATGGTAGCAGCAGATGTTGTTGTAGTTGTAACCTCGTTTCAGTTTTCGTTCATTCGTTTCAGTTGTCAAACTCTACACAAATATATACCAACAATACAAGAATACAAATAAGTATAAAATCAAAATACACATGATTTTGACAAGTGAAAAGAAAAATGACATGGAAAAAATGACATCACCTGTTTAAACGACTATACCTGATAGATAATTCCATCATGTTCGATATGTATAACATTTACCGCGCGTTGTTGTGAACAATTTATTTCCAATTTTGTTTTCAATCGCAAATAAAAATCTATCCTTCAAAATTTAGAGATATAAAAGTACACGTAGTCTTCCATTAAATAAAATAATTTTAATGAACTTACCATGTGTAAGCCATTTTGCAAATTTCTGCTTTTGAGTCTCTCCTTGATAACATTTTCATTCGCAAGAAATGATAACAAAGTTTTATCTAAGATAACTTTTTGTTGCCATTTCTTGAAATTGAACGTGTGGCAACATTGTCATTGCTCAAGTCGGAATTTAAGTGGGAAATTGAAATGCCACTTAATATCGCTTAGCTGTCCTGTACAAATTAATCTATAATTAACTTTAGCGGGGTAAAAAAAACACTCTTAATATTTGTTTTTCATGTATTCTTTATTAATGCAATTTACAGGCATTAGAATTTATTCCATCAAGTTGAGAAAATGATATCGACCAAGTGGCCGCCGCCAGAGTTGATTTCCGTCACTCTTGCAAGACCTCGGACGACATGTTCTCGCATTCTTGGCGAATATTCGCCTTAAGAGCTTCATGAGTCTGAGGCTTGTAGACGTAAACCCGCGACTTCAAGAACCCCATAAAAAGAAGTCTGGAGCTGTTAAATCGGGTGATCCGCCCGGCAATTGCAAATCACCAAAGCGAGAGATTAAGCGACCCGTAAATGCTTCCTTCAGAATATCGGTTGTGGCTCGAGCAGTGTGCGCCGTTGCACCGTCCTGTAGGAACCACATGTTCTACAGTCCCAATTCAATCAATTGGAGAAGAACAAATTCGGTAATCATGGCTGTGTAGCGCGCGCCGTCCACAGTCGTCGTTTGCCCCGCGCTGTTCTAAAAAAAGGCTCCATGACTCCTCACGCGTAAACAGCATACCACGCTGTAATGGGTGTAATGATTCTACGTCGGTGATACACGGATTTTCGATGCCCCAGAAACGTTTATTTTGTATATTCACGTAGCCGCTAAGATGAAAATAACCCAGTCGGTCATGATAATTTTCGATGAAAAATCGATGTCAAAGCCGAATTGACATTGGGCGCCATTTGCAAAAGTTATAGGGTATTTCAATAGGGAGATTACTTTTGCTTACTTATGTATAATATACTGTATAATATACTTTGCTTACTTATGTATAATATACTTATTAGCGTCCACTTGATTTTTTAGATTTTGCGCTATAAAGCCTTTTTGGAAGGTTTTTGCATAACTACATCTAATGGCGTTTTTATTTTTTTAAAATTCCAACTCCTTGGCCTGCATAGCTGCTGCTAAAACCGCGGATTTTGGGCACCATTTCCTACAGAGCAAAAACGGCATAATATATTTCAAATCTGATTTCACCATTCGATTCTTTAGGAAAAATTATTAAAAATAAGCGTTATTTGAGATTTTCAGGATGGACCTGTTAGTCGTTAGGGTGTACCAAAAAATCACTTTTTCATAAAAAAAAAATTAAAAAAATTTTTTGAACGCGCATATTGAACTTATGTAGTCTCCTGCAAAAAATGGTGAAAAAACTTTTATTATAGTAGTTCCGGCTTAAAAGTTATCAAGTAATATGTAAATAAAAAAGAGAAAATTTTCAAGTTTTGTATTAGATATTACAAAGTTTATTTTTTTTTTTCAAAACAACATTATTTAATTTCTTTTTCTACTGCACATAATGCTAAATTATTTAAATCTTCTATATTTTTTATTATATTTGAATTATTAAGCCGCGAAATTTGACCAACAAGCTGTTCAGTATAAATACTTGTAGATTGTATATTTTTAGCTTTTTCAAGAGCAACGATAAAGCTTTTTTGGGATGTCCACTGAGCGGAGTGAAACAGCATAAATGAAATATTTATTCCATAATTAACTAATGTTTTTAAACTCTGAAGAGTTATATAATCGAAAGGCGACTTTAAAACCACGAAATCCAAATTTGTTAACTTTCTAGTTGTATCTTTCGAATTACAAAACTTTGCGTTGTCATCGACTTGTATAAAATTTTTTTCATAAAGAATTTGGTCAGCTGTATCAATTAGCTTTACCAAGTCTTCCGTATTCTCGTCAACTGTAGACATTGTGTATATTTGAGTCTCACTATCTTCTAAATCAGCTGAACAGAAGCTTACACTCGGATCTATTGTTTAGAGTTTAGCAAACTGATCCTGATTCGCAGTTCTTGAACCGTTTTTGCTCTAAGAATATGCGTGACATGGAAGATGAAGAGATTCCAAGACTGTCTAATAGTCGGCAAATTCTTGGGCTTATAAAAACAAACTTCGAAACCTTTGCCTCGGCAAGCACCCAATCTGGATCAGAAGGTTCATCATAAGATCTATTTCCATTTCATCGACTACAATTTCTTTTTCTTTGTACGCTCTTGGTTTTGTTTTTGGGGCCACCTGTTCGAATTCCGCGGTACACAAAAATTTATCACAAAGTTTGTTGTGTCTGAGTTGAGCTTTTTGGTTTAAAATTAGTCTTTGCTCTGCGAAAGGCTTTATAAAGGTTAAGAATTTTATTTCGAAGATGATATTCGTATTTAAGAAAAAGATCCAGATTTTTAGCATCGGTCTCAATTTCAGATACAAGAATGGATGCAGACATAAAAAAGTATCTTTTCTTCCATTAACATTATGTATTGTTAGAAAACGACGTAAGACATCTAGTTTAGTACAAGTAATAATATCTTGGGCAAAAACGAATATTAATAAGATTGATGTTTTAATTTAAATTAATAATTTTTTACCTGGAATACGCCTTATTCTTTTTTCTGTTAATTGTAACAGATCAGCCATTTTTTAAATAATAGTAATTCACAAATGTAACTTGAAAAACACAATACTGGTTAAAAAGTAATATAATTTATAAATCTTAACAACTTTTCAAAAGGTCACTAAAAAAAAAATTGGTGTTTTGAAGAAAATGTACTTTGTAATATCTATTACAAAACTTGAAAAAATATCTCTTTTTATTTACATATTACTTGATAACTTTTAAACCGGAATTACTATAATAAAATTTTCTTCACCATTTTTTGCGTTCAAAATTTTTAAAAATTTTTTTTTTAAGAAAAAGTGATTTTTTGGTGCACCCTAACGACTAACAGGTCCATCCTGAAAATCTTAAAAAACGCTTATTTTTAATAATTTGTCCTAAAGAATCGAATGGTGAAATCAGATTTGAAAAATATTAAGCCGTTTTTGCTCTGTAGAAAATGGTGCCCAAAATCCGCGTTTTTAGCCGCAGATATGCAGGCCAAGGAGTTGGAATTTTAAAAAACTAAAAACGCCATTAGATTTAGTTATGCAAAAACCTTCCAAAAAGGCTTTATAGCGCATAATCAGAAACAAAAATGATTTTGAAAGTGGACCCTAATACTTATACTTACTTTGGAAATCCAAAATAAAGAGTGTCTCAGTTAGATTGCACTTTTAACTTTAGTGTAATTTTTGCTTTGTGGAAGTGGCAACTCTGAAATTTGGCAGCTGTAACATATATTTCTTCCGACTATTAAAAATGGAGTGCTTTACGAAAGAATACATATAAAAATAAATGGTTTCCCATTACATCCCTTGAAGGAATTGGGGAGAGCTTCTCACAACCAGTGAGCTGTGCGCTTTCTAGTTTTATACTCACTGATTGGGACCTACAGTTTTACACCGGTTCCGAACGGTATTTTTGAGAAGCATTTCCATGGCTAAATACTCGATAGTGTCGCCGTCACTATGCGAGGTGACCGCCGTCGAAAGAAAGTTTAAGGCGGTCCGAGCAGGGACCGAACCCAGGATCTCAAGTACAAGAGTCGTGCACACTACCCATTGCACCACCGACGGCCACGAAAGTACAACGCGTTATAATTGTGAAAAATTATTACAAAAATTTGGAAAGTTACGCTGAGACCACTCGTAAACTTCGAAGAATTTTCAGTCGAGAAAGTGCACCTAATGTGTCAACTAGTGTATTCAAAACCGATACCGGTTAACCGAATTCCGGCACGGTTAACCGTATATCAGTTTTTTAAAAATTTTTATTTCGAAGAACCGGTTTCACCGATTACTTTAAGTGATAAACCGTTTTTCTACAAATGATATAACATCGCAGAATTACAAACCTAAATCCTTTTTCATAGCTAATTATGGTTACTGATCCCATCAGACAGACACAAAAGGCATTGACAACGAATTAATTCGCCGATAATTTGCTGAAATATGTTGTCCAAGGCAATAAAATGTTGTCCAATATCTGACAACTATGATTTAAGTGTAAGTTCCGGAACTAGTGACAACAAAGGTAGTGTAGCAGAAATGCGTACTCGTAATACAATAAAAATCATTCACAATCCAAAACGAAATACAAAACGTCCACAGGAATATATATTCGACGATGATTTTACCTAAATGGGTCAGTCAAATATTAGGACAGATGGGTTGAATAAAATAAATACATAAATAAAGGATGGACCATGTAAAATTCGGAATTTAAACGCCCCGTCATTTCGAAGAAGAAGGCCAGTTTGGCATTTATGAAGTGACAGATTATTAAAGGTCAGAAATTCACTTATTGGGTCGGTTTACGCTTGAAGAAAATTGGAAAATATTACAAACTTTCTTCAAAAGTTCTGAGTCTTCAAATAAAACTGCAAGAAATCTACGAAATGAATTCGAGGGCATCAACACAGTTTGTGGCTCAATTTGTAAAGCAAGTTTGTCAATCCGGATCCATATTGAACAAAAGATCTCGTGTAAGTGCTCGTCCAACGCGATCATTGGAAAAATTTTCGCTGTAGCTAAAATTGTGCTCGGAAAGCTATCAACATCAACTCGCCACCGTTCGCAGAAAGTGACCATTTCTAGGGCTTCTTTGCGCAGAATTTTCAAAAAGGCCTAGGTATGAAGGCATATAAATTTCACTTCGCTGAATGGGCTGAAGATCGCTTGGCTGAAGATGGGTATTTTTTACCGAAAAATCACATTTTCGTACTTTTCTTCGAAAATGCCATGCTCAGAGATTTTTTGTTCCTAGAAGTTCAAATAGATGACATCGACGAAATATGGTTTCAACAGTATTTCGCTACGTGCACACCGCCAACATTACAATCGATCTTATGCATACTGTGTTCGAAAACCGCATATTCCCATTGAACCCTTGGTTGGTTGGTTGGTTTTCGTGGTTGCTAAATATACTATTTAGCATCAATTGGTGTCTTGAGACACCATTTTGCATACCACATCACTCCGGAAAGTCCAACGTACAGTGTCTGTATCCAGCCTGTTAATCGGAGATTCCTCATTAGAGCCCCTAGATCTATCTCGTGTATCTCAATGAGGTTATGCAGGAAGGGATGGCCCATAGTCTTCAGGCGTCTATTCATCAGAGCCGGACAACTGCAGAGGAGATGCTCCACCGTCTCCTCCTCTATTGCGTCATCGCAGCCACGGCAGTGGTCATTATATGGTAGCTTCAACCATCTTGCGTGATTACCGATTGGCCAGTGCCCGGTAAGCACGCCAGTTAGCCTAGATATGTCTCCCCGATTATGGCTGATCAGGGAGTTAATCCGGTGAATGTTATATACTGGCCATGTGTTTCTGGATATGCGGCGCGTTTCCGACCTATCCCATCTGGTCTTCGCTCGTTCAAGGTAATGCTGGAAAATACCTCTTTTGACCAATCCTGTCGGCGGTGCGACTAACACCATGTAGAGTCCGGTGGAAGAGGATCCTGCCCTAGCTAGTTCGTCTGCCTTTTCGTTCCCTAGAAGACCCTTGTGGCCTGGTATCCAAGTAAGAACCACATTGGCCAGCCGGCCTAGCTCGACAAGTTTTTCCCTACATTCACTAACGAGTTTAGATTCAGTGTTGTAAGATTTGAGTGATAGGAGAGGCGCTTGGCTATCTACAAATATTCCAATGCGCTCTGTTTTTCGCTGTAGTATAGTATAAGTGCGGCGCAGGCTTCTTTGATGGCCAGTATCCCCGCTTGGGAAACGCTGCACTTGTCTGGAAGTTTGAATGATAAATTGAGGCCTGCCTGCCTCTTCGGAGAAAACACCCGAGCCGGTTCCACATTCCACTTTGGATCCGTCCGTAAATACTTTGTTGTCAAAAACTGTATGTGGTTCCCCTTTATCCCACTCTATTCTCTTGGGGAACCTGACATCGAATAGGTTATCGAACGTCAATGCGGGGGTGCAGTAATCGGTTGTTATATTGAGTTCTCTTGGGATTGTCTGTAGCATACTCGCATGTCCATATGCGTTGCTCTTCCAGAGTCCAAGAGCGTTTAGTCGGGCACTCCAGGCCGAACTTGCTGTGATGTGAAGTTGGATTGGTATAATATGAAGCATTGCATTAAGGGCTTCAGCTGGACACGTCCTCATTGCCCCCGTTATGCCGATGCAAGCTGATCTCTGTACTCTATACAACAGTTTCATGGTGGACGTCTTCCCTGTGACAGGCCACCATACCATTGCTCCGTAAGTGAGTATAGGTCTAATTATACTAGTGTACATCCATTGCACCATTTCCGGTCGGAGACCCCACCGGCTTCCGAACATTTTCCGACAAGCGTAGTACGCAACGGCTTCCTTCTGTGCGCGGTGCTCAATGTTACGCTTCCAGGAAAGTTTAGGGTCTAGAATCATGCCCAACCCTTTGTATGGGAGGTACCAAAACAAGTGACCAGAACCTGTTCAGTTTTCGTACAAAGATGACACTATTAAAAATATTAAGTTTTGCAAAGTCTTGAGAAAATCCCACGATCTTGAAGGGTTTTATAGTGTGATGAATTTTCAAATCCCATTGGACCATTTGTATAAGGGTATCCCAAAATCTGTACAGGTATGACTATGATAAAAATTTTGTCTTGCTGAGTTTAGTCACGATTCAACAATCCAATATGGTGTGATGAGTAATCGAGGCCCATTGAACCCTTTGTATGGTAGTACCGGAATAGGTGGTCCAATTCCATTCAGAGCATCCAATAGGGTGTTGTACAGTGTTGAACTTCTGAGGCTCCGCAATCATTGTTGTACAGTGTTGAACTTCTTAGGCTCCGCAATCATTTCATGGGCGGTACCAGAAGGTGTGGTGCAATTGGGATCAAAATTTCAATTTTTGTTAACAATGGCCAAATACACACCGAGAGGACTAATTGGTTGAGAATAGGTTGTAGCAACCGTAAATTCGATTGTTACAACAACCGAATTTGGAAATAATTCGGATGCAGCAGCCGAAATTGCTACCAAATTCGTTTGGAGTAACCGAATGTGGTATGTATTCAGGTGCCACAACCGAACCTGGTATCAATTCGTGTGTCACTACCAAATTTAGTATCAATTCGGTTGTAATTCTCGGTTTGTAATTTTTTTTTATAAGAATGCAGGAAAATGTATAATTTCTTAGTAATAAAAATAACATTTGTGGCACTATCGAAATACGGTTGTGTGAACCTCTAACGAGGTTGTGTCAACCTCTAACGAGATTACGGCTAATTCAACTGTCTGAACCGAATATTTTTGTGAGTGCACCTTGACACCAAGTTTCATTTATCTGCGTCTACTCCTTCTGTATGAGGTCAGCTTCAAAGAAATATGGCCAGAAACCGCACCAAACAGTGGATTTGGCTGGATGAATTGTTTTTTAGCTGAGCATGTTTGAGTTCGACACATGTCACGAATCGCAAGGGATCCAACAAAAATTCCTCCATTACATCCCATGAAAGGCTTGGGAAGAGATCCTCAATACCAGTGAGCTGTGCGCTTTCTAGTTTTTACTCTCACTGAATGGTATCTACATTTTTACACCTGTTCCGAACGGTATTTTGAGAAGTTTTTTCATGGCTAAGTGTTCGATAATGTAAGGTAGTCAAAGCAATGATCGAACCCACGTTCTCATATACAAAAGCCGCTGCCACTTACAATTGCACCACCGATGGCAATTTGCATCTGCTATTTTATTGCACTTCTTGTTAAAATTAATTAATAAATTTAGCAGACGATTTATCTCATCTCCCCAGCTAAATTTCCTATTACATTCCAGGAAGGGATTCGGGAGATATTCTCGTAATCAGTGAGCTGTTTGCTTTCAAGTTTTTAATCTCAGTGACTGCGACCTCTAGCTTTACACCGGTTCCGAACGGGTTTTTGAGAAGTGTTACATGGCTAATTACTCGATAGTGTCGCCAGCTAGATGATATGGAATTTAATATCCCTGCAAGCTCTCTACAATTTACTAGGCGTGTGTGAAATGATGTCGTATCAGCAAACGACGGCACCCACCTAACGGCCAGATTATTCCCTTCCGATGATATTTATAAGAATCTATTGGCGGTATCTTCTTATTCTGAGAGATATTCTTTTCACGGCTTCATAGAGCTGACGATCTCAAAAGCAAATCACTCTTTGTTGTAAGTTTTCTGAAGAATTTCCGTACCTTTTATGTGTCATTTAATGGCTTTACACATTTTCCGTCAAAGTGTGCCAAAATGTAATACTGTTCTTAAACAGAAGTTATGATGTACGTCAGCCTAAACAATAGTACTACAAATAGACGCATTTTTAATAGAATTATTTATGACTTTTCGTCTCCGGTACCCAAGCTTCATATTATCTGCACATAATGAGACTTTATGACTGTGTCACTGGCCCGCTGTTTGCTTCTACACCACAATGATGAGTACGTCCGCACCATAACTAATGGTCATAATTTAAATGTCATCTGCTTAACAGTTTAGTTCACACTCTACTTCAGGACAATACTAGAATAAAGGAGCACACGCAAAACCTTTACAAAGGAAACATGGAAATGGAACAATAGTTCTTCTGTTCCTAGGTTCTATTCGGAAAAAAGACAACAACTACAAAAAAACAGGAAAATAATGTCATCATCAGCATAACTAATCGTGATTACGACGAGAGCCCATTACAAAACAACACCCGCCTCAAGTACGGGTGTGGGTAACCTATGTCAGTTGGTCAAACTCGTCTACATATGACAATGATTGGAGTAAGGATACCAAACACTCCATCCATAAATTTACTTGTGTATATTAATGGATTTATTCCTGGCTTTTGCTTAAGATATAACACATATATGACTAATGGAAACCTTGTTTGGTTAAAGAGTTTTGTTTGTTTCTCAAATTCCTTTATTTCAGCCAAGTTAGCCGAAAAAATACAGGCCTTTGCTCAGTACTAACAAAGAGCTCATTACTAATTGAGCCTTTTCTTGTTTCCATTTATTTTGTTTAGGGTTTTGGCTTAAAGCTAATATATTAACTTTAGCCATGACTTAGCCCTTTTTTCTTTATCGAGTTGTCAGAAGGGTGTGTGTGAATTGTAGTCAAATGTCTAGAGCGTGTTCCACGTGCTTTATCTTGATTTAGATTTGATGATACCAAAAATGTGTGATGTTTAGTTGTATTATTATATTGGAGCGGTAATTAGGCAACACTTTGGATACATTTATTTGGAGTAGAGTGTGGGTGAAAAAAAGTGGAGGTTCGTTCGGTGGTGCTCGTTATATAATGAAGATATACACGCTGAAAAATATCGGCCCCAGCAATATATTGCACGAAACATGTACATGTTTGCAAACACTGTTTTCATGAATGTAAGGTCTGCTGCTTTTTTGTTTCTTTCTTGTTTGTCTCGTGTTTGACTTGACCGGTTTTCAACAAAAAAGCCACATTTGGGTCTTAAAAACATATAGCCTATTAATCATTGTGTCTCAAACATGTTATATTTGCGACAAGCTACAAACACTTTATATTTGCATCCAAACGACAACAAAGGACAGATTTGTCAGCGTGCGTATAATTGTACAGGGTGGAGCGCGGTAATTTGCTTTCTTGCACTGTAGGCTGTGGCGGCACTGTTGGTCGAAGAGAGTGAAGAGTGTGCGTGGCTTACAGTGGCTGACGGGAGATTTATACTCGTCTGCCTTTCAGTTGCCATCATGCATTGGACACGTGAGGAGAGTTCATTTTGTGTTGAAGCATATTTTTCAAATGCGCACTCGATCATTGCAGTGCAGCGTGCTTTTCGTTTACAATTCGTTGTTCGCGGAAGTGTTCCTAGACGCCAATCAATTGTAAATTGGGTAACTTCATTGAGAACAGCAGGGAATGTGTCATGTGTACGTAGGCGATCTGAGAGAAGGATTACAACAACACAAAACATCGAGAGAGTTAGAGCAGCAGTACTGCAATCTCCGAAACGCTCTGCTCCGAAGCAATTACTTGCTCTTGACATTTCCAGGCGTTCTCTCTACCGGATTCTTCATAAAGAACCGTATAAGAACCGTGCGTGGTCCAACAATTGTCAGCACGGTACTATTTGACACGGCGGACCTCTTGTGAAGATATTCGTGCAACTATACCCCGTGACGCAATTGTGTTCTTTTCTGATGAGGCATATTTTTCTTTTCGGTTACCTGAAGTCGAACGTGTATATCAACCGTCCCAACACCTTGGAAGACCTAATCAACAATATTGAGGCTGAAATTGGCAGAATACCAGTCGACATGCTTGTTAGAGTTCATGAAAACTTCAGAAAACGTATGCAGCAGTTTGTGGATAGGGAAGGTCGACATTTACCAGATACACTATTTAAAACCATGCAATTTAAAAATTCCCTTACTGTTCAATATAATTAAAATGTAAAATACATTTTTCTAAGGTTCATAATTTTTTATTTCATTCCCAAATAAGCTAATTAACGCGCTCCACCCTGTATAACAGTGCAAAACTACAGTTACAGTTACAGTCGGAATATTTGAACCTATAAATTTGGTAAAAGTGTACATTTTCGTTTAGATGAAAAACTTGACTCGCTTGTTTTTCTGCAATTATACCAATATCAATGGAAAATTGTTAATTGCTATCAAATAATTCAAACAAATATATCCCATGTATGCGTTTTATATAAATTTCATCTCCGAGATATTTATATGGGCCTATTTTACAAGTTCATGCCATTACAATTCATGACGTTTTCTCTAATACAGTATCTGTTCAGTACAAAAACATGTGAAATTCCTTTACATTTTCCGTTCATAATTCCAAATAAAACCTTTATTACAGTCTACACTTTCGATTCGTCAAAATGCCATCAATAAGACACAGAAAAATCTAATGTTAACGATCTGATTGCATGCGATATTTATATCTGCTAAATTGAATTTGAATAGATCATATCGAGGGTAGTACATAAACGCCAATGAAACCAAATTCCAAATTGAATTTTCATTCACACGCATGTGTTAGATTTGGGTTGGAGAGACAACGGTGTCAGTTCAATTTCACAGAATTCCGAACAAAATCATCACCATCACACACTGTAAACGATTCCATGGCGGAAGAAACTGAAAGAAACTTCCAAAACAATTTGAGTGATTTGATTTGATTATACGAAATTTGGAATTGTGTTGCGGGTTAAATGAGCGTTTAACTCGTAGAAATTTATAGTAGATTATGTGAAATCGAAAGAATTAAATAGAAATCTTGAAGATTCAACGGTTTTATGGGTTTTCACTATAAACCGTATCGGTTGATCTTTGCCGATTAAACGGCAGCAAAAAAGGTGTTTCTCCATGTTTTGGGGAGGAGAAGGGCCTTCATACGTTTGGCATTGTTAAAATATTTCTTTTTGGCATGTTTAAAGGTGATTTTTATTATTTTCTTTTCGAAACCTACGCTGTTCAGTCAAACACAAACGATTTAATAATTAAAATTAAAAAATTTAATTTGAAAATAATTTCGAAGGAAAGAAATAGCGACCGAACAAACGAACGGAAGTGGTTTAATAAGCAAATTGATGAGCATTTTTATTTCGTTCAGTTAGCTACCATTAATGGAAGTGGTTTAGATTAAGACACAAGTAGAATGATATAAAATTACATGAGTGGCGTGCGTGATAACTGTTGAAACTTATTGTTAGTGAGCTGCAAATTAATCACGTAACAGCGAACAATTTTTGGATTGTTACAATATTAATTAAATTCAAATTAATTAAATATCAAATTGTATACACACACATAGTTGCTAATGCAGTAACTGTGGAAGACGGCAAAGTTTATGAAAGCAAACGACTTTTGTACTGTTAATTTTAAGCAGTTTTCCAATGGGATATTCGTGAAAACTCTAAGAGAAAATACAGTGAATTCAATCAGATCCCATAAAAAAACTTGTAAACACCAATAAACCGTGGATGTCCAATAATACGAATGATTTACTGTCAGGCCCATTCGAAATGTGGAACAATTACTAATATTGAAACGAACGTTCCGCTCCCCTTTTTTCTTATTCAAGTAAAATGCACAGTGGTAAACTTTATCTGAAACGGTAGCGTCATAAATAATTTGGTTGAGTTGAACCCATTATTTGGAATGACGCAGAATAATAGAAACGTATATTGTGAATAACTAAAATAAGAAATTGTATTATTCGAATTTTGAACGTAAATATCATTTAAACTAAATACAAGAGAATTGCGAAATTCATTACGAATAAAGTCTATAATGTTACTATTTATTTGGAAATAAAAATTTGTTTTTTGCAATAAATTTGATTTTTTATTCTACATACAATAAATTAATGGTTTTTGAATCCATTTCTTGAATAAGGAATTATTTTATATTGATTCTTTTCTTCTTTTTTTGTTTTAAATTTCAACGAACATGGGATGCGCTAAAGGCTCCGAAAAATAATAAATTTTACTTTTGAAATGTAAAGGACTAAATGTACTCCCAATATCAAGACCAATTAAGAGAGGAGAAACAGCGTATTCAGTTATTTGAATAACATCGAGAAATATGGAAAAACATGAAAGAGCGCACTAAAATGGCAACAACTGTTCGAGAAAGACAAAAAATTTGAAGACTTGCGTCCAATTCTTCAATGTCGTCGGCGAGTGTTTGTACAGTATGTAGTGTTTTAAGTTCATATGCATTCATTTCTCGTCGGGGATTGCAAAAAAAATCCGCCATTTAATGCAAAACATAATGGTCGGACAAGTGGTCGGAAGCATGGGCTTACCAACAAGATAATGCTCCAATTCATACTGCTGGTGCTGTAAAACATTTGATTCATGACCGAAATGCGGAACCTTTGCATTGGTCCCATATTCACCCGATCAAAATATAGTGGAAAATGTCTGGGGTTGCTTGTACGAAAAGTATGCGAAGACGCAAACAAATATAAAACAAAGAGTCATTTAAAGATGCGATAAAAGATGCATGGGACTCAATGTCTTTAAATTATGTAGGGTCTCTTTATCAGTCAATGCCTGGCCGTATTTTTTAAGATATTTCCAAAAAGAAGAGCTATAGTTTCTAAAAAAGATGATATTTTGCAAATGCTTCCTAATGATTCCTGGCAAACCGTCTATCTATTTTAGATCTAGCCACAGATCTACATCAGCGGTTGTTTGGAATGTTGCTTTTGAAAATTTCATCAAACTAAATGCAAACGAAAACTATTCTGAATTGCGAAATTTCCGCTATGCAAGTGTCTCATATTTTATATATTTTTTCATTTTTCCTTATTCAAGTGATGCATTCAAAAACCATGTACAAATAAAAAAAACAATTTTAGTTTAAAAAAAATAAAAAAAATTTTTTTTCTTATTTTGCTACAAAAATAGTAAGATTATAGACTTTATCCGCAATTCTCCTATATCCAATTTAAATGATATTTACTTTCAAAAGTTTAAAAATATAATTCCATATCTAAGTGATTCGCTGTGAATTTCTTATACAGGGTGATTCAGGAAGTTCCGGACAAATTTCTTCAGCGTATTCCTTGGCTCATTTCATGAAGAAAAGTCCACTAGGACCATGTCCGAAAATGCAAGAGTGCGAAATGGCAGCGGGTTCAAAATTTTCGGATTGGCGGTCGAAGGGTTGTAGGGTAAAGTTGCTAACTTCTGAGCCAGTGGTCGGTTGGGCTTGTAGGAAATTTCTTTAAGAGGCCTTTCAGAATCAATAAAAAAAAGTAGACAAAAGTCAAATCGCCCAGATACAGAGCTTTCGGAAAAACTGGAAAAAAAAATTCACATAACCTCAATTTGCTCACCAAGATGGTATGTGAATTTTTTTTCCGAAAGCTCTGTATCTCGGCGATTTGACTTTTTTTAATTGATTCTGAAAATTTCTATAAAATAAAATTTTAAACGTGTTAGTTTACAAAAACGAATACATGTGTGCTGTTATTTCTCTTCCAAAAACAAAAACAAACATTTTTGCATTTCTGTAAAATGGTCATAACTTTGTAACGGTAAGACCTCTGGGCTTCGTTTAGGTCATTTTGGAAAGGTAAGAGGTATGGCTATCTTTCAACAGAACATCTTTCAAAACATTAGTTACCTGCAGTCTGGCTGAGACAATTGAGGTTATGCGAATTTTCCGAAAGCTCTGTATCTCGGCGATCCGACTACTGGCTCAGAAGTTAGCAACTTTACCCTACTACCCTCCGACCGCTAATCCGAAAATTTTGAACCCGCTGCCATTTCGCACCCTTGCATTTTCGGACATGGTCCTAGTGGACTTTTCTTCTTGAACAGAGCCAAGGAATACGCTGGAGAAATTTGTCCCGAACTTCCTGAATCACCCTGTATACTGGAAACCTTCTCCCACGCTAAAGCAATTGGTGAAACAGTGTCAAGTAAGGTTATCTGTTTGAGAGATGTATCGAAACTTTCTGATGATCCTACATTTTTAGACAACAAACTGCTGCATTAGTTTAGTTTTAATAGTTTCATTTCGTTTTGGTACATCAGTCGGATTAGCGGAGTAACATTAGAGAGCCATATACGTATACATATGTAAACAAAATTTGTCGATATTCAGTCACATTTATTATTCTTTAACATAAGGATGGCTAGGAGTACTGTCAAGTAATAAATGTCATCTAAAAATCTTCTAAAAAGTATTCCACTTAAAACTAATAATGACAAAAGTTTGTATTAACTTTCTTCTGGAACAAAAATGTCAATGAAGTTTTAAATAAAGCGACATGCATCCAAGCTGATTTAGAGTTTCTATACTTAACAGGTTTTTAAGTTTTTAAATCACAAATGGTTTTATCTTCTTTGTCCCTTCAGAATTTGATCACACTAGAATCTTTCCTAGTTCCTTTGAAACTTTTCGCACTGGTGGACATTATTATTATGGACATCCGATTTGTCGGGCAAAATATGTCAATAGGGTCGGCACTCATCCACCTTGAACACTGCTCCATTAAATCGGTTACGTCCTTTTATAAGACCATGCAATTGATTTATCAACGAACTACAAGTTCTTTCTTTGTAAGAAAATAATTTTTGAATTTTTGAGAATTTTTGAGTCTCAGGACTATAACTTCCGGAAATATAGATCAAAATTGGCAGCTGGTGCTTTCGATAAAGGGGATCATAAATCATTAATTCAGTTTTCGTTATTGACGAATAGCCTACAGTAGCCTACACGATCGGTCCAATTTTTAAGCACATTATCGATTGTGGGCAGCTGTATTTCACCAATGGCTTCACGAATATTGTCCTTTAAAGCGTCAATTGTCTCTGGCTTGTCGGCGTAACACTTATCTTTGAGGGCACCCCACAAATAATAGTCCAACAGCTCCGAGGTGGCCAAATGACATCAGCTCTGCGGCTGATAATGCGATCTTCAAATCCGTACGCAATTTTCGCACACATTCTGCAACATTACCATGATTTTCAAAGTAATGTCGCAATATTTCCCAGCGTAGTTCAAGCGTATACACAACCATATTCGTTCAGCGGAAGGATAAAACTAATTATCTGCCAAATCAGACATGAGCTAAGTGTTACCATTCACGAAATAAGCACTAGTTGAAAAAAAAACATTAGATGGCGGCCCCTTTATAAAGAAGGGTCTGCTGTGATTTCTAAAGCTTGGTTTCCATTTACATTACGTGAAGCTATTACGGAAAGGTTTTCTCTATCAGTTAGCTGTGGGCTTTCTGTTTTTGTCCTCACTGATCAAAACCTACTGCTTTACTCCGAATTCGATAATTTACGCCTAAGAAGATTTTGAATGGTTATGTACTGTCGCAGTCACTAAGTAAGGCGACTGTCGTCAAAGGACCAAATGAAAGGTGGTCAGAGTAAGACATAAACCCGTATTTCCATACATTCAAATCGCGAAGGCACCACTAAATATCAAACAAAAATTACTAAATATTTCAAATTCTTTCTAAAGGCATGTATAAATGACAAAATAAATTTTTCCGAAATATTGATGAAACAGTCTTCATTAAACCTATTAAGGTTTTCGTCAATTTCATTAATATTATAAAAGTTGTTATTAAAAATTTACGTATTCATTAAAGGTATTAATAAAACAATTCCATAAACCATTCGTCATTTATTGATTGGAAGTTTTCCAGGTTTGGTACCTTGTGTTTGGTACCGTCATTATTTTTAAAATAATTGAACACTAAATAATTCTCATTGTATTTGTATTCGTTACATATGTAATTTGTTAATACCATTATTCTGATCAGTCTCTGCTGAGGAACTGTGGTTTAGTATAGATGTATGGTTTGCTAGGAATCATTATGAAGCAATTCGTAGAATCTATGAAGGATTTCATGATAGTAAAGATGAAGCTGTATATAAGTCGGTGCAACATCCATTTCAGATCTAATTCAATGTTGTTCAAGGATTGTGTCCCAGACACAAACATACAATTCTGACAATCTGTTTAGGAAAAATATGGCATTATGACTTAGTGGGTTTTTGTTATTAACGGTTGTATCACGTAGGATGAAAATACCATTTAACACAAAACTGGGTCAACGCTAATTATACTAATATTAATATTTTAATAAAAGGAAAAAAACTAAGTTTAAATTCACTATAAAATCAACGCGGATTAATTAAGATCTCTTCAAAGTCATCTCATAAAAACAAAGATTATCATCGTACGAAATGTGCTAATGTTTTAATAGAAATCATGTGATTCCAATTCTGATAAGCAAACAAGACAGTTTCTGTGTAAAAAATCACATCTCAAAAATTAAAGCTCTTAATGGGTGTTTCCATAAAACAACCATAAAATGTTAAACTTTAAAAATGTATGATACTTTTGAGTGTGATTATACATACACAAGTCACAAGTCCAGTCCATTTACGCATATTTGTATATTGTATCCATCGTTAATAAAACGATGAATATTTTAACAAAACAAGAAATCAATAAAACCGACAACAAGCTAAAAATCTGATTCCAATGACTTTTGATTGAATACCCGTGGGCAGTTTCAAAATTCAACAAAAATTGAGTCAAAACAAAATATCGACAAATTCACGCTAAAAATCACACCTCGTGTTTAATTAATTACAACATTTATGACGTGGAGCCATTGATTTGGACATTGAAACTGTATGCGATAGGAGCCAAAAAACAAAGGTAATGTTGTTATAGAAAATCTGTTGTAATTTGAAATCATAAATTCGTGTTTCAATCGTTTGATCTTTCATAATCTTTTCAAAACTAAGTATGTCGATAGTGATAGCCACTTCTATACCCAACCTAACCGACAAGGCATTTCAATTTGTGGAGATCAATTTGGAGAAGATGGATAGTCATAAACTGAGTTTAAGGCAGAGATAAAAGAAAGCGGTTTTTATTTCGAAATATTTAGTAAAATTTCATTTCAAAGTTTGACAGCTCTTAAGAGCGAACAACTTTTGGGACCGTCTAAATTGTGCATTAGGGTGGCAATTAAATGTATGTAGGAAAATATAGTTTCGAATTTTAAAAAACCCAAGGCGGATTCTTGTTCCTTATGGTCTAAAACTGAATTGGTGAAAATTTCTGCCGCATCGGACAACTCTAAGCCGTGCCGCATTTTAGTCAAAGTTTTCAGATTTTGGCATTTAGGGTGAAAATTCGAAATAGAAAATAGACTTCTAGCAGAAGTCTATACGCTTCCCATAAGCTATAACACGATATATTCATGCAACGTTTTCATGGTGTTATCGTGCGGCCATCTTGGCGATTTTTCCTCGAGATAGCCTACTTTGCCGCATAATAACACCATGAAACCATTGCATGAATATATCGTGTAATAGCTTATTGGAAGCGTATATACTTCTGGTATTGGAATCCAAGTTAAATATTTTTTTACAGTCAGATACAATTTGTGGAAAAAACCGAAAACCCCAAATTTTAATTTTTGTTGAAAATTGCAAATTTTTTCAAATTAAAAATTGGAACCCTTAGAATGGTCGGATTTTACTCAAACTTTATCCAGTTTATACTCAGGTTAAACTAAATGAATGTGCAAAATTTTTTTCAAATGCACCGAGGAATGAAGATTTTCTAGTGTATACGAATTTTTAAAAAAAATGCCAAAATCCGAAAACATTGACTAAAATGCGGCACGGCTTAGAGTTGTCCGATTCGGCTCAAATTTTCACCAAGTCAGTTTTAGACCATAAGGAACAAGAATCCGCCTGGGGTTTATTAACAATCCGAAGTTGTTCTTTTCATTGCCACCCTATTGTGCATGCATAAGAACGCGAGATCAAATATTGCACTCAATGCATATTCGAGCAGAACGAAATACTACACTGACAGTTGATGGTTTGATAATTGAAGACGTGGGTGGATTCAATCATCAATTTAGGATGCAAGATTACCAAGTATGGTGGCTCCGAGGCGCATATAAGTGATCGTATAGATAAGACCACTGTTACATTCCTAAACCTGCATAAAATCTAGCGTTATAAAAGAATATCAGAAAGGGTGAAATTGCGAATATTCAATTGCACTGTGAAGTACGGTACTGTTGTACGGTACTTGGAACTTGGCGAAGCTGACAATGGACAAGGTCCAAACATTTTTCAGTCGTTGTTTGAGACAACTACTCCGTATCTACTTACCCTGGACTATCGGTCATGTACTTAGACGTCCAACATCAGGTATTACAAGAGCGGCACTTGAATAGAACCCGCAGGGGTAACGTAGGCCAAGAAGACTACCAAATGCAAAGAAGCGGTGCCTAGGAAAAGAATAAAAAAAACTCGACTATCATGGAACCAAATTAAATCAGAGAGAATTCAATGACGCCCTATGTTGTTGGCGAAGTTTTTGTATAAACTTTGTATTGTAATATTGTTTATGTTGTCATATTTTGTCCAATATTCCAATATTCTTAGTTTCCAGTGCACTGACGTGAGCATCCCTAATATAGCATTTTCTGATGTTGCTAGGGCTGTGCGATTAATTGATTGATAAGTCCACGTGATTAATCGACACCCTGATTAAGCGAATAATTGATTAAGAATACAATTTGGTTAATAATGGATTAATCATAATTTTGACTAATTAATATTCATGATTAATTGATTAATCAAAAATGGATTAATCAAAAATTGATTAATCAAAAATTTTAATAATTGAGTAATTCATGTTTCTAGTATTTACTTGTTTTAATTTTTTCAACAACCTTCCTACTCAAATTGTTCAAGGTGATGTTCGACGAAAATTGACTTACACCACGTGGAGTCTAATGCTTGTCACGTCGTTTTGGTGGACGCAGAGAAAAAAACTCGTTCTTCCCAAACGAAATCTCAGATAACCGAAGTTCGTTTGGGGACTGTAGATGGGAGTAACGAACTTCTGTTACTCCATACATATCAATTCGTTTGGGGAAAAAACGTTTGCGAAAAACGAGAAACAGTTCCGCCAACTGTTTTTGTCGGTTACAGCAACCGAGTTGTAGTTGCTCCAAACTAAAACCGTTTGCGAGAACTGAAAAACGTTTGCAGTAAACGGGTTATAACAAATTTGAGCTGAAAAAACGTTTGCAAGAATCGACAAACGGTTCCACCAACTGTTCTTTCGGTTTGTTTTAAACAAAAGTTGTAATTTTTGTCTATTTTGCCACTGTCTACTTAGACGTCTGTCTCGCCACACATTCAAATAACATCTAAAAGCGCAGCAAACTACAACGCGTCAATTGTCCATCCAAGATATATTGACAATGTAGAAGCATTAGAGTGTGTGATCACTTTTATATGGATTCCTGAGCGTGTATACCAAAAGAATGGATAAGAAGAGAGTATGAGAGAAATTTAAGTTTTTATTAGAAAAATGGATAATTCAGTTATCGCAAACGTTTTTTAAATTTGCGGCAAGTGTAATATTGTAGACGTTAAGAACGATTGCGATTAATAAATTAATACAAATCAATCAAAGTATTGTTGCGGCAAACGAGCAACAAACTTTTTTTTCTTTGCGTGTGCAGAATTGTGAGATTTAAACGTATTTTGGACTTTTTGCTATCTTGTATTATTAGTATACATTTGGGTTATATTTAATACGAAAGTTGTAAGACACAAACACGAAATGCCGTTTTTGTTTTATTGTTGGTTGTTTTGAACTAATGCCTCTATCTGCTATTATTAAAGCAATACATTTCAACATGCAACGTCCATATGCAACGAAGCCTAATGTCGTAAATTTACTGCGAGAAGACGCACTCCTAGGCATCTTTACTCTATGGGTCCAATACATTAATTAATTGATTAATCATAGTTTCTATCAGTCAGAATTTTTGATTATTCTATTAACTTATTAATCACGATATCGATTAATCAAAATTTTGATTAATTGCACATCACTAGTTTTTGCTTTTTGAAATTCCAAATCAAAGATTTACTATTTTAAATTTATAAAGTTCCAAATAAAACTAAGAACTTCGCCTTCAATTTGAATAAAATGTAATTATAATTAAAAATTATTTGTAATTGAAAAAATGTAAAACAAATTTAAATTTTTCGTTCCGATTTTATGAATATTCTGATTGAAATCAAGAAGTTGAGACATACTAGACGCACGTTTAGTAGACGATTTGTGTATGAACATGTTTCTTATTATTCTATTCATATGTTTTATGAATTCGGGATTTTGTATCTAGCATTAGAAAATTCTCAATTCTGACGACGAAATCCATGTTGCTGATAGGGTATAGATTATTTTAATTGCCAAAAAATTTTTCATTAATTTTTATTTGAATTACCAAATAATTTACTTCATTATACGTCTACTTCATCTTACCAATGATTTTTTTAACCAATCCAATTTCTTTTCTTTCTTTTCAGACCCCTCCACCCTGAATATTTTTGCCACACGGCCAAATCCCAAGAAAAAACGTAAAAGCCGCACGGCATTTACAAATCACCAGATATTCGAATTGGAGAAGCGTTTCCTCTATCAGAAGTATCTCTCTCCAGCGGATCGTGATGAAATTGCCGCCGGTCTGGGTCTCTCTAATGCTCAGGTTAGTCCAAAAAGTTGATTTCCAATTGGTCTTATTGCAAACAAACGCTAATTAAAAATAAATAAATACCCCTATAGGTGATCACATGGTTCCAGAATAGACGTGCCAAACTGAAGCGGGACATGGAGGAGCTCAAAAAGGATGTTGAAAGTGTGAAACAATTGTCAGCTCATAAAAGTTTCTTAGAAAATGTTAATGATTTAAGTATTTTAAAGACAAGACCAGTCAGCCGACACCCCCACCCCACATCAGCCCTGTCACAGCCACATACGGAAGTCATCCATACAGCAGCGGTTACACATGGCATCCCTGGTACATCAACAGGAGCAGCAGCAGGACGCCCACCCAGTGTACAGCATCAGCCCACAGCAGTTCAACAACCTATTCTCCCCCACCAGCCCCAGCACAGCCAACACCACCACCTTCCATCACATGCCATCACAACCAACACGTGCAATGAAATCGGAGAAAGTAAACATATCATCATCACCACAACCACCTCTACTGCCACAAGGCCAGGCAGTAATCCCACAGAAGTCAATTCATCAAGACGAAGTCATACTCAATCGGTCGCACCTCAAGACAACGTTAGGCCACAACCATCAGCCCAAAATCAACAACCTGCCCGTAACTTGCAAATCAATACAAGTCGAGGATAAAAAGGATATCAAATTATTGAAGTTTTGTACTCTTTTGCATTATCGTCGACAAGAAAAGCAAAGGAGTTCAATAGTGAAGGTGAAATTTGAAACTGCTTCCTTGTAAGAAATTGGCATCATTTCAAGGATAATATAATGATAGTACCTATAATTTCGAAAATTTTGCTAAATGTAATTGGTATTAATGTACACATATGGGTCATTCAATGTGAGCAGCGTAAAATTGATATCTATTTAAAACCGCGTCAATTTAACAGGCAAGATTTAAAAAAATTTCATTTACTTGTTCGTGAACTAACAACCCACTTGGCATCAACACCGACTTAGATTCCTAAAAATCCAAATATAATTGATATATACAAGGATTTTCTCAAGATTACGAGCAGTATGTGACTTCTTAACGTTTTCGTGCATTATATTCATTAAGATGTTGAACAGATCGCACAACAGGTTGATCCCCAATATAAAGTAGCTGTAGTATAAACAATTATGGGCAATTACATTGTACATGGGAAGAACTTTTAAAAACAAATAATTCTGATCACGAATGTGGCACCCGATTTAGTTGATTGGTCCTAATTATCGAGATATTCGGAATATTAATTAAAATTATGTATATTTATACCTCAGAGAAGGAAAAAATACTTTGTAATATTTAATAATTTTTTAACAGAGAACAAATATTGGAATTATTTTCAAAAACATGAACGATTTGTAACTTTTGGAATTCTGCTTTGGATCAATACCTTATTTTATTTAATTTAAAGTCATAGAAAATTAAGATCAGTATTCAACGATGTACTGTTGATCGCACTTTATCAGAGTTTTTCAAGTTTTTATTCAAAATTATACAGACAAATTATGTCACAACCAAATTGGATACAAAAAATCAATCAAAAGCCATTTTGAACAAAAGTTTTGATGACTCAGTCAAATATTAACCAATAGTAATCAGCAAATCCTCGTTGAACACTTTTTTGAACATGATATCATTAAAAATAATACCAAAAATAGAATACAATAAGGAAAAATCTGTTACAGCCAATATTATATGTTGTCGCAACCGACTTGAGAGTATGCTGCAACCGATTCTAGATGTTGTCACAACTGACCTTATATGTTACCACAACCGACCTTAAAGCTTGTCGCCACCAACTTTGAACGTTGTCGCAATCAACTTTAGAGGCTATCACAACCAGAAATGGTTTCGGTCATAGCAACCGAATACAAAATAATGTCCGTGATTGTAAACACAAATTTCGCTCGACGTAACAGAATTCATGATTAATGAAAAATTCGGTTGTTGCAACCGAATAATTATCAAATTGTGTTATTGGAACCGAAGTAAAGGAAAAATCAGTTGGAGCAATATAGTTTAGGTTGATGTGGACATCACTCTTGACACACTTAGTCCAATGAGGACCGTTGTAATACTACAGGACGTCATGTACCTTCCCCATCTTTGAACTTGAAAATTGACCTGGTGTGGGTAATGGGCGTTCAATCCATATGATATCCCATCCCGAAGTTCCAAGATGGGAGCTGTATTGGTTCCTGACGGGCGAATTTGTGCTCCTCAAAAAATGCTATGGTCATCCGTCTTAACTCCCAGTATATATACCTTAGATCCAAAAAGAAGTAAGACTTTAAATATTGTATGCTTCCCACACAAACTGCGGGCTTGAGCATATCTAATGCTCCACACTCCTATCACCCTCTCAATCAACTTCGGAACTAATCAAGAGCTTAAATTCCAGGTCTAAACGCATGTCTGGCCATCAAACAGAGTCCAATGGCCGCAGCTAGTAGCGTACAGATATTCTGCCTACACATACAGAACTAGTTCTTTGACAAGAGGTTGTAGCAAACATAAATTCCTCTGTTGCTACCGAATTGCAATTGCCACAACCGAATCTAGGTTGTCACGAATGAATTTAGTCCCCACAACTGAAATTTGATTGAAACAAACTCTAAAAAGTTGTGACAACCTCTAATACGCCTGTGATAATTTTTATTGCTATTGTGAAACCTCTACTGCGGTTGTGACAAACTCTAATGTGGTTGTGGTGTTAGATGCCGAGGTTGTGACAATCTCTACATTCGGTTTCGACTAATTCGGGTATTTAATCTATAAACGTGGGGGTGGATATAAAGTTTTTTGATCGATTCATGTCCTATATTGGCCACGCCTGCCTGGTGATTCAGCAATTTTGTTCCTCTAGGCTAGTTTTCGTTCGCATGTCTAAGGGTTTTGGTTTTAAGCACGAGCTTACATCTTTTCTACATACTCCATATCGAGCTAAACGACTAACGTAGTCCCTAATCTCACCTGATCATCATCTTTATCGTTCCCTGGAATATTTCTGTGCCCCACATATAAAGTGGACATCAACCTGATTGGTTATCTCTTTTAGAGATGCGCGGCAGTTTTGGCAACTTTTAAAGCCCAGAAATCAGATTGCAGAGATTTTATAGGATGAATGTCAGCGTAGGCATTGATACTCCTGGCGGTGATGACGTTACGTCCCAGCCGGTGGACACCTTCCCCGGTAGCCTTGTCTTCTGTCTGAAAACCAAAATGGCGTGATAGCCTTCGAGCAGGGCCTGTACCCACCGCATTAGAATAGAAACCCTACTTTACCATCTAGTTTGGAGCCATTAGTGAAACAGCATAAATATCTTGTATTACCTGATATAGATATGTGCGGTGCGGTCCATCCAGTCCGATCTATCTGGGATTTGAATAGAGCAAATTCTCTCAGGGTGAACGTTGGATGCAAAGTAATTAATTATATATTCGGTTGTCCCAACCGAATCAATGATAAAATGAAGTTGTTTCAACCGAATTCCAATGGTGGCAACTGGATTCATCTATGGCTACCTCAATTCAATTTTTACAAACGCAATTCCTTTGCAACAACCGAAAAATTTCAACTCACGTTTACTGGACGATCGTCTTTATGTTTTTGGAACATCTTCAATGGTGACGACTAAATTCATCTGTAGCAACCTCAATTCACTTGTTACAACCGCAATTCTGTTAAAACAGTCGAATTTTTGTCTGCTACAAACTCTTTCCAAACAAATAGTTCTGTGTGTGTCGTGAAAAAATCAGTCATAGTGGAATTTGAACTCACGTTTACTGGACAATCGTTTCGATGTGTTTGGAACATATTTATACAATCACCCATAGGGATGGGGGTATATAAGTCTATCATTTAATATGGGAAAAATGTAACGCATAGAAGGAGCCATATCTTTGGACGAAATTCGTTGTAAGGCTTTTTACAACGATTGAGCCATGTCCATCTATCTGTCTGGCTCGCTGGTCAAAACGATAACTCCCGTAAATCTTTACCGATCACAATGAAATTTTGTCAGTGACCAAACGGGCGTTTTACCACGTCCCTTCTGCACGCTGATAAACAACAGCCACAGCAACATATTTCGGGTAACATGTATATGCTTGAAAGCATTGTTTGCATGAATCCAAGACCTGTTGCTTTTTGTTTCTATGTTGTCTGTCATGTTTTTGTTTTCAGAAGTTGTCAGCAAACAAAGCTTCATTTCGGCTCACAAAAACATATATTATAAGCAATTAATCATTTTGTCTCAAACATGTAATATTGAATAGCAAACACATTGTGTTTGGACACAAGTATACGATATTTGCGACAAGCTACAAACAAGTTATACTTGCATCCAAACAACAAGAAAATACAGATTTTTTCAGCGTGTCCTACCTCCCATACAAACCGAGATATTTTGTAGAAACCCATGATTCTTAAACTTTTCTCTGGTATGTGCGATTAGCTTCAACTCAAATATTGGATGATAATCTATAAATGTCTACGTAATTGGAGGAAATTTGTGAGATGTCTACGTTCATTTTGGCATCTCCAAAAACTAAAGCTGCGTACGGATTGTCAGTAGGATAAATCACATAAAACAGTTCTGATCTTACTGAAATTACTTGTTAGGCTTCTTTCCAGCACACGATAGCCACCCTCTGAAATAATAGTGATTTTGTCACACCCATTTTAGTACCTCCCATACAAAACTTGTGTGGCCGACTGGTTGTTCGACAAGATAATTCCCGTGAATCCCAACCAATCATTATGAAATTTGTATTAGACAACATTTAGTAAAATACCACTCTTCTATACAAAGTTGGTAGTTTTGCCACTCCCATTCTGGTACCTGCTATACAAAAGTTGTGCGGCTGTCCGGTTAATGGACACGATATCTCTCGTAACCCCCAACCGAACGTAGTGAAATTTGGTACTGACCATTTTTTTCTGATGACCTACTTTGTATGTTAATCATCCATACAAAATTTGGGCGACTTTCCACTTGGGCGACAAAATATCTCCCGTAAACTGCAAGCAATCTTCATGCAATTTCATACTGGGCAATATTTTGTCAAAAGCTACTGAGAATGAACAACTTCGCCATGCTCATTTTTGTACCTCCCATACAAATGTTGGTCGAACAATTTGCTGGTAGCCACGATAACTCACCAAAACTACTTTGGATTCTAATTAAGTTTCGATTTGGGAAATATTTTGCGCAATATCACTCTGCTGTTGATTATGGGGGCATTTGCCACGCCTATTCATGTAAGTGAAGGGGGAATGTAAACTTTGTTAATGGAACTCGGACACAATGGATGAGTTAGTATGAGGATGAGGGCATGACTTAGGAAATTGCTGCACTAGTTTTAACAGCGTTCAGTTCGGCAACATTTGACTAACCGAAGTTGGTCCATCAGATTCCATTTATCGTCAGATAAAAGTGCTAATTTAGAACAAACTTTAAAAACAATTTACGATGAATTGCCCGATCGGCTCTAAACGAATCCACGCCTAGGATAAATTTAAGTTTCCTTTTGAGAGCACTATTAAGGATATGGATCATATTCACAGTGTCAAATTCTTTTGGTTAAAATCTCAAAATCAAAATCTCTGGCATCATCAACATTTTATTAATTGTATATAAAATCCATGCAAACAGTATTTAGGACGCTGTCATGATTATAGTTCTCATGCCAGAAGTTGGGGTAGATTGCAGACAGTTGGTGGTTAACTTACGTGACGTCTGTACATGATAATGTGGGTTCAATCCTCGATCTGCCCACCTTATCTTAGTGTGACAATGTCGAGTAGTGGACCAAGAACGCACTGTATAACCGTTCTCATTCGGTGTTAAAGTGCAGGTCCTGATCAGTGAGCCGAAGAATTAGAAAGCAAACACCACATTCACTGTGGAAAGATCTCCTCCATCCTTTCGTGGGATGTTGCGGAAAGGCTAGGTGTTTTTTTCTTGTTATTTTGTTGTTGTTTTTTTCCTAAGTATTACCACTTTAGGTGTAAATTGAATGTGTGTCATCATCACTTATGAATTTAGTATTTTAGTTAGCGCAATGCAGATTTCGTTGATGCATTGATTAGAGGTAATAATGAGAAAAGAATAATATTTGAACTGATTTGAATATAAATAATACCATAACGTGCAATAATATTCTTAATAATGCATTGAATGACCCATATGTACCAGTCCACTTACCCTTGTACACATATTCTCTATATGTGTATGAATTGTATTGTCTTATTGACTCTTGCGTTGTTGGCAATGAGAGTGTACATGTAATTCCCAGTAGTATGTGTAATATATCTGCATAAGTATTATGTTCCTAATGATGTCTTGTATTAAATTTCAATATGAAATATAAAACAATTATAATAAAATATTAACGATTAAATTATATTTAATAATATCTATAATTATATTGAATATAGACATGTGATTTTTATCTCTTTCCATCTCTTCCCATTTTTTGCTTTTTTCATTTCGTTTCAGTTTACCATCTAAGAGTATTTGCTCCAGTGTACAATAATAAATATTTGCAAATGTAAGAATAAATAGTATTAAATTATTATAAACAAAATATTGATGTAGATAAATAAAATATGAAAACAGTAATAAAGAAAGGCCTAATAAAGGGTGTCTCAGTAAGAATTCACTCTTTCATTTTAAAATAAAAAATAAATAAATGGTTTCCCATTACATCCCATGAAGGAATTGGGGAGAGCTTCTCACAACCAGTGAGTTTCTAGTTTTATACTCTCTGATTGGGACCTACAGTTTTTACACCGATTCTGAACGGTATTTTAGAAAGCTTTTTCATGGCTAAATACTCGATAGTGTCGCCGTTACTACGCGAGGTGACCGCCGCCGAAAGAAATTGTACGTGGTCAGAGCAGGAATCGAACCCAGGATCTCATGTACAAGAGACGCACACACTAACCATTGCACCACCATTGCAAATACGTATTTTTTAATATAGCTGTGATTTTGTTATCGGATTGTAAAAAAGACATGTTCCGATTAAGTATGGAATAATATATCCGTCAAATGACCCCCACGGCTCTGATGACAGACCATTCATTACTCATTTCATGAAATTTTTCATGACTTTTTCACAGAGATGTGGCTGTATCTCAGCGATGACGTGTTGTGTCTCGGATTTGGGCTCAGGAATTGTTTCTGGTTTATTCGCATAAACCCGAGATTTCACAAAACCCCCTAAGAAAGAAATCGGCGTTAAATTGCATGACCTTGGTGGCCAGTTGACATAAGAATTTCTTGAGATAATTTGTTCTGCAAATCGTTGTTGCAATAAATCGATGGTGTGGCAGGTGGCGCTATCTTGCTGAAATCACATGTAGTTCAGATCCATGCCGTCCAGTTGAGGCCACAAGAACTCCGTTATCATGTTGCTGTAACGAATGCCGTTTACAATCACTGTAATTTCGACCTCATCTTCAAAAAAGTAAGGCCCAATCACGCCGCCTGACCAAAATCCGCACCAGATAGTTGTTCGTTGTGGGTGCATTTGTTTCTCATGGATTGCAAGAGGATTTTCTGATCCCCAAATTCGAAAATTTTATGTATTCATGAAGCCATTCAGATGGAAATGCGCTTTATCGGAGAAGATAACTTAGTTTTGGAAAATTGGCATTGACTTCAATTTGCTCCATTACCCATTGAACGAATTGGCGGTGATTTCTATTGTCTGCTGGTTTGAGCTCCTGAGTAAGTTGAATTTTGTACTCACGAAGGTAGGTGGGGACTTTTGTCAATAGTGATTCGTTGTAGTGAATCACTATGTAGCTGCATAGTGATTCGTTGTTGAGAAGAATGCTGAATTTATGTTTTCGGGTTTTCGGCGAAACTCTCGTTTACAGCAGCAATGTTTTCAAGAGACCGACCGGTACGTTGACGCACAGGAGTCTTACCGTCCACAACCGACCCAGTATCTACAAATTTCTTGGCTACTCTTCCAATGGTTGACACATTAGGTGCACATTCTCGACTGAAAATTCTTCGAAGTTAGCGAGCGGTCTCAGCATAACTTTCCAAATTTTTGTAATTAGTTTTCACAATTATCAGGCGTGGTTCTTTCGTAAAGCGCTCCATTTTTAATAATCATAATAAACATAGGCGACAGCTGCCAAATTTAAGAGTTGCCACCTGCACAAAAAAAATGACAATAAATCTAACAAGTGCAAACTTACTGAGACACCTTTTAGAATCTTATTAAAGGCATTGAAGGGTATAACTTACAAAAACAAAACGGACGGTTTACAACCTGACTTACAAATGGTCAAGTTTTAAAGGTTACGTCTTATAAAAATTAATATCCTTTCGTGCAGCGTGTGATATTAAATAAAATTCTTTCCTACGAAGTGGGACACTTTATCGAACCCCCTTAGAACCCCACAAAAAAAGGATAGTTTTCGAGAGTCAGATATGTTTTTCTAAATTTTTTATATTTTTGATCAAAATTAGGGGTCAGTTACCCTGGGTAATCCATTATCCATCGCCGTGGGTAATGTGTAAAGGCCGCTTTCCCATTCCCCTGTGTAATGGGTAATCGTGATGAACAATTACCCATCGTTCTGGGTTGCTATCCATTACTTTCGCCACACCATGTGTGTAATGGGTAAACGATCGTTACCCATTTCCCAGTGTAACGGCTTACCTAGAGTAACACTAATCCCCTGTGTGACATTGAGTTCGTTTAAGTGTGAAAAACAAGGGATTCCTTTGTAAGACCCGATTTGTGAATTGCATTCGAGTTGTATACAAACGACGACGTTCTGTTTTTTTCTTAGTTGTCACGATCACCATAGTTTAACATATACGAGATACTCCAACTCTCTCATCTAACGTTTCACTTTATGCTGCTTCCGAGAGGAATCGGAAGTCTGTTATGCTTTAACATCGAACAAAATCCTCCATTTCTAAGTTTGTACATTCACGATGTTCATATATTTATGTTTCGTATATCAAACCTCAGCGACAGAATTCTTCTCTTAAAACGAAAATTTGCAACTTTCAGAGTTCGATTTCCTTCAGTCAAAAAATTAAGAGTGAGTTGGATCATTAATCTAAAACGACCACAGATCTATACAAATAAACCTTCGCTCTCGCTGTTTAAGAGTATTCATTTGATATTGTTTATTGCCGCCGATATTGAAATGTGTTTTTGTATCGTGAGTTGTCATGATCAAAGTCCCTAAAAATAAACGAATTGAGTTCGTCCACTTAGGAAACGGTTCCCGTAGCAATCGGTTAATGCGATATTCTTTCCCTGGTTTATTGTATGTATTGAATCATGTTCAACACGAAGATAATTATAGAAGCATTGAAAGTCTGATTCTGTACGGCAGCAACGAATTACGTCGTACACGCAAAGAAAATAGATTTAAAAGTCGTTTGCCGCAAATAAAAATACTTTCCCGCAAAAAATATTTCGATTGCTACGTATGCTCAACGATGACCTCAAAAGTTGAAACTTTCCTCAAATATGACCTCAAAAGTTGAAACTTTTCCTCAAATAAAAAACGTTGTCGTAAAAGTCGTTTATATTGTTGTAAACTAAACTTTCATGTAATGCCAAAATGTTGATCATTTACTGTTTCGACAAATACAGAAACAGAAGTGAAAAGAGATCTCTTTCTTGAATTGTTGCTCTTCTGTTTCAGCAAAACCTAACAAGCAAATTGAAATTCCCATTTTTCGTGTTCGTGCAATTCCTGCGATAGCTCACTCGGACTTTCAATCATGGAGTCTCTTTTCAATTCCATTGCAGAGAAACCAAAAGTACTAAAATAAATTTCATAAACATTTAAAATTCAAAAAACTACTTCTATTATAAGGGTACACTTCCGTCCAAAATGAATGTCATTCAGCATAATTTTCATAGTAAAGAATCATGGATAAGTAAATCATTACAATTTTGTATAGACACAATTTCGATTACAACAATAGAAACGACTTTTACCACAATCGTATTTATTCTGGGAAACGCTTCAGATTGGCGGCTAACGCTGGAAATATGTACATGCTGAAAACACCCCGTCTCTGGAACATATGCTCTCAAACATATTCTGCAAAAAACATTCTGCAGGAACACACTCCAAATATTCATATATTTACCAGTCAGAAACTCACTTACATATATATAAATGCAAGCAGCAGCAAAGCACATGCACTTGCAAAGATTCATATTTTTGTTTCACCCCAAACATTCATATACTTTCGTCGAAGAATATATGTGTTTCCTCCCAAACGAACGATTGTCGACTGAATGCAACAGATCAGTCAACATAAGAAACATATATTTATAAATATTTATAAATCACTCACGAAAAGAATAATGCAAAAATACAGTTACAACAATATGTCCTTGTCCCTCTTTTATTATTTTGCTCTCGACAGAGCATAGCGACAAAAAAATTAGTGAACGGTGAGCCAGACGCAGCTTTATTTGTATCACAAACAAAGCTGTATTTCGATGACAAAGAAATTAATTAGAACATACTGATCATTTTGTCGCAAATATATAACACTGAATAGCAAACACAATGTGTTTGGATACAACTGTACTGTATTTGCGACAAGCTCCAAACACACGTTATATTTGCATCCAAACAACAACTAATAAAGATTTTGCAGCGTGTATCAAGCAAACTATATCTGAGCGAATGTGATATTTTGCGGCAACAACCTCAAAGCACTTTTGGTTGAACAATTAAAATAAATAAACATAAATTAGGAAAATTTTCCTACGCAAATTTGAACCTGGTCAACGCAGTATTTCCCGTGTTTCACTTCTCACAAAACGAGAATATTCGGTCGCCGCAAATAAATTCCTCAACTGAAGATTAGTTTTCTGTGCATGTAGATATTAGTTAAACATAAGTGATAATATAGAAAAAATTTTTCCCATTACATCCCACGACGGGATTGGGGAGAGCTTCTCACAACCCGTGAGCTGTGCGCGTTCTAGTTTTACACTCACTGTGATGGCCACCTCGCTTAGTATTTAGCAATGAAAATGCTTCTCAAAGATACCGTTCGGAACCGGTGTAAAACTATAGGTCCCAATTAGTGAGTATAAAAATAATATACACTGTTAAAAACCACCCCAGCAACATATTACAGGAAACATGCATATGTTGGCAAGCATTGATTGCATGAATTTATGATCTGCTGATTTTCTGTTTCTTTCTTGTCTGTTACGGTTTTGTCTTTAACAGTTTTCAACCAACAATCCCACATTTGGGTCATAAAAACATATATAAGCAATATAACCATTTGTGGCCGTCGGTGGTGCGATGGTTAGTGTGCACGCCTCTTGTATATGAGATCCTGGGTTCGATCCCGGCTCTGACCACCTTAAATTTCGGTCACCTCGCATAGTGACGGCAACACTATCGAGTACTTAGTCATGAAAAAGCTTCTCAAAATACTGTTCGGAATCGGTGTAAAACTGTAGGTCCCAATCAGTGAGTTTAAAACTAGAAAGCGCACAGCTCACTGGTTGTAAGAAGCTCTCCCCAATTCCTTCATGGAATGTAACGGGAAACCATTTATTTTATTTTAACCATTAATCATTGTGTCTCAAACATCTAAATTGCATAGCAAACACGACAGGCTACAAATACGTTATATTTGCATCCAAAGAACCACAAAAAGACAGATTTTTCAGCCCGTACATTTGCAAGCACTGTTTTCATGAATTGAAGATCTGCTGCTTTTCTGTTCCTTTGTCTATCACGTTATTGTTTGCAGCAGTTTTAAACAAACAAGGCAGCATTTGTGTCACAGTAATTTATGTTAATACCTATTAATCATTGTGGCCCCAAGAGGAATAGCAAACACAATGTGTTTGGACACAAGTATACTATATTTGCGACAAGCTACAAACACGTTATATTTGCACACAAATACCAACAAATAACCGATTTTCAGTAGGTAAAGATATACGTACCTACTTTGAGGTCTTTATATCACAAGTCTTATGGATTACTAACATCCCGTTTAAACTCGTTAGTGAAACGGAGTTAATGTTGGACCCTGTTCCTTTAATGGAGACCAAGTTCTATAAAGCAGTAGATTTTAAAGAGAAAGCTCCTACAGAATTCCGCTTGAATTCAATGTCTTTTTTGTCATGGTTGCTTAGGAACTAATTTACAAAAACTGCGTATTTGACTACTGCCTTAATTTTAACTGTATAGGAGAAACGCATTTGGAGAGAGATTAGGGTGGCTATGCACTGAAACCACTCATGTTAAATTAAACCTTAGAATGTAATAAGTACAATACTGACATGTTGATGCTCACTACAGCAGTTGATCTTAAATTCAAGCTTGAGGATGAAATTCTTAATATATGGAATCTTTGAAATATGAAATTAATCGTGATGTCAAGAATCGTTGTCCGACTGCAACCAGGGCGATGTTACTACTACGAGTATTGTCCCAATCGTACTTACAAATCCCAAAAGCACGAATTCAGGATAATAGCGCTACCTCGCTGCAAGAGGAAATGCCACTCCAAATTTAACGATGCGATAACTACATATGTGTCATTCCTTCCCACTTTCAGCCACTAAAAAGATTAATTTCGAAATTCTCTTTCCCACTGCACAATGTTCACTCCGAGTTTCGTGAAATTGATCTTTAGCGTTTGTTCTGCAAAAAAGTTGAAAAGTTCTCACTCGAGTATTAAAATTTTGGTAAATGTTTAGTGTGTGCGATACTTGTACTTGATAAGATGGGTTCGATACCTGCCTTGACCACATTACGTTTCAATCAACGACGGTCATTTTGCTTAGGGACGGTCCATAGAGTAATAATGCAACAAACAGATTGTCAAAAACTAGGCTTCCGGAACCGGTGTGAAGCCGCATGTCCCAGTCAGTGAGTGTAAAACTAATAACCTGTCCTTTCATGAGACATGGGAAATATGCTTTTTTTATGTTGTTTTTTATGTTTTTATGTTGGAGTTATATCAAAAATATATTTATTATTTAAAACCAAATAACACGTTTACATCTGCTTTCAAATGGTAACTCGAGGCACATTAATCAATATTTGGGGTTCAGAAATTCTTTTCGCAGTCTTTAATAGTAGGGTGCGAACGCCGAAATTTTTTCCTTTCAGACTAATCTACATCCACATTTTCATAGCCCTGGTAAAATACGAGTATTGTCGTGTACCGGCAAAAATGCATTTTAAAAACACATATATTCCGCAAGCTGCGCCATCTCTCCCCAACTAGTAACAATCACATTCTTTCACTTCGGTGTATGTCTTGGCTAAGCGATAACGACAATTTCCGTTATAAGCCGTATAACAACAAGGTGCGAGTCTCGGCTAAAGTAAATTCTTAAGATGCTGTATAATTATAAATTGTATATACACGATGCCACATTGATGTAGATGGTGCTATCGGCAGATGATGAACTGTATGTTAATACTGGCAACTGGAATAGCAATACAGAGTTACCAGGCCTACGGAAAACGAAAATTACAATTTCTTTATAAAACACTTATGGGCATCTCCCAAAAAAGGCCTACCACGAGTGAAAAATTCAAACTGCTCAGAAAAACTTTTTACTACATAATAATAAAGCTTAAATGTCTATATTTTATAAATACAGAAGCATTTTCTCTTCTCTTAGTTTTTGACCAAAATATACCACTGTAAAAGAAATTAATTTTTTTCTGAGCCTTTTAAGGAATTGTAACCACATTTTTCTTTGTGTTTTTAACTTATTCAGAATATTACACTGTTGATGTGATATAAAAATGTTCTACTAACAACAATGTTAAGTATTAGTAGAATCGAGAAAGAGCGGAGTTCGAATTCCTATTGTCGCAACCGTGTTCAAAAAATATTATTACTTGTTGTCACTAGTTTCCAATAGAAGTAGCTGTCAGTCTTTAATCAAGTGCATTGCGCTACTTAGAAAAATATAATAATTGGCTCCTGGCAAAATCAGCAAAATTTGTCGAGTCCGAAACCGTAAGCTCTGAATATTCAATAAAGTTTTATAAAAAGGGCTTAAATTAATATTTTATAGATGGCAGGAAATTAGAACAAGCAAGAAGTGAGAAAGCAAAGAAGTATAGGGAGAAGATAAAAGAAGATGACGAAAAATGGCAACATTATAAGAACAAAGAACCTGAATGAAAGCGAGTATCGAAAACGAATATCGCAAAAAAATTAAAAGCGATAGCACTCTCTTGAAGAAGACGAAAGAAAAGAACCGCGTTGGCAGCAAGTGTTGCGACAAAAAAAGAAGAAAAATACCAATAAGCCTGTTGATAATTTGCAGTGCGAAGTTTACGCCTGTATGCAAATAATGGGAAAAGGAACTAAAAAAGTTGAAGATGCGCTACCAAAAGACCGCAATCAAAAAATATTTAACCCCAGCAAAAACGATGGATGCAAACACGAGAGAGTCACCAAGCATCCAGAGGCGCGCAGAATTAGATGAAAAATTATATTTGCAAGATGGAATCTGCGTGCAAGCATATGGGAGAGAGGATACAATGTTAATTAATGAGAAATCAGTCACAAAACGTTTTATGCTTATGACTTTAGAAGAAGCATATCAACTTTTCGAAGCTGAATATACAGCGGAAACGTCAACAGAATTTACTTTCATGGTTGTAGGCCAATTATTGTTCAGCTAATTAAATAGTATGTGTGTGTGTAAGTATCATGCCAATTTCACTTTTTTGCTAGAAGGTTGTGCAAATATTATACCGTTGATTCCGGCTAAACATGACTTATTTTTAAAATCAATTCGCTGCAATGTGATGAATGAAGAGTATATGACTAATGAGTGTAAGAGCTGTGTAAACGATATTAAAATCGCTCTAATTCCAATAGAGTTTCTCAAGAAAGTTAATATAGAAACCAAATGGAAACAATGGAAAAAATAGACAACCACATAACTCTGAACTACACTATTGCTCCATTAATCGACTTGATTCATGATCTAGAGACTCTGCTACCTGCTTTTGAAATGCATTGTTTTGTTAAACGCTTCTAACAAAATTATTTGGAAGATTAAAAAAATATAATAGCAAATGAACTAGTAATGCAAGTTGATTTTGCTGAGAACTATCGCCTAACCTGCCAAAACGAAATTCAAGATGCAGACTTTAGTTACATCCAAGAATCAGTTCTTACGTGTGTCGCTTGGATTTATGGTGGTTGCCGATATCAGCGAAAAATTGTCCCACAATAAATTCGATGTTTATTGCGTTATTTCAAACATAGTGCACATATTACAAAAGCAATACGAAGGAATTAAACGCATTGAATTACACAATTGAAATTGAAAAATATGTTTTCAGATGGCAGCAGTTCCGAGTTCAAAAATAAATATATTTTGTTTAGTATTCTCAGACTCTCAGCTGAATATAATTGCGGAGTTTTAGAGTGGAAATTTATCGCAACTTCACATGGCAGAGGTGCTGTGGACGGAGTAGGTGCCGTAGTAAAACTAAAAGTCTGGCAAATTGTCAAAGCAAAAAAAAATTGCTCTCGAAGATGTTTCATCCTTTTATGAATGTGCTAAGGACAACACTGGTGAAATCAACCTTATATATATCTCTAGAGAACAAATTCAGAGGTTTTCTAATCAACTGTCAGATTTATGGCAAAACGTGCCAAATATCAAACTAGTTATAAGTTTGTATTGGTTTTCATATTTTGGCAGTAAATATATTGAAGTTGCTCGAACCGCTTATTCGTCAAAGAAAAAAATTTAAATAGACAACACTTATAGCTTTTAACTTAATTTTTTCGTTATTTTGATTATTATTACAATTATGTAACTTGAAGTTAAATTGGTCTGTTTTATTTTCATTAAAATTTGAAGTGTTATAATGAGCATCACAGTTGTATTTTATTCCGCTTGGAAACATTTGTCGCGTCCGTGTGCGTGCTGTGCTGTACGTAATTAAAAAAAGATAAAAGATAATTCTCATATTTCATAAGTCTACGAAAAAAAGATATCCTTTGACCTTCATTTACATGTATATATAGAAAAACAAAGTTTCCAAAAATCGCTGAACTTTGTATATATCTATAAGACCTTCAAAACAAATTCAGTGTTTTGTCGCGTCCGTTTCATTGTATAATTGCTTATAATTTTGTACTAATTTGTAGTAAATCCTGCAAATATATTTCCAAAATGTAGTACTCTTTCAGCGCTTTAGAACACTAAAAATACTGATTGACTTTTTCTGCTCCTTTCTTGTTTTTGGCGTTTTGGCGTGTCCGTCCCACTGGGAGTTGCCCATATTCTGTTAAAATAGGTTACGTGCAACTGTCTGTGGCCTAGGGATGCTAAACGGGATTGATTTTAAAAAACCCCGGGATTTTTTTGGGATTCTATTTTTAAAATTTTTGGGAACAGGGAACAAAAACAACTACAAGGGGGGTAGAATGTCATTCTACGCAAAAAAAAAGTAAAATAACAAAATCGAGGCAAATGCATAGTTTCGGAATTATGGGCTCCGAAATTTCGGATATGTGAGAGTGTTATGGCGTTGATATCAGTTTTTTTTTATAAAACAAACTCATAAAATAATGTATCACTTTTTTATCGTTTTTTTTTTACTTTTCTCAAACAAAAACCAAAAGTTATTGTAAAAACATCACGCGATTTTTCAAATATTTTTTTTTAACAAAAATTATTTTAAAAAACCTTTTTAAATTTTTGTTTGAGAAACGTAAATATCCGATACTTCGATAACTAAGCGACTTATTGAAAAATACTACATTATTTTTTGAGTTTGTTATGACTTGTTTTATATGTTACGTTAGTACGGTACGTTAGTGGAAAAAGTATCCGAAATGTCGGGGTCCATAACTCCATAACTGTGCATTTGCCCCGATTTTGCTAGTTTACTTTCTTTGCTTAAAATAATATGTTCTACCCGAGGCAATAAATTTTGTAATTTTTGGAGAGTAAGCCGTTTAATAGACATACATATGCCAAAATCAACTTACGTCAAGATGTGTGTGTTGTTAAATGTTTTGTAGAGCCGCCATTGGTTTTTACACCCTTTTTTAACAATTTGCATTTTGCTGAAGGTGCACCTTTCGACTCTTCCAAAAAATAACACCACACTGAAGTTTTGTCATTGTTTTTAGTTTTATGTTTTTCAAAATTAATATTAATCCCGAAAAATCCCGAGATTTACTTATTAAAATCCCGGGATTCGGGATTCATCAATCCCGAAAAATCCCGGGATTTCGGGATTTATCGTTTGGCATCCCTAGTGTGACCCCTTTGTTTTTCAATATTATTTAACCAAAACTTTTTTTTGTTGTTTTCTAAAATAGCGTTTTAAGTTAATTGAAAGCTTGACAACCCTAAAAGGCAGACGACATAAAAATATCATATTGGAATTTTTAACAGCAATTCACCATCTACCCTCGCCACCTATTGGAAATCATAGTTTTCTACTTGCATCATCGCTCTGTATACATATGTTTTTGAGAATAATAAAGGAAAGTGACATGCCAAACATTTTACAAGGCCAAAATACTACCTGTCCATAGGTGGCGTAGTGTAGCTGCTGAATTTCTGTTAATATGTTGCCAATATGTTGTTTCGGTTATGATTTTAGTTGTTTGACTTTGTTTGGTGGGTCTCAAATGACTTATGGTCCCCATCCGGCCGTTGCAGTTTCGATTCCTAGTACATTTTCGAAAAAAATAATTTTCTTTTAGGATAATATAGGGCTCAAACGACGTGTCAGGATGAACATATTTACAAAAAAAATATTTTCAAAATTTTGACAGAGCATTTTTTTTGACGACATCATTTTGAAATCTTTATCATGCATATTTCGCCATTTTGCTGTATTTTACATAAATATTCCATCAACTATATAAAATAAATATATTCGTAGGTGAGTTTGGGAAACAGAAAGACAAACCTACGAATCAAATGAGATTTTTTGAAAAATAAGCTATTTTTGGAATTATGGAAAAACCCTTAGGACTCCTCAAAAATTAGATATTTTTTCCATTCGACGCTTCGTTTCTGAGATATAGATATTTTTTCTAATTTTTGCCCATTGCCCACAAAAAAAAACCCATTACCCACAAAATACGAACCCTGATTACAAATAATAATTTTGTCCATATTTAAATAAAATAATATATCTTCAACAAATCATTAACAACAGCCATTAAATTCAAGTAATTAGTAGAGCATGCCAATATATTTGTTACGCAACCAAGAACTGAAATATTTAGTTGAAGCCACAGCAACAATAAATACATGTGATCTGTCAATCGAGTTTTAGTTGTAGCAATCAAATTATCCTTTAGTGGTGAATATTCCATTAGTTGGCTGAACGAAAAAAACATACCGCAGACAGTTGTCCGAGGCCTTCGGCCACGGACTGTCCCTGCAGGAAAACGCCATCCGATAAGACAGAAAACATATATAACAATAAATGATAAATAACATAAGCAAATTAATTTATTTATTTGATAGTTACTTTTGATAATATACATAAGCTTGTGGTAGGAAAAATAGGATAAATATGTTTTTAAATTAAAAGAGTAAGGATAAATGATAAAGAACAGGCGCAAATCAATTTGATTTATATTTTTTATAATTATATATCCATGTTAAATTCAAATTCACATTTAACATTTTGTTTCACTTAAATACATAAGTAAATATACGAAATTTCAATATTTCATCAATCAAAACAACAGCCGAAGGTTTGTGTCCACACTCAAACAGCAGCATAGTTTGTGTTCACGCTACAAACTCAAACACTCAACCAAACACCACACATATGTTTGAGTGTATGTATTTAAACAATTTTCATTTGAGAAATTTAAATATTAGGAAGATATCAACCAATATGAAATGTATATCAAACGAAAGATAACATCTTCATTTACCTACAAAAAAATTTTTAAAAAAAGTTATCTCGCCGTTTCCTCATAATCAATGAAATAAAGATTACAACAATAACAATCTGACATGACTCCCTATACCGTAAGGTGAGACGTATTCTACGCCAAAATGTAAAAACTAATTCGGTTGTACCAAATAATATATTGGTATGCTCAACTAAAGTAATTACTTGAATTTAATGGCTGTCACAACCATTTGGTGATGGTTAAAGCAATAGGAATTTTATAGAAAAAAAGTAAAATACATTATTTTTTATGAAAATTGTGTATTTTATATTTAAATATAAACAAAATTATTATTATTTATAACCAGGGTTCGTATTTCATGCCCATTTTTGACCGAAAATATGCAAAACTTTCTATATCTCGAAAACGGAGCGTAATCGAAAAATTAACAAATTTTTAAGGGGGTTTCTAATGGTGTCCCACAAAGTGTTCCCATTCGCATGAAATAATTTTTTTTAAAAAAACCGCCAAAATAAGAAAATCGCTAAAATAAAAACATTGGTGTAACTCGGAAACCGTGCGTCCAATCGCAAAAATAATAAATTGTTTACCTCCAAAGGAGGTTGTAACTAATGGATGTTTTTACCACGGCATTACTTTTTTTAACCAAATCGCTAAATCTCAATTTTTTCGAGAAAAAAATCGCTAAACCGCCATTATGTATATACATATTTCGTACACGGAGCGTTCAATCAAAATATAACTAATTTTTTCGGCTTTCTAAGGGTTTTCCAAAAAGTGGTCCAATTCGAATGGACTTTTTTTTTCTAAAAATCGCCAAAATAAGTAAATTGCTAAAATAAAAAAATTGCTACAACTCGGAAACGCTGCGTCCAACCGCAAAAGCAATAAATTTGTTACCTCTATCGGAGGATTTAACCAATGGATGCCTCTCATACGGCAGAACTTACAATTCGTTAAACTAGCATTTTTCAAACAAAAAATCGCTAAAACTCACATATATATTTTGATGATTTTTTGAACAAAATACCTTCCATACGATGGACCACTTTATCAAAATTCCTTAGAAACTCGTAAAAAATAGTTTTGTTTTCGATGTTGGCATAGGGGCGTTTTACCGATTTTTGATGCCAGCAAACTTGGTTTTAGCGATTTTTAAAAAAAAAAATGTGAAGCCGTATTGAAGGTGAAGCCATAGGTGAAAGCCTCCTAATGAGGTAAAAAATTTATTATTTTTGCGATTGGACGCACCGTTTCCGAGATATAGCCATTTTTTATTTTAGCGATTTTCTTATTTTGCCGATTTTCCAAAAAAAAAAATTATTTCCTGCGAATTGGAACACTTTGTGAGAAACCCTTACCAACCCGTAAAATATTTTTATTATTTCGTTTGGACGCTTCGTTTTCCAAATACAGACAGTTTTTCTAAATTGCTCATATTTACGACCAAAAATGGGGATAGGTTTCCCTGGGTATCATATGTATGTTTAAGTTAATTTGTGTCAGCAAGAGTAATAGTTCCTCCAGCCAAGTGCACATAATTGTTTGCATGTGTTTGTGAAGGCGTCAATAGTGATGTCGTATTGAACGATTATGTTTAAAAGTCTCACTTAACCTCAATTTACACTTTATTCTTTTCTCAAAACTTTCTTTATCACTTTCTGTTTAAAATATTAGTTTTTCTGTAAAGTCCTCGAGTAACATTCAAATATATGTAGTTTCTCTTTAACAACAAAGCCTCTTGTGAAAAATCGAATACATAACTTTGTAACGGGGGTCAGGGACCTTACAAAACGAAGATAACATATTTCGCCAACCAGTTCGATCTTTTGCCCTATTTCCCCAGTTGGCAATACCAAGTGTACGCAGGGATTCGTCAACCTTATTCCTTCCCGCGGAGTCTTGGTCTTCCTATTGTTCGTCTTCCCTCGAGTTCGGTTTCGAAAACCCTTCGCGCTGTTCATTCTACTGACATGGCCTAGCCAGCGCAATCGCGTTATCTTGATCCGCTTAACTATGTCAATGTCAGGATAAAGCTCATGATACTCGCCGTTGTGCACTATAGGGCCATAAATTTTTCGGAGTATTTTTCTCTCGAAGACTCCTACAGATGTTTCGTCTGCTTGCGATAGGACCCAGGATTCTGCGCCATAAAGCAAGACAGGTTGAATGAGAGTCTGGTACAGCTGGACTTTTGTTACTCGAGAGAGGGCTTTATCCCTAAAGTACTTGCTTAGCCCAAAATAACATCCATTCGCAAGCACAATTCTCCGCTTGATCTCAAGGCTGACGTTGTTGTCCTTGCCCATGGCAGATCCGAGGTATATAAATTCGTCCACTACCTCGAAGTTATAACGGATACCAACGTTCACGCTTTGGTCTAATCGCGTGGAGGCCCTGTTCGTTGAAACCATTAATTATGATTATATAGTGGCTAATATTTGAACACGAATTCTAATATTGTACTCTTTATAAGTTGTATCTTCCACTTCAGATGAATGAGGTTTTAGAAATATTCAAATTGGTTAATAACAACTAAAGTTCGGTATTAGCAACTTGTATTTAGTAAGACCTATTTTTAATCTATCAATAACATCGACAAATAATTCTGATGTTTGACAATTACGAATTCTGGTCAAAATATAGACTTTATCATGGAATTGATTTCCAACTAATATTTTCCCTGTATGTAACCAGATGCAAGTTATATAAATACTAGTACATCAATTTTCAATTATTGGTATTTAGATTTTGAATTATTTAGATTCAATTTGAACTCCTACCATCCCAATGTCTAGATTTTCGTATTTTAAAAATAATGATATGACTTCAACATCCTACTCTTATATACTCAGTGTTTGATCCCATTGTTGGAAACAAAAGGAAAGAGTCAAATGACATCTGATAATTATTAATATAATTAGTTCTTAATTGTGTCATTATATGATAAAAGCCACATCAACGTCGGGATATCTCAAGTGGTTTCTCGAATGCCGCTCAAGCAGCTCCATTAACACTCCTCACATGCAACTTAGCATGATCTTAAGAGTGTCTCCACCCCTCAGTAAGTTGCCTCCAACAGAACATTGACCTTTCACGCAGTGGATATTGACTGCGTGCGTGATCTTATGACATGGGAATCTTTGGAACAATTAGAATATTTTTTTTAATTTCATATCATTATCTAGTAATTCATAGGATTTCCATTGAAATTCAATTTTCATTTCATTTTTAGTTTGTGTGAATGAAAATGTATTTGACTTGAAATAATAATTGTTTCGTTATGATTTTGATTGGCTTCAAAACGATTGAATACCGAATTACATTTTGAATTGATTTGTTTTGATTTTGAAAACATGTCCAAATCGTTGTTTCTTTTTCATCACGAATGAAAAATAAATCATTTTATATGGATTTTAGTTTTCCTCATCCCATAAGTTTGTGTTAAATGGTCTTTCATTGGATCGATATGATGTTAGCAAATTAGTTTGTTGTTGATATCGTTCTTTTTTTTTTTGCTTCTCGATATTTAGAAAATAATCATTGCGTTGTTTGGGTGAAATATTTCTTAAGAAAATATACAAAGTGTTGTGTAGAAATTTTCGAATTGAAAATAGTTCTTTTATTTGAGGGGGGATATTATGAATTACAAATTTTATAGAGGTAATTGCCAAAAAACAGACAGTCTGATTTTTCGATTTAATCAGTTTTCTCATCTAACTTTTTGCACTCTCTACCAGAGAAACAAGCCGAGGCCATATCGTCGGCGGCGGCGGCTCTGAAGTTTTTAGCCGGTCGGCGGCGGCCGTTGTGAATTTTTGCCGGCGGCGGCTCAATTTTCGGCTTGCAGTCAACAATTTTTTTGGTCGTGTAAAAACAGTGTTAGTGCGAGTGTTAATTGTAATTGTTAAATAACAAAAGAATCACAATTGCAAAAAGGCACAAATAATTACATTTCTGATTTAAAAGTTAAATGTAAACTTCATTCCCTTTTTAAGTTGCAGGCGATGTTTAGCGTCATGTTCGGAGATACAGCTCATACCGTGAGAGGCACAATGTTATAGGTATTTCAAATCAGTCAGTCTTGTCTTGGTTTGTGCAAATGAGAGCAATTCGAAGTTATATCAGGTGGAGGTATATGAACGGTTGACTTAACTCTTTCATTTCGTTTTCGTATGGAACTGTGAAATTTAAATTTTTCAGTTCTACACCAAAACGACAGGAAAAAGTTATTTGTAACTCCACCTGCTGTAAGTTAATTTCAAATTTAATTGCTCTCATTTCCACAAACCTACGATGAAGAGTGTGAAATGAAACGTCAGATGAGAGAATGAGTTTATCTATGTATGTATTATTCCGTGCTCTGTATATACATATTTTATTTTTTGTTTCAAATGATATTTTATGTTTACGCTTTCTTTTAACTTTTAATTTTATTTTGCTTGTTGTTTTATAAGAACTTGAGGTAAATTTTTTAAATTAGTATTAAAAAAAAGTTGTTTGTTTCCTTTTTAATTTTTTAATTTTTATTTGTAAATATATAAAATTCGAAACAAAAATCTTTATCAGAAAATGTGAGAAAAGATTTATGAAATGAAAATTTTTAACAATATAACACTTTTTTGTCAATCAATATAAATTTTGGGAACCAATTCACTTTACCCACATATGCCAGATTTTTTGTCCCTTTTAGGATTTTAGATTTGCCCATGGAGTGTGAAAAAGCTCATTATGTCAAAATATAATCCATTTGAGGTGTATAGTTTTATAAGATATTCTCAAGGTAAGACTTCAAGCTTGAATTTGCGGTATTATTTGTCTCTTGAACTTTTTACACCCCAGAATAATGATGATATATTTTATATTCCAAAACTATTGGGAAAACTGCAGCCGTTGGGACGGGATTTAAAAACAAATAAAATTAGAGAACGGCGAAATCACCCATTTTGAAAAATTATTTTAAAAACATCGCGCGAATTTATTGAAATAATTTTTCAAAATATGATTTTTTGAACTTGCGTACCTTTGGTGTTTCCAGGGTTCATGAGACATATTGTACCGTGGTTCATATTTTGCCATGAGTATTCTCCCAAAATGTTTGGACCAAAACTTGAAACCGCCCCACAGTGGCTGAATGAAATCGTAATAATTAGACATTGGTTCAAAGGGGTTTACATAATCTTCCCAATGACAACCCTATCCGATAATAAACCACGAAGATATATATATATATATTATATTGAAAATTGGAACGACTATATCTCGGAAACTATGTGGTTACCCCTAAAAAGATATACTTATTTTTTTATAAATAAAAGATAACCATACGTCTTAAAGACATATGCTAGTTTGAGGACTAATTAGTAAAGGTTCCAAAATGTTTTAAAATAAAATTCGTTTCAAATTAATAAGATTAAATCTTGCTCTATCTATAAAAATTGCTATCTAAAGAAAACCCCTCAATTTTTAAACTGCAAAACCGACTAACAGTATTCCCCTTAAAAATCATAGAAATAAATAAATGCTTATTTCTTATACGTCTCAGAGACGTACGTCATCTCACTAGGGTTAAACTGCATTTGTACTAACATTTTAAAATATCATTTAAAAATAAAAAAGATGACTTAAACTTACGCTTTAAGAAGAATATTTTCTTCGAAGCAGTGAAAATAAAATCTATAACCCTTTAAAATGGTTCTGCCTCCAATGATGAAAGGTTAAAAATGATTCCAGCATTCGGAGCCGGCCCAGTAACATGGAAAAATTTTTGCATGTTCTTTCGCATATTCTTTCTGTTTTACCAATTTCTAATAAAACGCCAGGTTTTGTTCGTTCCCGAATTCTTCGTGTTGTTCGTCAGTCAGTTTGACCTTCTTTAGGTTTGTTGAAAAAATAATCAATCGATTTTTGTGCCATTGTCACCATTTTTATATATCTGTCATTCTCGTTTTATGCCGGAACTAGGCGTCATGTTAGACAGTCTTGTACAAATCATCATAATGAGTACAACTACCAAGTATCTCGCTACCGGTGTTCTTTACTGGTTACATTAACGCTTTTAAGTACACCTAACGAAAAAAATCGGCGGCTACGAGTTAATCGGCTCATATTTTAAGCCGATTTTAGCCGATCAAATCGGCGGCGGCTTGAAGTATAAAAAAACTACCGGCGGCGGCGGCTCGTCGGCTCAAATTCGCTCGGCTTGTTACTCTGCTCTCTACATATCTGGCAGTCTGGCATTTTCAGGAAGACAGTTGTGCAATTTTTGTAGATTTTACGAATTTCATTGCCACAAAGTTTAGGAAAGCCAAATGTGACGGACTCTATTCTAGATTTACCAAACCGATATTCATATCCAAGTGTGGTTTTTGAATATATATAGCCCAGGATTTTGAGTAATTTCAGGATGTTTTATGATTCCTTATTTTATTTGTGAAATCTGGTCACTAAATATATTCACTATATAACAAATCTAATTTTAGCAAATTTTACTTCCAATTGAAAAGCTAGCAGTATTTCGAATATTCCAGAACAGGTAACGCTGCTCTGCGATCCCATCAATACCAGTATTTTGAATATCCCAGAAGAGACAGCAACAACTAGATGGTTCTTGAAACGGCTGTTATTATGTTATAAGTAATATAAAAAAACGAATAGGTAATGTTGCTGGGAGAAGGCTCAGGAAATTTCAAAATGACGTTGTAGCGCAAAGTGTAACTGACATAAATTGCGGATGTGCTGTGAAATTGTGTAAGCCTGATTCATATCGCGTAAAAGTCAACACCGGCGAGTAAATGCTTAAAAACACACGCTGAAAAATAAAGGCCTCAGCAACATATTTCAGGAACCATGTACATTAGGGTGGGTAAAAAAAATTGCTGTTGTCACCACCTAAAAATGAAGTTCAGAGTGTTTAATGACTATTTGCAAAATATTGCGATTTTGGGTTCAGCAAATTGTGAGCTATTTTGCTTTAAAAACACCTCTAATTATCAGGTTTTTTGGGTGTAACTTTTAATATGTTGCAGATATTTGGAAAATTTATTATGGGCACGTAGACCTTTATGAGTTCTTGCATTGCACATATTGTTTTTATTTGTATTTTTGAAGTTGATTGAGTTGTAGAAGTTTAAATGCCGTTTTTTAGTGGATTTTCGTGGAGTCCTAAGAAAAAATCAAAATAACTCCGTCATTTTTACTCGTATATTAACACTGAACATGTCATTGTGAAGGTTATAAACTCAGCTTCGTAGCTCGGTATGATTCTTTGGAACATAACTTTAAATTATACAGCTTCTATTTATTTTTGTCGGGAGTATTTCAAAAATTTTCGAAAGTTGTCATTTAAAACTGCATTGATCGCAAAAAATGTTGCAAATTTTTAGCCGAAGTAAAAAGCGCTATTTAATTCCTTTGAAATGATATGTAAATTATGTATATCCGAAAAGAAATGGTCGTAATATTTGCCTTTTTTGTAAAACAACTTTGAAGCTTTCAGGTCTATAAAACAGTTTAATATTGAATGTGAATGCATTAAGTGTTTGAATAAAATCGGAAAAATAAGAGAAATACAATGGTTTGGTAGTTTAATTGATTATGTTTCTTTTAAAACCACAATATTTCCAAAAAATTTAAAAGAAAAAAAAATATTGAAACATTTAATGCATTCACATTCAATATTAAACTGTTTAATAGACTTGAAAGCTTCAAAGTTGTTTTACAAAAATGCAAATATTATGACCATTTCTTTTCGGATATACATAATTTATATATCATTTCAAAGGTATTAAATAGCGCTTTTTACTGCGGGTAAAAATTTGCAACATTTTTTGCGATCAATGTAGTTTTAAATGATAACTTACGAAAAATTTTGAAATACTACCCACAAAAATAAAAATAAGCTGTATAATTTAACGTTATGTTCCAAAGAATCATACCGATGACATCTTCAGAGTTAATATACGAGTCAAAATGACGTAGTTATTTTGATCTTTTTCTTAGGACTCCACGAAAATCCTCTAAAAAACGGCATTTCAACTTCTACAACTCAATCAACTTCGAAAATACAAATGAAAACAATATGTGCAATGCAAGAACTCATAAAGGTCTACGTACCCACAATAAATTTTCCAAATATCTGCAACATCTTAAAAGTTACACAAAAAAAAACCTGATAATTAGAGGTGTTTTTAAAGCAAAATAGCTCACAATTTGCTGAACACAGAATCGAAATATTTTGCAAATAGTCATTAAACACTCTGAACTTAATTTTTAGGTGGTGACCTAAGTGATTTTTTTTTGTATGGGATTTTACCCACTCTAATGTACATGTTTCCATGCATTGTTTTCATGAAATGAATATCAGCTGCGTTTTGTTTCATTGCTGCCTGTCACGTTTTTGTGTTCAACAGTTTTCAACAAACAAATCCACATTTGGGTCACACATACAATATTATAATCGATTATTTGTCATTGTGTCCCAAACTTGTTATATTGACTAGCAAACACAATGTGTTTGGACAGAAGTATACTATATTTGCGACAAGCTACAAACACTTTACATTTGCATCCAAACAACAACAAAATACACACTTGTCCGCGGGCAGGGCTTCAGACGAATAATTATAAATTCGTCACAAAAATCATTAAGTACATTTTTTCCAATCAACAAATTGTATACATTGCTTTTGAGATTATTGCACCAGTCGGCCGTGTAATGATTAATGTGCGCGACTCTTATATTTGAGAACTTTGGTCCGATCACCGACGTTCACACCGTGCTGTGACGGCGGTACTATCGAGTAATTGACCACGAAATGACTTCTCAGCGCATAACAGTTCGGAACTAGTGTAAAAATTTATTTCCTAATTTCCACTGCTCACTGATTGCGGGAAGCTCACTTCTGTCCATTTATGGGATGTATTGGAAAAATATTTATTTATTTGGCACGATCGGATTTAGTTCACACAACTGAAATTCGAATGAAGCAACCTTGTTTCATAATTGATTCGGTAGTGACAACTGAGTCTTCAATTATATTTGTTCTGTCAACTAAATTTTCTAAAATTTCGGCTGGAACAATTAATTCGGATGCAATAACGGAAATTGTTACCAAATTCGGTTGGAGTAACCGAATGTGGCATCAATTCAGATGCAAAAAGCGAATTTGATATCAATAACTATCGAATTTGGAATTAATTCCGTCGTAATAACCGCATTTATCCTTAACTCGGTTGCAACGACCGAATTTTTATGACAATTTGGTTGCTGTAACCAAATTTATTATTTTGCAGAAAATGTCCAAGCAGATATCAACAGTTTTGAAGTTTTTCAAGGTCGGTGGGAGATATGCTGCAATCGTCTCTATATAACTAAAACTGTTTTTTATCTAAACCAACAGATACAATACGTCAGAATTGGCGCGGTGACCAATGATGGCTGGGACTTCAAAAAAGGTTGGAAGTGGAATGTAACACAAATTTGTAAAACCTGTAATTAGGTTGTGTTAACATCGTATGAGGTTGTGTCAACCTCTAATGAGGTTGTGTCAACCTCTAATTCGGTTGAGACAACTTCTAATTTGGTTGAGACAACAACCGCTGATCCGAAATTATTTCCTTAAATGGTGATTTTTGAATGCAGTGCCGTTTTTCAACCTAAATTTTGAGTTGGTCCATCCCCCACCCCCCGAATGTAAATCGTGTGTTCGGTACTGGTCAGCATTATCACCGCCTCTAATAATACTAGTTTACAAGAGTACAACGACCGTATGCGTGATAACTAGTGCATTAGCCTCCATTATCCTAAAAGCAAAAAAAATTTTAAGGAATAATTTTTTAATTTTGTTTTTTTATATAAAGGATTTTATTTTTCGTCGGAGTTAGTTTCAGTATTTGGACTTTGTTTTGAGACAAAAGTATCCGATTGAATTCCAGTGAAGTTCCAAGTTCAAGATAAATAACCAGTTTTTGAAGTTCCATGTAACTGATATTAAACTGGGTTTATCGAACTTTTGTTAGCCGTATGTGGGCTATAAACGTATCGGAACAATTTAAGTACAGTGGGGGAAAATATGTTCGTTTTAAACACGAAAAAATTAGAATTTGTTTTTGTATCTGAAGGAAATCGATGGATAAATATAGAAGTTATAATCCATTATATAAGGGTGTCTTTTAAGACCAAAAGAAATTGAAGTTGTAAAAAATAACAAAAAAATTAAATTTTAATCAAAAAAAAATTCCATTAAAAAGATCAATACATGGCATTAATATTTGAAAATGACTTCGGTGATATGGCCACAGCACAGCGGCTATTCATGACGAAGAACGTGCAATTTTGTGCCACTTTTTCGAGCACTCCTGGCCGTACGTCACGAATATCACGAAGAATTGTAGCCTCCAAGACGTCAATTGTTGCTTCTTTATCAGCATAAACCGGCCACTTCAGGTAGCCCCACAGGAAATAATCGAGAGGTGTCAAATCGCACGACCTTGGAGGCCAATTGGAAGGTCCATTTCTCGAAATCGACCTATCACCAAATTTTGATTTGAATTAATCGATGGTTGCAGTCACTGTATGGCACATAGCGTCATCCTGTTGAAACCACATCTCGCCGGGATCAATGTCATCCATATTTTCAAACAAAAATCATTGATCATAGTGCGTTGACAATCTCCTTTGATGGTAATACGAGCTCCGGCTTCATTTTTGAAGAAGTAGGATTGGATGATGCCACCAGCGTGTAAACCACATAAAACCGTGAATTTTTCTGGATGTAATGGAGTCTGTAGGGTCTGTTGTGGATTGATCTCACTCCGTACGCGGCAATTTTGTGCCCTTTAAGCCAAAAATTAACTTCGTCGCTGAACACAATTTTACGATAAAACATCGGGTCAGTTTCCAACTGCTCTAGACCACAATCGGCGAAATAATGATGAATATGATGGTCTCATGACTTGAATTCCTACACCAGCTGGATCATATACGAGAGCAGGCCAATATTCTTGTGGCCTCAACTGGATGGCATGGATCTGGACGCCATGTGGTTTCAGCAAGACGGCGCCACCTGGCACACCGCGCATGAAACAATCGATTTATTGCAGCAACGATTTCCAGATCATGATCAGCGATTCTTTCTTTGTGGTTTTGTGTAATCGATTTATTTCTTTGTGGTTTTGTGTAATCTCGGGTTTATGCGAATAAACCAGAAACAATTGCTAAGCTCAAATCGGAGATCCAACGCATCATCGGTGAGATAAAACCACATCTCTATAAAAAGGTTATGGAAAATTTCATGAGAAAAGTAATGGTCTGTCATCAGAGCCGTGGGCCCATTTGACGGATATTTTATTCCATACTTAATCGGAAAATGTCTGCTTTACAATCCAATAAAAAACTCACAACTATCTCAAAAAGCACGTGATTTTATTTTAAAATGAAAAAGTGCATTCTTGCTGAGACACCCTTATATGGGGCAATCTGTTAAAAATATGCGCATTTTTTAATAACTGATATTTTGAAGAAAATCATATACTGTTTTAAAAGCAAATCTCGGAAACTGAAACTTCGTTGTTTTTTGGAACAAACCCCGGGATTTCGGGATTTGTGAATTCCAAAAAATGCCGGGCATTCGATTTTTGGAAATTGCTTTATCAAACAACATCACTGGACTTCATCTACCAGAATAAAAGTATTATTAATTGAAGTATCAATAATAAAATAGCAGCTCAGGTTAATTACACCGTGCTACAAAATCAACATTTAAGAGTTCACAAGGAATAACTGTGTACTACGTTCTTCAAAGGATACCCGCATTCAACAATTTTTTAAAAATATTTATACTCGCTCTATGATGTTGATATGGATATCAAATGAAAGAGGAGAATCTGTGCATTGTTGAAGAATTTTAAATTTGTCTGGTTCAAGACAAAATATTTTAAAAATTCAATTTTAAAAATTGTTAATATTCCGGTACAATTCGGCAATAATAGACAATCCCTGGCATGACTAGCTTCAAATTTCGTGATAAGTTCATCATCTGATAACTCCTGATGACTTCTTAGATCATCAACCCGTTCGAACACCGAATGACATTTACAATGATCCATAAGTATCAACACTGAAATTTGTCTCATAACGGTAGTTTAAATTAATCGCAGGCCCCATCTTCGCAGACATTTAAGCAATCGAAACAGTTTAAAAAAATCACATTTTCCTGTTAAATTTCCTATTTATCAAATCTGTGACACACTTTTCTGTTTGTCTCACATATATTATTTCCAATTGGCAAAGTTTTAACCTGATTATAAACATCTTCCCTTCAAGCAGGAATTCCCATTTCCACACGAATGACTTTGAAGAGGTGATCATTAGTTTGACAAATTACAACTCCATTGACGAAATCAAACAAACACCTTAACTCCCACCCGTGCGTCCATTCATTCCTTCATTCACAACCACACGAACAACAAGACAACCAACCATACAACCGTCTGCCACCGGCAAATCTTTACGAGTTGGAGCGTTTAAACTTTGCTTGTCTACAATGGCATTTCCCTGGGAACCGCAAAGAACAATAAAAGTTTTCATTACAATTTCCATAACAATCCAATTCACTCACATGTGTTGAGGAATCGAATTGAGATGATGATGACGACGATGGTGATGGGGATGGTGATGGTGAAGAAGACATCAAGTTAAACAAATATTGGGGTTATGTGAATGGAATTGTCTGGGTGATGGGTTGGACCACCCACATTGTGTGCAGAAGCGCTGGAAGAAGAACATAAACATAGTACGTAAATAATGGCAAACCACACACACCTGATGGAATAGTTCGGAATGGTAGGAATGACGAACACTACGAAATGGTATCATAAATCTTTGGAAAGCATAAAACATCACACCATAATCGTTGGATTCCAACAAATTAAACATCAAATATTGCGCAGCATAATTAAGTTCCATGGAACTGGGAGAAAAATATATATCATTCCTTGAATTGTTTATACAATTGTCTACTCAGACATGGACTTATTTTGGAAACAATAATTGCCTCTATTTAAGGACACACATGGGGGACTCCGTGAAAAAGAGAGTGATAATAAGAGAGAGAGAGAGATTGTTTAGAAACTCTTTGAGTGGTAAGGTAAAGGAAGGTAATAATATTGTGGCGTTGCTCTTTGAGTGAACATTTCGGGGAGTGTTCTTATGTAGGTGAGAGTCTTTTCGAAGACAGTCGGAAAATCGTTGTTGTTTATAAGATTTAATTATTTAGAAATAAAATATTTAAGAAGAATTGTCCTCCAAGCCGGTTTTTTATATTGTATAAAAAAAAATAACTTTAAAAAAATCTACTCTTACGTAAAGAGTAACATTTCTTGCACAGGAGCATTATGATATATTTTGTCTTTATCGTTCAAAATTACTAAATTGGCCATAGATAAACAACCCATTCGTGTTAGAGGCCTTACATAACGAATATAACCCGGTTCTCCAACCTCATCGATCGTTTGCATTTTCTTTCAGTTTGTAACAGGCGGAAGGAGTTTCCTCAAAAAGGTAGAAACTCCGAATCCAACTCCGTAATGTTAAAATTCTGAACTCTGGCTCCTACTGTAACTGCAACCGCAACCCCAATTCCAACTACGATTCCAACTCCAACCAATTATGACCAATTATGAAGGAACACATTAATATAAAAATTTTAAATAATTTTCCGTAAATAATTAATAATTTCATAACAACAAATATATTTTAAGTAATATTTAAAGAACTCTTGCCCGATTTCGCACAAAAAGTCCCTGGTCAAGATTCCGTCTAAACTGACAAGTAGCAGTATCGAAAGGTTTAACATTTCACCCAATGGACCTAGGAGAAGTTGGAATTTTTGGATATTTGAAAGTCAAGACCAGCAGCTATGGCGTCTCAAATATGGCGCCAGACGTGCGAACTTGGTAAAAGATGAATACACTAAGATCATTCCGCGAAAATATTTGTGTTTTTCTACCTGATTAAACAATTATCCTTAGCAAATTTTCTGTTCAGTTTTTCCGAAATATCTCTAGGAGTAGACCTGAATATAACCATTTTGTTGTTTTCCAAATTACATTGCCTTATCTCTGATAAAATCGACTCCAACTCCTGCTCCGACTCCACGCACATTTGCTGAACTTCGACTACTAAAATTCAACTCCGACTCACTCACCTGGTTGGTAACACCAATGTTTCGTAAGGATTCATCCATCTGATATTTGCAAAGGAGTTTTGATCGTCCTATTTTGCAGTTTCCTTTCACTACGTCTTCGAATGCCTTTCGCGCGGTTTAATATTTGTCCGTTCTATTGACATGGCCCTGTGCGCGGCTCTTGTACATGAGAACGTGAGTTCAATCTCTGCTCAGACCACGTTACATTTCTTTCGACGACGGTGACCTCGCCTAGTGATGGCGACACTATCGAGTACTTAGCCATGAAAAAGTTTCTCAAAAGACCGCTCGGAACCGGTGTAAAACTGTGAGTGTAAAAACCAGAAAACGCATATCTCACGGATTGTGAGAAGCTCTCCTCAATCCCTTCATGGGATATTATGAGACACAATTTTTTTATTATTGACATGGCCCTGTCATTGTAATCGCCCTATTTGGTTTCACGTAACTACGTCATGTTGGGATACAGTTCATACAGATAGTTGTTCATACCACGATGAAAAAAATCGGCCCAGCCACATATTTCAGGAAAATAGTGTGAAAATTTATAGTTTATCGTTCGTGAAAAGAGGAAGTATAAAATATGAAAGGGAATAACAATATTTTGATTACGAGGATACGAGTATTACAAAATATTTAATAAGATCGTTAAATTGTGCAATATTTGTTCGACAACCATCTAAACAATTCAACACCGAAAAATATTTCGCCGGCGCATAATGAGAAGGATGCAGACTAAAATATACATTTTTTGTCTTCTGGAAATTAGCATTAACTTTATGTAACAGCGAGGTGTTGATGAATAAATTAAAAAAAAAAATAAATAAATGGTTTCCCATTACATCCCATAAAGGGACTGGGGAGAACTTCTCACAATCACTGAGCTGTGCGCTTTCCAGTTCTCACTCACTGATTGGGACCTACAGATTTACACCGATTCCGAACGGTAATTTGAGAAGCTGTTTCATGTCGCCGTCGCTATGCGAGGTGACCTCCGCCGAAAGAAATTTTTTTGAAAGGTGGTCAGAGCCGGGTTCGAACCCAGGATCTCATGTACAAGAGCCGCGCACACTAACCATTGCACCACCGACGGAATAAATTGCCAGCATTAAAATTATTGCTAAAAATATTAAACTTATAATAATCAAAAGGTTCATACAAATGCCGTCTAATAAGCCCCCCTCATAAGTCCCACAAATATGACCCTAATAATTATATTTTCATAATTGATTATGAATCATGATTTGAATGACACGTTAATAGACCTATCAATTGGGTAAACCTTAACAAATTAACATTATCCAAAGTGTAATTTACTTCCATCTAGACAACATCTGCTAGAATCCTATTTATCTGCCGAAACTTCCAAAAGTGGACCACCCAACTTGTTGTTATGATTACCTTTAACACTTTCACAAAAACAATCATATTTGACTTAGTGATTCTTCTCAATGAAATACGATACACAATGAACGAACATCAAACTATCGTCATGCCATTGATGCAACAACTAATTTCAGGGGCAACACATTGATGAATGTTGCATCCATAAAGGGAGCCGCCTCGAGATGCCGCCTCAAAATTTACAATCAAAAACACATATTAAAGTCATCTTATTAACCCAACAACCAGGAAAACAGACCAAACACAACACAAACAACTCCACCTCGAGTCCTCTTCTACAGCCCCATTTCATGCTCTTCCAGAGCTGGATAAATGAATAAACAATGAAATGCAAATTAGACATAAACACCGAAGAGGAAAAAAAGGATTTTCCAAAGGCCCTTTAGGACACATGTGCGTTGCCTGTGGCTGTTGTTTTCTTTGCGAGTTAATTTTATGACTCTATTTGAGTTGCCGGGAGTGTTGAACCACTAAAAGTGTGATCTGTTCCAATCTAATTTTAACCCTTTGGAGAAGAAGCATCCCCTCTGCCCATCTCCCCGTGATTTGTTTACTTTGTTAAAAACAATTTTTATGGGTTTTCATTTCTTCTTAAAGTGAAAATTTTCAAGAAAAAGCATTTCAAGTAAAAGTACACACAAACAATGTCACAACCTAGCGCTCGGCTCGTGGTGTTCAATTTTGATTTGTTTACTCAAAATCATTTCAAATGTCAATGGTTTTTAATTGCATCCTAAATTTGTCAAATACCGACTAGACTAGTTAAGCGCCAAATCAGTACAAATTGAGGAAAATGCCAAACATTTGATTTTACATGTAAACAGATGCTTAAAATTGAAAAACTGTTTCCAATTTCCATGAGAGCTGGCGACAACAAATAAATGGCAATTGGTGTGTCTTATGACTTGGTGAAAATGTAGCGAAAGGGGATTTCAAACAGATGAACGTCGTTGAATGCCGCCACTCGTATTATTGAATACATATATACAGCTAAATTTGTCAAGTAATTTTATATTCGGGCAACGATTTTACAGATAAATATTATACGTAAACTAACCTCAAAACATTTTCCACCGATACCAATTCGTATACGAAAATTGTATATAAAGGTGGTACATATATGATTGATTATCTTAACAATTCAGGTGCATTGAGTAGGTATCTGATGATAAACTTGTCACGGATTTCGAAAGTAGTCATTGCATTGAGTGTGCTTTTGTGATTTATATATTACAAGCTGGACCCGGCAAACTACGTTTTGTCTTCAACGTTCTTGTAATGCCAAAGGTTGAACAAAATTTGTTGTTCCATTACGTTTCAAACTTTAGTTATATTGGTTTCTTTCAAAGGGAGCGTGGCACGGCCCTCTTCCACCCTGGCTGTAATTCATACTGTTCCAACAACATATATACCAAATCTCATCTTCATATCTCTGACAGTTCATGAGATATAGCCATATTAAATTTCAAGTTGTATGGGCGGTGTCACGCCCCTTTATCCAATCACAACCAAGTATAGCCAAGGAGTATCAGCAGGTCGTCAGTACCACATTGTGAAATTTTCATAACAATCGGTCTATTGGTCTATTAGAAAAGCCGCCAGAGCGATTTTTGAAAAGGGGGCGTCGCACCGCCCACTTTCACACTGGCTGTATAGCCCATTTCACCCGCTAGATGATTCTGAGTATTGTCTGAAAATTTCATCAAAATCGGTCCAGCAGTTTTCGAGTCCATTCGTAACATACACATATACATACATACATATACTCCGGTTCACCATATTCAGCAGCATGTATCTTTTCTAATTTGTAACCCATTGCAGAATTTTAAAATGGAAATGGAAACTAGACATCGTGAGATATAACAAAATCATGACAAAATCATGACAATTTCTTTACTAAATACCTTTTTTAAGCAATTTATCATAAAAAAAGTCCAAAAATGTGCTATTTTTTTGGTTCACTTCAAATATAAATATACAGGTTTACATTGAGAAATAAAGAGAATTTATGTAATCCAACGAAATTTGATTCCAAGCATCCCTAATGGCCTGCATTAATCCTTCATAGGCCTTACGAGATAACCAACCCCAGACATTTTCCATAATGTTTAAATCTGGCGAATAGGGTGGCCAGTCAAGAATATTAACATTTTGGCTTGCAATGAACTCTTTTACTACTCTGACATTGGGTATAGGGGCATTATCCTGTTGCAATATCCAAGATATGGGACCAAATAGTTCACTAAACTTCGGAAAAGCCGATTCAAATAACATTTTCTAGCCTGCACCAGTCATTTTTGCTCTTTGAAATTCAAGATCGATGCTGCCATAGTAAGTAAAAGCACCCCAAACCATAACGCCGCCCTCTCGGCTGTGATGTCGGTTCAAAAAACGCTTTTCTTTGCGCAGATCATGGAAATAATAGTTGTAGCCATCAGGCCCATCCAAAATAAACTTCTTCTCATCCGTAAATAAAACGGTACTCCAGTCATTTACATGACCTCTTCGCTGCACATCCCATACCATGTAGTCTCTTGCGAATTGAAGCCGCTTTTCCTTACGAGGAGCATTAAGTGGCGGCTTTTTCTGTAATTTCAGGTATTTAAGATACTCACAGCTGTTAATTACTCTGCGTACTGATGACTTGCTCGCTTCCACTCCAGCTTGAGCGCTTATTTTTGGCAAGGATAAGGCAGAATTAGAAGTAATTCTGATGATTTTTCTTTTCTCATTCGTAGATGAAGACAATGCTTTAAAATTTTTTCCATACCCCTCGGGGCCTTGATGTAATTGTCGACAACTGTTGGGCTCCGTCCATTTTTTTTAGCTATTGCGCGGTTGGAATATCCTTCAGAACGGTAAACATCGATTTTATTTTTTTTTTGTGTTTTTCCATTGTGACTCGTAAAATGATTAAGATGTAATAAATTGTAATAAACAAACGCTCCCAACAAAAAATCATCGCTTACTTTAAAAATAATAAAGTGCCTTTATTCAAGTGAACCAAATTTTTGGATTTTTTTTATTGATCAAAAAAAGTTAAGAAACCTCTATCGTCATGATTTTAGCTTCCATTTCCATTTAAGAGTTCTGCAATCGGTTACAAATTGCAAAAGATACAGGCTGCTGAATATGGAATTTTTAGTGCCTTTAAATAAGTGAACCGGAGTGTACATACAACCATTTTTACATTTATAGATTCTAATGAAAACCAATCATTTTTCACTTACAAAAATGAATTAGATCTTGAAAGCTTGTGGAATGAACTTCATTCACATAGATTAACATTCGGAAAATATTTATTGCATTGACTAAACATTGTCAGTTAACTGAACCATTTTCATTGCAGGGACGAACGCACACGTGTTAGTTAACTTCTAATGCAAATATTCGTCAAGACGACGCATAATTATTCTCGTGTGATGAAGCTTATCTTTTCGCTGCACCTGCTATGATGCCATGAGATGGTTCATATATTTTTCTACCCTGAACATACAGAGTGTCCGTCGGGAACGTATACTACTTTGTTTGTTTATAATATTTGATTAAATGAAAGAGAATGGATCTTATATTGATAAATGTTTTATTTCATGTCGGCAATTAGGCATGGGTGGTGCAATGGTTAGTGTGCGCGGCTCTTGTACATGAGATCGTGGGTTCGAACCCTGCTCTGACCACCACCTAGTGACGGCGACACTATCGAGTATCTAGCCATGAAAAAGATTCTCAAAATACCGTTCGGAATCGGTGTAAAACTGTAGGTCCCAATCATTGAGTGAAAACTGGAAAGCGCACAGCTCAGTGATTGTGAGAAGTTCTCCCCGGTCCCTTCATGGGATGTAATGGGAAACTATTTATTTATTTTAATTAGGCATGGAATACAATATCAGATAAATATTCGCCTCTGTTAGCCTCACAAATGCGAGCCCTTTTGACCACATTTTCCATTACATTCTCACACATTTCACGCGGTATTTCATTAATTGCACACCAGACTGTCACTTTTAATGGATGCAAAGGTGACTGATGAATAATTTGATGGTTTTCCATTGCCCAGAACCCACTATTCTGTTTAGTCACATATCCATTCAAACGTCTCTACTTCACGACTGCCAAATATGAACTGTCCAGACTAATGTTTACCAAAACGGCGGCAAAACAAAGTATTATACCTTCCCGGCGGACATTCTGTATAACTAACTGGAAATAGCATTTAAGAATTTTTAAAACTTTACGCCAAATAATTTCGTTAATAGAAAATTTTACTAAAAATTGAGTTATGAATCTTATTCTATGTATCTTATTCTATCTATTATCCAATGTATGAGAAAATTAAATTGTAGTGTTTAAGTATTTTTAGATTTTAAACATTTGGAAAACAATTTGATTTTTTAAAGAAATTGCAACTTATTTCAGTTTCAAATGAAGATTTTTATATTTATAATAATATTTTAATTTATAATTATATTTCTAACCTTCAACTTTTCTGCCAAGCCTGAGGATAAAACCTACAATTATCGTGACTTGAATAACATAGACTATAATTTACATTACAATAGCGTGTGTCAAACAGATTGGGACAGTATTTACTATTTGCCCAATTTAAACGTTAAGGTTTCGTTTCTTGCAGACAATGTTTTAAGACTTTACTATGAGGCTGTATCTTTCAGAACCAAGTCAACTATGGCGACGAGGACTAAACCCTGGATTACTCAACACATAAAACATTTGATACAGGAAATGGATACTGCGTTCTCAAGATGGAAACGACTCAAAATCTCTGAGCTGAGAAATAAATATCGATCTGCTAGAACTGAAATCAAACGCAGTATGAGACTGGTGAAAGTTGAATATTAATCCAAAATTTTTGGACATGACATTTGTATTTGTAAAGTAAATCGTACACGCAAAGAACAAAAACGTTTATTGCTCGGTTGCCACAATAATACTTTGATTGATTTGTATTAATTTATTAATCGCAACCGTTTATGTAGTTCTCCCAAATAAACTCATATATCGCAAATGTGTATCATGTTGCTGCAAACGAGATCTCGTTTGCATTAAACGAGTACAAAATTACATTTGTCGCAAGTTAAAAACCGTGTGCGATAACTGAAATTAGCCATTTTTCTAATGAGTACGAAGAACGTAAATTTCTCTCATTCTCTCTTTCTGTCGACTGTATACACAGTCCACTCGTTTGACATACACACTCACGCATACACATAAAAGGCTTTTGCCTTGTCAATATATGTTGGATGGACAACTGGCGCAACAACAAGTCGAGACGGACGTGTTCGTAGACACTGAAAAGGTAGACAAAAATTCCAACTTTTTTAAAACAAACTTTATGGGTAAAACCAAAATCATAAAAGTTGGAAATTTACACAAAAAAGAGCTTATGGAAGCCATAAATATAAATTTTAATGTATAAGTAACGTACTGAAGAGAATAACTACGACTACATCTCGGTTGCTGTAACCGAAAGAACAGTTGGTGGAACCGTTTTTCGTTCATCACAAACGTTTTTTCAGCTTTAATTTTTTATAACTCGTTTACTGCAAACGTTTTTCAGTTCTCGCAAACGTTTTTTTCGTTAGGATCAACTACAACTCGGTTGCTGTAACCGAGGGAACAGTTGGCGGAACCGTTTTTCGTTTCTCGCAAACTTTTTTTCAGCTTATGTTTTTTACAACTCGTTTGCTGCAAACATTTTTCGGTTCTCCCAAACGAAATGATATGTATGGCTTAACAGAAGTTCGTTTCTCCCAACTGCAGTCCCCAAACGAACTTCAGTTATCTGAGATTTCGTTTGGGAGGAACGAGTTTTTTCTTTCCGTGTACCAATAGCAGTTACTCTGTAGATGCAATCGAACTTAATACTAGTTTTAGTGACTGGCCCTTAGCCAATATAGACAATAATTTTCACAAATTTGGCGCTGAATCTAACTCTACCAATGACAAATGTCTTGAATTTGAATGTGTAACTCAGTGTAATGTGATGTCGAGCTTTATATCAGTGAGGTCTAACGATATAGGATATGATGATAGTAATCCGAAATTGTCAGAGTTTGTTTTACCTCTCCTTCTTCCATTTGTTACGCGCATCTTGAATATTATTAGAATGTCTTCCAATTTCCGTAACAAATGGAAACGATCTAAAATAATACCAGTACATAAATCTAAACTCCTACCTGTGCGAAAACATCCACAACAATATTTTGCCTAACCAATATTCACAACATTTTTTTCCTATCCAGACTTTCATCGAAAGCCATTGCATAGATGTTGTTGTTTCAAGAAAGAAATAATGATTGCCATGAAATTGGCATTGAAGTGTACCGCTGGCGTATTACTTCCATTTTAGTTTTCATTATTCGACCTTTAACATTATATGTTCTTTAATAATTTTTCCGGTTCGAGATCAATTTTTGTTAAAAAGTAATTTTTCAGACTACTTTTTTTTGCCTACTAAGAATTGGTGATCACTAAAATCTCTACGCGTATTTACTTATATGTCATTTCTTTTAAAAAGTGTGTAAGAAAAAATATTGATTTTTACTAAATAAGCTATCTTTTTATCCAACTCGGTTTTATTTTCAGCAAGTACTCCATTTTAAAACGGAAAAATATGAGCATTATTCATTAAAGTTATTTAAAAATTTAAATCATTTCATGGATAGATTCAGATAATTGTACACGGAGAAAAAGCTGTCCTTTTTTGTTGTTTAGATGTAAATATAACGTGTTTGTAGCTTGTACCAAATATACCATACTTGTGTCCAAACACATTGTGATTGCTATTCAATATTACATGCTGGAGACCCAATGACTAATATGTTATAATATACATATACGCTTAAACAAAAGGTGAAAGACAACAAGGAAACAAAAAAGGCAACATCACTTTAATTCATGAAAACAATGTTTGCAGTCATATATATGTTTCCTGCAATATGATATAGGGATAATTTTTTTCAGCGTGCATAGCTTAACCCCTTACAATTCCTCTTTTGGACTCTCAATTTATGCCGGCTAAGTGTTGCCAACAGGGAAAAAATCTTATAACTTTATCAGCTTTTTCCAATAATATAAAAGCTCTCAGTTTATTAGAAAACTTACAAGCCAAACTCTGTTCTTGGATAATAAATAGAATTACGCCATTTTCCAAATCGCACTGAATGGTACTCGAATCTAAAATTATCTTCATAAATACTATGAAATATTTCATAGAGTCTATGAATGCCTTCGTTAATTTCAAACCAACGAAACATTTCATAAAACTTATAGACTTTGTTCGTAATATCTCTGAAAACGTTTCGTAGATTTTATGAAAATGTTCATAGACTTAGAATGTATCTTTATGATATCCGGTTTGGTGGATATAGCTACAGAGACGAGCAAAATTGTAACATGTTTCCCACGATGGAAGTTTAAAAATTTAATTTTTTGCAGCGTTTAACCTTAGAACTGAAACAATTTTTGGAATTTTACTTTGATATGGTATCTTTCATAATGAGCACTTAAATATACAACAATTATACAAATAATTTTAAAAGAGCGTAATATGAAAACAAACCCCAATGTTACAATTACGCACTCTCTTCAATGTTACAATATTGCACTCTCATAAAAGATCCAGAAATTCAAATGTAACCGTCACGTAGCTCATAAATTTACTGTTGTTTTTTTTCAATTACTCATTATTGTCCACGAACTGATCAAAAATGGAAGCATCTAAAAATAGTTTAAATCATGGAATTATTAATAAATAATAATTCTGTTCAGAACGTGGCAAAATGGTTAATGTTAGTCATATGCCGATCCCGAGAATAAAACGGAAGTAAACTATTAAAACTTCAACTGCTCCTGGACGCCCCAGAAAGATTGACGGCTCACTTGTCGTCATTTGGCAAAATTAGTAACAAGTGGCAATGCAATTACCCATATTCCGCACTAAAAATATTAAATATTGACGCCAGTAAGTGGACTGTTCAACGAAGTCTCATAAGATTGGCTGTTAAAGCTGCAGAGAAGAAAAAGAAACCATTTCTATCACAAAAGACAATAAAGCTTCTTAAAGAATTCGCCCAGGTCTGTGAAAACTAGGCTGAAGCCGACTGAAGGAAGGTAAGGTATTAAATTCGACTGCTTTTAAATAATAAAAATACAATTACGCCTTGTGTTTCAGGCTATATGGTCTGATGAAACTAAAGTCAAACGATTTGAGTCTGATGGCCTGCTTGGTACTGGACCAAAGATCCAAATACCTACTACCCCGAATGCAGTAACACAAACCATAAAACATGGTGGTGAATCCATAATGGTATCTGGATGTATTACGAAGAATGGAGTACCAAGATAGCGAAACTCTGTTTAAAATTGAAGGTATTTTGAAAAACTAGCAATATCTTCAATTTTGCAAAATCATTTACCAGATGATATAGAAAAAAAACGGGTCTTGCTACTGAAACAGTGGGTTTTTAGCATGACAACTACTCAAACATTTTCCCAAAATCATTAAAAACTGGGTAAACAGTCAATATTTTACAACTATGAAATGATCAGCTAAGTTACCGGACTTAAATCCGATCGAACACTTTTGGAGTTACATATAATCTCAATTCGCCAAGTACCCAGATGCTTCAAAAGACGTAAACTAGCTGTGGGATAGAGTAAATGAAACTTGGTATGCGATTCCAGCGGAAATGACGGCAAAATCTTGCAACAGCATGCCTTGTCGTATACAAGCTCTTTTGAAAGCCAAAAGCTACTGGACAAAATATAGAATCAGAAAACAAATAAATTAACATAAAACCAGAGTGCAAAATTGTAACATTTGTATAACTTATTATATTGTCTGTTCAATTTGAATAAATCAACATAGAACTAAATTTGTTTCTGTTTCTATTCACGAGAGAACGATAAATTGATTATTTTCTCTTTGTTTTTAATCAAATATTTAAAAGATACAGTAATATGTTACAATTTTGCTCGTTACTGTAGATCACATCTAACCACAGTCTTCAACAGCGATTGTTCTAACTGATACTATTAAAAATGGATGTATGTAACGACATATCCAAATGTAATGAGAAGTCTTTAATGTACAGTCAGTTGCTCGAAATGGCACCCAAACCAAGATAGCGAAATTTTAAACTTTCCATTTAATTATTTAATTAATGAAGAATATTTCATGGATTTAGTCAATTTTTCGAATGTTTTTCATCGTGATATTTAAGAAAGTTGCGAAAAACTTCATACAATTCATCAAAAAATGTTGGATTAAGAATGTTTCATTAGTATTAAGAACATTTTTTCAGTAAACATTAAAGATGAATTTGACTTAATTCGGTAGGGATTCGATGCTCTACGAAGGACAACAAAAAATTATATCCCATTATATCCCAAGAAAAGATTTGGGAGGACTTCTCACAACCAGTGAGCTTTACTCTTTCTAGTTTATTGGGACCTACAATTTTCCACCGATTCCGAATGGGTTTTTTAACAAGCTTTTTCGTGGATAAATACTCTCTAGTGTCGCCGTCAGTAAGCGATATGACCGCCGTCGAAAGAAATGTAAGGCGATCAGAGCAGGGATCGAACCCACGTTGCCATGCGCTAGAGAAGCGCATATTACCATTGCACCACCGATTGCCTCGAAGGACATACAAGATTAATCCGAAAATCAGATTTCCGTTTTAAATATTAATAAATATACAATCTAGTTCTGCCTTATATTTCTTTCTACGCGATTAAGTACATGTGTTTTCACTCCAAATTGTGCCAATGGACTCCCATCTGTACACTGTAGACACGCTTGTTTACTCAGATGTTCCAGAACATCAAATAACATTTGTTGACACTTTAAACAAATATACGTTTCAGGCGTTTGACATTTTTAACCAAAAAAATGTGGCCGCCGCCTACCACAACATGGAGTTTAAATTTATGATTTTACAAATCGTTCTCTAGGAAATAACCAATTACATGCAAAGGGTAACAGTATCCAAAAATGTATACTTTCCCCCTCGAGATTTGTTTACAATTGGGAGGTCCACTGTGTGTAGCCATTGCCACTGGCTGTGCCACCGAAACAATTATTGCCGCCTCTAATTACATACAATGTTTACAAACTACTCGCAACGACTCCAAGTTACGCCTTGGAACACTTGTGAATCCTAGATGATTAACTGCCGCCGCCTGTAGGACCTGTCTCTGCCTCTTTGGTACTCATACGTAATTTGCGTGTGCCCTGGACTACCGGTTAATCATTTATTTGTTTATTTTATAAACAACGCCTTCGTTTCGTCACAACAAAGCAATTGAGAGGTGCCACCTTCAGGATATTCGTCCTTCTTTCTCGATGTGTGTTAAAATTGTCACTATAAACGTTTTGGTATCCTTTTACTGCAGTTAACTATTTGTGTGTCGAAGGCGGATCAGACAGCCAGAACCACTCGACAGTGTCGTCACCACATAGTGTGTCAAAGTGTGTGCGTTGCATGTATGACATGTAGCAGGATAATAACACGCAACTTACAGTTTGTGTGGTACATTGTAGTACAGGGATATTCCATGGATGTGAGAACTGGCCAGTGTTTGGGTGGTCTTTGGTTTTGTCGTGTAGTTTACAATGTATTTTGACAGTTCCGGTCAATGGTCAAGTAGTTCCGACATGCATACGGTGATTTGTGCATTGTCCTTTGGATGAGAATTATAGAGAAATGTTATATTCTCGTAAATAGTTTTATTTTAGTTTCAGGAATATGTTCACTGTGAAATAGTCCCTAATATTTCAAATAATATCTTCTACTCTGCAACATGAGAACTTTCGATAAAGTTAGTGAATTCACCTGCATCTGAAATCTTTTCCCATGTGAAGAAAACATTATCCATCTGAAATCTTTTACTATACATGTCGGTAAGTCAGGAAATCGAAATCGTTCCAATCCAGCAAAAAATTCTCTGTTTCCTCTTAGGTGCAAATTTGATACAAGACAGAATGTGAAGGAGAGTAAGCGATAGGCGAATTGAAACGACTGACTTTAAATTTGATTTTATTGGCAGATACTTTTCAAATAATTGGCTTATGACTTTTTAAATAACAATAAATTCAATAAATAAATTTTGATTTGAAGGCCACAACAATTTTCTTTATTGTTTACTTGTATTACGTCCAAATTTTAGCAGAGAAAAACTGGCACAAAAAAAACTGTATCAAAACTATCGCTAGCCCAGTGACTTTCGGCGAGAATTTGGTGGAATTGAAACACTCATGGATTCTCTTTAGTATTTATCCATGGATTTTGGTTTCGTTTCGATTTGTTTTACTGTCGGAGACATGCAATTCGATATGAGTTGTACAATACTGACATGATTAACTAATTTGTGTCATGGTATCACCTAAACATTAACACACGAAAGGACACCATAAGTCTAGACACTTATTGGTGGCCCTGGCCACAACAGCACTTCATATTGCCGCAACAAGTGGCATGTTTTATATTCACTTGGACGTAAAGTACTTCAGAATGATCTAATTGTCGCCTACTGAAAAAGCGAACCAAACTAGAGTTGGACCACACAAATCGGTTCTGGTTGAAGATCAATTATTACAACTTGTTTGAATTTTGTTCTTGGTAGATTTTGTGGAATGCACATTTCATAACAATTTATCGATCTAATGAGGTGCGGTTTATATTGCGGATTTTATATATCGTCCGACACTAAATGTTTTAATATTTTCCCCAGAAGACTTCGATGATATTTATTTGTTTAAGACAAGTTTTTACTACATCGGCAGACACAGAAATTTGTGTATTGAATTTTATTGTTGCTTTGTTATTATAGGTTAGTACTAACAACGAGGTTAGTGTGAAAAGTTTTGTTAGTTTGGGAAAATTCCTCAGATATAAAAAGCTTTTTCCAGCCGTAGACCAAATAGTTCCTAAATAGTCATTAATAAAAAACCTGGTAGATCATCCACGGAATACATATTAAAGGATTTCTAATTAGCCGCACATTATTCGACAAAAATCTATATTCTTCCATGAATATTGGGTTTTGAAATTTGTTTCAAGAAAGTATGTAAATTTCTATAGACATCACCAAGTACAAAGAACTGACATGTCAGAGTTTTTGAGGAATGTCAGCAGGAATTTTCCACAGTTCGTGACACAGTGGTGATCACCTTATGACATGTATACAAGACGTCTTGAATAACCGTTCATCAGTGGGTCAGTTACTCAAGACGTCTTTAAATATGGTGTTTCGGGTCATCTTATAGGTACTTATTTATTGGAATTTATGTATGTGTACATATGTATGTGCTGGTCTATTGCACAATATTAAATAAAATCTGAAAGATAAGATGACAAAAAGTGAGACATTCATACATAATTATAATTCTCTAAAAATTAGCATATTCTTTTAACAAATTTCAAATGATTTGATAAAAATTCTGAAAACGTATTTCATATATTTCATAAATATTCATATTTCATAAACAAATAAATAAAAAAAATTCAGTTTGAAGTTTTTGAAAATCGACACATGACTCGCAGTTGACAAATGATGAAGACATCCTCAATCGACATTCAGTTGTGACAGTAAGTTGTCATCACCTACTGACATAGTCCTAAGGAAATACTAATGACAATGTCTTCAAGACAAAATTTCCAACTAGGATGTCATACATAGGGTCCGAAATCCATTAAAAGGTTTATATTCGCCCTTGACTTACTCGAAAGGACATTGCAAATGCGTCCATATTCAATAGTAGAGTGACATTGTGCAAAATAGTAAACAAAATTTCAATTTAATTAGGATCCTACGACCCAGCAAAAATATTTACAATTCTATACTACTTCTCGAGATTTCTGAAATGTTATACGGCAATGCTTCTGAGGAATACTAAAGAAGAAGTAATATTCATCACAATTTAGTATAAGCTCTTAGGACTTTTACTATCTTAGACAAAAACATTTATTCTGTTATCACTAAAACACTTCTAAGAAGCAATAAACAGTATCAAGAGCTTCTAAGAGGAACCTTTGTCCGAAACACAAGCGCTTCTTTCAGCGCATTGGCTAGTGCTTCCGAATATTTTACCAAAATATCACAAAGATTGGTTCGGTGTTGCGGGGGTTATCTTGTCGATCTTCGATCCCAGCTCTGACCACCTTACATTCCATTCGACGGCAGTCACCTCGCTTAGGGATGGCTCATGTACAAGAGCCGCGCACACTAACCATTGCACCACTGACGGCCACAGCCTTCATCAATGTGGCGAAACAACTTCTATGAATCTGATGCATCTCATAGATTCTATCATAGCTGTTATGAAAAGTATAGAATTAAAATGCATCTTTATGACTCCTGGCAAACCTTATAGCTACAACCACATACCCTCATTAGCGATTGTTCCAAATTTTTTTTTTAAATTAATTTACTTTTTCGACCACTTCACTTAGCACAAACTTAAAAAACCGTCGGTGGTGCAATGGTTAGTGTGCGCGCCTCTTGTACACGAGATCCTGGGTTCGATCCCTGCTCTGACAACCTTAAAATTTCTTTCGAAGACGGTCACCTCGCTTAGTGACGGCGACACTATCGAGTACTTAGCCATGAAAAAGCCTCTCAAAATACCGTTCGGAACCGGTGTAAAACTGTAGGTCCCATTCATTGAGTATAAAACTATAAAGCGCACAGCTCACTGGTTGTGAGAAGCTCTCCCCAATTCCTTCATGGGATGTAATGGAAAACCATTTATTCATTTCCTTTACAAACAAATAATACGGATTAAATATAATCATAGGGACTAAAACAAACTTATTCCTAACATTAAACAATATTCTAAGGACTAACCATTCTACTAACTATGTATGTACTTATAAAGTTTTAAGCATGCGGCGCTTATATATAAATTATACATTTCTTAAAACTATTCAACGGCTACGAGAGCTTTAACCCTTAAAACTGGTCCAGTAAAACTGGGTTGATTGTTCCAAATGATGATATAAAAAAGCTATATATATCGAAATCTCTAACTGTAATGAGAATTGTATAGAACATAAATGCTTGAAAATATATCTCAAGCTCCCAGACATGAGTATGGGTCTTTATTTTTTTGTAAAATATATGAAATACTTATCGAAATTCTGAAGTTGTTCACTCAATTTATGAAAACCTTATTATGAAATTTATCTTCAGATAGAAAATAATAATTTTTCATTGAATCAAAGAACAATATGTTATGATTTGTAAATTCGTCAAATGTGTATGAAACTTTTCCATAATATTAATGAAATGCTCGAAAAATAAGTATTCGGTCTTAGCAATCTGACTGCAGTTACGACTATAAAGCCGCAACATTTTGCTGTTGTGAGATTTTCAATGAAGGAGTTGTTGATATCAATTATAACAATTTTCATTCAAGCCAGGAAGAATATTATATTAAACTTTTGTTTATGATGATGAGACACGTTAATGCTTTGTCAGAATCGTCAGAAACCAAAACTGATAAATAATTTTATTATAAAATAATGAAAATAAAATATACCACACTTACTGCCATTTCTAAAAAAAAATTTAGAATTAAAAATCGGAAATACGTTACGCCGATACCTAAACAAGGACAGAAAGCGTAAACCCTCTCACAATAGGTTTTGGTTCTTATGAGATACCCCGAAATAGCGCTGACGTAAAATTTAAAAATTTCAGCTTTGACAAAACGCAAAGAGAGCAAGACAAAGTAAACATGAAGAGCGCACAAATATACATGCTGAAAAATCTGTCTTCCTTTTGTTGTTTGGATGCAAATATAAAGTGTGTTTGGAGCTTGTCGCAAATATAATATACTTGTACCCAATCACATTGTGTTTGCTGTTCAATATTACATTTTTGAGACACAATGATTAATATTTTATATTATATATGTATGTGTTTGCGATCCACATATATTTATATTTGAGATAAAAATACAGCTGTGTTTGTTGCACTGTCTATGTTCTCTCTAGAGCAAGAGAATAAAAGAGGGACAACGAGAGAGTTTATCTTGTAAGTGTGTATCAGGGATTATATTTGTAGTGGCTAATGACTTTTTAACTCCTTTATATTTCAAAAAGTCCCCAACTCCTTTTGGCCAATAAGAGTACTTTCGGATTTGACTCGCAAAATTTTATGTGAGAGGTTTTTGAGGAAAGCAACTGTCTGTCCGAGCCTTTACTGAGAAAATCGGACCGGCGAACCATTTGTGAAATAAGTGTAATAAAAAAACACAAGTAATTAATCCACGCTTGGCTTGCATGAACTAGATTTGTATATAAATATAGAGCCTGTTTTTTTATTCCCTGCTAAACTAATTTTTCGACCACTTTGTTTGGGGAGCTAAGCGATATTAAGCGATTTTAAGCGGCTCCCCATACAAAGTCATCGAAAAATTAGTTTAGCAGGGAATAAAAAAAACAAGCTTATTGTTTGTGTACCAACGCATAGTGATAACCAACGCATAGCTGAAACCTTCTGAAAACAAAGACGTTAGAGATAACAAAGGAGATTCCCATTTCATGAACAAAAACAACTAATGCATTCAGTGCAAATAAAGGTAAAATGGGGCATTTTAAATCTTTTAATTGTTTGTATTAATTATTTATAAATGATGAATTGATATTGTTAAAATTAATTATAATAATACACATACACATATATTGAAATCGAAGAATAATTCTTTTCTAAATATTACTATATTTCGGAGGAAATTCGCATAATTTTCTAGTAAGTATAGCCTACCTTCTACCAGCGACAAATATAAGGACTTCTATTCCGAACAGGAATACCTGGGAATAGTCACTGGAAGGGGATACCAGTAGTATTAGATTTTTCACGGATGGATCAAAGTTGGACGAGCAAGTAGACTATGGGGTTCTCCTTCAATATCTCCTTCAAACTGCCTGATCACTGTAGTCTATTTCAGGCGGAAATTACCGCCATACTGGAGGTTGCTGAACTACTGAAAAGTGGTGTCACAACCGTCCGGAGAATACGTATCTACACAGACACAGCGACATTCCAGGCAATTGCGTAGCGGATGCGTTAGCTAGACAGGGCACTACGGCACAGGTTCTTCCGGCAAAGAAGGTGTTAGTATGCCAATCTCTACCTGCCGTTTGCAGATCAGGCAGTGGGCCGATAATATGTTCAAGGACAAGTGGAGACTTACTTCAACTTGTAAACAAGCCAGGGTCCTCTGGCCACAGGTGGACAGGAAGAGGACTGAGCAACTACTTAACTTGCCGAGAGGCAGGTCATCCACAATGATAGGAACACTTACGAGACATTGTCTTGTAGGGAAACATTGGGGACATAGAAACTCCACTCTCTGTAGATGCTGCATGGTAGAGGACGAAGAAACGACGGAACACCTTCTCCTGGATTGCCCTGCTCTGGCAGGACTGAGAAGTAGGATATTCGGAACACATCTAGTTATAGACAAATTTATTGAAAGGGCAAATTGGCTGGACGACTAGTCAATAGTTGCTATGGAGGAAACTGCAGGTATCGCAATGGGCTTCTTTAGCCTAAGTGTGCTAGATAGCGTGCTGTCTTGCAGCCTTTTTCAACCAACCAACCATAAGTATGTTTGGGGGAAACACGCGAATGCTTCCACATAATTATATGAATGTTTGGGATGAAGAACGCATATGTTTCCACGTAAAGGCACACATGTTTGTCAGTAAACATGATACTGTTTGACTTTAAATATAAGTAAGTTTGGGACTTGCTAACATAAGAATGCTTGAAGTGTGTTCCAAACATATACATGGTTCCAGCAGAATATGTTTGGGAAAATATGTTAGAGAGGCCGTTATTTTTTAGATTTAACGAAAATTAAAAAGTTAAAACAAAATAAAAAAAAAGCGTAATCGTCGTAAACAAAACCATCAATATATGTTTAATACTGTTTTATTGTTTAAAAAGCTCTTTTTATTTTTGAGCGTCATTTTCATTTATTGTGAATGAAATTACACTTTCTGTCACTGTTCAGGCATTGACCTTATAAAAACAATGAAATTATTAAATAATTTATGAAGGCGTTTTTATGAAATTTTCAACGAAACCCTTGTATTAATTATGAAAATATTTCATTTAATCAATGAAGACTATTTTATGACACTTTTCTATGAAGGCGTTTCGCAAATTTAATGAAACTTTTTCATATCAATGAAACTTACGAAAAGTGAATACTCGGTGTTAGCAATTTGACAGCGGTTCTGTGTCTGAAGTCGGCAATATTGTGTTGTTATGAAATTTTCAATGAAAAATTTAATATCAATAATGAACATTTTTCATTTAAACTATGAAGAATATTTTATGAAGCCGTTTCGTAAATCCATAACAATTTTATGAAACTTTTTCATATTAATGGAATTTACGAAAAGTGAATATTAGTCGTGTTTTGTGGTTACAAGCAAGCGATTAAGTCATTTTATTAAAAAATATGATAAAGTATTGAAAACGGTAAAAGATGGCAAAAAGAAATTTGTTTAAACTTAGCGAAAATGATTCTCGTCGCTAAGTTCTCGCTAAGTCTTCGCTAAGTGCTTCATACAAAACAAGCGAATATATAAGCAAGCGGTGTAACCAAAACACGCTTATTGTGTATAAACAATTTTACAGCAGTTAAAAGTCTGAAGGCGGCAATAACATGTTGGTTTTTATTAACAATTTGACTAGAAATGGTGAACCAAAGTTGGGGCTGGAGTCGAGGCAGTAAAGTCGGATTTTTTTCACGGTATATCGGTGAGTTAGACCCGAAAAAGTCTGTAAAATTCAAAATCCGTACGCTTCTTAATTCGCAAAATCTTTTGTTAAATCTGTTTCCAAAATATTGTTGTTGTAACATTCATTTTCTCTCCTACCTCGTCCAGAATTTAATGAATTACAAGCATACAATTTTGTTGATGTATGAGCACCGCCTATTTTTGTGATTATCTCGCAAGTAGATGTTTTTTTTCACAAAAGGCATCATCCATCCATCCACTGCTTATCTGAGGTGGTGGTTTTCCCCACAATGGAGAACTCAGGAAGAAAGCACCAGTCGCAGTAGTACTCGTAGCACCACCACTCTAGAACTTTGGTGCGGCATGTTAAGGCCGACCACCCACCTTGTTTTACTTATGGTTTTTGTTTTGTTGTGGTTGTTGTTGTTGTTGTTGTTGTATATACTATTCGTTAAAGCTTTGGCAAATTGTTGATGAAGATGAACGCAAAAGCAACAACAAAACAATTTATACGAAAATTAACACACAAATGATAATGATAATAAACGAAAAGGAAAACATAATTTATTTGGTAAACAATTGGAAAATTAAAATGAAAATGAGGGAAAACTTTTAAGCTTCTTAATGTTTTCGAATGAAGAAAATTTCATTCTCCCAACCGAATGATTATTTATCTTTAAACTAAATGATTTACCAACAAATTAAAATGATACAAAATAATGGAAGGTGGTTGGTTGATTATATCAATGTAGGGTGGCAAAAGCAGAACAATGGAGAAAGGAGGTGCCCACATACAAATGTTTACAATAACATAATGTTGTTTTTAACATATATTTATACTAGATTATTTCTACTGTAGAGTAGTTCAGAAACCACTTTCCAGTGGTGAAAAGCCGCTGCTAATTTCCGATTTAAATATGTATACATACATGTGTAATTTTGATGCACTGAGCCATGTGATATGCCTATGGCCACTACAATGTTGGTGGTTTCTGACCACTACAATGTTGGCTGGTTTCTAACATCAACATATTTCAGTGATTTCGGGAGTATTACTTTTAACTGGATGTTTGCTGTCACTTGTGCTTTTACGAATACTATGCAATTATTACTCTACAACGCATTGTTCGATTGTGGATTCATAAATAAAAAGATTTAACTCAATTAAATACTATTTAGTTTTAAATGTCTAACCAATGTGTTTAGATTAAAATAATGGCAAAATCATCAATCCAATGAAAAGATACAACACTTTCATATACAATAAAAAAATAACACATGTTATTTCAACCAAATGTTAATACAACAAGACCTTCAATAACGGAATTCTTCTTGAAATATAAAAAAATACTTCAGAGCTTTTAATTTCATAATCACTCTATTTTTTCGTTAGAAAACAAAATGAACCGCATTTACAATATTTTCCGAGCGAACGTAAAAAAATCACAAATTATAACACATTAGCATTTTTAATGACTTTTCTTCAATGAACTTTAAAATATATTTCCTCGATGATCATCCCATCCCGTCCATGCATAAGTGTTATAAAATACTGATAGCCAGAAAAGATTTCCATCCACTTCACTTGAATCTATTGAAAAATTCATTAAAAAACATCAAGATCAAGTGTTTTTGGTTCAAATTAATGTCTGGATGAAAAATGTTAAAACACTTTTTGTGAATGAAAGAATCACTTAATTTTTTTATTGCACTTTCCAAACAAAAACACCTGATCATTAATAAACTATGAGTATATTTAAATACCTAATTATATCTAAACATAATACAGATAAATTGTTTACAATTTGTTTAAGAAAACACCCCACTCCAATCCAATTAAGAGAGTGAGCGTTCAATACGAATTTATTCCCGATTTTGTTGTTTACAACAATTTTTTTTCAATTAAGTGAAGAGGCTTTTCCTAATGCAAAAAAGGTTGATTGGCGCGAAGTTTAAAGGACATTACATCAGAGATACAAGCCGACCGATTACGAGCAGGCGGTTTGGCGCCGCTGTGTGCTTTTCTGAGCTGATAGACGACCCCGCATTCATCAGCTCATATCGACTTGAAACACGAGCCGGCCAAACAACAAAATAGCCGATAACACTAGCTACACATAGGGAAAAGATTAATTGGAAATTGCATGATAAAGTCTATATTTTGATCAGAACTGGTAATTGTCAAACATCAGAATTATTTGTCGATGTTATTGATAGATTAAAAATCGGTCTTACTAAATGCAAGTTGCTACTACCTAATTTTAGTTGTATTAACCAATTTGAGTATTTCAAAAACCTCATTCATCTGAAATGGAAGATACAACTAATAAAAAGTACAATATTAGAATTCGCGTTCAAATATTAGTTAATGTAACTATAATTTAGTTTCTGTCACAAAAACACTTGTTACAAAGTTATGTACATATTCGATTTTTCACAAGAGGCTTTGTTGTTAAAGAGAAACTACGTATATTGGAATGTTACAAGAGGACTTTACAGAAAAACTAATATTTTAAACAGAAAGTGATAAACAAAGTTGTGAAACAACAATAAAGTGAATAGATATCATCCAGCGAAGAATACATATTATCATAAATTGAGGTGAAGTGAGACTTTTAAACACAATCGTTGAATCGGACACCACTATTGACGCCTTCACAAACACATGCAAACAATTGTGGACACTTGGCTGGAGGAACTATTATTCTGGATGACACAAATTAACGTAAACATACATATGATACCCAGGGTAACCCATCCCCATTTTTGGTCGAAAATATGAAAAATTTGGAAAAACTGTCTGTATTTGGAAAACGAAGCGTCCAATCGAAATAATAACAATATTTTACGGGGTGGTAAGGGTTTCTCACAAAGTGTTCCAATTCGCATGAAATTAAAAAATCGCCAAAATAAGAAAATTGTTAAAATAAAAAAATGGTTGTATCTCGGAAACGGTGTGTCCAATCGCAAAAATAATTAATTTTTTGCCTCCATTGGAGGCTTTCACTTATGAATTTCTTCAATACGGTACCACTTTTTTTTTTTTTTTATCGCTAAAACTAAAAATACTGGCATCAAAAATCGCTAAAACGCCCCTATGCCAATATCTCGGAATCAAATCGAAAACAACACTTTTTTACGAGTTCCTAAGGATTTTTCATAAAGTGGTCCATCGTATGGAAGATATTTTGTTCAAAAAATCATCAAAATATGAAAAACGCTGTAACAAAAAATGGCTAGAACACGGACATATATACATACATATGTGCGTTTTAGCGATTTTTTATTTGAAAAATGTTAGTTTAACGGATTTTAAGTGAGGCATCCATTGGTTAAAACCTCCTATGGAGGTGAACAATTTATAGCTTTTGTGGTTGGACGCACCGTTTCCGAGTTATAGCTATTTTTTTTATTTTAGGGCTTTACTCATTTTGGTTATTGTTAGAAAAAAAAATCCATACGAATTGGACCACTTTTTGGAAAACCCTTAGAAAGCTGAATAAATTAGTTATGTTTCGATTGAACGCTCCGTTTGCGAAATATATACATAATGGCGGTTTAATAATTGTTTATTCGAAAAAATTTGGTTTTAGCGATTGGTTTACAGCCTGCAGGTCTATTCTGTAACTTGCTAACGCTTAATCTCCATCACAATATTCACAAACAGTATGTTTGTTTACCTTTTTTCACCGAAAATAACAAAGCCTTTATAGAGCTGCCAAGTTGTGCAACCTTTTAGATCGATATCAATAATTGGTGGGTTTTCTAAAAAAATTTTGACAAGAACTTTCAAACCTACTTTTAAAAATTCACGTTTTACAAGTTATTTGTATGATTTTGTGAAGGAAAATGTTTAATGTTTTTGAGGAAAACAAACTATACGGCTTGGCAACACTAACATAAAGTGTCAAATGTGTGCGTAATATGTTTGTCTCTTTCTAAAAGCATTTTATCAAAGCACAGAGAGAAGTCTAGACTACTTTTAGCAAATTAGCTACGGCGAAAATAGTAACTTTTAGCTAAGCGATTACAGTACCAGAATACGGATTTAGCGACATCGCTAAGAAATTCGCCTACAATTTTTTTGTAGCATTTTAGCGATCGAGATAGAGAATTAGCTACGAGAATTACAGAATTGACCTTCTGGTTACCTTTGCGATTGGACACATCGTTTCCGAGTTATAGCCACTTTTTTATTTTAGCGATTTTCTTATTTTGGCGATTTTTTGAAAAAATAATTATTTCATGCGAATATGAACACTTTGTGGGAAACCCGTAAAATGTTTTTATTTTTTCGATTGGACGCTCCGATTTCGAGCTATAGAAATGTTTTCATATTTTCGATCAAAACTGGGAACGAAATCCGAACCCTGGTTATTAATAATAATAATTTTGTTTTTATTTAAATATAAAATACACAATTTTAATAAAAAATATTTTTTTTTTACTTTTTTTCTATAAAATGCATAATGTGTTAAAGCTTCACACAAATGGTTGTGACAGCCACTAAATTCAAGTACATAATTAGTTGACCATACCAATATATAATTTGGTTCAATGGAATTAGTTTTTACATTTTTCGTTCATCCAACTAATAGAATATTCACCACTACCGGATAATTTGATTGCTAGAACTAAAACTTGAAAGACAGATCACATTTATTTCTTGTTGCTGTGCCTTCAACTAAATACTTATTTCAGTTCTTTCAACCAAAACTGTATTACAAATCAATTAATATGCACAACATTTGGTGATCCGGAACACATTTATTGGTAATCAGAACTGAATAATGTGGAAGTCCAAGGAACCGCCAAATTTTAGTTAGCTGTAAATATAGTTGTGACAACGAATCTCTTCTCTGTGTGTACATACTACACTACAGTAATATGTATGGGCTGCACGAAGTTTGCTCCAAGAGGACAGTACGAGGGCGGCCCCAAAACTAGCCGACCTAACAAAGAAGAGGTGTCAGGGGACGCCCGGTTGAAAAGAAAGGCTTTGAATTTCGAATTCTCTACACGCTGAAAGATCTGTCTTTTTTTGATGTTTGGATGCAAATATAACGTGTTTGTAGCTTATCGCAAATATACTATACTTGTGCCCAAACACATTGTATTTGCTATTCAGTATAACATGTTTGAGACACAGTGATAGGCTATAATATATGTTTTTGAGACCTACATGTGACTTTTTATGTTGAAAACCGCTAAAACCAAAAATGAGGCAGACAACAAACAATCAAAAAGGCAGCAGATCTTCTATTCATGATAACAATTCTTGCAAAGATGCACATGTTTCCTGCAATATATTGCTGGGGCTGTTATTATTCAGTGTGTACTTTAATCTTTCAACAAATTGTTAGCACAGTACTGAAATGTCCAGCCTTCTTTTAGTGCTTCGCAGTAACAACTACTACACGCTAAAAAATCCGTCGTTTTTTTTTGTTTGGATGCAAATATAACGTGTTTGTAGCTTGTCGCAAATATAGTATTCTTTTGTCCAAACACTTTGTGATTGCTACTCAATATTACATGTGTGAGATACAACGATTAAATGGCTATAATATATGTTCTTGTGACTGAAATGTGGCTTTGTTTGTTGAAAACCGCAGAAAACAAAAAACAGTACATAAACAAAACAGCAGCAGATCTTCAATTCATGAAAACAATGCGTTCAAATATGTACATGTTCCTGCAATATGTTGCTGGGGCCGTTTTTTCAGAGTGTATGAAGTGCGAATATAAGCGCTTACTACTTAACTTGCTTCTGAAAATGTTAATTATTTAACTGGATAGATAGGCCTAGAAAATTTGTTAGATTTATGACTAGAATATCTGCCGGAGGAATAAATATGTAACAACTGTTTAACTTTGAACTTTTTCACATATTTCACTAAATTTGCCAATTCTTGTGATATAACGCACACGGCTGATTGCAAAATTGGGAGTCCGCTGTGCTGCTATGTAAAGGGTTTGTCAACAGAGACGCTACAAAAGTAAATCGATAAGGACAGCAAACGACGCCATATTTTTCCCCGCTCTTTTGACATTTCTCTTCAGTAAGGTTTGCCATTTCATCATGGAAAGATATACGAGCCAACAAGGAAGTCGAAATTATTAAAATTTACTACCGAAATTTGGAGTCAGGCGTAGCGAAATAACTCCCCATGAAATAACTCCCATAAAATAACTCCCAACGAAATAATTCCCACCAAAAATGAAATAATTTCCAATAACGAAAAAATGAAATAAGTCCCACAAAAAATGAATAAACTCCCAATAGCAAAGTGAAATAAGTCCCAAGACTTCTCCTACAGCACTTGTTATATGGGCCTGTTATTTCCTTGTTATAACATTGGGAGTTATTTCATTATGAAATACCAGGAAAAATAAAATAACTCCCAAAAAAACGAAATAAGTCCTACTAAAGTGGGAAATTTTTTGGGACTTATTTCATTTTTCTGCTGGGAGTTATTTCATGTGGGAGTTATTTCACTACGCCTTGGAGTCAGTGGCCTCAACTTTAAGAGCGCTACGTCCAATTTATGGTCGGCTCATTTCTGGCTGAATGGCTTCGTCAATAAGCAAAATATGCGTTATTGGGCAGACAGCAATCCACACGTAATCCATGAGTCATCATTGCATCCCGAAAAAATTACGGTTTGGTGCGGTTTATGGGCCGGCGGCGGCATTGGGTCGTACTTCTTCCGTGATGATCAAGACCGGCACATTACTGTGAATGCGAATCGCTACCGTTCAATGATAACCCAATATTTTTGGCCCCAATTGGATAATATGGACTTGGAGGACATGTGGTTCCAACAGGACGGCGCCACAAGCCACACAGCGAATGCCACAATCAATTTATTGGAAACCAAGTTTGGTGAACGTGTTATCTCACGAAATGGCCCAGTCGATTGTCCGCCTCGGTCGTGCGATTTGACGCCGTTAGATTATTTCCTGTGGGGCTACGTCAAGTCTATGGTCTATGCCAACAAGCCAGCGACGATTGATGAACTTCGTACGAATATCAACCGTGAAATTGCAGCAGTATCGGCCGATTTATGCTTGAAAACCGTCGAAAATTGTGTTCAGCGTCTGGACTTCAGCAAGCGTGCCCGTGGTGGCCATGCAAAAGAAATCGAGTTCCATACATAATGGCATCGAACGTACTTTCACAGGAATAAAGAATTTCATTGGTATCTAAAACCGGTTTTGTTTTATTTAAAAAAACTTTTGTAGCGCTCTTATTGAAACACCCGATAGTAGCATTACTACTTGTGTCACACCTACTTGTTGTTAAATTATTTGATATATTTCAAATTATATATGTACTAGCTTTGGATATTACGTCAGATCACTAGTCAATAAATTGACAGTCTAAAAACGTGCTTCCTCCAGATAGATTATTTGTAAACATTGGCGAATATTAAAATAGAATTTTTAAACTTTTTATAAATTTTGTTATAAATTTTGCTGTGCTGCAAAGCGATTAAGAAATTACGAACAAGTATTTTCCTAAGTAAGAGCATATTTT